>JAAGVU020000019.1:13695917-13720449 GCA_011763525.2 Mormyrus iriodes
CTTACTGCTAGACCGCTGCGCTCCCCCTCTGCCCTTACTGCTAGCCCGCTGCGCTCCCCCTCTGCCCTTACTGCTAGACCGCTGCGCTCCCCCTCTGCCCTTACTGCTAGCCCGCTGCGCTCCCCCTCTGCCCTTACTGCTAGCCCGCTGCGCTCCCCCTCTGCCCTTACTGCTAGACCGCTGCGCCCCCACCCTGCCCTTACTGCTAGACCGCTGCACTCCCCCTCTACCGTTACTGATGTGCCCATTGAATGTTGTCGTGTCAGCTTGGCATGACCTCAAGCTTCAAAATGATTGATTACGATAAACACATCATCACACAGATCTAGTCATGTTTCTGGCCTTGTGTTGATTACATCGTTACATATTTCATATATGGATCTATATTTCATGTTAGAGGAAAATCTCTTGTCGCTGGCTGATTTTGAGCGTTAAAACCTTTCAAACCCGCAATGCCTCAGGCTCGCTGCATTGGGGAATGGCTCTCTCTTTTTTGGGACCACTCGAAGTGTCCTTTTGTCTGTTTGGGACATTACTATTCATCTTTATTTCCCTGAGCCTCACAGTGACTTTAGATAGTCCAGCCATTTTCCGTATAGCATTTATTTTATTTAATAAGACATTTTATCTGTGTATTAATCTATCCCCTATGTGTTTCATATTAAATAGTACACTGACATTTTGTCACATGGAATAGTACAGTATTCTCTTTGCATCTCCTTTGAAGTTGAAAGTGTCTCAGAGCTGTTCCTTTGCTTTCTGTCTGGCTGGGATGTAGGGCAGTACTGTTTGAGTGCTCTTGTCTGAGACAGTCTGTGTGCTGCTGTTCCTTAAAACTTTTTTCCGGCTGCTTGGCTGGAGGACGCTTCTCTTGGCTGGCGTGGGGGCTTCCACTGCTGCCTGCGGCCCCGCAACCCTGTCCGGCGAAGGGGACGTGCTGGAGTCCAGGCAGTTATGGAGGGAGTGTTCACAGGATGACAGTGTGGGTGAGGGCGAAGCTGCCGACGGGCTGGTGGCCTCATCCGTATCTGGAGTCACCTGGCCTTCCTCCCCCTCCTCATCGTCTTCGTCGTCGTCACAGCACAGCGCGTGGTACAGGATCTTGTCGCTGAAGCGGACCCGTTCCCTGGTGCCCGAGGTTCGGGACGTCTTGTGGCTGTGCGTGGAGCTGGTGGCCTCCTCGCTCGATGAATCCGGGGTGACCCTCATTGGTCCATTGGGGGTGGGTAACCCACCATTCATTTGAGAGTAAGCGGCAGCAGTTGGCGGTGGCGTCCCCCCCTCCCGCTCCAGCACTCTGTCTGACACTTTCTGCTCCGGCCTGGTGTTGGGGATGGGGCCTTCCAGGAAGCCGCAGAACTCCCAGCTGTCCGAGAGCACGTCGGGATTGAGGAAGTCCAGCCTGAAGGTATCTCCGAGTCCGCGCTCGCTGCTGGAGGTGCTGCTTGCCGTGGCCACCGTCCAGTCATCGGGCTCCAGGTCAAAGTCGAAGTCTGACGTCAGCTTATCGATCTGACCCACGACCTGGAGGGGGAAGCAAGGGAGTTAGGAAACATCTGCTTTCTGATCAGATCAAGTGAAATGGCTGACATCACACCATTTATAATCTTAGGACGAGCGAGCCATGGATGTGAGAGTAGCTGGTGTTTTTACGAAACAGGACCGAGAGCAGGAAACCCTGTTGACTCTTGATTGGATCCTCTCCAAACAGCTCTGTGGTTTAGATGCTTTAAGCCCCTCATCGGCAGTGTCGATGGACCACGCAACTGCTCTTGTGCAGTGATGGGCAACATCAGCTGCATCTGAACTATGCGATAATTGCTCTTTCATTGTTGTAATGAGTTTACCCGTGTTGCCAGAAGCTTGATCTGAAATCTGTATGTGATTTTTCGATATATCCCCTGTGTTATTTTTGGGGTCGACGTTTCCCCAGTCCATTTTGAAAATGAGGTTAAATTCTATAAATTCAAGAATTTAGAACAGAAGAAGTAAAATACACAAGGCATATACATACATGTATGTATGTATGTATGTATGTATTTATGTATGTATTAGAGAGAGAGGGAGAGAGCGAGCTTTTCTTGTACTCGGGTATTTTGACAAAAATGACAGTGGGATGATCCCAAGAAAAACATGAAGCTGCCTTGCACGCTCAGCGCCAGTGCGCTCTGCCTTGCGCTCAGCGCCAGTACATGTTGTGTGTTGAAATAATCTGTTGGTAACTGGGAGCAGAAGCAACAGATCGCCATGTGTTCTGCACATGCTCCGTACTTTAGGTTTGGAACAGAGAACAGAGACAGTGTCCATAAGGAACCCCCCCCCACATTTATACTGAATCACTTTTAAAGCAAGTTTGCACACTATAAACATGCATATTAAAGGGATTTTTATATGACCCTACATAGTGGATCTTCATCTATAGAAAAATTTCGTCAGTATATTGCTGATGATGATGATGGTGACCCATGGAGTGGAACATTCCACCTGTTAGTTCAGCGTTACTTTATTGAAGGTCATGTTAAAAGAAGTGGTCTCCCTCTCCTTAGTCTCCCAGGAAGCCTCAGGACATGATGCACACTCTCAGTAGCATAAATCTTCCGTCAGATTGATAAACTGCCAAGCGCTGACTCCACATGTGAGAAAACAAAGGTATTACATTAATTGATTACATTTCTGCACATTTTCACTATTAATCCCAAGTGTTGCAATGCTTACAAATTATTTCGGAATTGGTGAAAGCAGGCTTTGCATGCTAATCACGCTTGTTAAATCCTTTGTATTCTCTGAAGTTGTGAGACAAAGGTCATCCTGACAATGGGAAGTGTTAAATAAATGAAACGTTAAATTAAATAAGCAAGGCTTTCCCCCTAACATCTCCCTGCAGCGCTAAGCTGAGCCTGTCCTCTTTTATTTGAGTTTTGGGGATCGTGAAAATGACTCTCCTCCCCTCCTTCTCCGCCAACCACATCTTGCCTCGTACTGGATTTGGTGTGATGCCAGACTTAATAAATGCTGCTCACTTTTTTTTCTAGGTCACAGATGTGTGGTAGTGCAGGGGTAACAAGAAATAATCTACATTCCCATTTCAGACAAAAAAACAAATTAAGTGAGCTATGGAGTGGCTGAAGAGCCGAATGGAGTAAGAATCTAAAGTCCTAAATGACGTAGGAACAGCTCATCGCTGGGGCCAAGCTGGATGTTAAACACGAGCACAATGCAGACAGTGATTATAGGCTGCTGTGTGAAATTACATCCTTTTCTTTGCTTTCACGGTACAAGATGGCTGAGATTGCGGCTGAATGCCTCCCTGTTGTCATTCGCATCAACCACAGACATGCAGCAGGCTCATTTTGAAGGATTTATGGTGGGGGGGGCATCCAGCTTCCACTTTGACCTTTGATTTGAGGGTAGCACTACCCTTTGACCCGCATGTCAGCGGTGCCACTCCACTGTGAAGTTTTAATAAGGCCCCATGTACTGCGTGGGGCTCTTTAATAAAAATAACAGTGGATTGCATGTTTGGAAGCCTGTCAGCTTCCTCCCCTTGGAGACTTCTCCTCCTCTAGATCACTCGCCCGTATCTGCGCTGCTGCCGTGAGTCAGGCTGCGTGATGATGGTCGTTATGCGCGCTATCGGGCTATTTTCGGCGCACGCTTGCAAACCTTGATGGGCGATGATGGGGCTGGGTGATTGTGGCCCGGGATTTCAGAGGCCTGTGCGGGGGTGTACAGTAAGAGTGCGAGAGGAGCAGAATGGTGGTAAGCGTAGCCTAGAGGGGCAATCGATACTCCATTAAAGCTGTCTGAAGAATGGCACTAAGAATGGAGACCCAGTGGACCCGGGACATGCTCCCATGCCATTTTTTAAACCCGAGTCATGTGAGTAAGGCCACTTGTGTATATACAATTGTTAAAGTAATAACACAGGGATTTTTACAGCAGACTGCTCTGAAGATTACCAAAGGAAAAGCTTAACCCTTGTGTATTTTACTTCTTCCGTTTTAAATTCTAGAATGTACAGAATTTAACCTCATTTTGAAAATGGACTGGGGTAACTTCAACCCCAAAAATAACACAGGGGTTAAATTGCTTAGATGAATCAGCACTAATTAACAGTGCGTACCGGTGATATTCTCCTAGCTAGACGGTGAAATGCACATTATCACCAGGAAGTGACATCATAATGAGAGCAATGGGTGAAGGCTGGAAGGGAAGTGACATCATAATGAGATCAGTGGGTGAAGGCTGGAAGGGAAGTGACATCATAATGAGATCTGTGGGTGAAGGCTGGAATGGAAGTGTCTCCAGCAGCACACAAGGGCTTTTGCGATGTTTGAAAGGTTTCGATATCAGGGGCTCTTTGTGTGCCAGATAGGGATGGCGTATTAGTCAATGATGTAGCAAGTATTAATGCTCATAGCCGTGATTAAATTGTCAGTGTAACACTTACCCCACTATTTTTCCCGCATTAGTCATTAACAAGCCAGCATTCTGAGCAACTAAATCCATTAGGACAGAAAAATGTGCTTGGGAAATGTTTAGAAAGAGCACGCTTTCCATTTTTACATTTAGCTGTTACCCTTTCAATCTGCATTCCGTTATTGCTGCTGCATGAAGTGTTAGAAGATGGATACCACATGAATGGGGAAACAGGGTCTGTAAGGGTTTGCCAGCTGTGAAAGCCCTGCAGTAATTGCATACATAGACGTGTTGCATGTATGTCCTGTTATTCTGTACTATGTTAAAGGTGCCGCACCCATAAACATGACAGTGTGACACACAACTTATGATTATGAAGAAAGACACCATGTACCATATAATGGTAACAGAGCAGGACCCCGGTTCCTTAAAAAAATCTGCAATTAATAAACTCTGTTGAAGTGTTAGCTGCTGTTCAGTGTTCTCATCTGGTGTCTGCACTCCCTGACAGCTAGGTCATCTTAAGCACCGCCCCCACGGGCCTCATTAAGGCCAGCTACTGGCTGAACCTTATTTCAGGAGGAATCCTGATTGGTCTGCATAATGCTGAGGTTGACCCGCTTCGTCCTTGGGCCTGCCTTTGAATCTGTGAATGAATCCTGGGCGACCATAAATGTGGCACTTCCACAAACTGTTATGTATCTATTTATGTATTTATATCTGTGTGGATCTGTCTGGCCGAGGTTGGGGACGCTCTGTAAGTAGGTCAGGCTGTAGCATTATTGTAAATAAGTCTGCAGCAGCGCGTGACGATGACACCCACCACTGTAAATGTTTCTGCAATCTCAGGCTCAGGCTGTAAAGATGGTTTTCTTCTCACCAAGAGAACAGGACCCACGAAGGCACACCAATCCTATGTGAAGTCACAGCAGCTGTCCCCTTTAAGATGACACACGTGCGCTCTTGGTGGCCTGAGACCCTGTTTCACTGCAGGCCATTCTGTGTAACCTGGAGTCTATAAAATTCTCCCAAACCATTTTACTGCAGTTCACTCCTAAATGGCGCATAACCAGAGGACCTCACTCGCTAGTTTTCTAATCCTTGGTGGGAAATGAGCAGAAAGTCTCTCTGCGACTTTGGTGAAAGAGCCCAGTTAACGCAGTGCTAGGCTGTGTTTCCATGGGCCTGCCGGCGTGTTCAGAGAAACAGCTTATATACTTTGCCCTGTGCAGGAAGACCACACACCTATCTCTGCTGCAATCTATAAAGCCATCCGTATTTTCTATCAGAACTATAAATTCATTGTGCTTAATACTGTTATACATTTTATCTATATACCCCATTGCCCTTTTCAGGAAACCTATAGGAATATAAAAGTACTACACAGAAAATGCATGCATTTTATGAAATGGGGAGGCGTTGCTATTATTAACTGTATTTCAGGCACTGATTCTTGAAGACAGCTATGACCTGGCACTGAGCTGTGATGTACGTCTGTGCCTGAATGTATATGAAAATGCACTTCAGATAATATAAACCCCAGCAATTACACACAGACCCTTGATGGCTGTTTTGGTCCTGATGACATTTTTATTCCTCCACTCATACAGTAACTGAAGGAAAATGTAGGAGTTTGCATTTGGTAATTTGCGGTTTGATTCGGGGCAAGTCGCAGTGCAGCTCACCTGCATTCACACGAGCGGCACAGACGGCGTCCCCGGGCTCTTTCAGTGATATCAGCATGTGCACGCCGGGGTTGACGTTTTAATGAATATTTATTTTTTCCTGAATAGTTCCGCTTTGATTGTGCCACCCTTTCCAGGGATGGTGTTAGTAGGCTAACCCATCAACAAGCGAAGATCACCTCAGCAGTGACATCTGCATTCTTGATAATGTTCGGACATTGCGATTAGCATCATGCCTTTCATCTCTGCGAGGGCTGCACGCCACACAGGCTTAACTTTGGGTTTCAGATCAGCCAGCCTTTTACCATGCCACTGGAGGCTCGATTTTAGTAATATGACAGTTTGCAGTTGTACATGATTTCCCTTGCTAGCTGTAGGAGATCTGCTCAGTGGAAATACCTGACTAATCAATGAAACTCATTTTGGGGGCCTCCTTTGTAATGTAATGTAAAATAATATGGATTATGTATCTGATACCGTGTTTTGCTGTATTACTATGTTTATTCGTAAATGTTCATTACCATTCTTTACATCCAATAATATTTGTTCGTTAGCTTTAATATGGTAATTCCGCCATATTCATATGCAGATAGTTTCATATTAGATTTCTTATTACATTCGCTTCCCACATTTTATCTAGTTTCCCTAGATAAAGCTGTCTGCAAAATGACATCACGCTTTAATTTTGGGGGAAAGGGCTGTGCTTCTGTGGGTTTTAATTTCATCCAGTTAATTTTCATTTTATTGGTGCTTTAATGAAGGGTTAAGTCTTCAGTTGTAAACAGCAAAGCATCTTTTTATGGTTCTGTAATAAATTGTAGCAGCACCTGTTACAATCCTAATTTCTCCGGTACTACAAGCTGGTAGTGACAGCCGCCCTGGTTCTGCGGTTTATGCATTTATCACACCGGCTTTTAAAATGACGAGTTTACAGCGTGCTGTGTTCTGATTATGGCCCATTCTCCCTGACAGATGTACACGCTGTCAGCACCGGTGACATTACCCAGCACGTAGTCGGGTTTGCCGTCCTTCTCAAATGTCTATTGTCCGACCTTGTGTATGGAGCAGTTACTCATTTGCACATTCTGAAATCTGTGCTACCTGTGAGCTCATGCATATGGATCCCCTGCAGCCTTGTACGGATAGCATATTTTGTATCCAAAACGAACATATTGCTTCCAGGCTAAGACCCCTAAAGTAATTTTCTTGTAACAACTCATTCATCCCTCACTCTGCAGAAAGTTCTCGCTATAAGCAGGTGTGCTGGAAGAAGCGGTTGAAAAGAGAACTCGTATGAAACCAAGCCAGACCTCAGCAATCCAAAGCATAGTCATGCCCGAGGCATCCTGGGACATTTTTGGCTAATGAGATTTGCCCTGGAGAGCTCGTGACAGTACAGGAGCCCATGAGTACACATAAATGAAAGGTTGTATCATTGAATTAGTGACGTTTTCCTGTAATATTTTAGAGATAAATATCAGAGTGGCTGAGAAACAGTATGTAAGAAAGCATTTGTCTCTCGCCCTTTTTCCCACTCTTGTCAACAACGCATCATAACATGGTGAAGGAAGGTGCATCTGCAGCAGTTAAGTGCCTCTCAGTATCTGTTCTCCATGTCCAGGCGGGCAGCAGGGCAGGCGGCCCTGTCGCTCTGGCCAGCTAGCCTCTGCTTTCATGCCTGCTCCTTCACCATCTCCATAGACAGTGCCGGCCTTAACTTCTGCTGTCAGATCTGAGGGCTCTGCGGCGCTGCCTTTCTGCTCGTTTGCTCCATATGGGCAGCTGTTCTGTAGCACAAGTGATTAAGGTGTAAAGGAGCCACTGCAGCTGTGGGTTTTTACTTAGGTAAAACTGTCACATTAAGGGAACTATAAAGAGCACAGACTCATTAAGTTTAGGACAGGCTTCTGTTAGTGAAAACAAGACACCATCATGTGATGTCATCATCCCATCTGGAACACGTGATCTTCAGAACATCTCCACATGACTTCTGTGGCACTGTTCCCTTACCTGGCAGAAGCTCAGCAATGTTCTTGAAATCTGTTATGTGACTCTGCAGATCTATTACATCACTCCTACCTTTTTCAAAAGCTGCAATACAGTGATGAAACACATTGCGTCGGTACAAGGGCCAGCACCTTGAGCCACTTATCCTGAATTAGGCATTCGGTTAGATAATGACGACCTGCAGGGGGCGCAGTCACACATTCCTTAGAAATCCTTCAGAGGATCGGTACTGCGAGTTGCACACCACCTGTGCTGTGCCGTCAGTGGAGATTTTTGGAAAAAACAACATATCCTGGCAACTACTGTACTTTGATTTTTTGTTGTTGTTGTTTTGTTAAATGGTGCTGGCGAGTATGAATCAGACTCGGAGGCTAATTAGCAGCTACATCTGCTGTGTCGACTCAAGCTAAAGTCTGAGCTCTCTCTTTATTAAAAGCTCCGGGGAAGACTCATCCTTCCTTTCAGAAAGTCGTATTTGTTAACCGTCTTATCGATCCTTCTCTTGGCAGTGGTGCAACTTTTTTTTTTCTTTTAATTTTTATTTCGTTATTTGTTTGTTGTGTGGTTAACAGCCTCTATTCCAACAATCGCAAACATGAACCCTCTCCTACAGTGATGCTATCACACATTCACACATTAAATACAGGCTGGATGACAACGGCACTCGATAATTCATGAACTGTAGCTCGGTGTTCACAGCTTTCAGAGGAGCACACACGTCCCATCACTCAGAGAGATTCTCGTGAATGGCATAGCATGGAGTCCTCGACTGATAGCGGTGTTTCTAAGAGACACCAACTGCCGGTAACAGGCCTCCCCAGGACGTGACTCTTCGTCCTTGCGGCCTACCTTTGGAGCCCCGTTAGCGGTGCCCGCCTCGAGCGTGAGCCCCGACTGAAGTGCAGGTGCAGCGGGGAGGCGATAGTGATGCCAGATAACTGAGCAAACCTTCACTCTCCCCAACAGGCTGAGTCGGCACCAGGGGGACGCCGGCTCGATGCCACATACCCTGAAGGCTGCCTGTGGGCGGCAGGGTCTTGTTTCAGTGACAAGGCGG
The DNA here is from genome assembly GCA_011763525.2 of Mormyrus iriodes. NCBI lineage: Eukaryota > Metazoa > Chordata > Actinopteri > Osteoglossiformes > Mormyridae > Mormyrus > Mormyrus iriodes. The sequence continues at coordinate 13,705,086 of JAAGVU020000019.1, forward strand.
CAATGCCCTGGCTGATTGCTGCGTGGGCTGCAAGGCTGGCTGTGTAAGACCGGTGAGCTGGCGTGCGTCCCCACGCTGCGAAGAGCCCCACCCCACCCCCCTTTGTCTCCCTGACTGCTTCCTCGTATGCGCTTGGCTTGGCGGGGCACCTTCTGTGCCCCCATTCTGCTGTGTGTGAACTTTCCCAGTTGTCACACCCATGACTTTTACGTTGGCCTTTGGCCACTGGCAACTATAACGTTACCAAAAGTGGATGGAAGTCAATGCTGCCTATGACCATGTGGATCAGTGCCCCCCCAAGCTAACCATCGGGTCTTTTAGATTACACAGTGGTCAGCAGCGACATGTCGTCTCAGTCTGCTCCTAAGCAGCCCCTCTTACTGTGCTCTGGCAGACCTGCCCTCTACCTCGGCTGCCCCCATTTCCCCTTATTTCCCAGGAGTCTCCGTGTGGGTCACCAGCCCCTGAAACTGTGGTCAGGTTTAGCTTGCTACCATGTCAGGAAACCCACAGGAACAGTGAGCTTTCCCACCAGGAATTTGAATTGGCAACCCTACCTTTCCAGCACCCCCATCCTTCCGTTTTCACGTCACCGTGTCTACCCCTCCCTCGACCCTTCCGTTGTTTCTGCCGCACCCCTCCAGGGCTTTGTGTCAAGTGTTTTTGCGGTTCTCTCAGGCCAGGCCGCTTCTCCGTCTGTTTCCCCTTGCCTGTGTGTTGAGCTGCTTCTCTGCATCAGGAGACCCTACATGAGCCCATAACAGGGAGCAACTTTGCTTTACCTGGCTGCTGGGGAATTCATGCTTATGCTGAGTAACCGAGTAACGTTACACCCTTACACTCTGCCCCAGAAGCCCACCTTAGTGCCAAAGACCAGGCCAATCCAGTGTCAGTGTCACAACTTGCCAACGGTCTAAACTCTGCCGGTACATTTCTGGGATGGACAGCTGAGAGTTCTGCACCAGAGATGGTAAAAGCTCTTTCCACTTGGGCCAGTAAAATACAGAATCATAAAACATAATTTAGCATCATGAAAGAGTGCTACCTGGAGGACTTTTCGCTGTACTGGTGTCGTCATCTGAGGGAAATTGGTATAAATGCACTGAGAAGCCAGAGGAGCAGATAGGTTATATGGGGGGGTTACGCATACACAGCAGCTGCCTCTCAGACGCGGCCGGCGCCAGCAGAGGGCCCGCCCGGGGTGCTGCGCTGAGGGAGGACTCCGTGGGCCGGCGACATGCTGTCTTGCTGCCATCTCTCTCCTGTCACTGTGGCACAGTGCTGCCGTCCGAGCGTGCGGTCTCTCTCACGCTTCGCCTGCTACATGCTGCTTGTGGACTGGCCCTAGACTGGAACACGCACTCCTGCCAGCTCCCTTCCACATCTTAACTGCCACAGTTACATTTCATTTATTTATCAAACACTTTCATCCACAGTGACGTACATTTCTGAGAAATCCCTAGCAAATGGGGGTCACGGGTCTAACGGTCACCGTGCCGAGCTTTGGATTCGAGCTGGCGGCCATCCGATCGCAGGCACAGCGTCCTAACCTGCTGAACCGCACCCACCCCCCATACTCTGTTTACCTAGTCCATGTGACCTGTAGGCACCCCCGGGGCCCCTCGCACGTTAGTGTGGCAGGTTTCTTATCTAGATGTTGCATTCGTCCTTGATATCTAAACCCATGATTTGTTTTTATGTGCTCAGACCAGAACCCAGAATGGGCCAAGCAGTGAGTGATGGACTGAGTTCAGCTGATGATCCATCTGCTTCTGCCTGTATCCCTATGTGACTTCCCTGCTTTAATGGTGCGCTCGTGTCACGAGAAGGGGCGAGATTGTAGTGGATAAGCCCCACCCCCTTTGCCCAATCTGAGCGTGGAATTTCCTGTGATCACAGTATTAACAAGAGCCACACATTCCTGCTTCTCTTGCTTACATCACTGGTGCCCCCCCCTCCCCAAACTCTGCTTGGCAGCTGGCCAGATCTTCTGAAGCTCTGAGGTCTTCCAGTCACCAGGAAAAGGACAGCTGGCAGGACGAGGCCATACGCTGCAGTTAGCTTCCAGCCTGCCACTCGGCTGTCATGGCAGGTGATGAAGGGCCCTGCAGCTCTCCCCTAGTCAGGGCTGGGGGGAGGGGTTGATATTAGTCTGGTCTAAGAGCCCCTGACCCCCCAATGGGTGGCGGCTGTTTATTAAACAAGGTCTGGGGATTGGAGGACTCTGACATAGCAGAGGGCATGGGGAGGGGGCATTGTGGAGAATTTTTTACAATACTTTCTGCAAAATGTTTGGATCCCTCTGGGGGGCAATGCCTGTCAGATTGCAGCATCTCAAACCTCGGCCCAGACCCTAAAGATTGTTGTTTTGGGGTTTGTCTTTTGCTAATATGTAGTTTCTCTCATTGTAAATACCCTCCATTACACCAAAGGCTTTCTAATGCAATGCACTTTCATACCAAATTAAGCTTAGAGATTAAACCCTCATAATGGTGTGTATATATAGTATTGTAATGTGAACGCAAGGTACAGTAAGACTAGCTCTGTCCAGCTCGTCTGGATTTTCTCCCCACCCCTTTACTGCCACCATTTTGATGCAAGCTGGGATTAAATGCCCTGCCTGGGGCTTCTTATCTCCAGAAATGCTACAAAAAATAAGCTGTGTTCGCCCTAGTGGTGTCAGCAAGAAATTCCGATATTCATTTCTGTTTAGACACGGGTGCAGTTAGCTCTGTGAGTGACAGAAGATGCTACTGCGGTTCGATATTAAACAGCATAGTCTGTTTGCCTAAAGGATGCTTAATGTGGGGAAGCCCAAATGACACTTTGTGGAGAATACATTCACAAACACTTCCCCATTGATACAACTGCATGTTTGCTGGATAGATGCCAGGCACAAGGTTGCAAAATACCTCTACTGTATGCTGAAAAACCTCCATTACTGGACTGTAAAGCAGGATCTGGGTAATGCTTCATGTTATAGTTTGTCGAAATCACTCCCATTTTTTTTCGTTAATCATGAAGTCGCACCACGGAGGGAAGGCTGGCCGCCAGCCGCTACCATTTTGTGAGCTCCGCTACGGTGTGTGCCGACCCAGACCAACAATATGACTGTTTCTAACGGAACCGGTCACTTGTGTGAAAGTGGGTCAGTAGGACCTGCCAGGGGTTCAGCGCAGGCATCTGTGCAGCATTCTGTGGTGTGAAAGTGGCCTGACAACCCTCGTGTGCTGCAGCGTGTCAGCGGCAGAGATGAGATGTTGGCAAGAGCCGGGTTTGTCGATGAGAGAGCTGGGATGTCGATGAGAGAAACGGGATGTCGATGAGAGAGAGGGGATGTCGATGAGAGAGACGGGATGCCTGCAAGTGGGATGCCAGGTGAGAGATGGGATTCTGGTGCGAGAGACAGGTTGCCCGAAGATAGGAGCCAGGTACGAGACAGGATGCCGGTGAGAGATGGGATGCCTGCAGAAAAGATGCCAGCTGAGAGATGGGATACCTGGTGAGACAGATGGGATGTTGGTGAGAGACGGGATACCTGGTGAGAATGAGGAAGGTGCAAGGTGTTGACAGGGGGTGAGGGAGGTTATGGTAAAAGTTGTTGATGTGAGACGGGGTGGTGTAATTGCCCATCTTGTCCTTGCCATGATCTGCCACTGAATCTTTGACTCACTGCTGTGGTGACATGGTAACAAAAATGACAGTGGATGCTGTTGGCGCTTTCTAGGGGCCATCTGACTTCAGTATTCATTTTTAAAAAGTATGACCCCACAACCTGCTTGTCATTTAAGTAGCAGCAACCTTAATGAAATAATTAGACAATATGTAAACAGAAACAAATAACAAGCCTCAGATCTTTTCAGACTCATATATTCTACTACTATTATTTGAAATCCCACAGCACTGAAGCTGTCATTTATATTTTACGGTCCTAAATAGTGAATTTGTTTGTTTACTATAGAGTATGGGCTTTGGCTTTGTGTTGGTGCCTGCCTATCCTGTCCCAGAAGAAGCAGTTACCTAAGAACCTTGTCCAAGGTCATTATCTCTGATTGAGGATTAAAATTAATTGTCATGTCTGGACGAAAGAACGGGTGGGTTTCCGGGAATCTGGTGTCCCTGATGCCAGGTGACAGCCACTTGTACCATGTGTCAAGGATTTGAATTCACGCTTATTGGAACTTAAACAAGTTGAGAGAATTTTAGTCTGTAAAAATTTTTCAAGTTTTTTTATGGAATAACAATTTTTTTTTCAGTGTATCTTAATTAATGGAATGATTTAGACATTTAGGGCATTAAATGTGGCTTTTATGATTTTGGGTTTTGATCTATGGCGTCTGAAGACAGGAGCAGAGGGGCTAATTTCCAGTGAACTTCTGTTGAAGGTGCGCCAGGGATGCAAGACCTAGGGTGGTGAGGGGCATATACCCCCCAATATTTAATTTGGCTTCATTCATCCCCCCCAGAAATCAACATTTAAAATAAGTTGACTTCTCCTACACACCTGAGGTGCTCTGCACTCAGTCTGACCTCACGCCCCCCTCATTAGGATTCTCTCTTTATCAGTGCCTGAAAATGGCAAATAAACATAGCTGGCTGTTTGGAAAGGCCTCATTGTGTGGCGGCCGCGGACCTGCAGGTCTGCTGGGCAGGTGCAAATCGGCATTCTCCACGAGAGTAAACGCACAGCCGAAACCCACGAGGGTGCCGCGGTGTTAGCCGAGCACTGCTGACAGGCGCGTGCACATAATCTGCAGAATTAGGAACAGGAGATAAGGAGCATGCGTGTTCAGCGCAAAAGAGAACGCAGGCTGAGCATGGCGAGCCAATATCCTGCAGACTGAGCAGGGAATATAATTGGTCTGGAAGTGAGGTTGGTGATACTTCTGTTTTTTTATGCCTTCGATCATAACAGGTTGTTCACACTATAATTCTGTAGTGGATTTAATTTCTGTGCTCGAAAACACTTTACTGTAGTGGTGTCCTGGATATTCAAATTTATCGTCCGTTTGCCCTCTCTCTCTCTTTCTCTCAACTTGCCTTTCTTTATTCATTTTATTCAGAATACTAGAATAATAACAAGTTCTGCTCCAAAGGCTTTTGGGCCTGTAGATTATAGAGATGTGTGAGGTCAGTGCGGCAGTGACGGGCTCTGGATCTCAGCAATCCTGCTGATGGGCCCTCTTTTAATCATGTCCAGACATCCCTTAATTCAATAAAAAATTTTACTCAAACCAAGAATAAAGTTGTTAAACCGTACTCCCACCCTGCCTTGCTATACTGAGTCATGAATATTTACTCTGAAAAAGGAGATTTTGAGAGAGAAACATCCTGCATGACTCAAGCCAGGCTCAATACTCACACAGTGCTTATGAATATAATGTGGGTTTCATTTGCCTGCAGGTCATGCACAAGGGGAGCACATGTAACTGGACACATCATCAGCCAATTCTATGGTTATCGCACATCTAGAGTTTTCTCACATCTGTGTGTTTGCGTGCGTGTGTGTGTGTGCGCGTGTGAAACAATATATTCACAAAGGAAAGAAGTCCATGAGGAGATTAAAATGAAAGATGGGCAAATATTCAAAAAGTCCTCAAATTGCCTTGTTTAAGACAAAATGGTCATGATTGCGTTGAACATCACACAACTGGCCCATCATGGGGACGAGCATACCACCCGTGTTTCTAATGTGCTATGATAAGCTGTGTCACTAGGCTGTCATTTGTATAGCAATTGGTCAAAGATAATGTTTCTACGTTAAAGCATGTCGTGACGGAACACTTTAATTAGAATAGGACTAAGACATTGTTTAAAACCTATTTATCAACAAGCAATATTTGCTTATCAACACAAAGTGCTCACCTGCGAGGCCTCACACAGCCCTGCAATGATGGAACCCACGAAAACCCTGAAGCTTAAACAGGAACTGAAAGATGAAAACAGTTGAAGCCGGATGCTTCTACCACACATGACCTGCTTAGGTAGAATTGTGGGGTCAGGCAGGTGTCCCTCAGTTTGAGTGCCACTGGCACTTAGCCTACCATTAGTGTATCTCTTATAGCTCTTTATGTCACAAAGTTTTGGTCGTATTGCAAAACAAAAATAAATAAAAACATTTATACATATAAAAAAGATAAATACAGGCAGTCCCCAGGTTACAAATGAGATCCATTCCCTTAGTCTGTCTTTAAGTTGAATTTGTAGGCAAGTCGGAACAATAATACAGAACATAATACAGTATTAATAAAACAATTCAGTACTATACTATATACCTTGAGCTGATAAATCTCAAGCATCACAGAGTAGTGTGTGCATGTGTTATTGCAAACCATTGTATTTAACTCAAACTTTTTATGTAATTGGCTGTACGGCAGTCCGTTTGTAAGTACAAGTTGTCTGTAAGTTGGACGTTTTTAACCCGGGGACTGCCTGTAATATAAATGACAGTTTCAAACCTGGATGTTAAAACTTATAGAAACGAGTACATTTAACCATTATTTGGTGGGGAAAGATTCTGCAAATTGTCATATAACTGGAATGGGCAATAAATGAATAAGTATACTCTAGGTATACAAATAAGTATACACATACTAAAATAGTACACTATAAGCAGTGGTGAGCAGGGTTCTGCTATTCCACTACCTGCTAGTTAGTGAAGCTAACTTTTATGTTAATGGCTTAGCCTTACCGCTAACTTTGAAAACTCTTACCGGACCAATCTGCTAGCACTGTCACTAACGATTATATGAATAATCCAGTAATATACCAATTAGTCTGACGATTCGAGTAATCGTTTATATATTATATTACTTAATTGTATATTATAGTACATTATATTACATTATATATATTGTATTTGGCGTGAGGCAGGAACCAATTCATTTAAAGCTGCATGTTTCTGGACAGTGGAAGGAAACTGAAGACCGTCAAAGCCGCGCTCACACGGGGTAAACACGCAAACTGCAGGCGCCCACACGGGGGTGAACACGCAAACTGCACGCGCACACACGGGGGTGAACACGCAAACTGCACAGGCCCACACGGGGTAAACACGCAAACTGCACGCGCACAAAGCAGAGGTGCGCAGCCAGGCGCCACCCACTGCGCCGCCCTGACAGGCCCGCACAATGTGCCATGTTAATGTTGATGTGGCATTTTATGCGCATTCAAATGTGACAGCGCAAGGACCGCAATAGGCTGCCCGGTTCAAACCATCAATACGCAGCGTTAAAACATTTTTGGTTTGTCGAAGGAAAGAAATTTAGCAAACTGTACAATTCTAACAATGGTTCCCTTTTATAATTATATAGTATATGTCAAAACACAGTCTAAAGTTTGCCGCTTTTCCCTGAGCTCTGCATGTTCCCTGAGACAATCATAATCATTCTCCACCTTCCTGTTTGATTCACGCGCGGCGCGTTCACGAGAAATTAAACAGGGGCAAAGAGGAGAAAAGAACTAGAACTGGGGACGAACAGACATTCGCATTTCGCTGTATGGAAATATTTGTGTTTGATAGAGACGACATTGAGCAAAGGCAAGTGATTGTCGGCACTGCTTCGTATCTGTTGGCACAACTAACGACACCACCGACTTATCTGACAGGCTCGGTTGATAAGTTCTATTTGGCTATATAGAACTTTTTAAATAAAGCAAAAACTTAAAATATCGTCTTTCGAATATCGAAATTTCAACTGTACTTAAAAACACACAACAAACAAAACATAACAAAAATTATGTGGTTAACATGTACCGTATTATGCGAACATTACCGGCTAAGCGACAGTGTTAACATTTGTTTTAGCAGCTATTATTTTGACATAGAAGAATCGTAGAAAGTAAATTAAGCAAAATGATTTAAAGTCAAAGTGATGACAACGACGGGCTCGGCTATTAAATGGCACAAATGTATGGCTAACCTCGCATTACTGGGTGAGTCCGTCAATACTGACGGACGACTGCATTTTCATTCACTTTTAATGTAAAGAGCTTCCACATAAATGATGATTTTCGCTCTTTATTTTCACCTTAATCTGCTATGCGCTGTCCCCCTTCCGCCATATTGCCGAGTAACTGAGAAGGGAAATTTAAATCGATGCTTTCTAGTAATCGAGTAGTCGGGTTTAATCGCGTAATCGTCCCACAATCCGCTAACATTATCCCAGGAAAAGTGGTTAAAGTTCAAGTCAAAAATGTTTGTAAAAAATGCATACGTATTTGTTCGTGTCTTGAGCGTGTTTGCAGCAATCTATCTGGCAGGCTGTTGGCTGACTACGCGTAAACACGACATGGGATGAGTCGATAACTTGTCGGATTTATGGTAGTCTGGGCTAAATGTAAGCAAACAAAGATAAAGTCCATGAAAACTGGGGGCACCCTGAACTAAGCGGAGAAAAAGGGCCTGCATCATGAAACTGTATTTCTTGCACAGCCTGAAAACTTGTTGGATTTAAGGTACTGTAGTTTGAACTTTATCTTCATTCACTTATATTTAGCCCAGATGACCATAAATCCGACAAGTTATCCAGCTAAGCAAGAAATTCTGCTTTGTGATACAGGCCCCCAGTTGTATTAATGGGGTTCTGATTGACAGAGCTATAGACCAATAAAGAGATGAGACCTTCCCACCTAGTTCTGGGTAAACAGCACCCTGTTTATAGTCCCCAAGTGACTTCGCTGAGGGCAAAATGTCAGCATAAGCCAGCTGCAAGATAGGGTTTCTCTGACAAACACTTAATCTCGCAAATGGAATATCACAGAAAGAGAATTTCAATGCAGATTTGTTCTGGGGACTACAGAATCCAACAATTCCCAATTGGGTAAGCCTTGAATATCCCTTGGTAATCACTTTAGTCTTAACACTTGGGACTTCAGTACTAAACAGGTTACAATTTTAGCTCTCTAGGTATGTTTTTAAGGGTTTCAGAGACAATAACCAAAAATGGCTAAATTCATGTAATAAAAGTTAGTATTTAGTGGTTATCATTATCTTTCACTAAAGGTTTCAGTGGTTTATCCGTTTAGCGTTATCGAATTAAACTTTGGAGTTAGCGGTTATTGAACTTTTTGGTTAGATGTGCCCATGACTAACTGTATGTATATACATACAGTATCTCACAAAAGTGAGTACACCCCTCAAATTTTTGTAAATATTTTATTATATCGTGTCATGGGACAACACTGAAGATATGACACTTTGATACAATCTAAAGTAGTCAGTGTACAGCTTGTATAACGGTGTAAATTTGCTGTCCCTTCAAAATAACTAAACACACAGCCATTAATGTCTAAACCGCTGGTAACAAAAAGTGAGTATACCCCTAAGTGAAGATGTCCAAATTGTGCCTAAAGAGTCAATATTTAGTGTGGCCACCATTATTTTCCAGCACTGCCTTAACTCTCTTGGGCATGGCGTTCACTAGAGCTTCACAGGTTGCGACTGGAATCCTCTTCCACTCCTCCATGACGACATCATGGAGCTGGTGGATGTTAGAGACCTTGCACTCCTCCACCTTCCATTTGAGGATGCCCCACAGATGCTCAATAGGGTTTAGGTCTGGAGACATGCTTGGCCAGTCCAGCACCTTTACCCTCAATGTCTTGGAGGTGTGTTTGGGATCGTCATTATGTTGGAATACTGCCCTGTGGCCCAGTTTCCGAAGGGAGGGGACCATGCTCTGCTTCAGTATGTCACAGTACATGTTGGCATTCATGGTTCCCTCAATGAACTGTAGCTCCCCAGTGCCGGCAGCACTCATGCAGCCCCAAACCATGACACTCCCACCACCATGCTTGACTGTAGGCAAGACACACTTGTCTTTGTACTCCTCACCTGGTTGCCGCCACACACGCTTGACACCTTCTGAACCAAATAAGTTTATCTTGGTCTCATCAGACCACAGGACATGGATCCAGTAATCCATGTCTTTAGTCTGCTTGTCTTCAGCAGACTGTTCATGGGCTTCCTTGTGCATCATGTTTAGAAAAGAATTCCTTCTGGGACGACAGCCATGCAGACCAATTTGATGCAGTGTGCAGTGTATGGTCTGAGCACTGACAGGCTGACCCCCACCCCTTCAACCTCTGCAGCAATGCTGGCAGCACTCATACGTCTATTTTCAAAAGACAACCTTTGGATATGATGCTGAGCATGTGCACTCAACTTCTTTGGTCGACCATGGCGATGCCATTTCTGAGTGGAACCTGTCCTGTTAAACCGCTGTATGGTCTTGGCCACCGTGCTGCACCTCAGTTTCAGGGTGTTGGCAATCTTCTTATAGCCTACGCCATCTTTATGTAGAGCAACAATTCTTTTTTTCAGATCCTCAGAGAGTTCTTTGCCATGAGGTGCCATGCTGAATTTCCAGTGACCAGTATGACAGAGTGTGAGAGTGATAACACCAAGTTTAACACACCCGCTCCCCATTCACCTGAGACCTTGTAACACTGACGAGTCACATGACAGCGGGGACGGAAAATGGCTGATTGGGCACAATTTGGACATCTTCACTTAGGGGTGTACTCACTTATTGCCAGCGGTTTAGACATTAATGGGACAGCAGATTTACACTGTTATACAAGCTGTACATTGACTACTTTACATTGTATCAAAGTGTCGTAACTTCAGTGTTGTCCTATGATACGATAAAATATTTACAAAAATTTGAGGGGTGTACTCACTTTTGTGAGATACTGTAAGTGTACACATAATGAATTGGTATCATGTAAGTACGCAGAATGCACAAGTATAGTTTAGTGTACACACAAGTGCACACATGATTGAATTAAGTGGAAGTGGGAGGTCATGCAATGACTTACCCAGCAACCCCCCTCCCCTTCTCTTGTATTCTAACGTGTCTTTGGGATGAACCACAGCCAATGAAGCAGCAATCTACCCCACACCATCTGCTTGCAATCCTCGAGTAATGCAGGAACAGAGAGGGCTGGGCTACTCCACTCCTCTCTGAAACTAGGATTCTGCCTCACAGCACCGTTGACAGTAAGGGTCCAAGATTTATGTTTTGTCCCATGACCTTGGCAGCAGAGGTCATTGTGTTTATCCTTCTCCACACACGTTTTATATTGAGTCTATATCAAGTAAGTGAACACGACAGCGAAAGACAGGCATGTTCTTCCAGTTCTTCGCAACTTGACTGTTGCCCACCAAAAAACAGATTGCATATGTATATATGCGTGTGTGTATTTTTTAATGCTGATTAAACTGTGAAGTGAACCTTGTGATTTGCTTTGTTTTGATGAATACATAATTTATTACAATTTACGAATGATTGTATCTAGATAGTGGTTCTAGAGCATTAATTACGAGCTTTGCAGCGGGCAGAATGTCATTCTCACTTCAAGGTGGGAGACTTGGTGTTTTAGCACGGATGCTAATGCCGATCTGTATCCCGGCGCGTGCCAATTAACACGTGTGCTATCTATCCTGGCTGTCATCATAATCGCCTCCCCGGTCATGTTTTCTCGCACAGTCTCTTCGGTTACTCGCCTCCTATCCGTTTCATTTTCAGCTAATTTTTGCAGTGCCAAAATAGAATAGTGTACCAGAACTGTGAGGAGGGGGGAGGGATGGCGGGGGGAGGGTGGCGGCAATCTGTCATGAGTCCCTCAACATTGCAATTGTACACACATTAATACAGGAGCAACAACATTCAAAGAAGTCTATTCAGAGCCTGGGTCTCGACATAACATATAAAGTTAGCCTTTCTGCTAATTGGCTACATGTACCGCACTCCCACCCCAATGTCATAGTTACACTCCTAAATCACCACCCTTCAACTACATCTGACACTCAAGGAACCTTGTTTATTTTTAATAATTTAATTGTATAGTAAAACCTAATTAGTCTTGTCGCTCTTTTTAAATCGTGAATGAGGGAACCATGCAAGAAGACCAATGTACTTGTACTTCTGCACCTGTGCAAATGGCAAATAAAGCTACAATTCAATTAAAAAATATTCAGCTGAGTTACAGCTGGAAGGCTGAGAACCGCTGCCTGGTGCCGGAACCACAGCGATGTGGGTGACCGTCTCTGACCCGGCCACACACTGGGGAGGTGTGAGGGATCCCGCTGCTTTGATAGCATTCTCCCGGGAGCTAGAGGACACACCTGCCCGTGGCCCGTGCGCTCCGCTCCACTTTTATTCCACGTGATAACTCATAGTAACAGCTGGTGCCTCTGTCCACGTCAGGCTACATACACGGCTTGCCACGCTGTTGGGGAAATTAGAAGCAAACACTGATGGGTGGCGGTCCCTCCAAGGACAGTGTGCATTTCCACATGTAAAACAGGCTTGGATATCCTGGGAGTCACGGAGTAGGAAGTGAAAGCACGGAAAAGGAAGAAAATAGCCAATTACACGTTATTTATTCAGGATTTAAAAGATATTCTACCACATGGCCAAGTGTCTGCATTGGCCCTGGAGAGGAGATTGGTTCCTCAGGTGAATCATGTCGGCACCAGCTTTTTTGAAAATAAAGTACCCGGTTCTGAATTTACTCACAAATGTACAATGAGGCAAACCCAGTGATACCCTTGACTGCAACTGCAAAAACTGATCACCGCTATTACAGTGGAATTGTCCTTGGCCTGTGCTGGTGTGGGGGAGGGCATTATCTCCCCTCAGCCTGCTCCATAGAGCCTCTCAATCCCTATGGGGGGGGGGGGGGGTAGGGTTATGCCAGTTTATTTACATATTAAAAGCTGACATGTCTCCTCATTTCATCCTCACGCTACGTTAGAGACAGACAGGATCCGTTTTCCATTATGGGTGCAGATGTATTGATATAGTAGAGGGGTGCATAAAACCCATTTTCAAGGTGATGAGTATAGCGATAGATGCGGTTCTGAATAGATCGCAAGCTCCCGCTCATCCATTAAATGGTTCAAACTATCCAAAGAAAAAGGTCTGAATTATGCTTTATTACTGCTTGGCTTACATCCAGAAAAACAGAGCGTGTGATGTCATTGCCGGCGACAGGGAGCATGCCGGCAGCTGTATGCCTGTCTGTCTCTCTGCCCGTTAAGGGAACGCCCCTGAGGTCAGGCTTCTTTGCATATTTAGGACAGGTCGCTAGTGCACTGCTTCCACACCATGCCCTGGCTTGCAGAGAGAGCTCTCACTGTCTGTCGGTGCTGCACGCCATCTGGATCGAAACGCACTCACCGCCTGCCCATTAAGTTCCTATCAAACGTGCCACTGTAAGTAGATGGCCTAATTCTCATAGTCGCTTGACGTAAGGGAAGGGCTTTACTGCAGCCATGACATGAGAGCCACATTATCTGAGGCACGTCGGTCCCTGAATTTATAAAAATAGCACGCACAGATCCGAGCAAGAAGCGGGTGCTGCAGAGCGAAGGCGAGTTACGTAAGCAAGCAGGCGGTTGCATCATTCGGCAGACGTAGCTGGTCTCGCTGAGGTCTCTGTGGTCACCGCAGGTTTTGCTGGGGCCACTAGCCTTGGCTCCCAGCCTGAAAAAAGACCAATGCCCACACTTTGGCTTTCAGATGATCGACTCCCTCCGTGACTTGGTTTGGAGATAATAACACGTTTTACAGCACCCGTTCGGGCAGGTCTCCGGCCCAGAAATGGTGTCATCTGGTGTGTCATGCTGGCCATATAGTCTTTTCAGTCCTTTAAGCAAATAAAAAGCAATTTTATTGACTTAGACCCTAATTTGTAATTGGGAAAAGACCCCTTTCCCACTACCCTGCTATCGATTTTCTTCCTAGTTCTATCCATACAGATGTTTGTTTTTATCTGCAGACACCATAAGCTTGATCTTCCCAGAGTTTTCATACCCGCTACAGAAGCATCATTCCTATAAGTGGTGGCATATTTACCCCCCCCCCCCCCTCCCCATTGCACTGTCCCCATTAGCCACCACGCCAGTCCTGACGTGGCGCTTGGATTAATGGAAACCCGGAGAGCCGCTGCACTTTTGCGGTGTCCCTTCCAGCCCGGAAAGCTGAATGCCCATGTGCTCCGGGCGTTCCTCATTTCAGGCTAGAAAGGCCAAACCAAGCTGCAAACATAAGGATATAAGTGGCCAACATGTCTGCTTCCTTTAGAAACACTGTGTGGACAATTAACTGGTTTTTGCACTTGAGTGCATGTAGGATAGAGTGAATAGGCTTTATCTTCCAGGGCTGCCCTTTCCTCTGCCTTCATGGCTGATGTCTGTGGCTTGTTTACCAACGTCTTATGTAAGAAGCCGGTTTGGTTATGTATAGCTCCTGTCTCACATCCTCCTGGGTGTCACAGGATGGTGCTGTGGGCCCTCTCCCGCCTGCTTGTTGCCTTCGCCATCCCTGCCGTGTCGTTTGCCAGTGGTGAGCTCAACGATGGCCCAGAGGCGGCAAGACTGCTTTGGTTTGGAGCCAGTGAGCGGGCTGTGGCTTCCTGCTGAAGGTATCTAACCTGAAGCCAGGTCCAGGGGCATGGAAACTGACCTAATTATGCGAGAAGTATCCCTAAAAAGCCACGGTGCATGCGGGGGCGACACGATGGCCATAACACCCGATAGAAGGTGTCGGTGAGAACGCGGGGCTTTGGGGGCACGCGACTGCTAGCCGTGCTGCTCAGGGCCACCTGCCACTGGATGCTGCGTCACCAAGATACTAAGAGCACCGAATGATGATGATAAATAGTAACGATAATATAAATGCAGTTGGTAATAATATTCATGATAAGAGCTAATAACAATATCGAGTTATTTCACTTCCAGTTTCTCAGTGAGCAGTATGTGATATCCTGCTTGCTTGCACTGGATGACAGTTACTACGGCCATCATGCCAAGCAATGTGAGAAGGATCACAGAGGAATGATGAGCCCCGCCCCCCCCCCAGTCACATTTAATGTGGTACGTTCTCCAAATGGCCCAGCCGACCATGGCGGCCTGAGGATCTGGTAGGCGGCTGGCTGGAAGTGGGCTGACTGTGCTGGGGGGGGGGAGAGGCAGACTGTGGTCAGGTGCCCAGGGTCTTCTGACAGCCACAGGGCCCCCATGGAGGGGGCAGTCTACTGCTCCCTTCTGCTTTTATTCCATTTCCTTCCTTTTATTTGAGCATCTCTGTAAGAAGAGCTCTGGGGGGGTCAGAGCGATACAGGCACGGCGGGGGGGCTGGACTTTGCAGCTGTCTCTCACAGACAGAAACACACTGATACACATGCACACACACGCACGCACACCACAGATATGCACACAGGCACACGCACACACAATGTAATATGTGTAATATATGTCAAATGTAATGTACACATTTCCCACACACAGTCAGACATAAAGATGCACGCATACACACTCCCCCCCCACAGGCACACACGCACACACACCTCCCCC
>JAAGVU020000019.1:13726695-13740730 GCA_011763525.2 Mormyrus iriodes
TGTCGCTGCCTCCATCATACTGTATATGAGATGATTCCTCTGTGATGGTCCCTGTCTCTGCCTCCATCATACTGTATTTGAGATGATTCCTCTGTGATGGTCCCTGTCGCTGCCTTCATCATACTGTACATGATATGATCCCTCCATGTTGGTCCCTGCCTCTGCCTTCATAATACTGTATATGAGAGAATTCCTCTGTGTTTCAATGATTCCTAGTCCTGTTAATCTAGCAGTTCTTGAGCCTCTGCTGAGGCCTATTTGGTTCTGGCCCAAACAGCTCTGTAGAAACGGCTGCAGACCTACAGTGGGGTTAGCAGACAGGCTAATGTTGGTCAGCCGCTCTCTGAAGCCAGTCCCCTGCAAGCCGCACAGCCTCATTGTGCATTCCGCAGTGGCGCGGCTGATCTAGGTCATCTCCACGGCGGCCCACTCCCCCCCACCCGTTGCCTTTGCCTTCCTTTTCCAGCCTTTCATTATCTTCATGGCTTTTTTCTCCACTTGGCCAAAGCCTCCCAGATACTCGTTTGCCGCAGGCACTATGGCAGCGAGCCCGGGACCCTAACCTCACAGTTTCATTCGCCTTGGGGACCGGAGGCAAATGTTTTACATTTTGGCTCCCGATTACACCTGATCCTTTAGCATCCGTTGTCTGTCTTTAGTGAAGGGCTACAGGATCTCGAGTCATATCCCAGGATTCGTCGCGCCCCAATCCTTCTGATCTAAGTGGAATAAAGTAATTTTACATTAACACTATAGGTGAGAGTTGTGGTATTAATAATTAATACATGATTATACACACACGCACGCATCATCTAAGATGTTGATCAGGGTTGTGGGTAACTTGGGGTCTGTCCCAGGGAACACCCTGAATGGGATGGCAGTGTATCACAGGGCACAAAGAAGTGCATGCTCACGTACACACTGATATGCTACGGGCATATTAGAGGCACCAGTTAATCCAAGTATGTGTCTTGGCACCGCAAGAGTAAATCAGAGAAGGTGGAGGGTCCCTGTGTGGAAGCGGGGCCGTGCAGAGCGGGGTGGGCGACTCCGCGCTGTCCCCTGAGTACGGTGCTGGTAGGAGTAGTAATGGCAGCTCCTTTGCTGCTCCTTACGGTAACGGCCGGTTCAGCGAGTGCTACTGCTCTGCAGTTTCCTCCTTTTACTCCTCAGGAGGAGCTGCTCCTTTACTCATGAAGTAGAAAAGGCTGGACGGCTGAAGCTCACTGCGGTCATTTAAGCCTCATCAACATTCCGACTAATTTACAGAATTCCCCTGCAGTGGGAGGACCCCCTGGGGCAAGTGACGGCCCTGGGGGGGGAGGGGGCATGCGCCCTCTCTCTCTGACAGATTGGGCCCCGGTGTTTGTCTCACCTGACGGCACCGGGTCGTCCCTCAGCGCAGGGGCAGCGGGCCGTGGCGGCTTCTGTGCGCGGCGCGGGCGGGAGAAGGGCAAGAGTCGTTTCCAAGACAAAGCACGTCACATCAGGGAGCCTGGCCCAGGATGAGGACTCTATTTTGCTGGCAGGGTGGCCGGGTACGTGCTTGTGCACCAGTGGATGCCCCTGAATGCTGGGTGGTGGGGGGGGGGGGTGCCTATTTCATAAAACAGTGTGTGTCTGTGTGTGTGACAGAGTGAAGGACGTCTTTTCCACACACGCAGCGGCTACCTGACCTGCGATTGCCGTGACCGTGCTGGGCCCAGCGTGTTCAGGGCTGTCCCTTAGCGAATCACGCCGGGAAATCCCGCTGCTCAAACAGCCACTGACAGCAGGAACCAGCTCAAGTCACAATCATGGAGTCATGGGCTCTCCAGGGAGAGTCACAGTCCTGAATATGGAGTCACCGCTGTCATAAGTCACCTTTTTGTGATGTTGTCCTTAAATAGCAGGGTGTCCTCAGCTTAGCTTAACATCTGGTGGTAAAAATGTGCTTCCTTCATTATCATTGTTGGCTCATTGTGAAATAACTCAAGCCGTATGTGTGTTTTTTGTTGCATTCAGACACCTCTCCATCGTACCTTGACCTTATGCTAAATGACTGCTTCCATCTCAGACTGAGAGTGTTACCGTCCTGATGAAATGCATTGTGGGTAATGGACAGTGAGTTCCATGGATTCCCTTCATGCCAAAAACACTCCATCAGCGTGCGGGCACCTGTGTTACAAAAGTCCATCTCATCCGTTATACGGTTAATTTAATAGTGGAAACGCCATGCTTTATGTTGATAAGGGTGTTTTTTCTTTAATCATGAGTTGTGTGTTATTGATAATGGTATATAACACATGTAAGTGCCACAACAGGTAAGACTAGTGTTTGTGTATCTCCTCGTACACAGTGGTGGGCAGGAGACGATCAGCTGGGGCCCTGGAGAGGGCGGACAGCCTTGTTATCGTGAGGGGAAGAGGAAAACTCATCTGCTTAATAATTAATATTCACTTATAAAAGATTACATTTATAGATGGATGCGGTGCTGCATGATACAATATTTTACCCGCGATATGTGGGTTTGACTTTGACTCGCAAAATCAGCCGCTAAGCGTCATGCTGAAAACACTGTACGGGTATTCAGGCGTGGTTTGAGTGTAGAATGGCTGCTGTTGAAAGCTGAGAGTCTGGGCATGTGCAGATGGTGGGTAAGTTTTTATATCGACCATGAAATATTAGTACAGAGGAAGTAGCCAGAAATCAGAGAAGGAGTAAGAAATGGCAGGAGGGCGCTGGGGGCCCGAGACCTCCAACCGCCGGCCTTTCAGCCAGAACCCCCACCCCACCCCTGCTGAAGCATGGTAGCTTAATTGCAGGTAAGGTTACAGTATCCTTAACCCCCATTAACTGCTGCCCCTGGTTTGAGGGGCCTGTAGGCCTCCTCAAAGGGTGCCAGCTACACGGGACCCGGGGCGGGCAGCCAGACACTTTGGTGCAGTTTTGCGGTGCCTGGAGTGTCATCTTGAAGGCAAACGGAGACAGAGCGAATCCACCGGACAGTGACCTGTCCCTGATGGGTGTGTCCTTTGCTAGCGAAATTTAATCTTTTTTTTTGCAAAACACTCAAACGTAGGAAAGGGATGATAACCGATCAAGGATATGGCAAAAAGCACTATACACAAACACTATTATCCTGTTAACTTAAAGAGCTGTCGAGTTCCAGAGTAATCTCAGGCCATAGCAAATAAGTTGTTGCGCTTTAAGGATGCTCCGGGATGCTGAATACATATACGACAGTAAGGGTGAAAGTGATCTTGGTCAAGTCTGGATTGCAAGCTTGGTATCCTTTGGTGCTCTGCCAGATCACATATATATTCTGAGTAATATATAAATAACACAAAGACTGAAACCTGACAACTATATCTTTCCAAATTGAGAAATTATTTTAACTTGCAGACATCGGTATGAAGGTTAAATGGCTGCAAATTACAGTATATGGAGCTGTCAAATGCACAACACCTGTGCTTTTAAAGGAGACGGTCACACGGCTGTCTTAAGCTTTTATTACTACTTACCAAGAATATGTAGGTTAATAAAAAGTGAAATATACTGTATTCTGGAAAGGGGGTCGGTTAATAAAAGCTGAAACATCATGTTTTCTGCGAGCCCTAGGATGCTGACCCTCACTCAGGACACTGGGTGTGCCGTTTGGGGATTACGGAAGAGTGTAATTAGTGCATTGAAAATGTGCGTTTGGAATTTAACCTTAATGGCCTCATTAAATATTGAGCTCTTAGTGCTACTTAATATGTAAATCTTTGTCTCCCCATTGTTTAGGGTGTCCAACAACCAAATAAGCAATGTGTGATGAAGAGGGCACTGCAAAGCTGAGTTTATAATGCAGCTTTTACGCGCTGCATGCACAGTGAGCGCCGCAGTTGTGGCCTGGGTTAGCTGTGCCCCGTTCATCCAATTACAGCTAATCTAGTGCTGCTACCAGGAAGAATGTGAATTTCTACATCCCTTAGTTAACAGATCAGTGTAATCCACACTCTGTTTAAATCAGCATTCTTCACATTTCTAAATGCCAAAATGAAAGGTCAATTTTGGGCTGTTCTTTTAAAAGCGATACATAAAAATCCAAAGCCGTAATAAATGGGGTCAGTAGTGGCCTGGTGTAGCTGGTGACATATTAGTTACGTCCTGTTTTTGGAAAAAGATCTGTTTGTACTCTTGAGGTTGCTTGTTAAGTGTTGAGTTAACCAGCCTTCAGTTTTCCTAGCTTAAAATGGTTTAAAGAGTTAAATGGCCTGGTCTCCTGGTGTGTATACGCAGCAGAGGGGATCACACCTTGCTGAGCTGTCCTCATGGCATGTAAATATCTGTGGGCACTCGGGCACACCGCGTTACACGTCCCTAGAGCCGCTCCTGCCCGGCGAGAATCAAAGTATCAAGCCGAGGCCATACTTACCGCTATCTGCCGACCATTTGGTGGAGCCAGGGCCCTCTCCCACACCCCAGCCCCTCATGGGCCTCTGCTAGTGTAAACGAGCAGCGCTCATGTCGCACCTTCTGTGGCTGTGGAGAAATCGATCCAGAGAAGTCTCCGTGCCTTAAAAGCGGTAAGGAGCCATACACCCCCCCCCACACACTCTGCCCGGCTTTTCCCTCGGCTGGATCAAAGCCACAGGATGCCTTTCGTTTTCTCAGAAAGATCTATACAGTGTGATGAGAGGCGTGATCTCAGGCCACCGGGGGGCTCACATGTCCAATTGATGGCTCTCCAAATGGAGCCCGGATTCAGTTGCCTTCGTCCATGTGAGGAGGAGGATGACATTCGCGGGAGCATCGACAGTCAGGGCACGGTCGTGCTTGGGGAGATCACGATTAGCTGCGTTCCGTCTTTCCTGCTGCGTTGTTGGATGCTACTGGCCAAGAAAGTGATCAAGCCCTAATGTTTCTGCCTGAGGGAACAAGTCCAGATGCAATCTCCTTGCAAAGCCCCTCAGTGCGCGCTTTCATCTGTACCGCACTAAAGTGTGAGGTGATCTCTTTATATTGTTGAACTATCGGTAGGATGTTGATAGTTAGTTATTGGATAGTCAGATCTCCAACATGAGAAAATGCAAGGTTCCTTCATAGGAGGAGAGGGTGCTCTGGGTAAACAGCCCACGCGTCGTTCCCCCTCCCTCCCTGACCCCCCACGGTAGAATGATCCTATGCAAAGCTGCAGAATCATATATGGATTCACCTGGACGGCTGCTGGACTTTTGCCCTTGTTCTGAGTTGCTACACCATCAAGTTCTGCGTAGCTAAAACCCCTAGGAACCGAAGACTGCTGGTATCTCCTCCCTCGTTCATGAAGCCCCTACTCCCCACATTCATTTACAACCCTCACGCCTATTAACAAACGAATGCGCTAATGTGATTAATGAGAATGCTCGTGTGATTAATGAGCAAGCTGCTGCACTTTCTGCTCTGCTGTACATTGTTATCTGGTTTTGCAACAATGGCCTTGTAAGTCACTCTGGATAAGAGCTTCAGCTAAATGAGTAAAATGCCAAAAGTGAGTGTGACTCGGAGAAGGCGTGTTTTGTTCTCTTGCTTTGTCGAGAGGCTTTTGCTGCCTCAGTGTAATTGCATTTCCTTTGTGTGACTGTGTAACATGTGAAAAGGCTTTACTCTGTTTGCTCACTCTTCAGATACTGTTGTCGACCTTGTCCTCAGCTCCTGCAGTGCATGTAGATTTTGTGGTTGCGGCTCATCCTCAAACACGCTGTTGACTAGCTAAAGTCTTACTGCATGCTTCAAAGACTCTTCTGTCCAGTAAAACCGTCTTGAAATCCTGATGTCTGTTAAGCCTTCGGTCAAGACGGTGATCTGAGGGCTTGTGAAAAATTGCATTTTGGATCAGAGATTTGGCAATTTGGCAGAAATTAGTGGGTATGCTCATTTTTGGTCCTTCCCTCTCTCCCATAATCATCCTGCGGTCCTTCGATGTTTCCCAGTGCAGGTCTATCCTTGACTTGGGTCAGCCAGCTTTGACTGTGCCATTTGGATTAATTGAAAGAATGATATTTAGATGGGCACAGCCATGCCGTTCCACTAAGGGGCCTTACAGCACCTCTGGCCTCATGGCTCTGTGCTCTGTGTCCTTCTTGGCCCGTTGCAGCCTCCAGCGTACCACATGAAGCGTGGTGTGGTGCAGCCGGGATGCTCTCGCTCGTTTTTGCGTCCCTTCTGCTAGGCTAGAAGTGTAGCGTCTACCTGAATTCCTAAATGGCCGCCTCCTTCTCCCTCAGAGGTGTGTGCGTTTGTGTGAGCTTCCGTCTTTGCCCTGGGACCAGGAAGGAGGAGCTCACATGTTCACCATCTGCTTCCGCTGGTTTCGCACGGAATTCAGTCTGACACTGTGAGAGGAGTTTTGATTTGCGCCCCTTGCTGCACTGGTCAGTGTCTTTTTTTTTTCCCCCAGAAGCCTCAAATAATATGAAATATGCCACCAGGGAAAAAATATGGACGAGTCCCCCCCCCCCCCACTGCTACCATTAATGGTCTGGAGCGCAGGCATGCAGGTTCTGGGAGTGAGAGGCTAAGCTCCTCTTCTTTAACAACCTGGGGCTCTCATCTGCATGCTCTGCTCCTTCCCTCGTTCTTCCAGACGTGGCTCTGACAGGCCGGGTTGTCTCTTGAGGGGGGGGTTCTCGCAGGCTACCTAGCTTAATCAGACATTACATCTTATTAGGCTGCAGTCGTGCCGAATCATCTGTGCATGATGTGCATCACTGCTGGCAATCTGCTGGCTGCTCACAGAAGGAAACGGCCGGAAGATTTAGCGGGCGGAGGGAGACGGGCAGCGTTCGCCTCGGTGTCCGCGTGGCAGAGCTGACGACCGGCGCTGCCCACGGTCCCCGGAACCGGTCCCGGTCACGGAAAACTGCAGCACGGACAGGGCAGACACATGAAATCACATTTGTTTAAGTGTTTGTTGTTCTACTGGCAAATGTCAGTCCAACTTTAAAAGGATAAGTGGCTGGCAATGAATGAATGTGTTTATTTGGCTGATTCCATTATTCGAAGTGACTTACATCTTTTGTTAGGCTAATACAGCAGTATATGCTGACTAGGTAAACATAGAGACGTGCCTAATTCATGCTAAAGGAACGATATTAACATATATATTAACATGGCGTTTCCCTTTTTCTCATACGGCGGGGAGAGGGAGGTACAGGGAGCCTCGCCAACATGCTCAACGTTTGGGTTCGTACAGCCTGGAGCTCAGTGGTGGATAAATAAAAAAGTTACTAGACCAAAAAACACTTCAGCTCATTATTACCTCTTGAGGTTTTATGATTTGTGAATTGAAGATGGGAATAGAGAGCCTGCTAGTCCCAGCATGTCCCAGATTGCCTGCAGTATATTGGTATGAGGAGAAGCTCTCCCCTTCTCCCTGACCTTACTCAGGTGGGTCCCAGACGCACCTGGGCAAATTATTCAGCTTTCCAGCATCTAGGCCAAGACAAATCGTGCTGTTGGCTTCTCACTAGCAGCATCTGAAGCTAAACCTCGCATCTAGGTAGAGGTGGCAAGTACATTTACAGAGAGTAAAAGTTCTGACCAAGATTTTGTTTCAAACAGTCTGTTAAGTACTCTGTGACTGCGACTTTTTATACTCAGCTGGTTGGTTCAAACAGAATCTTTTACTCTCTGGACTTGAATTACCCACCTGTGCATCTGGGCTCCGTCTTCCCTGCCCCAGACAGGATGGCTCACATCCAGCCAGTGCCCCTACTTCATGTAGGCCTCTCTCCACCTTATTATGCCCATAGCCAGCAGGCTGCCGCTCCCCATGGCCATGAGAAAAGGCTGAGCTGAGGGTTGCAGCAGTGGCTTGGCATGATAGGACAGGCTGACCTTGACTTCCAGGGCTCTCTGAAAATAAGCAGGAAGTGAAGTGACAGGGGGACTGTCCTGCACATCTTAATATTTCGATGCCTCTCTTTCAGGCATGCAGTGGGTGGGGGTCCGGTTCCTCTGCCCTGTGTCTTTTTCTTCTGTTATCTCAACCCCAGGCGGTGAAGGAGCTTCAACGCAGCTTCACTCTCCAAATGCTCCATTTATTGATATTGACCTTTTAGAGAATGAACTTCATAGATCCACCCTGTAGCCAGAGCAAAGTTTAAACCAATTATAGGTGCATCTCAGCCTTCATTTGGAGAGCAAGGAGCCAGTCTGCTCGAGGGGCCTGTCCAAATTAAAACTGTACAGACCGAGGTGAATGCAACCACGATAATATGAAAAGAACTGATACATCTACAAGGAATATTCAAGAAACAGACAAAACTCAAGAAAATTAAAAAAGTTTATCATTCTTGTTGTTAAATACTTATAATTTTGTTTCATAAATATACGGTTTCATTAGATGTATGGTCTTGTTATGTCAAAAAAACCACTGCCATGACTGAAAAAGAAAGTGTAATGCCAGCTAATGGGCACCACTTCAATTCAGTTGCTTCTTTAAAATGTTGACGAATGTCAGAGCTGTTTGTAAAAGCCAGTGCTGGGTTACTGTGATGCACTGTGATGGAAATGATGCAGGAGAGACGCCTGCGGCCGACAGGAGCTGAGAATGTGGGAGGCGCTGCTGCTGTGTGGAGAGTCAGGATGTGAAAGCCTCGTTTGCGAAGGTGCATTTAAAATGCCAATTCTGATGCTGGTCCGCAGCCTAGTGTCCACTTTCCTGTTAATTTGTCTTCCATTTGCACTGTTGTCTAACTTCCATTACAGAGGAGAAGGGCTGCATCCCTCCTTCCAGGGGACATTCTTCATCCTCAAAGCAAGGGGTATCCTTGACTCTTGTGTCCATTAGCATTAGTGAGTCATAGAAACCTGGGATGTTTTTCGTCACGCAGTGCTGCCCTGTAGCCTCTTTGCTGGCTGCGTTGGCTCTTGCTTGCTTCTGGGGTCCAAGGTCACTTTGGTAGGTGGTAGGGCAATGGTGTCTTCAGGTGCAGGTAGTGGAGGTAATAGGTGCATATCTCTCCATGCCAAGTCTGCCTGTTGATAGCTTTTCAGATGACGAGCTTGTGGATAATTTCACCGTGTAGAATTAATAGTGAATATAGTGGACCATGCCTGTTTACACGATTATCCTGGGGACATGGTTTCAACAGAAGCATTCGGTCCAATGATTCATATGTGTAAATTTTAAACCTTAAGTTAGATTTATGATTTCTCCCTGTAACGGCACATGCATATGAAAGGGTCGGTACCCTTAAGTAGCGACTAGCTAAATTTTTTTGTTTTATTTTTTTTGTTCATTGGTTTATGGATCTGATGTGAACGAGAGACGCCTGGGCCTTTCAGCCCTGGCATTTCAGAGTTATTTCCCAGGGCTTGGAGATGGAGCCATCAATGGACCGAGAACCATAGGAGCACTTGGAGGTGTAAATGCCAGACTCCCCTGCCGCGAGGCAGCACAGAGCCCGTCCCGGCCGATGGGCTCAGTGGGTGGAGGCTGCTGCTGAAAGGTGGGACATAAAAGCTGAGCTAATTTCTCACCTGAAGACCACTTTCTCTCAACCTTCCAAAACCCACTGGGTGCCAACAGGGCAGGAGAGTGACCCCAGCGGGGGCTATTTATCTCTTTTACGATGTCTAATTAATGCAGGGATCGACTCCTCTGTACTCTCACCTTCTGAGTTCACTAATAATGCTCTCGCTCCCTCAAAGCAGTGCATCCGGCAATCACGGGAAGGATGTTTTATTTAAGAAACCTGATGGTCTCTGTATTCCTCACAATCTTCATGGATCATTGGGTGCCTGGTTTGTTTAATTTCCAACACTGTTGTGTTCTCGTGGCATTTCGAGGATCAAAAAGGAGAAAGTGTTTGGACAGTCTTTCATTTCACAGCTGTTATAATCGGGATGTCATTCTGTGGGAGTGGGGGCACTGTGACCAATCCTAGCTGAGAGTGGCCACAGGCTGGCTTTGACATGACTGAACCAATGGTTTACCAATACGCAGAGGTGGAGGAATCGGGGCAGGGGATGGATGGGGGGGGATACAAAAAATAGGCCTTTAAATGTAATACATTGCTTTGTGTCCCCTCGGTATAAAACTGTCTGCTTCACTCTTGCCAGTGAACTTAAGGATCTTATATGGTGGGTGTAGCACTGTTTTTGAGGTGGTCCATATAGCAGCATTTGGCCACAAGGACCAGGCTGGGGCCCTCAGCCTGCTACATGTCAGGGACGTCCCTCTGCCCAGGCCCCGATGGGCGGATGCGCTGTGTCCTGCCAGTGGGACTGAGATTGACCGGCCCTGAATGGCAGAAGAAGAGCTTCTCCTGTGATGCCTGGTCTCTGCTGCTTCTTTCCAAGCAATGCTGTCTCACAAGGGGATTGGTCTGTAAAAATGGTCGTGCACTGCAGGGAGGTCACTGCATGGAGGTCATGGAACTGACATCCGTTGGGCCAGTTTTAACCCTTTCTCTACAATCACATGTGTGTGTATATATATGTGTATGTGTGTGTGTTTGTATACCTGGTGACACTGAGATGCTGTCAGCGTATGTATTTCGTATGGCGCTTGGTGTGTGTAGGTTATGAAATATCAGTGTGATGTCCTAGCCTGGGAATGGGCGTCAGTCAGCTGTCAGAAGGCCCACAGCGTGAATGGTGTATGGGCGGCAGGCAGGCAGGGGCTGACTGCACACTGCCCCAAAAAGCCAGCGCACTACATAATGAATAAACACTGGATTCTGCCACAGCAAGTGAAAGTGATCCGCTGGGTCTCTCAGAGCCTCTGTGTTCCGAAAACCAAGTAATGTTTTGAGAAGCCTATTGATTCATTTACTAACTGAGGTGGAAAATAGCCAAATGACTAATACGCCTTGCACAGAAGCTGTTTTATTGAATAGACTAAACGGTGCACTGCGCCATTTGTGCTTGCTGGCGTTTTATGAATTCATTCCTGGATCTGTTTGCCAAGCATAGTCTCGTCACTCGGCACGGGTGCCATTCCCCTCACCTTGGGCGGCTTGCCGGCAACCCGTCTCACGGCACCGCGCTAAAGGCCACGGCGAGTTTGAGGTTTTATGATTGATCCAAATGTCCGAGAACGTTCGCACTTCCCCTGGCATGCTGCCATTAGGAGTCACCGCAGCGAAAAACAAATTGGATAAATGGGTTATGCGGAGAATGGGAGGCAGAGACGAGAGACGCAGCAAAAGCGGATGTTTCTGCCTCCGCCTGGTGCTCGTGTTTTAGACCCCCGTTATTTGTGCCTTATTTAGTTTCCCATTGTCCCGTCTCTGAACAAGCTGAATGTGTAATCGCTTTTAGAGGCTGTAGATTACTCTCTTATGTGCGAAAGCTGGTATTACCGGCTGCCATCTGTTGCTCTTAATAACAAGATATTACAAAGAATTTCACAAGGTAGAGCTCCCTGTGAACAACAGATTCTGTAGCCTTACGTCGTCTGCCGATCGGGGCTTCTGAGCTGTTCGATTTCGGGTTCATTCTCTGTAAAGACCTTCATGTGGTGAAATTGCGTTATGTTTGCGCAGTTTTGCGATAATGGTGATCAAATTGAGCTGCTGAAATAGCTTTCAGAGCCGTGTGCAGCACTGATGTGAAAGACAGTGTTTTGAGACAGAAAGCGTCGCTCCCATCCCTTGTCCCCTGTCCTGTTTGCAGAAAGGCTCTTTCTACGCATTGGCCTTTGTACTTTTCATTCTTTGTCTGCTGTTTGTCTTTTATAACATGCATTTCATGCAGTGAATATATTAGGTAGAAAGTCTGTCCACGACATCGGCATTCCAATAAAGATGTTCCCCTCCTCTCTTAGTTTATTGGTTTTGACTCCCAAAAATGCCATGGCACTGATTTAATTTCAAACAAAGCAGCACCGATCTTAGAAAACTTCCCATGTTAATGATCTTTAAAACTACTGGAGGGATTCGTTTGGCCAATCAGAAGGTCACTCCTGGCTAATGGGCAATATGGCCATAATCTGCGACTGTTGTTCAGTTTTATATATTGATAATGTGTCAGAACGCTGTGCTAAGGCTCAGCATCAAATCCGTTTAGTAAACGTTTATCCCCTCCTCATTTCAATTTATTATAGACGACCGCTGAGAATGAGGTGATTATGCATAGATTAAGTCTAATGTACATTTAATTGTAGTAACAACACACATAACCACTGGGTTAATTACAGTCGTTTAAGTTTATTTTAGGTTCCATGTATCAGAGTTTTATATTCTCCTCTCACGTCACTTTTTGTTGAGCAGTTAATTAGATGGATGTTGAAATGGGAGGGATCTGACAGCCTGTGAGGTTTGTGGAGGAACTTTGCTGTCATCTGATAAGAATATTGCTCTTTAATTAACCTTAAAATGGCGTCTCTTCTCGACGGCGTCTCGGTTTACTTATCGTTTTGTTGGGAAGTGTTACTTTTTATTCAAATTCGCCTTCGTTTGTTGAGAAGAGAATAGACCAAAGTGCTGATTCCCCGCGGTGCCCCCAGTCGTAGCTGTTTGCATGTCCCCGCTCCCATTTTAAGCGCTCATGTCTTCCCCGGTGCTCCTGCACTAACACTAATATGGCTGATGCCTTTTCTTTTCGTCTCTGCTGGCCTCTTTTTGTTAAACCCACTCCCATCCTCACGTCGCACACGCTAACTCGCCCGGAGCAAGACTTGCATCACTCTGATTTCCGCAACCTGTTTGCTGAGACCACAGCAGATCGAACTTTTTTAGATCTGTGGAACAAATCATTCATAAAGTAAACTGTTGTGTAAATAATTTATGGCAATGAAATGTGACTGTATATGTAATTAAAAAACAGACCAGTCTACTTTCTATTGGAAGGCATGCGATCTCCCTTAGGTATATGTGCACCAAGAAAATCTGTAAAAGCTCAGAAGTAAGCTTCCCGACATCTGAAGAACAAAGTTAAAAGGCCCTTTAGTTCCCCAAAGCAAACTCTTAGTGGTGAAAATCCCCCATGCTAGCAGCACGTACCACCTGTCTGAAAGAGGCAAGTAGTCTGACGCAGGTGGTGTGGAAAAGACGAGGCGTCGACAGGGCCCAGACGGACAGGCTGTGCAGGTCTGATCACTTTCTGTTTTGTGACTGATGACGAAGGTCGCTGTGTCTCCCAGGTCCCGGTGGAATCGCAGGTTTTTAATCCCATCAAGGATGTGTTGAATAATGCAGCACTGCTGTGATCAGGAGAGCGTCTCCCTGCTCCCCGCTCCGGTTTCTCGTCATGTGACCTGAAGGCTGGGCTGTTGCTCTGTGTCTTCATTTCTCGCTCCTTCCATCAGTCCAATTTGGCTGATGAGTGTAAACTCACCTTGATGTATCGTCCCTCAAGCTGAGCAGCAAAGTCACCACAGCCGTTCCTGTAGCACGGCGGCTTGGCGGCCCCAGCGTGCGTGACGTGTGTGATGCGATGAGTGCACTGGCCCAGTGAGCATGGCGTCATCCCCATATTCTGTCGCCACTGTGAAATCAGTGCCCCCCCCCCCTCACACACACTCACACGCAGTGTCCCTTTGCTATCTTACGGCTGCTCTGTCAATCTGTTTGCTTCTTATATCATTCAAAACTGCATCCTAAGTATCCTATAAGCCAGGCTCACTACTGGTCAAAGCCTCGCAGGAATGATGCAATAGCGAAGCAGAATGTAATTCTAAATAAATACATTTATATTTGTTTACTTTCTTGTCATTTGGTGTGTCGGTCCACCCTCCGTTCTGCATCCCCTGATTCAAGCAACCACAGATTGAAAATATTGAAAAAAATGAATTCCAGAAAGTTGTAAAAAGAAAACCATGGTTGCGTTTATACTGAACATGTACAGACTTATTTCTCATCATTTTCCCCTAAACAATACAGGATAACAGCTATTTACATGGCATTTATGTTGTATTATAAGGTATTATAAGTGATCCAGTGATGATTTAAAGTATACCGCGTTCCAAATTATTATGCAAATTGTATTTAAGTGTCATAAAGTTGAAATATTTTGTTTTTCAGTTAAACTCATGGATGGTATTGTGTCTCAGGGCTCTTTGGATCACTGAAATCAATCTCGG
>JAAGVU020000019.1:13764831-13779993 GCA_011763525.2 Mormyrus iriodes
TCCAAAGGCGGTGATGCTGCCTCACAGGGCGTTTGATAGGTCGTCTGTTTGAGGCTGTTTCTGATTCGTCAGTGAAACGGCCATCTTGGTATTTATGCACCTATTTATTCTGATGATAATTATCTTTATTTACTCTTTTTAACAACCTAAATCATGGGCAGTTTGCATGACTAAGATTAAGGGCGACAGCTGTACTACATACGAGGCAATAGTGTCTCTACAAACTTGCGCATTGTTCCTGTTTCTTACCCATTTTTATGAAATTTAATAAGGACAACGGCAAGACATTTATGTCTCAGCGGAAGACATAAAAAGGATATTGTGTGATTACACCCAAGATGGACACTTATAAATGCACTGAAGTGTGACTGTGCAGTGGAGCTGATTTAAGTGGCATCAGCTCTGTGCTTCTTGTTTCCTTCCTTATCTCATCATCGCAGATCCGCACGCCCATGTTGAAATAGCACATGCTGGAATGATCCTGGTCTGAATCTCACCACAGCCATGTAACTCTGCATTACAATCATTCCTGTCGACGTACGACTCCTTAATCGTTACTTTAGTCCCTGGAAAAAATAGGCTTTGTGTAAATGCATCACCCTTCATGAAATGAGGACACAGAATCCATCATCTTTCTTTTTATTTGCACGACCGGGATCTTAGTTACAACACAAGCATATCAGTTTAGGGTCTGGCTCTTCCAGCACTATCACCTCTGCGCAGGCACTCAAATTCCTGGGATAAACAGCTCATGTGCCTGGCCACGGTGAGAAGCCCTCATCGTCCCGTGTGGGAAGCGGACGGAGAAGCCGATAAACAAGGAGGTGACAGCAGTGCCGCTCGCTGCCGTAAGTAATCCCGTCAGGGCGCCTTGTGATTTATTTTGGTACCTGTATGGTGTTTCGATGGCATGGAGAGGGGCCGACACCATTCCCTGGCATTTTTTACAACGGGGATGCACGGTGCATTTGTAAATAAAGGTCAGTTCTCTTATCTCTCAGCTGGAGAACATTCCAGCAAGTGCTGCTCCCAGGGACTGAAATGGAATTGTACTGGGGGATGGCTAATGACCTGCAGTGAGAAGTGTAGCGCCCAGCACAGAGGATGTCCTCTCTTTTATTCATTCACTATTTTCCCCTTGTTTTCTTAAAGGTCAAATATGCAAGGAGCAAAGGAAATTTCAGCTTCTAACAAAAACATTTTACTAATCATATTATGGTCCTGGTCAGGGCCTTTTTTGTCTAAGTCGAAGCATCAGTGGTTAGGGGAGTATAAAGCCATTTACCCGCAAGGTTGGTTGAAGGGGGTCGGGGAGGGGGCTCTACTACCACTAGGTGGCATCACTCATACTTATCCGTCCATAAAAATTAGCACTTTTTATTATAGATAAAAACTTTTTTTCTGTTTTTTACATTTACATAATATATTTGGAACAAAAATGCACACAGGTGTGACATTTGAGTCTGTACATGTTTACACTACTCAACATGTGGCTCTTTCATGGAAGACTGCTTTGATCTGAGTTCCATTCGTGCTGCTTGTCAAACACATGAAGTGTAATCTTATGTTTTTTTGCAAACTGGACTAAAAGCTGTTTGGGGCTTCTCATACATGTCTTGATGCTACTGGGGTATTAGTATGGAGAAAGGGCTACCTCTGATGCATCTGGCACACCAACTGCGGCCTCCAATGGGCCTGCTAGGAAGCAGAAGCCAAACTGTTCCTCTATTTTGCCCACACACCCTGAGCTACTTTGCCCAGCATTCAGCCCCATGCCACCTTGTGTTAGAGAAGCCTGTCATCACAAACTCTGCCTGTGTGTAATTTACACAGTACCGCGGGTTCATGCGCGGGACTGATGGCTACCACGTCACGCAACACACAGCCCATCTACACAGTACCACGGGTTCAAGCGCAGGACTGATGGCCACCACGTCACACGACACACAGCCCATAGACACAGTACTGCGGGTGCATGCGCGGGACTGAGGACGCTTTATTTACAAGGGACACACGGGCGCCTCAGCCGTTGGCCCGCCTGCTGGCCTTCTCCTATCGCGAGTCAGTCGTCACTCAGAGTCCCGCCGCTGCTTGACAGCCAGATTTGTTTTGGAACCAGTTTTGTTTCACTTTGGCATCTCAGATGCGTGCATCCGTAACCAGTGGGCTGATTTCTGCAGCACCAGCCTACCAGATGTCTGCCACTAACAAAGCATAAATTTTCACTTAGTTTTTAATACTGGGATTCCAGCATTGTCTTAAATTATCAACATATAATTATTATTAAGTTTAAGCCAGTTAATGTGTTTAAATTTGTATTTGTAACTATTACATTAGTATTAATTACTATAACATTAGTTGATCTCAAGTCCATTAATTGAATGAATCTAATAATAGCCAGTAATTAATCAGTAACATTCATAATGGCCGGGTTAATTGTCAGTCATTCTGGTGTTTGTGTAACAGGGATAAAACCTTTGTTTGGACCGCAAACCATAACGAGTCTCGGCAAGGTTTCAGTCCTGATGGGAGAAAACTAATGATAGGTGAGAGAGAGGGGACCTTACGGTGTAGCGGATGGGACTGCCGTGTCACTTTTGCAATATGCGATACTGCTCCACATTACGTTTAATGCAGCGTCTGTATGAGAGTGTTTCTGATGTGACCCCGACTGGCGGTGAAATGAAAAACTCAGTTCTAAACCGAAATCAATTTGCACCGTATCTTGGAATTTCTGCGATGCTAATTATCCAGAGCTACTCTTTTTAATAATCTAAATCAGGGGCAGCACGTGTTGTTGTGATTACGGGGCCGGCTATACTACATGTAGAGAGAGAGACGATGTCTTTTCAAACACACCCATTATTCCTGTTTCTTACCTATTTTTATGTAATTTAATAAGGGCAAAGAGGTAAGACAGTGCCCTGCCCTGACTGCGGAAGGTGTCTCTCTTCTTGTAAAGCAGACATTGTGGGATTACATCCAGAGCCATGTCAGTCACTGTGTTGTTTAACCAAGAAACTGATGGGACAGTTGCTCCAGCCTGTCAGTAACTGAGAGCTTGTGACCATCTCCCAAGCCATTTGATCTGAAGTCTCAATCCTCTCACCAAAACTCTACGGTGTGACAGGAGACCTGGGAAGAGCAAAGCACCCTGTATGGAATCCCCCCCCATGGGAAGATGTTTGGGTCCCCCACCCCCAGCCCGCTGCCCACATGGGTGCCATTACGTAGCTCCTGATGGTTTCATTCACGCTTGACCTGTGGCGGCATTGTACCACATCCATCATGCTGAGATAAGAAGCTGGCACCCCCACAGATGAGAGTGTCATCTAGATATATGACTTACTGCACGCCGTCCCCACTTTCGTCTAGACGTAACACGTAAATCCTTCCTCTCTCTGCATGCCCGTGTTGTGGGACGCCCCTTTCCGATGGGATGCGGAGACAGACACGCACTCCACCGACCTGCTGACCTTTAGGAAGGCTGCCACTGATGTGTGACTTTTAAGTAGAAGCTCCACATTCCTCAGATATCCGGCATCCAGCCCCCAGGGGCACCAGAGCTTATTCGGGTGGAGTTTATCTTCAAATGAACTTTTTTAAAGAGCACCGAGTGTTGTCATGATGCAAAATCTGACACATCTGCCCTTATATGTCTTCACTGTGAAATAGAATTAAAATTAAAGCGAAGTTTAAGCCGACAGACTAAATAGCCCTGCAAGTCAGACTATGTGGAGACCATGTATGTCTTGGCAGGCACATGTGGAGTGATTTTGATAATTATAGCTATAAGACTATATAAGAGAGTAATGTTATAAATAACTTGTCCATAATGGGCAAAGCTATTTCCTTTGGAGCAGGGTACCACTGATACAGGCAAAGGGAAGAGAGGAGCTATCGCCCTCTGATCTTACCCAGACTGCACTGGGGGCAGCGCATAAATCATTCTCCAGGGTAGCACAAGAGAGGCTCACCTCAGCCTTCTCGGGTGAAATCGGCAGGGTGTAAATCTATTGGTATTCCAGAAGGCGCTCTTGCCATTACCGTATCTCTGCCCTGCGGTAATCCATATTCATTAAGGCAGTATTTCCCAGCCCTGTCCTTGGAGGCCCCAAGACAGTCCACATTTTAGCTCCCTCCCAGCTTCCAGCCAATCAGGAGCACCGAATACCTGGTGCGGGTGTGCTCAGACCTAGGAGAGAGCAAAAATGCGGCCTGCCTGGGGGTGCCCGAGGACTGGGTTGGGAAACCCACGAAGGTGCCGATGTGCGTTTGCATTGCTGCAGGCGTACGGCCTCTCTGTCTGCCCCTTACCCTTTTGTCCTGCAATCTCTCCATAAAGGGGAAGCTCTCCCTGGCTATATGTCTGTGCCATTTGATTTGTTACCTGCACAGTACAGGCTGCACGCCTCGCGCTCACAAGCCCCCTGCTTAGAGCCACACCACTGACTGCTGAATGTTTCTCCAAAGGCGGTGATGCTGCCTCACAGGGCGTTTGATAGGTCGTCTGTTTGAGGCTGTTTCTGATTCGTCAGTGAAATGGCAGAGACCTCTCCATGGAGACAGAGGGCCTCTTTATTCGGGGAGGGGTGTGCCCACGAGAGCGTAGCCCGGTGATTCCCCAGGCGATGTCTGCGCCGATGGCCGTCCTAAGAACAGCTGTGTGGGCCTGCAGCTAATTGAAAGCTGTGGTCTGTCGATTTTTACGGCCTTCGTTTGCTGGGGGAAGCAAGTGCAAACCCCCCCACCCCGTGTGGCCTGGGCCAGGGTCGTGTCCAAGGCGCCCTGCTTTACATTTTTACGTGCTTAGCTAACACTCTCATGCAAAGTGGTGCGCGATTGTTAACCGGTTTATACAGATGGGGGTGTTTTACTGGGGCAATTTGGGGTAAGTGCCTTTCTGGGGGGAGGGGGTGTCAAGGCAAAGCCTGTCATCGGACCCGAACCGTGTCATTAACCAGAAAGCTGCCTCCTGCTGAAAAATTGTGTCATTCCTGCTGGTGATTTCGTCGTGCCCTGAAGTGGTGGAGTTTACCGTAAATGTTGGGGGGGCGGGAGGGGTGGAGTTTGGTGCAGCACCTCGCCCCCACAATGCAGCATGACCTTCCCTCCCGTTAACTTTGATTGCTTTCACATGTGTTCTTTCCTGGGGCCCTTTACTGTAACACGACAGGAGCGTGTGTGCTGAGATACTCACTGTATCTGGGGTTAAGTCTCCAATCCCCACATGTATCAGCAGAATAAAACAAGCCAGTGGATTGTTCTGAGCCAGGGGGATTGAATCGTACCTTACATTTATTTTCTCCTATCAGGATTGAAACCTGACTGACATAAATGTCACACTGAGCCACCAGATCATCAGTAACTCCCTGCTGATATGCTCGATCGGTGCTGGCGTTTGTCACAGCCCGCCACCAGCTGCACATCTCGATGAAGATTCGCTCCACACGTTTGGCCATGTGATCAGCTCCGTGGATTCCACAGAGGTGACATCACCAGAACATGCTCGACGGCATCAAATTGAAGCACCAATACCCTAATCGGTCAGTCTTCCTCCTAACAGCAGAAGGCCCACCGGTGATGTGGTCGTCAGCAGAAGGTCCAGTGGGGATGTGGTCGTCAGCAGTAGGCCCGGCGGGGATGTGGTCATCAGCAGGGTCCTTGGCTTCTCGGATTCGACATCCCCATGTCACGAGAGCGTAGGCCCCTCTCAAGTTGTATGGCTCCGGTCTGATCCGCTCTGCCGGACTTTGCACCACAGTGCTGCTTTCCTTAGGCTTGGTTGAAAAGGAAACAGAGACACAGCTGATGTGTATTTTAAACCCCATGGCTCATTTGCACATGACAAACACTTCATAATAGGGATGGTTGGTCAAATTCACCAGGCTAAGAAGGCAGGGTTCGTCAGTCACTATGACCCCCACAGCAGCCTGATCCACAAACACTGGGTGCATTTACATGTATGGAAAACTCAAAATTAACTGCAACATATCTCATAAGATCACTGGGGGGGGAGGTCAACAAGTCACGACCACTGCAGTTATTCAGCATCATTCCCAATTCCCTGAGTAAAATACCACTTCTTTTAGGAATGGTCATATCCATATCTAGAGGTGTACCAACAAGGCAGATCCACCACTCAGTTACTATGCTTTTCAAAGTCTTTCTTTTTTCCCATTACTGAAATTGTTGGATGGGCTCAATCTACCTCAAATTTGCCGGAAGCGTTGTAGAGATATGATACCTTGAAGGGACAGGTGAAAGAAAGAGCATGCTAGGTACACCTCGCAGCAGTGAATCCTTTGCTTTGTTGCAGATTACCGGATACAGTGAGATGGGAATGGAAATCCAGTGGGAACCAGGGAGCATCTTCCTCACTCCAGGCTCTGAGATCATGATGGGAAAGGAGGAGGCTTCAGAAGTGTCAGCAAGGCCAGATCAATGGCCTCTTTCAGTGGGCAGCACAAAGCCCCCGCTGACTTCTCAAGGACATGAGGAATGCTCCCGGCAGGCTGGGACCACGCCACACCATGCCGGCCCCCTCCCTTTATACTTCACCTCACCTTCCTTCTGGCACATCGGGGCACCTCATATCATGACTGCCCCCCCCACCACTAGCAGGATGTGCCCCCCACTGCCACGTTTGTGCCTTAAAGTGCTTTATGAAGTGAGAAAAAGTGAAGCCACCCCAGCCTCCACTTAAAACACCTCCAAATCAGTGCTGTATGTTCAAGAGTCAGCACAAGCCATTCAGTCATTTCAACTCAACCTGGAGTCATTCCAATGCAGACAGAGTCATTTTACGTAACCTGGAGTCATTCCTTTGCAAACAGGAGTCATTCTAATGCAGCCTGAGTCTTTCCTATGCAACCCAGAGTCATTCCAATTCAACCCAGAGGAATTATGACGCAACCCAGTGTCATCCATTTCCTTCAAACAAGGAGCAAGGAGTACTAACAGAAAAAGGAACAAACACACCTAGGTAATTATTTCCGAGCTGCAGTCCAGTCTCCCAGCGCCTACAGACAGCTTAACAGCATGCATCCATTGCCTTCCGATAAAGTATGATATGGTGTGCCAGTACTGAGCACGGTGGTGCTGGCTTCCAGAGCTGGCAGGACCTGATGCTGTTCCAGGGACCTGTTTGCAGCACTGTCGATTGACTCATAAAATAAGGACACATTCATGGGCAGAGACAAAGCTGTCTTTTCTTTCAGGACACAGGCCAGAACATTTTTTTCCTCACTGAGTCATGGCAATAATTTTACTGCTGCAGGAGGTCATCGAGGCCATCAAAGTGTCCAGGAGAAATCTTTGGACCAGGTGCACTATTGAAATACATCTGTGGTTGTTCTTGAAATAATCATACCGCCCTTTTAAGGTTCTACCAGTGGTTTCCCTTTGACAGGGATAATGTTGATGAATGGTACATTGTACTGTGTGTTGTGGGAATTATTCTTATTATATACAAATACCTGCTCTAAATGCTAGGCTTAGTGGAAGAGTCTATCAGGTATGTTCATTCGTGCTCAGCTCATCCAAGAAGGTGGCTGGTAATTTGTGCTTCTGGGCGGTTCCCTGAATTCTTGGGTATTAGCTATCAAAGAGCATGGGATAGTGAGGTCCTCTCTACGTGCAGGCAGTGCTGAGCCAGGCCTATTATTTATGATCTCCTGGTGATGACAATGCACCGCAATCTCGCCACGGGCAGCAGTAGCCATAAAGACATGCTCCTTGTCAGCACGACCTTTCCAGAGATAAGGACAGGGCGGCAGGAGTATTAAAGACAGATTAAAACGCATAACGGTGGGCGGTCGCATTAGTCAGGTCATATAACGTAATGTACCTTATAAAAGGCACCCACTGGAGCTCACTGAACGGCTCGTGCACTGGGGCCACTCCGCCTGTGATAAGGCCGTGCCACAGCTAAACCTTACTGCCAATATTATCAGCTTGCCCATAAGCAGAACGTAAAGCAAGAGTGACTCTTTGCTGAGGACTTTTCAAATGGCGGGTGCCCCACCGCCTCGAGAGCGGCCCGAGGAACGGTGGCTAAATGAAAACAGCTTGCATTAACAACCCTTTAGTCACCATACTTCCACAACTCAGGCCTTATTGCATTATAATGCCTATTTTATGGTAGTCATCAATGTTCTAGAGCTGCTTTTTTGTGAGACATCATTTCCTGACAATCATAGCTTGATGAAGCATTGAAGAGGTTGAAAATATTTTAAATTAAGTGGTTCCATTAATGGATGATATTAACCAGGGAGCCATCCTCACAGAGCTCTGTGTAACAGTCCTCATGTAGCCCTGTGTAACAGTCCTCATGTAGCCCTGTGTAACAGTCCTCATGTAGCCCTGTGTAACAGTCCTCATGTAACCCTGTGTAACAGTCCTCATGGAGCTCTGTGTAACAGTCCTCATGTAGCCCTGTGTAACAGTCCTCACGGAGGTCTGTGTAACAGTCCTCATGTAGCCCTGTGTAACAGTCCTCATGTAGCCCTGTGTAACAGTCCTCATGGAGCTCTGTGTAACAGTCCTCATGTAGCCCTGTGTAACAGTCCTCATGTAGCCCTGTGTAACAGTCCTCATGTAGCCCTGTGTAACAGTCCTCATGGAGCTCTGTGTAACAGTCCTCATGGAGCTCTGTGTAACAGTCCTCATGTAGCCCTGTGTAACAGTCCTCATGTAGCTCTGTGTAACAGTCCTCATGTAGCTCTGTGTAACGTAAAATATTTGGATGCAATCTGGTCATAACTCACTGGAAACCACAGATAGTGATGAGATCAGATGTTACCTCGAAAATGACACTATTTCTTATACACATATTCTTGACTTTAGAGAATCCTCAATCTCTCAATAACATGTAAAAACAAAGCCAAAAGAGGACTCATTCTCTGGGAATTTTTTGTCTCTTTTGACTGTTAAAGAGAAGTATATTGCTAATACATTAATGGGTTAACAAAATTCAGTTTCTCTTATTGTAAACACATGGTGCCTGACAAATGAATTTTTGTGCGTGCAGGGTCTTACAGAATCTAACATGACCTAACGTTCATTGGAGAGCGCCAAGATTAGAGGGTGGGGGCAGCCACGAGGAGAGTCTTGTTTCACACATGATCAGAGCAGGACTGTAGAACAGGTCCAGTGCATCTTAGGTAGTCCATCCCTGTCGTTTCTGTGCTGTGCTCTCAACCAGATATCAGCTGCACATGCCAGTGCAGGGGGAGTCGGCTCATCTTGCAAGGTTAGCTGGCATCTTCCCAGCCCCCTGAAATCAAAGTATCTCTTCTCAGCACTCGGCTGAGAAGTTGCAGGAAGCCCAGTGTGAAACGCCTTTGCCTTCTGCCTACTCTGATCCTCCACTTTTATGAATCATCACACGGACGTCTTAAACAGCCCCGCCGTCACTCCAAAGGGGGGCATCTTCTTTCCCTCTTCTCCTTTTCTGAAGATATTGCTCCTGATGTCTGATAAATTCATTTGATCCTTCTGATCTCAAAACTGAAAGTTTCATGAGTTCCCCTAACACCTGAACCGGTTTCATAAATTCTCCGTCGTCTGCTTGCTTGAGGTGACGCATGCAACACTGGAAGAGTTTGAGTGCCTTGAGCTTTGTTGACGCTGGAACGTTCACAGGGTATTAGTCTTTTTGGTCCAGGAAACATTTCTAGCACTAGGGCCATGTGGGAACCCTCTGGGAGGGGGAAAGAAAGAAAGAAAGGAAACTTTGGGCGTTTTTTTTTCCTCTCATTGCTGACTGCTGTAAGCCATCTGGGAAGTGCATGAAGTCCACAGCTGAACGAAGAGGATTGTTCCAGGCAGGAGTCTGAGGAGAGCGATGCTCAGCGCACACGCTGCATGTCGAGGGAGCCAGGAAGACGGCGATTCTCTCTCAGCACCAACGGCTGCAGACAGGGCTTGTCCCTCACCAACCTTGCTTTCCACCATACAGGCATGGACTAGGAGCCTCTGGTGGTTCTGAGGACTGTGATCAACTATCTCCATCTCTTGGGTGCCAGAGCAGGACGGACAGAGTTAGCAGGACGATCACTTGGCCCTCCTCCTCACCTCAGCCTCATCTCAGCTGGAGGGCGTCGGATGCGCTGGAGAGCTTCTGCGTTTGAGAGTTCAGAAACATTCTTTCCTATTCTTATACTTTGTGTGTGGCCACTTTCTGCTTGAGGTGCACCATGCTGCCCACCTGTGTTGTGTTGCTGTGGATGCTGCTGACCAGCGGGCTGAAGGCCCAGGAGCCAGAGAGCGAAGGCCACCCCTGGAGGCAGATGATTCAGTGGGAGAACAACGGCAGAGTGTACAGCCTGCTGAACAGCGGGGCTGAGTATCTTCCTGCCAGGGGCCCGGAGCAGGAGCAGGGCCACCGTGTGCTTTTGGCCGACGGGCCCCCCAGCGCCCCCCGCAGGCCTCATGGGGGTAGCATGCGCCGGCAGGCGCCTGCCCGGAGCGGCTCCGAGATGCTGCGAGGCCAGACCAGGCACCCGTTTGGGTTTGGACAGGTACCGGAAAACTGGCGGCAGGGGGCAGTGAGTGGGAGCGATGCGGGCAGCCGTGCCCAGCAGTCCTCCGGCACGCGTTTCCGGAGCTCCACCTCTTCTTCATCTTCTTCATCATTCGCAGAGCCACCATTCACGGGGCCATCCTACCCGCAGTACCCGTTTCCTCAGCAGCCCTCCTATCCCTTGTCTTATGACCCAGGCACCGGGGAGGGGCCGGGTCCGAGGCCAGAGCCTCCCTTCCAGAGGGGGACCGGGTACTCGGGCGGGAGAGGCTACGTCAGTGGAGGATATACCGGCGAGCGCATGTCACCCCACCTACCACGAGTTTTCCCAGACTACGGTGAGAACAGCTACCGCTACATCCAGCCGTACGCTGGCGGCCCGGCACAGCCGCCCTTCTCTGACGGACTCGACCGCAGGTACATGCACAGCTTGTACAACGAAGAGCCCAATGGCGGTAGCCCCGACCCGGCCCCCAACCCAGCTGTCCCAGCTGCTGACAGGACAGACGAGGCTGCACAGACACCACTCCGCAGCCCCCAGTACGAGCAGTTTCCCCCCTTTGGGCGGGGGCTGCCCCAGCCGCCCTTCCTGCAGCCCGCACCTGCTGTCAGAAACCCGCTTTCCTCCAACACAGCAGAAAACCCCAACGGCAGCGTGGGCAGCGTGTTTCGGCTGCAGCAGAGAGGTAAAAAGATCCACACTCAGGCTCACGCAGGCTCTAGCTCGGCAAAGACACCTGCTGCACTGTGCTCGGGAGAATTCCCCAGAATGTAAAAGCAAACATTAACGCTTTTTCATCTCCTGTTTATATTTTACTGCTTCTCTTTGGTTTCCATGAAGAAACGTCGTCTTTCGGTTGCCTGAATGGTCTTATTGATTCTAACCTTTAGCAGGGCCCCTTCTGTCACTAATCATCTCCATACCAAAGGATTTCCCCTAAATGGTGTTCAGCTTTTGTTCTGGCTATGTAACCTGCTTGGGTCTGACCCAGAGTGACCCTGTGCTTAGTATAGTCTCAGCTCTTGCCGGTCGTGTGAGCCCAGGGATGGAGCTCTCGGACACTGGGAGAGGCACGGCCATCACGCTGTCCTGGGGGCAGCAAAAATAATGCAAAAGATAAAGGTCAAGCATGTTCGGGGAGTATAACAAAAGGGAGGGGGCACGCAGCAGCCACAGAGGGTGTGGCAGTGGAAAGTCCTGCTAAGCATGGGGGGTGCAGTGGGATCAGTGGGATGAATGGGGGGGTAAAAAAAATTTTGAGCAATCCATTTGAAATGTGGCCAAAAGGACAGGCCTGTTTCATAATGTGAAACAAAGTTTCTATGGGCTTTTATTTTCTTCTGGTCCATGGATCATTGGCTAACTCCTGAAAGGAGCTGCTGGGTGGAGGTATGGCTCGGGGGGAGAGCCTACCCGTTTTATCAGATTGCCAAGTTTCCAGGATGGAAAAAAACAGCTGCTGTTTACGTGACGGGGACTCTAACTGTAAAGAGGTGATGTAATGTCCCCATCCAGCTTTAAGTTGGGGGGCCTCACGTCTTCAAGGCACGTCAGCTCTCCAGATGTCGGGCTGGTTCATTCCACAGTGCTTCCTAGCATTAGTGTGGGGGGGGGGGGGGTTCGACAGGCACTGAATTGGCTGCCCCTGATGGCTGTAAACTCCACCTCTCCTGATTTTAAAGCAATTTGTTTTTGCTGCTGGGGCATAATATTGTGTTCTGTCACAGAGCGTGACTGAGGACTGTAAATTAAGCGCCCCTCAAGGGGGCCCTATAAGGAGAATAAACAAGACCGGAGCCAGATCGAGGCGCGGGACACTGATTTGGGAGCTCTGAAATACTGGATTCTTTGTGTCATGAAGCTTTTTTCACCCTCGATTCATTCTTGTACCATATAGTGCTTAAAAAGACGTATATTGGTGTCTCTGATTGAGGCGGCCGGGCAGACTGCCACAACAGGAAGACACCACGCCATTTCGGCACAGTGCCTGTCGGTGTTGACATGGACAGGGGACTGAAGTTTCCTGTTACGTAGGTTGCACATCTCGCAGGGCCGTGACACTTGTGAGTTCTCCCCCCACTCTGATGACCAGTCAGGCTCCTTAAGTGTGTAAAAATTAGGGGCCACAGTGGAATACAGGTAAAACCTGACAAGCCAAGAAGGACTCGCTCCGAAGACGGTGTTCTTCACTCAAGAGCATGTCGAGTTTCCCAGGCCCATTTTACCAGAGGTTCTGTTGACCAGGAGCGAAGCGTGTAGCAAAATACATCCACAGAAGAATACAAAATGTAAATATGAAGACTGTCTCGGAGAACAGACAAGTCCAACTTAGAAAAAGCGTCCAGTAAAAATTCACAGTTAGTTCTTCCTCACGAAACTCGCTTCATAGGAGTGCTGCAATCAGGCATTCAGTGAAGTGTGGGGGCTTTTCTCCCTAACTTTAACTTGTAGACAAATTTTGATTTTCATTGCAAACTGGCCCCAGTGGCCATGCTCTCTGGACGCCTGCATTTCACACATCGCCAGCTGTTTCATTACACATAGCGCTGGTGTTTTGCATCAGCTATTAGACTATTGAGTGTCTCTCATTAGACACTTCAAGCTGTTAATTTCCAAGTAATTGCTTTAAATGAATGGGATTAGTAGTAATTTCAAAACTAAGTGAATGCTGATTAGAATATATTCATTGAGAGAGTAAATTCCCGCACCGCAGCCCAGTCTCTAGCGTAGCTTTTAGCGTGTTAGAAAATCATGATAGAAAATATAAATACAGCCTGTAAGGGGCTCCGGCTAACAGAGACTTAAAAGTACGCTGTAAAACCCTGAGATTATTGAAGGAGATGCATTGTGGAAAGTCTGTGACTGAATTCCCATCCAAGCGTGTCCAATACGCGGAGCGCGGCCGCAGACGAGAGCAATCCGCTATGCTGCCAGCCCATTTATCGCACTGTGCGCCTGTTTTTCTTTGCATATGCCCCTAAGCAGGGGCCATTTATCTTACAATTTTACACTTAGCTGATTCGTACTGC
This sequence comes from Mormyrus iriodes, assembly GCA_011763525.2. Lineage (NCBI taxonomy): Eukaryota > Metazoa > Chordata > Actinopteri > Osteoglossiformes > Mormyridae > Mormyrus > Mormyrus iriodes. Next base: position 13,778,387 of record JAAGVU020000019.1, read on the forward strand.
TGGCTGTTTATGAAAGCAATTAAATGCATTACGTTTCTCCGGGGTACAAGGTAACCATTATGAACGTGGTAAATGAAAGATCACAAAGATGGCTTTTGTTGAAGAAAATATTATTTCGTTGGGGGATTTCCCCTCCTTTCCTCCAGAACATAAGAGATCTTTGGGAGTATGGCGTTCCTGTCATGACTGAGGGACTGCATGCCCGGGAGGATGGCATTCTGGGATTCACAGTAACCACTGAAAATAGATTACACCCAGTCAAGCCCCAGTGAGCCTGACTCATCAGCATACTGGCTGGTAATGATGTAAAATAACTCATGTTCTCAAAAAATACAGGATCAATAATAAAAAAAACTGCATGAGGAAAATTGGAGCGAATGGACGTCTATCTTTGTGTGAAAAACTTTTTTTCGCTCAGTGGCAGAACACTGTTTTGTCAGTGGTGCTGTCACTGCAGTAATGGTTTGTTGCTATGATACAGCCGTTAATCCTCACTATCCAGGCATGGTGGGTTTTCAGTGACTTTAACTGCACTGGATACAAACAGTTAGCCAGCATTTGAACAAACAGTGTTAGGTTAGCTTCCAGCTGTCACCCAAGCGCTTATCCTGGATGGCATCTTGGTAGTGCCTGGAGCCTATTCCAATCAGCACGGTGTACGAGGCAGGGACGTACCTTGCTTGGGATGCCAGTCCATCGCAGGGCACACATTCTCACACATAATGGGCAATTTAGAGATGCCAGTTAACCTGCAAACTCCATGCACACAGAGCTGAGGTGGTAACTCCAGTGTAAAATCTTAGGTTTGCCAGATCTCGTCCCAGACCCGTACTATGTCCAGGCCTCCACGTACATCCAGCGCGCTCACCTCTACTCGCTCCGCTGTGCTGCCGAGGAGAAGTGCCTGGCCAGGTGAGTGGGGCCATCCGTGGTGGGCTTTGCTCTGTAGCAGGCAGCAGATGGGAGCAGGTTCTCTGCCCTTCTGAGTCTCTGGCCTGACCTGTTTTTTCATCCCTCTCGGAGCCTGTTTGTGCCTGTCTGTAACAGTACAGTAACTGCCTGTCTGTAACAGTACAGTAATTGCCTGTCTGTTATAGTAGAGTAACTGCCTGTCTGTAACAGTACAGTAATTGCCTGTCTGTTATAGTAGAGTAACTGTCTGTCTATAACAGTACAGTAACTGCCTGTCTGTAACAGTACAGTAATTGCCTGTCTGTTATAGTAGAGTAACTGCCTTTCTGTAACACTACAGTAACTGTCTGTCTGCAACACTACAGTGACTGCCTGCCTGTCTTTAACACTACAGTAACTGCCTTTCTGTAACACTACAGTAAATGTCTGTCTGCAACACTACAGTGACTGCCTGCCTGTCTTTAACACTACAGTAACTGCCTTTCTGTAACACTACAGTAACTGCCTGTCTGTAACACTACAGTAACTGCCTGTCTGTAACACTATAGTAACTGCCTGTCTTTAACACTACAGTAACTGCCTTTCTGTAACACTACAGTAAAAACCTTTCTGTAACATCACAGTAACTGCCTGTCTTTAACACTACAGTAACTGCCTGTCTGTAACAGTACAGTGGACATATAAATTCATACTAT
>JAAGVU020000019.1:13781821-13793161 GCA_011763525.2 Mormyrus iriodes
CAAAAACAGAAAATGTATTATTACACACGTACACCCTTAAATTGAGAAATGAGTGAAACAAAAAATTGTGCTGTCTGGGTGTGCGTGGGTGTGTGTGTCTGTGTATGTGTATGTGTGTGTGTGTGTCTGTGGGTGTGGGTGTGTGTGTCTGTTGGTGTGGGTGTGTGTGTCTGTTGGTGTGGGTGTGTGTCTGCATGTGTGGGTGTGTGTGTCTGTGTGTGGGTGTCTGCGGGTGGGTGTGGGTGTGTGTCTGTGGGTGTGGGTGTGTGTCTGCATGTGTGTGTCTGTGTGTGTCTGTGTGTGTGGAGGAGCCGTCTCATTCAATTCTGAGTAGCACTCTGAGATAGAGGCCAGCGTAAGGCCCCCCGGTCCAAGCGGGCCCCTTCAATACACCAAGGCCCCCCCTCACAGCTCGAGCTGTATCCCGTGGGCTTGCTACTATGGCCCCCAGCGTAGACAGTAACAGATGTTTCCAAACCTGCTTGAAGTGCTGAATCTGCATGGGGTGTGAAGTCATGCACAGAGGCCGATCTGTGTTAGTATGAGTCGGAGTGGAGGGGCACACAGGCCACAGCGGCACAGCAGCACACAGGCCACAGCGGCACACAGGCCACAGCAGCACACAGGCCACAGCGGCCACAGTGGCACACAGGCCACAGCAGCACACAGGCCACAGCAGCCACAGTGGCACACAGGCCATAGCGGCACACAGGCCACAGCGGCACACAGGCCACAGCAGCCACAGCGGCACACAGGCCACAGCAGCACACAGGCCACAGCGGCCACAGTGGCACACAGGCCACAGCGGCTCACAGGCCACAGTGGCCACAGTGGCACACAGGCCACAGCGGCACACAGGCCACAGCGGCCACAGCGGCACACAGGCCACAGCGGCACACAGTGGCACAGCAGCACACAGTGGCACAGCAGCACACGCAGAAACACTACATACATTCCCATTAATATTTGAAACACTTCATCATTGCTAAAGATCAGTTCTAATGTCTTGATTAAAAGTTTTATCTTTGATGTCCATTTAAAAGCCTCATTGATGAAGGTGACAGAATATCTGTATAAATGTCTAGACAAATGTGTGAAACCTAAAGAATGTATGCACTGTGTCAGTAGCATAAAAGTACGAAGACACAGATAACGGTGCTGCATTGGTCTTTACAGGCTGTTCCGTGTGCCACGCGGCGCGGTGCCAGTCAGTGTGCATGCTGTACCAGGTGTGCTCCCTCCTTGAGTATCAACAAAGCAAAGCCCCTGAGTGCCAGTGAGTTCACTGATTGGCACTGTGTTCTGCACCCCCCACCCCCTTCCTGCCTCGCAGACACTATCACAGCATGGATGAGTTCAGCCATTATGACCTCCTGGAGGTCAGCACAGGCCGCCGGGTAGCCGAGGGCCACAAGGCTAGCTTCTGCCTGGAGGACACCACGTGTGACTTTGGGCACCTGAAGCGCTACGCCTGCACGGCGCATACTCAGGTAGAGGCCGGCGGGGTGGAGGCAGCGAGGGCCAAGGGGAAAAGGCAGCCTCTGCGTTGACCTGTGTAGAGAGAGACATCTCCCTCCTCATCCTCAGGGCCTGAGTCCGGGCTGCTACGACACGTATAATGCTGATATTGACTGCCAGTGGATCGACATCACAGACGTGCAGCCTGGGAACTACATACTCAAGGTGAGAGTGAGGAGAATCCGAGCCGCTGTCTGTCTGCTTTTTTATTGGACTGGATTCGATCCCAGCAGGAGTGTCGTCTTAAACAAGTCATTTAACCTGAATTGTCCCAGTAAAATATCCACCTGTGTGAAAAACTTTAAGTGCTTTACATTAAAGCATCAGCTATGAATCCAGCAAGTGCTGCAGAGACTCGGACGCACTGAGAGTGAAAGTTGTAAAATCACAGGGATTTCATAATGATGTTGGACCGGAGCCTCTGGTGGGAGGTACAGGACAGAATCCACGGTGAGAAGTGTGTCAAATTCTTCTTTTCCTACTTCCTCCATGTCTCCAGCTCCAGGTGAACCCAAAGTACACGGTCCTGGAGTCCGACTTCACCAACAACCTGGTGCGCTGTAATATACACTACACGGGCCGCTTCGTCACCACGACGAACTGCAAGCTGTCCCAGTAAGTATACCCCCCCACATATGGGCACGGGCCTGCCGTCTGCCTGGTGCAGAGAGATACAGCTTCATAATTGAAGACTTTAATTGGATCATTGCTGCAAGCTTTATGCTTAAATCAGACTCCACAGTGCCGCACTTAAATGTGACGAAAATACTGAACATTTTTCAAAATAAGTGAGTGTTATCTTCCTCCCTGGGAGACACAAATCTGGAAAAAGTGATGCAGTGTAATCATATATAAGCAAATACTCTCCTTGTCATTAACAGAGGAAGGTTTTTGTTTATCTTAGGCTTATGTAGAGTTGGGAAATTTTTCGTTTTATGTCATTGTTTGTTTTAAAAACAATCTGTAAGTCTGTAATCTGTAAATGGCCAAATTTTCATCTAACAGGTCATGCAGTCATGATATACTAATAATTTGCTAATGCATTGGACTGAGAAACATTCATTGATTGAGAGTTAGTTTAAATCCTTGCCCCTTGTGTGCTGTTTATTCTGGAGTGAGTGTGACGGTCGGAGGTATTAATTAGATGTTTTAGTCATTTGTGTTCTTTTGCTGTGATTCATCTCGTCCCAAAGGTCCTGATCACCCTCCCCGAATCTCCCACCCAGGGAGGATCGTTCCCCCATTCAAACAAGAACAGAATACTTTTAATGCTTTCATCGCCGGTTCTGCTTTTGTGGACCTCAATCTCCCCGATTAACATGAGTATATTTACACAAGCCCACGCTGGACTGAAAGCCATCTAACTGGGCCTGCAGCTGTCGACGTTCCTCACGTTCTCCAATACTCTGCGAGACTCCCAGACTGTTTGCAAAGTAGGTTTTGCACCCTTTTCTTCTGGAGCTGGTCAAGTGTGTGTTCAGTGCAACGGGAAACGCCCCGATGTGTCAGCATTCAGCCACTATCCAAGAATTGCCATGTAGGGGAGCGTTTCAGCCACAGCCTATGCTCCTTTGGAATGAGGTGTCTTTATGTGGACATCTGTGGGATTTAAAAAAAAATTTCTTATGTTTACACTAAATACCACGTTGGCCTTCTTGAACCCTCATATTAACTAGACACCTCTTGGGAGTCGAAAAAGTTGCACTCCAGCTGTATGTGAGGAAGCCGGCAGGCCGTGGGGCGATGCTGGCCCTTCACAGTCACAGCACCCAAGGGCCTTCTCTGGACTCGAGAAATTAAGCTGAAAGACGCGCTGAAAGCTGAACTCGTCGGTACGCGTGCAGGTGGCAGGGCTCCGGCTTACAGCCTGGGGGCCTGTCACTCCTCCTGACACCACCCTCACTGCTCAGAGCTGCAGTCACTCAGCGGCGATGATATGTGAATGTACATAATTTACTGTTGCATGAGTCATTTTAAAATGTGTTTTTATCTTTACAATACTTTCATCCTTAAAAGGATCAGTTGTCCTCTTAATATCTACAGTACTGTGTTTTTGGGGTCTTGGGGAAAAAAGACCAGAAATGTAAACTTGCTAGATTTATGTGACTGCAGTCTGTGCACCAACATTGGCTGTGCCTCCAAAGCGAGGCACACCATCGCTGGGAGCATACCTCTGAATTACTGTTTTCAGTGGGCATTTTAGACCTCAAGTCTGCTTAATGTGTTACATGCTGACTCTAGTTTCCATTTTACAAAGATCCCAGAGCTTTCTGAAAGTCTCAAAGGGAACACACTCGTCCCAAATCCCCAAGAGGAATTGTGCATCATTTCTTGTGTATTACCCGTTTCACAGATGGAAGTGAACATCATATATACATGCGATGATTAATCAAGCTAACCTTATATTCAGGTGACTCACTGGGTTATCACTGTACTTCAGGACCACAGTTTCCTAGATATGTGTCTGAACTGTTGAAAATTTCTCATTGTGGTGAATATGCTTGAAATATTTTGATATTCCCTGAACTAACAATAAAAATGTCACAGTGTAAATGTTCTGTTTGCAGGAGCGATGTGGGACAGTGGAGAACAACTGTGCATCTGATACTCACACTGTTCTGTGCTCCGTGTTCCAGAATCACGTCCCTGACGTTAAACGATCCTTCCCACCACCAGCGGGGGGCGAGCTTTGCCCCGTTGATGACTGTCATTATTCACACATATCATCTGCAGATACATCTCTCCCGCACGTTGTCACTAATGACCGTCACAGGGCCCTCATCTTCTCGGGAGGGCCCCTGGGCGACGTGTGAGGCTTCTCGCTGTCAAACACCAGTTTGGATGCTTATGGATTTATCTGTAAGACGTTCTGAATTTCAGCGGCTCGGTACAGCAGGACACAAAATCAATGCACAGTCCATATACAAGGAACACAGCAAAATCTGTCAGAAGTGAAGTCATTACAATTACAAGGGTAAATCGGGCAGGAGACCCACAGACATATATTATATTTAATCTATATTTAAGGGGGGGAATCATTGCAGTCATCAATATAAATATTAGTCTTAGCACATTGAGATGCTGGTCAAGTCTTTAGCTAGCTAAAAATCTGCCTCATAACACGCTGTTATACAAACACACTCCAGAGGCCTTAAGGGGCGCAGGATTTGCATATCAGGCTGTGGAAAACAAGCCCACAGACTGTAAATCAGTGTGTTTTTCACAGAGGCCTGTCAGTCTGCTGCATGGAAGCCCTCCTTCAATCTCTCTCCTCCAGTCTCTGGGTGGGTACAACCCTTCTGCTGTGCGTTTGATATTCACGCTCAGTTAGTCACTCAGACTCGAACCCAGACCCTCACGAGTCTTAGGGTTTACGTGAAGCATTGGAGCAGAAGAGTGACTGGATATGTAATCCCATACGAGGTGGCGTGAAAGCCCACGTCAGTTCTGCATGGTGAAGAGCATTGGATACATCTGATGAGTTAGTCTCTGGAGGCGGAGCCTTCCAGAGCACCGCGGCACACAGGTGGCATGGGACACAGCTGGGTAGGGTGGCATCAGCGCCCACCTGATGGCACGGCACCACCCTCTCATCTCGCTCCATCTGCAGACATCCACCTGCCTTTGGCGTCTCCCATTCCTGTATGTTCCGCTCGGAGTCTCCGTCTACCGGTTTTTGCCAGTCATCAGATTTAAGCTGCATCATTTAAACGGCCCAGACTCCCAGAACCTCTTGGCATCAGCGTGGCCGGAACACATGGTGTGACTATTAATTTTCATTAAAACCCCTCCGCTGTGAAACGTGAGGATGCAAAGGTAGGAGATTCGTGTTTATGGCCCCAAACAATTGAAAGAAATGGCTAGATTTTCCAGAGGTAAGATGCTGTCAGTGGTTTGATCTGGCTCCTTAACAACGCGGGCTGCTCCTGCCCGTCGGCCCGAGGCCTTTGGGGCACAGTGATGAAGTTAGAGAAAGGGGAGGAAGTTCACAGAGCGTGTCATTGTCTCTGACTGGGGCATCTATCAGAATCGTACACGTCCCTGAAAATCCCCTCCACAGCCAAAAGTCCACTTACGTTTCCTGTGTCTGGCATGCAGCCACAAAGTAAAAAACAGAAAACGGTTTCAACCCCCCCCCCAAAAAAAATTTGTTTGTCACTGATGAAGCACATAGCCAGATAGTAAAATTATGAGTTTGAACCCCCTTCAAAATTTGCTTCCAACCCCTGGTCGATAAAATCTTCCCAATCAGCAAAATCTAGCGGGGGGGCCTGTAGTGTTGCCCCCCATCCTGAAACCTATTTCTGGCTACAGGCCTGCAGTGTGTGATGCCTCTCCTAGGTGACCCTTGCTGTTACTGTAATAGCTGATTGTTTGGCCTTGTGGAGTCCATTTGTGCCCAATTTTCATTGCATAATCAGGCTCAGATGTGATAATGTACCAGCTGAGGAAGTGCCTGGCATATCATTCTCTCTGCTTTCCTCAAAGACATTACGGATTCTTATGGGAAAATTCCAGCTTGACTTCCAGCAAGCAAAGCCAAGTGTTTGTTTTTTTTTCTGGCATCACTGACGATTGTCAGAGTATTCGAGAAGTCACGGATCACTTACGGTGTGTCATGGACCGTTTATGTGTTGCCTCTGCCCAGTGTCTGCCTTGGCTTTGCGTGTTCTTGGGGCTCTTGAGTTCATTTCCACCCTCAGCTGCAGTCGGAAGCCAGAGCCTTACAGACTCCCGGGTCTCCAAGGAGATGCGACGGAAAGTGGAGAGGAAGCGGCAGGAATACGGATCGCAGGCGGACATCAGCTCATCCCTGCCAATCAGGACTGGGCTGCATCTTCCAGGCAAACTGATGCACGTCTGACTGAGAAGTTCATCTCAAGTCTGCCTGGCTGGATTTAGGCTGATGTGTGACAGGTAAGTGTGTGTCCACAATCCTGGGAAATCAGTCACCATCTCCCAGCACTGGAACAGACCAAAGAAACACAAACCTGGAGGGTACAAACCAGTCATCGGTCAATCAAACAATCTGTCTGCTGTCTGCTCACCTTGGCACCCCAGGAGTACACTTTAAGAGGAAGCCTGGATAGCTGACTATGCTCACCTTAACGAGCTCTGATAGCCTGCAGGCACCATATGGGTATTATGGCACTAACTGCCCGTCACATAAATTGCCACGGTAGGGTTACAGCCCTGGGAATGGCGTGGGTCACCTGGCAGGCCTGCAGCTCGTTCTCTGTGAGTGAGAGTGCCCTTTACTCTGGCGTCTGTGACGCAGTGCCCTCCTCTGTTAGCCCGTGCCCGTCGCCAACGCCCCCCAGGCCTGGCCCCTTTAAAGCCTGATGATCTGTCTACGCAGGTGGCATTTTGCACAGGCTCGCTGGGCAGCGTGGCTCAGGGGCAGGGGGGGGGGTCATAAGCCAAAGCTGCCTGCCTGCAAGGTGGCTCACAAGTCACGTCACGCCGCTCAGCTTTTGGCCATCTGCTGCCCCCCCCCCCCACATTGTATCACTGAGATGTGTTCAAGTGCAGCCGGAACCAGCAACCTGGTCCGTAATATATCCAGTCATCCTAATATAATCCAGTATTAACGTCACGATGTGTTTGGACCTTTGGCTGGGACTCCACACACCTTCCTGATACATTACACATCATAAGCATTACACCCATACTGCTAATGTATGTTTGCATTCTCTTAGAATATGATTTATTAACTTTAAAAAGCACCCACATTCCATAGTTCTCTGTATACAGGAGTAACCATTGTAAGGCTATTTGTATTGCTGGGTAATTGCCTTTCGGGCACCGCTAACACACTGACACAGGTACCAAATGGTACCTGCACAGCCTGCACAAACAGATCTTTCCTCACTTTTAAACCTAATATAATCCAACCCTTGTATGGGAGAGAAAATGGGCTTGTTCAGGAGCGGCCCTTTCTCAGTGGTTTTTTCTCTTCAAAGCAGCTGTTAGTACATATCCAGGCGAGATTATATATAATCTTTACTATCCGGAATGTCTCATGTTCACTGAAAGTGAAGACCTCTATGTTTCTGTCTCTGGGGAAATTGAGACTGTAAATTGCATTATAACGGCACTGCGGTGCCACGCAGACGGAGCAGAGAACGTACCCTTACACAATACTGCCTCCTGCTGGCAGGTATGCCAACTCCGCCGTTCTGCTGGCTGAATAGAGCACTGTTCACTCATAAGGATTAGCAGGTGGGGGTTTTTCTTCACAGTGTACTGCTCAGATCCAGCTCTGTGTGGTGTTACTCTCTCTCTGCCGCTCCCTCCGGATCAGCGTCTGTTAAGGTGGCGGGACGCCGGCAGTGGTCTTTTTGGCAGCCTCCAGTACACACCATGACCGGAAATGCCTTTGACCAGCTGCTGATGTGCTGCAGGGTACATGGCACTCGAGAGCAATCAAACTCACAGCTTAGCAATCAATGCCTGAGTGCACAGTAATTCCATAATAATACTTTCTGTAAGCAGCACCATTGTATTTCATTTGTGTGTCGGGTAAATTTAGCACAGTAGGTGAGTGTATATGTGCTCGATGCTGCCTCCATAAAGTGGCCCTGCCTGGGATTTATGGTTAGAAGATGTTTTGATGGTATTACTGCAAGTTCCACCATATGACCCAGCATGAAGCAGCTGGAAGACAGATAATATAATCAATATTATTATTGTTGTTGTTTATACTAATAATAATAATAATAATAACAATAATAATTATAATAGCATTATTATTATTGGATGGGTCTTTTTCAGACTTTGAAGACGACATTTTATCTTATGACCGTGATAACTCAAAAAGTAATTGATTGATCTTATTTCCACTTCACAAAAACATTATATGGATGAAGCTCTGCACCTGATTTTGAGACAAATCGCACCAAAACAGAAGCAGTGTCACTTAGTGATGGCTCAAGAAAGAACAGACACTGACACAGATCTGGTTAATTTGTTTGCATTGAGCACACGAAGTCACACAAAGTTGAGCTATTAATGAAGATATTTTGGAGAGGTGGGGAGATGTGTACGGGGCTAGAGATTGTATAAGTTGAGGTGTGGGAGGGTTAGGGATTAGACTCGGGGTGGGGGGGGTAACACCATCTAGTAATAATTATTATTTGTAGCCTAAATCCTGTCAGTGTGGTAACTAGCATGCATCAAGCATTTGGGCAACCCAACAACTGAGGCAAGAAAAATTAACAACCCATTGAGACAAGAGGCAACATCTGTTTAATTATTTCCCCAAAATGAAAATACAAAAAAAGGGGGAAAACGAATAAATACTCAGAAGACAGAGATCCCTTGTGAGTGATATTACAGCTGGAAGAATGAAAGAGCACAGCATGAAAGGTAATTGGCACATGAACACACACACCAAGGAGTGTTAGTCAACTAGAGATCTACTTGACTTCAGAAGTCCTTTAATTCACAGGAATGGGGAGAGCTACAACAGTGAGGTGTCAGCATACACTATAGTGCCTCTATTCCTGTGGCATCACAGTTACACAGAAGGCTGTCAGTGGAAGAGGTGTGCCATCCTGCAGGAGGCACTATAACCCCTCTGTCTCAGCACAGCTGGCTTCCACGCCTCTGGTACGCCGCACATTTGGCATTGTCTAAACGACAGACCACGACACAAGGTTTAGTCGCTTAAGGGACATGAAGCATAGCTGGGGTGTCGACGGCTCTTTGCTGAACGCTTCTGATTTTTTCCATGCAGTTCACGAAACTTCTCCGTTTTACTGGGTAACTAGTATCCTGTACGGCTAGGGGTTTCAAGGGAACGTTCTCGAATTTCCCACGTTCTCTCGCCAAGCACATCTAGTAGCCATACTGTCTATTGAGGCATCCCTGTTTGTTTGGAGGAACTTGCCAACGTAACACCCCGCCGCCACCTTCATGGCAGTCTGCCCCCCCCAGTCATGCCCTTTTACTTGGGTCTTTTTACTTCCCCACTTGGGAAGAAGGTGAACCACTGTGATTCCCCAGTAACAGAGACTGGCAGGCCTGCGTGTCACTCTGAACAAGACACCAATGCTGATGCCCACACCCACGGGACAAACACAAAAACAGTATAGTTTCACAGTCACATTTCCGTTGAATAAAAACACTTAACGTTATATATAGAACTGTGTACAGCTTAACTGAGCACACTAAGAAATAATCATATCACTGCACCTGCAACTCACAATCCATGAAGCACCTGGCACTAATTTTACCACATTCTGTACAACATACACATTTAAACTGTACAAATTTAACCTTAAATAGGAGTATCCAGGCTCAAAAGCAACTCCTCGGCTGATAGATGCCGGACAGTTACTTCTGCAAAAGAACTAGCCCCTAGCCCTGTTCTGCCTATAGTCAGGACTTTAGAATTGTTGTTTAACGTGACATATACCCCCCTTGCCCTGCTCCCACTGCCCTTGCGCCCTTCATCTGGCTCCTTCTGCCCTTGCGCCCTTCATCTGGCTCCTTCTGCCCTTGCGCCCTTCATCTGGCCCCCTCTGCCCTTGTGTCCTTCACCATGCTCCCACTGCCCTTGTGCCCTTCACCATGCTCCCACTGCCCTTGTGCCCTTCACCATGCTCCCTCTGCCCTTGTGCCCTTCATCTGGCTCCTTCTGCCCTTGCGCCCTTCACCCTGTTCCCTCTGCCCTTCACCCTACTCCCTCTGCCCTTCTCTCTGCTCAGATCTTAGTCTCAGAGACTGCCACGTGTGCTCTTTGTGTTCTGTCCATTACGAGAACGCCTTCTGGTTCTTGCAGACACTGATACTGTCAGAAACAAGCAGGTCAGGGATGAGCTAAGCTGAGCTGAAGACTCCTGAGGGATTGTTTTTTGTACAGAGTTTTACAAATGTGTAACATTAATGTTCTTGTGAAACTACTATACTCATGGAATGTTTTCACTTTTACTTTAAAAAAGACCTACAGATACTGTTTTGCTTTGTAAGACTTAGCGGTGAGAGCAGGATCTGTGGTGGGAGTGAGAACAGGATTACTAGCCAATTCCATGTCCTGTGCTAAATGAGCCTGATTAGTTCTGTGCAGATCACAGCTCACTCCTCCGCCCAGGAATGTCTCAAAGTTATCAGTGCTCAGGCAAATCCTGCTACTAGTAAGAGCAGATTTTACTCTTGTGTAAGGTAGATACACTTTTGGGTAGTGTTACTGTCATTTTGAGCAGTCTGTATTCACTGTGCTATAGCCTGCGGAGGCCTGGATTCTGACCTAAGGCAGAAACCCTTTATAACCATGATTTAACCAACAAAACACCATCACGTCTTCCAGGCAAGCTTTGGAATTTCATGTAAAACATAGCATCTAAGTGCTGTTCATCACGGGATGGAGAGGAGGGAGACACAATCTGTTATCTGTATGAGCACTACAAGGGGGCATATTTACCCACAGGAAGCTAACAGCGTCCAGCCCAACCGTGTCTACGTCTGCAAGCAAAGCTTCTTACGTCTACCTATCACAAAATACACATATTTATAGGAGTGTGGAGTAAGTGGAACTACGTCAGCTAACATCACTGTCACACCAATGTCCTTAAGGCGGCAAATTCCCTCAAAATACAGACAATAAATAAAAGTAAATGAGGTAAAAGTTCAGTCCATTTTACAACAACAACAAACGCAAAGATAAACTTTACATTTTCTTTTCCGAAAGGCAGGAATTAACTTGATGTGCTTGTTTTTACACAAACACACACACACACGCACGCACACACAGACACACACACACACACACACACACACACACACACACACACACACACACACACACACACACACACACAC
>JAAGVU020000019.1:13793261-13813966 GCA_011763525.2 Mormyrus iriodes
ACACACACACACACACACACACACACACACACACAGACACACACACACACACACACACACACACACACACACACACATAAACAGGAGCTCCAAACCGCAGCTATTTTAGACTGCGTGTATTTCAGGAAAAAACAGAAATACAAAAAGATTTGGTTCCTGATATTTTTTAAAAGTCACCAAAATAGTATTACCGCTGCAGCCTACAGAATTCCAGAGAGGATGTGAATTTAAATCAAACAAAAATAATTCCAATTACTGGCAAGTCTACCTGTGTGCCTGTTTGGCGGTTATGACTTAATCTCACAGAAAGTCTCTGCTAAATGGCAGGAAGATTAAAATGAGGCGATTTACCTCAGTTGTGCACAAGAGCTGTTATTGCTTTTCTTTATTCATCAACATCAGTCCCCTGTAAGACTCCGCAAGGCTAGTCAAGTTTTTAAAAATGGAGTGTAACTGGGGAAATGTGCACAATACTGCCATCTAGAGTCTGATGAAGAAAAAAACTGTAATTGACCACTATGGTCTTATAGTAATAAGACTTTGAGTTGTTCGATTATCCATGTGAGTACAGTGTTCAGTAGTAAACTCACACCTTAATAATGATACACTGTGCCTATCTGTAATAATGATAGACATAGTGTATCTCTAATAATGATACTCTGTGCCTATCTGTAATAATGATAGACATAGTGTATCTGTAATAATGATACTCTGTGTCTATCTGGAGGGTCCGCTTTACATTTGCCTCAAAGTATATGGATCAAAATTTTGCAGCATAATCTAGTGAAACTTCTGAGAAGCGGCCGGAGTCTCCTGGGACCACAGAGCCGTTACTCGGGGCCCCGTCAGAGCAAGCAGCTTTGCTGAGGAAACGGGGGCCGCAGGAGCACGCACCCCCCTCCACCGCCCACTCTGCCGGGGCAGGACTGGAGCGCGGCTGCAAGCCCAGAACAGGAAACAGGCACATGATTAAGTTTTGGTAGAATTTCAGTGGTAAATTCAGCATAAAAAGTAAGTATAGGAAGTATACATTCAAAGGGGGTGTTAAAAAATATCAGAAACACTCCTTTTTGTGGGATCTGGCAGCGGAGCTCCTCTCAGTGATGTGCTGCTGACCCCCCACCCCCCCAGTGCCTCAGTACTCTGGGGCCTGCTGGTGCATGGCTCCCTGTGCGGCGCCCATGGCCGCCTGCTGCACGTGGGGGTTCTTCCAGGCTCCGGAGGCCCACTCCTGCTGTGCTTTACTCATGCTGCCGCCCGTGCCCCGGTAGTAGTTGTGCACCTGCGTCAGTGATGTGGGGGGGGGGGGGTGGGGGGGGGACGAAGGACATGTAGGTTTTTTGGGGCCAGAGCCAAACCCCAGAGCCTCCCACCACGGCCAAACCGGTAAGCTAACCTAGTCACCAAGTCACCCCATGGCTGGCTTAAAAGCTCGGCGTGCAAGAGGAGAGTCAGCAGTGAGTGGGAGCTCTGGGTTAGCCACAGCTGCACCTTCACCTGCTCCCTTCCTCGTTTTCTGCTTTTATTTCACTCCAGCTAATCCCGGTACTTTTGGCAATTGGGTGGCTAAAGTGGGTAAAGAGGCCAGCAGGGCAGAGTGAGCCAGCAGGAGGAGGTGTGAGCACGGTGTGGCCTCCTACCCTGGTCAAGGCGATGAAGGAGAGCACGGCGACCGCGGTGAACATGATGGTGGGGATCAGCATGACCACGGCCGAGCCGATGTTGGTGCTGAAGAAGGTGATGGTGGCGAGCCAGCCGCTGCAGCACAGCAAGGGGAGCCAGTGAGTTAGGGGGCGGGGCCAGATACACAGGAGAGCCAGTTCAGGAGCCGTCCGGGATGTGATACTACAGGTACCGGTAAAGTGACGCGTGAGCTCTTTGGAGGGGCTCGTGTAACTCAGACTGACGTTACGAACACCGCTCTGCATAACAGAGTGGAGTTCGCCAAATAAACAGGCAGGAAGACATGCAATGGGAGGACAAGGAGGCCTTACCACACCCCCCAGCCTGGGATGCCCACAGTCTGGATGATGCTGATGACCACCTGAGCCATGAAGACGAAGAAGAACGCCATGAAGTTGAAGGAGCTGTCCGTCCTGTCAGGAGATGAGGGGTGAGAAGGAGGAGATAAGAGAGCCAAGCAGGACTCTACAGCATGTTATTAGGGGCATGAGGGCTGTAAGGGGACACGCAGTCATTGTGTACCCTTAAGTACATCATATTAGGTTCTGTGTGCACTATGAAACCAATAAATACATTTATTGACACTGGTGGAACCTAAATTCACAAATAGATGTTAATCACAGAAAACATTTGGCTAATTGTGGCAGTGACTGGGTTACAGCTAATGCTGGTAATGATCAGTCATATTTGGCGGTTTGGGAACGTTTTTTTCTCCCAATAAATGACCCCAACACTGGAGAGAGAGCAGCTGATAAAAGGCCAAGACTTCGGTTATACCGAACTCAGATGTTTCTGGAAATGCATGCAGCTTGCTAACGCATTTGAGACTATCATCCGAGTGTGTGTACGACCTCTGCCTCTGTAAGTTAGTCTCCCCGTGGCATCTAAGGTGCCTCGACCAGGGAATTCAGACCAAGCTAAGAGAGAACTAAAGCTGTTGGGGTAGATATTGCTACAGATAAGCAGCCATGCTTGGTGGTAGAGAACAGAGGATTTAGTTCAGTGTGATTGTTATGATGCAGCGAAATATTTGGATTTTTACATATTTATTTTTTTACAATGTGAAAATAAATATCCCTTAGGTTTTGCTATTCAGACACATCAACAGACACATTTCCTTTGGTTTACAACTGTTCCTAACTGTGCGTTTACAGTTTTAATTAATTGTTTTCCTTGCTGTACTGAAACCCGCACCAAACCTTTAACCCAAAACCGAGGTTCATGCCAAACCGTGAATTTATGTCTCGTTATAAGCACTCTGCCGTTGAATCAGCACAGCCGTCGGCGGCAGCCAACTCACTTGAAGGCCTTGTAGATAGGCCGAAACCAGCAGACGTAAGAGCAGGGCGTGAACAGGATGAGCCAGAGGATGGCCATGCCGAAGTTAGTGGCCCCGCCTCCGCCACACATCCATGCCAGGCAGCCAATCAGATTCAGTGCCAACGTGGCGCTGTTCACTGGAAAAGCAGAGGAGAGACGGGCTTCTTCACGCAGACCGCACACACGGGGTGGCAAAACGACAGGGTGCATCTTCCTAATGGGGGCGTGGTTAGCCAGCAAGGACAGAAGAGCTCGGTGCTGAAGTGTTGAAGTCTGGCAGCGCTCCCAGCATTCCCTGCCAGTGACACCTTCCCTTCTCATTCACTCCGTCCTTCTGGAAACTGAACCGGCCGCCAGCTAGTCTGATGGGCCAGACTGCAGCTCTGTTCAATACGTCACTTAAATGGTCGTAGGGAACTGGAAAAGTTCCTGTAACAGCCGGAGAGCCCTGTAGTGGCGCGTCAGTGAAAATCTGATCGCTTCCCATAGACAACAGGACTGAGAATGAACCGAAGATCCGGCGCCCGGGTCTCCTGCATACAGAAACCCGATATCTATGCTCAGCTAAGGCTGTGTGTGCATCACCGCGGTGAGATTCAGGCTGCAGGCAGACGGATGTGCCGCGACGCCACCGAGCCACGTGGCAGCGTGCTGACGGATGCCGCTGGCTCAGCAGGGGGCACAGAATCGAAAATACTGCAGGAGAGCCGGGGAAACCAGTTAGTAAAACAAGCTCAACAGGGCATGTTAATATTTGCTCAGCTTGGAAGAAAAGGAGAGCAAAAAAAAAATCACGCAGGCAGTTTACAGCACAGCAGACAGGAAGGGAAACTGCCAGGTTAGCAGGCGGTGCTGGGCACACACCGCGCCTGATAGTGGGGGGGAGAAAACGGCCTCACACACAAAGCACGGGCAGGGATACCGGGTACCTTTTTAACGCTTATCTTAGAGGAGATCTGCAAGACACAAAAGTTATAACAGGTGATCCTCAGGACACATTAAAGCTGCACATGTCATGTGAGCCAAACTGAGGACAGTTCCCTTTAAGAATGCGACACTGTATTTACAGTCTAAACACTGCCCCAAGGTATGGAGTCCTTCAGATGTGAGGGCACTTCAGACAGGACCCAAGCCAACAGAGCGGCACCCAGCCCGAGGCCTCCTAAGCTGTGTGGACGGCGTGCGTTTGCTCGTGGCTCACGGACGATACTCACGGATCCAGAGGTAGTACAGCCTCTTGCACATGGTGCGATGCTGGTCTGGGATTTCGTTGAAGTCCTGGTAGAAGCATGGCTTCAGGGGTATGAAGCGAGGAAGGGGGGGGAAGTTGTTTTCTGCAGCAGACAGGGCCAACGTGTCACAACGTCATCGAGCGGGAAAGCCCTAGGCACCCGCCACACACACATAACCGAAAAGATCCACCCAAACCTTCAGCTTCATTTACAGGCAAGGCCTTCTGAGATTTGTGACTTAGGTTATTCAAATACACCTGAAGCATGCGAGATAGGCAGGGAGGAGCTGCTGCTGTGCCTGGTTTAAAGGATAACTAGTCTTTTGGACTTTATCACTGGGGACAGCCCAGTATAATTCTTAGGTAATGTGTAAATAAGAAAGACTGAGAAAACTAGTTAGTAGCATATTAAAAATCCTCATGAATTCACACATTTGCCAAACCCAGAATAATTCTGGATCTCCAAAAGTAAATAAGCAGGAACTTCATACCAGCCATGGAGGAATCTGGATTTATTCCACAGTTTGCTGTAATCCAATATTCTCGTACTGTCTCCCGAGCCTGAGGTACAAAACATCACATCATCTCAGCGTAGATCCGCGTCACCATCTCAACTCAAGGCACAAATTTATGGATAAAAAAAAAATCACAGCTAACCAACTGTACAAATGTAACAAGGAAAGAAAATTGGCCTAAATCAGACACATCCACGTTCAGACAGCCTGGTTTCAATCCAGGCCGTCGCAGTGGAGCAGTATTAGCTAATTATCATAACGCAAATTATTTTTAGCTCTGCGATAATCACTCGGTACAGACGCACATTAACACCGGGCGCTGAATTTCGCACACGGCGCGTTTCCCGCAGCGCTGTCAGAAATCAGACCACGGAGAAGAAGCTGTGACTGGGCGCTGCAGACAGACGCAACGGGCCGACGGGCGTATTAACGCGACCGGACCGGGATCCGCGGGGGTGCGCCGGGGCGCGGGCGCGGGCCCGGACCGGGATGCGCGGGGGTGCGCGGTGGCCGTGACCGTGCAGTTCGCCGTCGCGGAGAATCACAGCCGCCATGCGCGCAGCAGCACCGCGGCCCGACCCGCATGGCAGGCCGCCGCCGGCTATGGAGGACGGAGCTCTTACCTGCTCTCTCCAAGGATGCAGCCTACAGAGCGCGGTCTCCGGACTGCATGCTACGGACACTCCCCATGCACCGCGGCTTCCTGAAGGCGGATCGCTGCGGATGTATCGCCGGATATTATTCTGCTTTTGGAGGGTAAATGTAAGGCGTTTCAGGTTCCGTCCCTCCTGTCAGACTCCGGTGCCCCGTTAACGCTTGGGTGCCGGCGCCGGTCCTCGCGATATCTCCGGTCCTCCTTCTCCTCCTCCTGCTCCTCCCCGCCGCTCTCCTCGGTGCTGAAGTCGGTGACGTAACGACCCGCCCACCCTGCCGCTGCCTTGGTCGTTGCTGTCCTCGGTGCATACTGTGTTCAGGCTTTTCATTGTTAAGCTAGGTGGAGCTTTGAAGAAGCCGGGAGATGCGTGTTCCGAAGGGACTGTGCCCAGTCCGTGATACTCTCTGTGGCGCCGTTCGAAGATGCAGTCACGGATGAATGGACAAGTACATCAATAATAACAGCAATAATGATGAATGATAATAAAATGAATTGGGTAATTTCTGTACAAAATATTAACAAACTACTCCATTTCAAAAATATCAAATATCATCTTAAAATTTACTCCGTACTGCTGCAGTTTTCAGTTTATTAAGCTTTCAATCCGAAATATGAGCCGATTGTCGTGGTCCTCCCAGCCGCTAGAGGCACTGTCCGTGGCTGGCGTCTCCGCGGGGCTTTCCGGCGCTTCCCAGACGGCCCTCTTGCTCGTCCCTCTCATTGTTACTGCCGTAGTGCTGCTGATGGGAAAGTTAAGAATCAGGAAGCGTGACTGAGAATAAAACTTTGTCGTTTAACCTGTCGAAAAGCGGGTGACAAGTGTAGATAACACGCGGTCGACTTTAAGCTTCCCCACCGCTGAGAAAAACGTAAGGCAGCGTTGTTTTTAAACTTCTAACTCTGCGTTGTGCAGGTTTAGCTAGGCTGCGGGCAGTCCGCCCGCCTGCTGTCTATAAACACCATGGAGGTGAATTACAGCCGATTCCTGCACGGTCCGCTTTGGGCGTATGACCGTTTCAGACTGAGCTGCAGCCTGTTGAAATGCGCATGATATACTTTAAAATATTATTGAAATAAATTTGCCTGTTGCTGAATCCTCGTCTGTTCTAAAGGATTCCGAGTCTCCTTCTTCTCTGTAGAATCTGGTTGTTAGAAGCTCCTTAGATATACTGTAACTTGTTCCCGCAGTTCTTATCTGTACACCACGAATCAACAGCTTAACACTTTTCAAGACCAGATATCACTAATTACAGTTGACGTATCTGTAATTATAAAGAAATGTGTGACTTACGTTTTATGTATGTTAATCCTGGTGTGTGTGTTTATATGCAAGACATATATTTTTATATTTCAAGGGTTTCAGAGTGAAATATAGAAGCTCTAACTGGTGTGTCTAAGTGCCGGGCAGTTATGTCGTCGCCTAACGTGGATGTGGAATGGGGAGGTGAAGAGGCAGGGGCTGGGCAGCTAGTGAACGACAGATGGCCCCCTGGTGCACCTGAGAGCCAGGAAAGGTTCTTTGTGGAGCATCACAACTGGAGCGATCTGAGGAATATCCTGACGGACAGTCAGCGTGGCCAGTTCAACACGGTGTCCAAGCCGCCCCATGAGTTCCAGTTCGTACTGAAGAACGACCCGGAAGGGCTTCACTCCCATCGCGTGTACTTCCTGGGTGAGGAACGGGTTCAACACATCTGTTACCAGCTAGCACCCTAAAGGCACTTCCTTTTCATATAGTGCCTTTTCCTGTATAGCACTGGTCTGGGAACAACACGTAGATTTTGTGATGACCTGTGTGTTAATTGGCTAACGGCAGCATTGCAGGCAGACTTAACAGAACTGAATGTAAGACAGTAAGAGGCAAGAGTGAGATGGAAAAATCCAGAATATGAGAGGTGAGCCTTCGCTTTGCTTGTCTGTCTGAATCACAGTGTGCTATTTTGGCCTGCTGTTATTGATTCACCACAGAAGATGACCCCTTTCTCTTCGCATCAGGCTCTATAAGGACAGGCCTCAGATACCATAGTGGTTAAAGGAGTGATATGTGCCCAAAAAGCTGCAGTCAGACATTTAGGATGCCACTGGCTGCTGCGAAATATTATAACACCCAGAAGATGTCAGTAGAATGCCAGCGTGGTTAGTAAGTCTTAGTACTAACGGCCATCTCGCTGTGTGTCTGTGAAGCCATGACCTGTGAGGGCAGGGAGAACACGCTGTTTTACGCTGAGATTCCCAAGAGGATCAACAAGCAGGCGCTGCTCTACCTCACCTGGAAACCCCTGCTGCTGCACTTCCACGTGAGAATGGCTTCCCCCGCGGTGCCCAGTCACATGACCCATAGAGTCCACCGCTCTGCTATGCGTTGTCAGACCCTAGCTCGGGTCGGGTTCTGCCTGGGCTGTACCAGATAAAGGACTTTCATAGTATTGTGCTCCTTCTTTCCCATTGTTCCTTCATGTGTTCTCCGTCTTCCCCTCCCTCGCTCTCAGAGCCAAGACTTAGGGGAGTACTATCGAGAGGATGAGCTTCTGCGCGAGAGGAAGCGCATAGGGGCCCAGGGCATCATGTCGTATGACCTTCACCGGCCCAGCGGCACCTTCCTGTTCCAGGCCGGCGGCTCCCTCTACACCCTGAAGGACGGCGGCCCCAAGGGCTTCACGGTGAGGCTTCTGGAACTGCGCTTGCTCCTCAGTGCTCTTGAGTCCCACCATGATCCCCAGAGAATGTTTAACCACTGAGTTGAGCTGGTGAATGAGGTGCTTGGTTGGACATGAGTGTGTGTGCTGGATCATAATGGTTATTCAAACCTTCAGATCCTCTCTCCTTTTTAGAACCAGCCCCTCCAGCCTGAGACAGTGCCCACCTCTTGCCTCAACATCCGAATGGACCCCAAACTCTGTCCCGTGGACCCTGCCTGGTTCTGTTTTGTCCACAGCTGTGACCTCTGGATCGGGAACCTGGACAGTGGGGTGGAGACTCGCCTCACTTTCGCCCATAAAGGTGACACTCTCCTGTGTCCTTGTTTTTTTTTTGGGGGGGGGGGATTTCTTCTGTTTACTAGATTAGATGCAGAAACCAGGAGGAGCAGCAAGCCGTCAGCCCTTAACACCCGATAGCACTTCCCAACGGAAGGCGTAGGAGTGTCATGCTTGCAAAGCCGTATACTAACATCCCTGCTGTCGCTAAGGTGAATCCAACCTGAAGGATGACCCCAGGTCGGCGGGGATGGCCACCTTCCTGCTGCAGGAGGAGTTTGACCGCTACACCGGATACTGGTGGTGCCCTGTGGCAGAGCACGGTCAGTGGGTGTCCCCTTACCTTGCTGTCACGCCCCTGCTGCCCTCTCTCACCCTTTGTGTTTTGATGTGTGTGAACATGAATTTCGTTAGTATCTCGTTCTTTCCATCTTCCCATTTGTTTCACACACAGGTAAACTGGTAGTGTAGTGTTAAACACTAGAATCGCAGCGTTTTCTCGCCCCCCCTCTAACCACCAGCTGCGACGCCCTTCGGTGTATCACAGCTTATGTTTCGCTGAAGGGCGATCACGTTACCGTACAGCTCACCCATCAGGAGAACAATGGGCCTGTCAGTAACCCTCACAGCGGCAGCTGCTCTCGCCCCGAAAATGCCGTTAAACCCATAACTCAGTCGCACTTGTTATATGCTTTTGTGCTCATTGATTTAAGTATTGGTTTCTAGAGATTAATCTTGTGAAAATAATATTATTCTCACACTGGTAATAAAATAAGTTTTCAAATGCTGTATGTATTTTTTCAGCTATACGATTTCAGGACGGAGCAGCCGCTCTCTTAGGAACATTACGGCTTTTTGGTTGAGGCTGTTAGAAGCGCTGCTGTGACAGAGCGGCCGCTCTCTTAGGAACATTACGGCTTTTTGGTTGAGGCTGTTAGATTCGCTGCCGTTATTAACATTAATGGCACATTAACGCAAACAAAAGGGCCGCGTACGCAGAAGTATGTCTTGCTTGGTGGTTATCGGAGTTTGACGTTCGGTGGGAAACAGCAGTTCTAGTGTTAAGGAATTGGGCATGTGACTCTTGATAGCGTTGTTTAAGTATCTGGTAATCATGTGCGTGTGCCCCCCTCATCGTTCACAGACTCGGACGGCGCCCGGGTGCTGCGGATCCTCTATGAGGAGAACGACGAGTCCAGTGTGGAGATGATCAATGTGACGTCACCCCTGCTGGAGACGCGGCTGACCGAGGCCTTCAGATACCCCAGGGCTGGTGAGTGATCAGCGGGGGGGTTCAGCCAGGGAAGCATCCGCCTCGTGCCGCGACAGCCAATGAACGTGTCGATCTTGTTTCTAGGGACCGGGAACCCCAAATCCACGCTCAAGATGCTGGAGGTGACGGTCAGCACTGAGGGAGAGGTATGTAAAGATTCGGAATTTGTCCACATCCCTGGGGATTAGGGTTCACAGTGAAGCTGTCATTACCCGATCGTCCTCTAGGGTTCGTCGCTAACGCTATGATATGCATCCAGGTTGTGAGGGTCTTGGATAAGAGGCTGGTTCTGCCCATGGAGGAGCTCTTTCCCAGCACAGAATACATCACTCGGGCGGGCTGGACGGCAGACGGGCGCTTGTGAGTACCTGCAGGCCCAGGGAGCCGAAGTGATGACCCTAGGGCCTGATTATCTGCCCTGCCCCCGCAGTGCCTGGGCTCTGCTGCTCAACCGGCCCCAGACCCGGCAGCAGCTGGTCCTGCTCCCCCCGGCCCTCTTCATCCCGGACTGGACCCCCTCCGGCACCCGCCCAGAACCGGACAGTGCCACACCCTTCATCGTCTATCAGGAGACCACTGACATCTGGATCAATGTGAGGGGCCTCTGTGGGCAGCAGAGGGAGAGGGTCCCGAGCAGGAGGCCCCAGCTAATATTAACAGTGGCCAGCAGGTGGCGTAGTAGCTATGGTTGTTGGTTCATCTCTCGGATGCATACAGGACCATAGCAAAATGTGTAGTGATGATATTGTATGGCCACTTTGATTAATCCCTACCTATTCCCCCCCCCAGACCCACGACATCCTCCACTTCCTGCCCCAGAGGGATGATGGGGAGATCAGCGTCATTGTGGCGTCTGAGGTTCACACGGGTTTCCGGCACCTTTACCGGGTGACGTCCCGGCTGCAGGCCTGCTGGGGCCCCGCCAGCACGGATGGCGGGGGTGCTGCAGGTAAGGCCAGCTCCCTGGATGTGCAGTCACACCTTAGATAAGTGATTCTCAGCCCAGTCCTCGGAGGCCCCCAGATTCCCTCCCAGCTCCCTAAAACTTGGACCGTCTGGGGGTCCCCGTGGACCGGCTTTAGAAGTACAGCCTGGGACATGTTGTGTGTGCCGCCCCCCTCCCCAGGTGATTTCCTGTGTCCGGTGAAGGAGCAGGTCGCGCTAACCTGGGGAGACTGGGAGGTACTGGGGAGACACGGCTCTAACGTAAGTGTGGCTCCCTCTATTGGACATTGTTGGTCTCACGTCTGAATCTGCACTTGGAACTGCAGGATGAACATCAGTATGAAGGTTTCATGGCTGACTAAGAGCCTCCACAAAATGAAAACACACAGCAGGTTTGCGTGAAGCCCCTGGTGAGCGCGTGGGGCCTGTGGTGAGCATGTCAGGACCCTGGTGAGCGTGTGGGTCCCATGGTGAGCATGTCGGGCCCCTGGTGAGCGCATGGGGCCCGTGATAAGCGTGTGGGGCCGTCATGTTTTCTCAATTTAGGTTAACTACATTTTCGTTTACTTCATGGAAGCGATTAAAAAATTAGGGGATTTTAGGAGCATCGGTGAGGAGAGCGAGCGTTCACCGCAGGCGTGTCCACCCTCCTGGTGTGTGCAGATCACTGTGGACGAGGACAGGGGCCTGCTGTTCTTCCAGGGCACTCGTGACAGCCCCCTGGAGCACCACCTGTACGTGAGCAGTTGGCTGCGACCCGCTGAGGCCTGCAGGATCACCAAAGCCGGCCACTCGCACACCTGCCGGCTCAGTCAGGTCAGCCTCCCGGTGGCCACTCCCCCAACCGCCCGCCCACCTGCCTTCCGGCCTTGCCCTGACCCAGGCCTCGTCTTCCAGCTGATGGACATGTATGTCAGCCGCTTCAGCAGCGAGCAGAACTCGCCCTGCGTCAGCCTCTTCAGGCTGAGCCTGGAGGAGCGCGACTTCGATCGACTGCAGGGCGAATTTTGGGCGTCTCTCCTGGAGTACCCAGGTACCTCCCCGCCTGCTGTGGTCTTGCCGGTTTTCTCCTGAGTGGACTCACACTAGGCGTGTGTTTAACACCCCCATTAGAGGCCCAGTACCAGGCTATGAGGAAAACATGTACAGTTAAGGGCTCTCAATGGATGGATTTCTGCCACTTAGTTCTTTGGCCGTTCCCTCCTAGGCCGGGTCAGGCCAGTCCGGACATCCTCGTTTTGTGTGTGCTCCCCTTCCCAGCATGCCCCTGGGATTACATCCCACCTGAGCTGTTCTCCTTCGAGAGCCGATCCGGACACACACTGCACGGAATGCTGTACCGTCCCCACAACCTGCAGCCGAGGAAGCGCCACCCTGTAGTGGTCTTCGTATACGGGGGACCACAGGTACTGCCCACTGCTGCTCTCATTTCTGGCACATCTGATTAGTTTGCCGGCTGCGATGTCACGAATTCCGACACTCGCTAGGTGCAGCTGGTGAACCGCCGCTATAAGGGCCTGAAGCAGGTGCGGCTGCACACACTGGCGTCGCTTGGCTACTGCGTGGTCACCGTGGACAACCGGGGCTCCTGCCACCGCGGCCTGGCCTTCGAGAGCGCTCTGAGGAACCGCATGGTGAGACCGCCAGGGCGAGGGGGGGTTACGGTTGTGCGTGCGTGTGCGCGGGCATTTCTATCTCTGCATGCATATGTACTTTATCTTTCTTCTGAACTGATTGCTAAGTGGGGTCCTCCATGTTATAGTGGGTGTAGGGCTTTACCACAGGGTGTAGCAGTTGGTGTCCCCTGAGACTTGAATGGACAGTCTTCAGGTTTTCAGTGTGCACGCTCAGAGAAAAAAGTATTTTTGGGTACATTGGGGATACATTAATGCTGTTTGTACCCTGGGGAACAGAACTGTACCAGGGTCATACCTTTTTCTCTGACAATATGCCCTTTACCTCCCTGTCCCCCCTCATGCCCTCTGTCCACGTGTTCCTGCTGGTCCCTGTTCATCCCTGTCCCCCCTCATGCCCTCTGTCCGCATGTGTTCCTGTTGGTCCCTGTCCATCCCTGTCCCCCGTCATGCCCTCTGTCCACATATGTCCCTGTCCATCCCTGTCCCTCGTTTCTGCACCCCAGGGCCAAGTGGAGATTGACGACCAGGTGGAGGCCCTGGAGTACCTGTCCTCTCGGTATTCCTTCCTGGACATGGACAGGGTGGCCATCCACGGCTGGTCCTATGGGGGCTTCTTGTCCCTCATGGGCCTTCTGCAAAGGCCAGACCTCTTTAAGGTCAGCTTCCGGGCCATACAGGGCTCACTGCCTTGTTGTGTGTCAAGTAGAGGAATGGAACACTGGCATGTGTCAGGATGACCTTCAGGTTGTAGCTTGTTAGGAGTGGTGTGTAGCACCATGACGTAGGGATTGGTGCCCATGCTCGGAAGGTTGTGGGTTCAAATTCCAGAGCCAGCTGCCATCATATCACCGTCAATCAAGGCCCTCGCCCCAACCGCTTCTGGGACACAGTCATGTCATGGAAAATTGCATAAGGAAACTTTAGTGAAAGACTGTATCACGTGATAAGCAGCATGTAATGAAATGCGGCACACCTGAGACCCGCACAGGGGCCTCGTCGGGG
This sequence comes from Mormyrus iriodes, assembly GCA_011763525.2. Taxonomy (NCBI): domain Eukaryota; kingdom Metazoa; phylum Chordata; class Actinopteri; order Osteoglossiformes; family Mormyridae; genus Mormyrus; species Mormyrus iriodes. The sequence continues at coordinate 13,806,498 of JAAGVU020000019.1, forward strand.
GAGGGGGACATTATTTTTTCAGGTTCTGTTTGGCACTGTGTTGTGTGCTATGCCTCCTGCAGGTGGCGATAGCGGGTGCTCCAGTCACCATGTGGACGCACTATGATACCGGCTACACAGAGCGGTACATGGGCCTTCCTGAGCAGAACCAGGACAACTACCAGCTGAGCTCTGTCGCCCTGCAAGCACACCGCTTCCCGTCCCAGTGAGACACACCTGTCTTTTCACGTACATGAGCACGCTGAAAACACACCCAGCCGAGCCTCCTTAATCCAGCACACGCCAGCCCTTTGAGATGACCCTCTGGCGCCCCCTTCTGGTGTGGTGCCCAAGCTGCAGTATGTAACCCCGCCGTGGCGCCCCTGTGTTCCAGGCCCGGTCGCCTGCTGCTTCTCCACGGCGTGCTGGATGAGAACGTGCACTTTGCCCACACCAACCTGCTGCTCAGCGCGCTGGTGCGTGCGGGCAAGCCCTACCACCTGCAGGTCAGGCTCGGGGACACCTCAAAGGGACACCCCTGCTGTTGCCCTTCGGCTGCCTTCCCGGGCTGCAGCTGCACAAAAATAATATAAACGACTGTTAATTACCGTTCGTCGTGGATGTGGAGCTGCTTTTAATTTTCCATGTCTGTCCCCCCGCTGCCCTGCAGCTGTACCCCCAGGAGAGGCACAGCATCCGCCTGCCCGAGTCCGGGGAGCACTACGAGCTGCACTTGCTCTACTACCTGCAGGAGAACCTTGGCTCCAAAACGGCCTCCATCCTCAGTGCCTCCTGACCTTCTGCGTGCTTCCTGTTGCTGACCAGCAGGGGGAGACAAACTCGGCGAACCAGTGTGGCTGTCCAAAGGCGTCATTCAGAATGGTTACGGTCTGGCTAACTTCCCCGGATCGGTTTGCAGGGAGGGGACAGTGGATTTGGGGGACCTCGCAGGGAAGCTGTAGAGGGTTTTGACAAAGGGGTTGAGTATGTATTCCTAAATGCATAAGTGTTGGGAAAGGGAATGCAAGACACCATTATTTACCCTTTTTATGTATTTGATATTTTTACTCATGAAATATGACCATTTTGTAAGATGGCGTACCTTAAAGAGTCTGTCTGTACATGGATTAGCAAACGGACTAGTGTTGGCAGATGGACTGGGTGGTGAACACTAAGGCAGCCACTGTGGGTTCGTGTGGGTCCGGCCAGCTGCCCCCCAGGACCCACTGCAGCACGCAGCTGCCAGCCAGCTGCATCTTTCCATATTCTCATTAGAACTCGCTTGTGTGCTGATGTAATCACTGTATGAGCCTGTAACACACGTCCCCATTTTCACACACACACAAGCTATATATTTATACGCTGTCCTTGTTTTTTCTGTGACTGTCATGCCTCCCTTTCTCTTCAAATAATCAGGAAATCTTCATTCTTTCTTGGGTCTTTTCAGCAGAATGGTCTCTGGTGCTGTTGTGCAGGGATGATGCATGAATTAATAAAACAAGACAATTTTGGTTTGACCAAAGAGCATGAATGTGTTTCAAGTGGCATTCGTATGTTTAACTGGTGAATTCTGTCCTGCCCCTTCACCAGCTTAGCTACTGTGTGGTGAGCGTACTGGGGCAGAATGGCTGCCATCCCACCATCCAGGTGGAGGCTACACAGTGGTGATGATCGCAGTGGCTCCCTATTGCTTCTGTAAAGCACTTTGGGTGTCTTGCAAAGTGCTATATAAATACAGCATTCATTCATTCATTCATTCATTCATTCATTCATTCATTCATTCATTCGTTCTAGGAATCTCAACATCATCTAACCCACGTGACTGTTGGTCTTTGTTTGAAGTATTGAACGCCCAACGTGGGGTGTCTGTGACCTGGATGGCTGTTTTTGCTGTGTTTGAAGACAGCCGTCAGCAGTTGCCAAACGGCAGTCTTCATCGTCGAGCATCCAAGAATGTGCCCTCCCGTGACTCTCACAGCTGAGCTCAGTCCATCTCTGTAGCCTACAGATGTTTGTCACAGGCCATGCCTCTTCCTCTGGGTGAGCCTCTCCCCATACAGCGAAGGTAATGTCTGTTCTGAACAGTTGCCGCTGTCATGAAACTGAGCATGACTTGTGTCGGAAAGCGGGTCAGCTGTCTCTGAAGGGGGCCCCTGCACTTAGATGCGCTCCCCGATATTCCTGCTAATTGTGTTCACCAGGTCACTGCTATAGATGCTGAGGGCTGCTATCCACCACCCTGGGATGAATTTTTAATACTGTTTTCTGTGATCATTTTCCCAGTGTTATTAGACATTGACAGAGCGGCACTGTTTCGTGTTTCCTCCTTATATCCGCTCCATCTCCCCACCCCCGTCATGAATATTCAGCCAGCACAGTCTGGGTCAGGCCCTTGTTAATACCATCTCTAACGGCGTGCACCTTAAATGGAAAGCCAAAACACAGATAAAAGTGTGATAGTGGGACCGCCCTCTCCTCCTCTCCTGGCTAACAGGATCTCCATTGATGAGGCACTTGAGCCCAGTGCTCTGCACAAGCACACTGGGGTCCCTCCTTTCACCGTGTGAATCCGTTTCACAACGATTCAGAATCTACTTTAAGCTCATTAGGATGAGAGTGGGCTCTCCCATGAAGTATTGCTTATAGCAGCTGTGAAAGGGTCTCAGCCTATCGCTCCTTCTCCCCTCTTTCTCTCTCTCTCCACTAAATCATACAATGACTGCTTTTTTTTTCACGGATAAAATTATGAGGATAAGACAAAGTCTGTAATTCCACCTCGGGCAAAACGTCGATGTCACCCATGCCTCTGCCTAAGACTGCTTTAGTTAACTTGGCACATTTTCAACTCCTAGACCATGAAACCTTCACAGAAATTGTCCAACACCGTAGGCCTGCTACCTGCTGCCTCGACACTCTGCCTACAAGGTCCTTTAAGGATGTTTTTAACTGTATAGCATCAGATGTGCTACAAATAGTCAATAGTTCTCTTCAATCAGGCAATTTTCCAAGAGCCCTGAAGACTGCAGTCATCATGCCTCTCTTAAAAAGGCCCGACCTAGATGCTTCAGTAATAGGTAACTATTCGCTGATATCAAACCTACCTTTTTTAGGAAAGATCATTGCAAAGGTTGTTTTTCAGCAGTTTAGTTCTTTCTTGGTGCAAAACAATTACTTTATTGCTTTTCGGTCTGGATTTGACCACAGCACAGAGACTGCACTTGTAAAAGTCTTAAATGATATTCATCTAAGCAGCGATGAATCAAAAATCTCAGTGCTGCGTTTGACACGGTGGACCATAAGATACTGCTAGACAGACTAGAAAAGTGGGTGGGACTTTATGGCCGCGTGTTAAATTGGTTTAAATCATATTTACAAGATAGGGACTACTTTGTGTCAATAGGTAATTATTAATCTGAGCGAACAAAAATCACGTGGAGTTCCTCAAGGGTCCATTCTTGGGCCTCTTTTATTCCACATCTACATGCTCCCCCTTGCTCAGATTATGGAACATTATAACATCTCCTACCATATTTATGCAGATGACGCACGACTCTACATTACAGTGTCACCTTGTAACTATAGTCCCTTAGATTCGCTGAAGACATGCATTGAACGAATTAATGAATGGATCTGCCAGAATTTTCTACAACTGAACACAGAAAAAACTGAAGAAATTGTTTTTGGCCCCAAAAAAAGAAAGATCAAAAGTCACTGCTCACCTTGAATCCATGACACTGAAACCTACAAAGCAAGCCAGAAACCTTGGTGTAGTTCTGGATTCAGACCTTAATTTCAACAGCCACATAAATACAATTACAAAATCAGCCTACTACCACCTTAAAAACATAGCCAGAATTGAAGGATTTCTGTTTAAACAAAATACAGAAAGGCTTGTTCATGCATTTATTTTTAACAGGCTAAATTACTGTAACGGTGTCTTCACAAAAAATCAGTCAGACAGCTGCAGCTCCTCCAGAATGCTGCTGCCAGAGTCCTCACTAACACCAAGAAAGCAGAGCATATCACACCGGTCCTTAAATCACTGCACTGGCTTCCTGTGCATCACAGGATTGATTTTAAAATATTATTACTGGTGTATAAAGCACTAAATGGTCTCGGGCCTAAATACATTTCTGATTTACTCGAACATTACGAAGCATCGAGACCCTTGAGGTCATCTGGTAAAGGTTTACTCAGTGTTCCCAGAATCAAGACTAAGCAAGGTGAAGCAGCGTTCAATTTCTATGCTCCTCAACTGTGGAACAAGTTTCCTGAGAACCTGAGGTCTGCTAGAACTGTTGGCTCATTTAAATCAGGGCTTAAAACACTACTGTTTGCTGCAGCTTTTCATTAAATTAAATCAGTAATCTGAACTTTTTGCCTTTTTAGTGTGATTTTAATGTCTTTTGTTTAAATGTGTTCCTTCTGCCTTTGTAAAGCACTTTGAATTACCTTGTGTCTGAATTGTGCTATATAAATAAACTTGCCTCGCCTCGCCTCGCCCCTCTAGTCAGCTAGGGTCAGGCGGGGTGAGGTGGGGTCAGGCAGGGTTAGACAGGGTGAGGTGGGGTCAGGCGGGGTTAGGTGGTGTGAGGTGGGGTCAGATGAGGTGGGCTTAGGCGGGGTGAGGTGGGGTCAGGCAGGGTTAGGTAGGGTGAGGTGGGGTCAGGCAGGGTTAGGTGGGGTTAGGTGGAGTCAGGCAGGGTTAGACAGGGTGAGGTGGGGTCAAGCAGGGTTAGGCGGGGTGAGGTGGAGTCAGGCGAGGTGGGGTTAGGTGGGGTCATTAATTAATTGATTTAGTTTAAAAAGTAAATGAGGTATTGATTAGCCATGGGGGGGGGAATACACGGTGGTTGCTGCACATCCTGGGGTGACTTTCAGAGACGGTCTCAAAAGGGCTAAGCTGGCACGCTTTGATAGACATAAGATGGTTTTACCCCAATAGGAATTTACCATTTTACTAAAGATCAGCAGGGAGACAGAATTGCCTTGAGATACAAATAAGGGGAAAAAAAGATTGTACTGCATTCCAACCATGAAACACGGTTACTCTGAAAAGATAACAGCTATAATTAATTTTGCAAAACCACTCGGTATAACTTGGAGAAGACTTAAGAGCTGTCCCGGTGAGGGACGCGCACGTGCTCCGGTGGGGTGAAGGTGCTCAGCTTTGAGCTCCGAGCGCGCGGACAGCGTATCCTTCACACCATCTACAGGTTTCATGATGAAACTTAAATCTGGAAGCCAGTGATGCAGCTCCGGCTCGGCACGCCACAGACCGATAGGCACTAAATGTTAGCGAGGAGGAAAAGCGACGGCGCGACAGGGGCCGTGCAGAGGAAGGTGACAGGGAGCGGAGCGCGGAAGGGGGGCGTGCCGGCGTGCTGGCGGCGGCTCGGGCGGCTCCACAGGGCGCCTAAAGGGGGACTTGCTAATTTCAGCGAGGGTGAGCCTGTGTGCAAAAGCGATCTCACTTCGGTCACTCGCTTGCAACATGGCGAAGAGGCGCGAAGAGGAGCCGCAGCTCTCGCCGGGATCATCGAAGGGCGTTTAGCCCGCAGGGCGGCCGGCAGACTGCGGTTTGCCCTAAATGCATATGCTTTAATCACCTGCTGTCTGCATAACTTCCGATGCCGATGATACCTGCCCTGGAAATGAGACGCATTTCCACGGCGATGAGGAGCCTCTGTCCGCTGATCCTGCTTTCGCTGCACTCCTGCGCGCAGCCCGTCCCAGGTAACCGCGGCCCCGGGCTCCCGCTGCCAGCGGGCGCACTCCGCTCGCCGGCGTGGCTGGCTGCCCTTTTCTGCCAAAGCCCGAGCGGCCCCCGCCTGCGTGGCTGTCGGGTAGCGGATCAGACCGTGATCCCGCGATCTAAGGTGGGAGGTATCGGGCTGCTTCTGCGCTCGGTTACATTATAGTGCTTCGCCGTGCGCATGTTGCCGATTTTATTATGCTTACAGACACGCTGATTTTATTACACATGAAACACTGATGTAAACCAGTAAAGTGTTTTTAAAAAATTTTATCAAAAAACAAATGTCCTTTAGACTGATGAGTGATACGATGCATTTTATTCGCATGGACTTACTTTCTTTGCTAGGCTTACCTGTTTTATTTTTCCAGCGTTTCCCAGAACTTTGTGTACAGATTGCTTCGCCTGTCATGCAAAGATGCGTCCTTTTCATAAATATTTTTTCTCGTAATGCGATGATACGTGACACATTTGATATTGAAGGACTAAAAGTTACACAGCTTTTGATATTATGTATCAACAGTGCCACCCCCCCCCCCCCCCCGTTTTCTGTCCTTTATATAACTTTGATGAATCTTCTTCCAGTATACCATACCAGTGCTGCAGTTAAGGTCCTGCATACTGGCAGAACTGGGAAACACCCCAAGTTAGGTGAGGTGGCAGAAGTGGCCTGTATATACACTAGTGAAACAGGACCAAAATACTTTCATGGAAGCTTAAACTTGTAATTATAACCAGGAGCCGCATTTAGCTTTGTCATCCAGCGGATCAGGAAGTATGCTGTCAAAATAGTGCCTGGTTTTATTTAGCGAGAGTGTAATAGGCCGTTAGCGAGAGGGACACAGAAAGTGGTCCAAAATGAATGCACCATCTGGCCGGATAGTGGCCCTCAGATCTCCACACGTTGTGTGTGGTGCTCATACCTGGGTCGTGAGGGCAGGCGTGTCTGGCACGGATCCCTGGCTAACAGGAAGGATGAAGATGAAGACGTCTTCCTCCTGATCCTCCTGTCTGCCTCCTGTTAAATCCAGCGTGTCTCTATATGTTCTTCATTGAAGAACATGGAAGACACCCCGATGAATAGCTGTGTGACGCATTGCCATACCCACCTTTGTCCAGGTTACGCACAATGATATCTTGCATGTCTGTTGTTAATAATTAGTTTTTTTAATTCCTAAATCTGTTTCATGAAGCTTGCAGTGGGGGGGAGGTGAGGTGTCTCCTGGCTCTTTAATATAAATTAAATTTGAGGACTGATTCTGCAATGGGGGGTAACGGGCTGTATTGCTCTGCCTTCCTGTGCTTTCACCTTCCTGGGGGGGTCAGGCTATCTCAGGTGGCCTTACGTATGCATCAAAACGGACAAAGACCTTGATTGTTCCAATCGAAAAGGTACGTTGTGTCGGCTTCTGTGTGTGTGTCTGTGTGCGTGCGTGCGTGTATGTGCGTGCGTGCGTGTATGTGCGTGCATGCGTGTATGTGTGTGTGTGCGTGCCTGTATGTGTGTGTGTGCGTGCCTGTATGTGTGTGTGTGCGTGCCTGTATGTGTGTGTGTGCGTGCCTGTATGTATGTGTGTGTGTGTCTGTGTGCGTGCGTGCGTGCGTGTATGTGTGTGCGTGCCTGTGTGTGTGTGTGTGTGTGTGTGTGTGTGTGTGTGTGTGTGTGCCTGTGTGCGTGCGTGTGTGTATTGGTGTGCGCGCGCGCGTGTGTGTGTGTGTGTGTGCGTGTGTGTGT
>JAAGVU020000019.1:13822773-13844445 GCA_011763525.2 Mormyrus iriodes
CCCCACCACAGCACCCTTGCGGTGTCTCACATGCTCACGTCTCCACGTGTCACAGCTGACCCAGTGTCCTCTGTGGAGGTGGCAGCGAATGAGACCCAGGTCACCCTCAGAGGCCTGAGCCCTGGTCGGATATACCGGCTCCGCGTGGCAGCCAGAACTAGGCCTGGGTACGGCCCGCCATCTGAGTGGACTCTGCACTGCACTCCGGACCTCTTCGAGTACAGCACCGGTGCGGCTGTCGCAGCCTCTGCGTTACCAAACATGCTTGTCGTCATGGATGCATCTCTCATCGTTTAGATTTACACCCATGAACCAAAACAGTATGACCGCCCCCCTTCCTCCAGTGTATGGAGCCCTGCTGCGTATGGGGCTGTGTAGCCAGTAGGTCATTCAGAGTCCTCATGCTAACTTCTGTGTAACATCAAAAGCACCTACAATGGGTACACGAGCGTCGGGATGGAAGCAGGTCGCCTGGTCTGATGAGTGATCGTGTGGATGGCTGGGTACATGTTGAGCGTCTGTGGGATGCAGTCTGTGGCGACACAGTCCCGTATACAGCAGGGCTTAATGCCCTGTGTCTCATGACACAATATTCCTATAACCATCTGCCATTTCTGCCACAGTAGCCCTTCTGTTGTTTGTACCAGACGGGATAGTCTTCACTCACATTTCACATTGACAATCTTGGCCGCCAAACAACCCGTCAGCGACTCAGGGTTTTTCCATCCTCGAACCGCTCTCAGTAGGCTCACCATGGCTGACCGCGAGAATCCCACAAGCCCTGCCTTTTCAGAGATGCTCTGACCCAGTCGTCTGGCCATAATAATTTGGCTCTTGTCATAGTCAGTCAGGTCTTGAGCCCAGCCCATTTCTTCTGCATTCAACATTTTGACTATCAGCATCAAATACTAACCATCTAAAATCTCCCTGACGTTGCCTTACATGTTTTTACAAGATAGTCGGCATTATTTGTTTCATGTGGGGATGCTCATAATGTTTTGGCTCATCGCTGTATATCATTTAAATTTCACCCTAATTCATTTACAGCTTTGATTGCGAATCTGTTTTCATTGGTGACACGTCATGACCCTCCCATGGTTTGTGTTTCTAGTCTTCCATGCCCCCACCGGGCTGAAAGTCCAAGCCAAGGCGTCCTCCCTGGATGTGACCTGGCAGCCTTCACCCAACCACACCCACGTCTCCGGCTATCGGCTCTACTGCCGGGAGGTTCTGTCAGACATGAAGGACACCGTGTCCGTTGAACTGAGGAAGACAGCCGACCGCTATGAGATCCGGGAGCTGGGTGAGGGACTCTCCTTGGTGCTGTAATCAGTGTAGAGTGTCTGTGCCCATCTTCTCACATTAGTGTAGGGAATCGGGCAAGTTTGTGGTTATCTGCGCCGATGGTTGTAGGTGCAGAGCACAGTAAATTCTCTGTCCAGTTCGGCACTCACGAGGTCTGTCTCTGCCTGTCTGTCTCTCTGCCTGTCTGTCTCTCTGCCTGTCTGTCTCTCTGCCTGTCTCTGTCTCCCTGTCTGCCTCTCTGTCTGCCTGTCTCTGTTTGTCTGCCTGCCTCTCTGTCTGTCTCCCTGTCCCAGTCCCGGACCAGCTCTATGAGGTCAGAGTGCAGGCCTACAGCGAGCAGCGAGATGGTTATGCTGCTCTGTGGAGGGGGCGGACACAGAAGGAGCCGGCAGCCAGCGGAGGTAGGGGATTATGTCCCGGGAATATCGTACCACAGGCCTGTCAGTTGAACGCTCCGTGACCCCTGCCCTGTGCCTCCAGGCCCCCTGCCAGACATTCTTCCGCCCCCACCGCCCAGCAACATCCGGGCCTTTGCCAACAGCTCCACCTCCATCTGGTTGCGCTGGGACCGGCCGTGGACGGGCGGATCACCGGAGGTGCATCATTACACAGTGCGCTGCAGCCCAGTGGGCCTCCGCAATGCCTCACTCGTCTCCTACTACACCAGGTTGGCCATGCCGGCTCTGCCCAATTGGCTCCACCCACTCGGCCTCACCCACTCAGCTAACTCTAACCGCCTGCTTCCTGTCCCACTAACAGTACTACACAGGAAATCCTGCTGGATGCCCTCAGACCCTCCACATGGTACGAGCTGGCGGTACAGTCCAACAGCCTTCAGGAGGGCGGGCCTTTCAGCGGCACAGTGGAGGAATCCACACTCCCCGATCGTGAGTGTCCCCCAGCGATGCGGGGGGGGTGTTACCCTGAGGAGTGTTTAACTAGGCTTCCTGTCTTTCCTTTGTTTTCTTTATTTCCCATAAATTTATAATACTGAGTCATTTTAGCAGTTGTACAAAAAAAAGGAGGTTTTGGGTTTTGGGGGGGGGGGGTTCCCCCTTGTGTCCTGCTTTTTGAAACTGGGCCTCTTCCCCCCCCCCCCCCCAGCTGTGTCATTGCTGCTTACTTCTGTGGCCTTGGCCAATAACCGGGAGGAGTAGATTACGAGCTCCTGACCTGGAACCGCCAGTCCTCTCAAAGCCATGGGGTTCCCCTCCCCCTCTATCATGGGTCACTCTTCTTGCCTCTCCCTCCACCTGCAGGACCCTCCACGCCCCCTGCAGAGCTGCAGCTCAGTGCCCTGGATTCCTCCACAGTGCTGGTCAGCTGGCGCCCCCCTGTGGAGCCTAACGGCATCATCGTGGAGTACCGGATCCTGTACAGCAGCAGTAGCACCCAACCTGACCACCTGTGGAGCTCCCTGTCCCTTGATGGTATGTGTCTGTCTGTCTGTCTGTCTCACACATCGCTTCTGTTCTCACTGCACACTGCTGATTCCCACGGCCTCTGCTCAGGCAGCACCATCAGCACGGAGGTACAATGGCTCCTCAGCAACACCCACTACTACTTCAAGATGGCAGCGTTGACTGAGGTGGGGGCAGGGCCCTATTCCTCCGTGAAGGATGTGCACACGCCCTCTGCGAGACATGGTGAGCTTCTGCACTGGTGACTACACCAATGGAAGGCCGGCTCTCATGTGTTCAGGGTGATTGACAGCTGGGACCTGAAGGGTGCACACATGGGGTTACGGGGCTTGGTCATGTTCACCCGTGCCGCCATCCTGTTCTTCTCTTCCAAAAGTATGTGAGCCCTCTTCTCCTTTCTTCCTGTGTCTGAGGTTTAGAGCTCGACGTTCCCATGGTAACAGGCATTCTGGTGGGCGTGTCCCTGGGCTTACTATGCATCATCCTCTGTGTGTGCTTCAGCCATCGCGGGCACCGGACCTGGTGAGCCCCACCCTCATAGAAGACGCTAGGAATTAGAGCTGTGTGACACTCCACGATACACTTGCGATTACATAGTGCATCTGCAAACATCACCAGGGCTTTAGATGATGGGGGTAAACATTTGTCCGGATGCCGGCTTTTCGGTACGATACGGACGTTTTCTTACGCCCACAATTTGGTGAGCAGATTAGTAGTGCACATAAAATATTAATGAGAGGCGCATTGTGATGCCCACAAGTTAATCTGTATAAATTCGGCTTATCCTGATGTTTATCAAATTCGGTTAGCGAACAAAACATGCGACTGTTTTGGTTTATATCTTGGAAGCGATTTTTAAGCACTGAAGTGTCGGTGTAGAAAGAGACAGCTCAGCTCAGCAGCCAGAACATCTTTTAAAATGAGAAATATTGTGGGTGAACAAGGTAAAAAGACGTTGGTGGTGTAACAGTACTTTTTGCAGTTTAAAGTCAGGCATGTTTATTAAAGATAAGGATACGCCGAATTTATACAGATTACTAACTTTTGGGTGTCACAATATGCCTTTCATTAATAATTTAGTCATACTACTAATCTGCCTACCAAACTGTGGGCGTAAGTAAACGTCTATATAGCAGGGATGGGAACAAGTCATTCCTAGGTGAGTCCGAGTGAAGTCTCAAGTCAAAACATTACAGTCTGAGTTAGGTCTCGAGTCATTTGCCCTCAAGCCCAAGTCCAGTCCAAGTCTTTTCATCATTTTTGCTGTAGATTCACAAGTCTTCGAATTTGTGACTGGAGTCCAAGTTGTGAGTCATGTAACTTGAGTCCCAACCTATATCAATTTTTTTTACTTTTACTGATTAAAACTTGCTGTAGCAAAGACCTGCTATGATACATCGTAGGATAAGTTCTTTATAGGCAGAGGTTGAAATGAGTCTCCACTCTGTCACGGTTGTCCTCACACAGTTTTTACATCCGTGTATATGCAGGGAGTGATGCATCTTTCCAACAAACTATCTCAGGTGATCTTGCATTCAGCTAATTGAAAATGCAGACAGCAGAGAATTAATATACACTGAAATTATAAAATTAACATTATGGTTTCCAGAAGGGGACTATTACCTCAAATCTTCTCGAGTCATAGGATCCAAGTTGGGTCCAAGTCTTATTGTCAGTTTTGCCGAGTCGAGTCACAAGTCATCAAATTTGTCATTTGAATCTGAGTCAGTGAGTCGTAAGTCAGTGACTGGAGACCTCAGCTCTGCTGTATCGTACCGTAAAGCCAGCGTCCGAACGAATGTTTATGGCCATCATCTGAAGCTCTGGTGATTATTGCACATGTGCCATATAATCACAATGTGATATCATGCAGCCCTACTAGAAATGTACTGAGCTGCTAGTACAGAGGTCCTTTCACTTCTGACGATTCTGGTCTTTCTTCAGAGAGTCCTAGAGCAGCAGGCCTTAGGCACGGTAACATCTTGCACATCTGCAGCAGTCATGTTCATTGATAAACAAACGCCGTCGGCAGCTGACATGGCTCAGGTTGTCTGCTCAGCAGATGCCCCACCCCTAATCCTCACCCCACCTCCTGCAGGAAGATGCCAGGGGGCCTGGACTCTTCCCAACTGGCTCTGCGATACCCCCAAAGCGAACCAGCCCGCCATGAGCTGGAGACGCTCATGTCTGTGGGAGCCAAGGACCTAGCAATGGCTGTCGGGCAGCAAAGCCTTATGGGTCACGATGTATACAGGGAAGGCCTGGTGCAGGAGTCTTTGTCCTGCAAGGTGAGATCACACAGGAGATCCCGTGCCTCATTGTGTTGTGTGTCCGCTGGTGAGCGTGTTCTCCGCATGTGACGCACGGAGAGCTGGAGAACGGGATGCAATTAGAGGTAACGAATGATGTAATTATCACTAGAAACAGCCAATAAAGGTTCATCCTTGTTACCTCCTCCTGAAAAGGGGCCTTCAAAGGATACGTCTCATGAGGGCAACCCAAATTACTCACCGCTTTAACGACCTAACGACTGTGTTTGACAGCAAAGATGGGAGACGGTGCTTAAGATCCTTTGTCATGCTGTCTGTTCAGCGCCAATCCCTTCTGCACGTGGCCACAGCAAAAACCTCAGTGTGGCTCGGATGAATGTTTAAGCCAGGATGTTGTTAAGCTCTGTGCGTCTGCCCGAGTTTGATAGCTTGTAAATTACATCTTGTGTCATAAATTTGGAGGAAGCGATCAGAGCTTATTCTGTGTCCTGTGTGAGCTCTGTGCCAATTAAACCAGCACGTGTTCAGCCCCGTGGTGTGTGGAGTGCCAGCGTGCATGTAGCACATCTTCGACTGTGGAGCCAATGTTCTCTCTGCCTTCCTTACAGTGGGATGAGAAAGAGGGGCTGAATCTCCCCACCAGCAGCGTGCAGGTGGACATGGAGGTGATCATTCACAGGGTGCCAGAGTCCCAGGGAAAGCTGCAGGCTGATGTAGAAACGGACACTTCCTTGGATTGCAAATTAAGTCCCAGTAGAAGCAAAGCCCCGCCCAGCCATGCCAATCCGGAGCCAGGACCTCCTCCCGAGGCGGTGCAGCCTCCCGACCCATCCCAGGCAGAGGTGTCAGGGAGTCACGGCGGGCACCACCGGGGCAGGGGCTGCTACAAACAGCACTCTCCCGGCTTTTGGAGGGCGGGACTCATTGACAGCGTCCATCCACTGATGTCCCTGCAAAACAGAAACACACTGCCAAAGGAGCACAGACGCTTTCCTGCCCTGGGGGGCTCATCTGTGCAGGCGGCCCTGCCCTCGTCTCCCATGCCAAACTCCGGCCTCGTCCATACTTTTGTGGCCTCACATAGTTACCCTTAGCCAGAGCCGGAGACCTGGGATGGATCGAGGACAGCAGGGACCCCCCAGACCCGGTGTCCCGTTAGTGTGAAGCAGGGAGACTCTGTCATTCCTTCCGGCGGTCACACACATGGGCTTTTGATCCAACAATTGTCCTTGTTAGATAATTATACACATTTCACCATGATAACTGGGGCCTGTATCATGTAGCAGGATTTCTGGCTTAGCCTGACGACTTGCCGGAATTAAAGTAGTCTCGCTTAAATGTAATTGAACAAAGATAACTTTATCTGGCTAAGCAAGAAATCCCGTTTCGTGATACAGGCCCCAGGTCTCACTCGGGTGTTTACCTTGATCAAGAAGGACCCTGACCCTGAGGTGGAATGAAATGCCGGTCCTCCTTACTGACAGTAACTGCTTCCTCGGTGCGGCGTGACGACACTAAGCTCGGGCTCCTCTGGGCTTGCTGTCCCACCACCTGCTATCACAGCCCCTTCTGGTCCGTTCAGTGAAGGCCTGTGTATTTCTGTTTCCTTTACATATTTCCCTGCTGGCCCCCACAGCAGAAACACCAACATGGATCTAGTCACCATGTAGGCCTGCTACCACAGCCCTAACTTTAAACCTGGAGGTCACGTTCCTCGCTGCTGTCTCTCTGTGTAGATTAAGCAGGCCCGCACCTGACAGTTTTCCCATCCCGCTGGGCTCGACCACCCACAAGGCCTCAGTGCCTACCAGGTTTGCATCCACAGATCTCATGGTGCAACATAGGATGGCCGAGTGCCAGCGGCAACAGGAGCCAGATACTCTGGCTGATTTCAGCTCACCCTAGACCAAACTGTGGAGGTTTAAGCTGTGGTCTGAGTTTAGAGTGACAAGGCCTCACTTGGTACTGGAGGGGTATCTGACTGAGGCTGCAGCCTGTGGGCCTCTCGACCACCGCATCACATAGCCCTAGGGTCTAGTCGCAAAGGGGCCAGTATCTTTGGGTGTATCTGTGTTTTATATAGAACCACAATGTCCATCAGTAACAAGTGGAACTGAAGATCTCAACAAAAAGAAAGACAATCACCTTTTATTGTTTTGCCCAGCAAAGTCATTTTTCTCAGTATGGCGGAGTGTGCTCTCAGGCCCAGCCTCGTAGACCTAGTAGCTCTCGGTCAACACAACTACCTCATTTCGGATCTTTTGAGATCTGTCCCCTTCATGTGAGGAGGGAGAAGAGAGTAGCTTATTGTTATGAAAAGAGGGAATGTTTTGGTAAATATTTTATCTGAAGAGGAGGTGTCAGGCTGCGTGTATAACAAATGATGTTTTGTTGTTTTTTTTTAAGCGTTCTGCCTGGACCCCTCAAACTGTACGAGGCCCTGCAGTGATTAAAAAGAATACATTACACTTTTTCAGGTTTTCCTTTTATTTTGTAACGTGTAGAAGAGAACAGGAATTTTGGGAAAAATCAGACATTGGTTGTTGGTATAAAGCACTGTTTGCCAACCTGGTTCTCGGGGACCCACAGACGGTCCATGTTTTTGGTTCCTCCCAGCTCCCTGCCAGACAATCCACATTTTTGCTCCCTTATAGGGAGCTCGGAGGGAGCAAAAACACAGACTGTCTGCAGGTCCCCACGGACCAGATTGGGAAACAAGGGTATGAAGTAACACTCATGTACATGTGGATCGTTAGTGATTACTTTGTGTTGTGGACCCTTTTAAACAGCCTGTATTCTGCATGTAGCTACCTTTTAATGTGTGCTCCTTTTGAACTGAATCTCACACTACAGAAACACCTGACAGAATCTCACAGGCTTCTGTTCTTTCCAATCTAGGTTTTAGGGGTAGTTCTCAGATCAGGATGTTTAGTCTTATGTCTTATTCATTCCTCTTTCATTCATTTATACATATAAGTGTCTCATCCTATTTCCACTCTGTAGTTATACATTCCTTACCAGTGTTTCAGCTTTAACAAATATTTATATAGCTGGATACCCACTGAAGACATTTGGCTTACTATCCTGGTCAAGGGCCAGGGGGCCGAGTGAGAGCTGCCTGTTTGAGCAGGCAGACTTCAGGAAAGTGATAAGGGCCAGGCTCCGGAGTGGGCCGTGCTTAGTCCGTATTCCCACAGAGGAATGTCATTTTACCCCCTTATATGCTGTCTCTAAAGGGGTCTGCGTGTTTGATGGCTGATGTTAAATGTGAATCTGAAATGTTTGTGGCCTGAAGGAACTGTACATGCTCTTTCCTCGAAGTCCTTAACATTGACATATCACTTTTCTTGAACACTTTGTGCATCTTGTGACCCCTGTCATTTTCCCATGTAAATGACCCAGATCTGCCACGTATCTCAAGCTGACCTGGTCCGTACGGAGGGCCAGGCCTGGGGCCACACCAGGTGCCCACCATTCACCTCTAGAGCCCTGGCTTTGTTTTGGAGGATTTCCATTTTTTACACTAGTGCGCCACCCGGGGTGCACGATCCCCATAACGTCGGGATTGTTGGGTAAGTTGATGAATGGTCCCAACGGCCTTTTTTCTAGCCGTGACTCCGCAATAATACATATTAAATTAATTAACGGGGTGACATGGTCCGCTTACAAGAACGCATTTTTCAAAGCGGCCAGTAGATAGTGCTCTTCGTTGACTTTTTCCAACCCTTCAAAAAAATAAAGGAACGGTAATAAATCCACGCTTATTCAACGCTTCGTATTTTGCTGTGAGTGAACTAAAACGCGCGGTGGGTGCGAGTACTGTGTGTAAACTGCTGTTTGACGTTAACACTGAACATGTTTATATGCAGGTCAGTATCAAGGAAGCAGACCTAGATTTGATGTCACACGCGTAGTAAATGTTCTCGTTCTTTGGTCGTTTACTTACCATTAATGTAATACATCAATTTTTATTCTACCGTCAATTTGAAGCGTTGGCGATTTATTGACTGATTTATTGCTACTGCCCCCCCCCCAAAAAATTAATTAAATAAATAAATAAATAAAGTATCTTCGTTGTACTTGTTAGCCACATTTTACAGATGTGGCATTTAAAATGAAGTGGCAAATAGCAGCAGCCTTTTATCGGCCTCGAAAGTGGTTAGATCTTTTTGTTCTCTAGCTGAGCCTCTGGGGGGTGGGGGGGGGCGAGGTAGTGGGAGGGGAGAAAGGGGCTGAGGCGCCGTTTGTGGGAAACGGGATCGTGGACGCGTGTTTGAGCGCAGGGCGCTGCGAGGGGACGGACAGGTAGAGAGTGGGATGCTTAAAAATCCTCACGTATGTCAAAATGGCGCTAGCATGCACAAACTCTGCCAGCCACTGACTGTAGTTCGGAATATGAGGATCTAGTTGACTGATTTCTTTAATCCCCCCCCCCGTTTTGCTTTTGTTTTTCTTCAAGCCTAATATTATTTTGCGAGTGAATAAATGGCTACCAGACGGCGCTGGCCAGTCGCACGCTTGCTTGGATCGCTCCTGATCGCCTCAGTCGGTGAGTCCCTATTGATGTCCCTTAAAGTGCTTTTTTGCGAGATTGAGGCGACACATTCCTGGAGCCGCGCCGCCGCGGGGACCCGCCTCGGATCCCGGGAATTATCGCAATCGCGCATTTCCGCAAAATAAATGCTCGTTTCTCCCCTAGTCTATTGTGCACTACCGATGCAAAGTAACCATGCGTGACGAGTGTAAGTGTGCGCCTAAGCAGGAATCCCGGTGGGGGCGTGCTGATGCAAACATCCTAGTATAAACGGGTACCTGCTTTGTTGCCCAGTCCGTTATTATATCTCAGCCGGTTGTGCGGTATTATGTCGGCCGTGTGCGGTTTAAAGAGCAGCCCGGACCGTAAATGCGTGTCTTGTTTGGCCGTGCAGATGCGCGCACATCTACGGCGATGTGTAACGGTATGCGCCTCTTCCCTTTCCCAACTCCTAGCCCAAGGCGCCAGTTTTCCGCTTGGATTAAAGAAGCCGTTTGTTACTACAATCTATACAAATTAGATGCATTTGTAAAAAGAAAAATCATGATCATGCTTGAAATGACCTTTTTATTCAGCTCTGAATAGTTTTTGGTTTGCCGTGATTGTGCCACGTTTTTACGCATTAATAGAAAATTAATTTTTGACGCGCACATGTGGATCGGTGTGGAATAAAGACAGAAAGCATCTGTTCTGGCCTGGGCCGCCGGCCTGACTTCAGGGTTTGTAATTAGACATGTTTCAGGGACCGAAATCCTCTGAGTTTTCCGATTTTCCCATTAAAAAAGTCATTTTGAAAATTAAACAGACCTAATAGGAGTTGTGTTTTGCTACTTAAAACCTTATCAACGTGACAGCAGTAGTCCGTATGATAAAACGAAATCACCCAACATAAAAGTATCGAAGAGGCAGGAAATGAATATATTGCATTTCAGCTTAATATGGATTTGAACCCTGTGGTACCCTTAATGCAAGTGGATCACTGTAATCTGCAGAAAGGTTTAAAATGCCTATCAACAGGCAGCATGAATCCCTTCCTCAGTGCGCATTATTAAAAGGTACTACAAAGGCGTATATCCACATAAACACTAAACCACAAATAACAGTTTAAATACCGCATTCCCTTTGGTCTTTTAAATTAGCTTTTGGTTGCCGCTAGTTATTATTAAGGGCCTATTACAGTCCGCGGTATTGATTCTTTTAAATAATAGTCATTATTTAGTATGAAGTTTGTCGAAGTGGAAAAGGGTCAGTGATTTATCACCTGTCAAAGGCAGAGTTTTGTTTGTCACATTCTTCCCAGCGCGGCTGCAGCCTGCCAAGCCCCCTTTCCCCCGTAACAGCCCGCCGTCCTGCGCGCTTTGTCCGGCCCCGACGGGCGCACAGTTTGTAAAGCATTTCCGGGGTTTTGTGTACCGAGTAAAGCCCATTAAGGAACCGCATGCGGATCCCATCGCTTAGGACGCCGGATTGGCAGCCGGAAAGCAGGGCTGCCAAAAGGGACGTTATTACTGCTTATTTTGCAAGAAACCAGTCAAGAGGCGTCAGTCTCTTGAAGGCATCGCTGGAGTGCTCGTGTCAGGGCGGATTTAAGGGGCCATCTAGTAAATCCGTGGCCAGCCCTGTTTCCACCCCACATCAAAATAGTAATAACGTGGAATAGAACATAACCGTGGAAAATACACGGCGCGGCACTACCGATCATTATCCAATTAGAAGGATGAGGAGTTTGCATCCCCCCCGAATTGCTTGCGCTGCCTGGCAGCCGAAATGCAGCCAGCCGGTCCCTCTAAGCGGCGAACCGAAGCCTGCTGAAACATCAGGAGGAGATACGAACCAAGTTCATTCGACACAAGACGTCTAATCAGACACCTGAAATCTAACCGTAAGAAGGAAAATGTCAAAGGGGGACAATGAGAAGCTCTTCGCCGGTCTCTTATTCCCGGCGATCAAACATAATGTGGTAATGGGGACGGGCGGAGATGCTGCTGTAGTACGGGACTGACGCTGTATGGGGGCACGTGTTTATGCAAAAGGGGGCACTGCTTCGGACAAAGCCAATCGAGCGTCCGATTATCAAAGACACTAAAAAATGATGATTCTTTTCGGTTAAAAACTTAAGTGCTGGGGCGTGTGTGCTCGGTTTAGAGAACGGGGGCATTTTCGATATGACCGTGTAACCTGATATTTTTTAACTGAAAATATGACTGGCCTATTATTTTTTTAGACATTGGCATTGGTATCGGTGAGTACCAGAAAGCGATGGTCGGTAATTGTACTCGGTCTGAAAAATAAATGGTTTTATTGCATTTGACCAAGGGGTTTTATTTTCTGGGAACCATAAACAAAAGCTTAATTTCTTAACAGAACTGTGTGTTTAAGTCACACCCTATAAAATCTTATCTACATAAAAATGTTGTTTCTGTGGATCTGTCATCAAGCTACAATCTATTTTTTAAACTGTTTTTTGCTGCTCGTCCGCTGAAGCTCACATCCTGAATCGCAAGGTCGAAGGTGTTTCTTAATATGCGTACTGGACCGTACTTGTGTTCCCGTTTGACGTCATCTTTCATTGCCGAAGACCAGTTCCAATACTGAAGAACAGAAGTACAGAGGACTGTAAAAATGATGTCATTCTTGCCCCACCTCAGATATCAAGGATACATCGGTTGCATCTTTGCCAAACGAGTCCAATCCCATAATTCATTGTTCCACAAGTTTGTTCTTGGGAGGCAAGTTAATAAGACTGGTCTTGATAAGGCCACAAGTGTGATCCTTGCCTGCTTTGTATTGAGAAACGCTCAAATATCATCAGTATAACACAAACTTCCAGTTACATCTTTAAGCCGGCCTGCTGATAGTAGGAGTCAGCAATGACAGGCACTCTCACTCAGCCCCCTGGCAGGCCTGGAGGGTGGGGGGCCTGCTCTGCTGAACCCAGTCCCTTGCCTGCACACTGTTTGGTACATGCTCAATTGTCACCTTTAAGCCTGTACTCCAGCAGTACTTCTGCGGAGGAGTTGGCCCTTCCGTGCCCATACACAGAGGTAATCCAGAACTTGAAGGGGGGCAGGGGGGCTGGCTGTTGGTTAGGCCCCCACACCCTCTTACAGCCAAGCATCCGTTTGTTGCTGCTGGGCCTGTGGTGCCCAACCGGCTGTGCCCATCACTGTGCCTTCGCGTCCCTAGATTTCTGTGTAGTCGTGCAACACTTTGGTTCCTCCTCCATTCACTTTGGGGGGGGGGGGGTCGGGGATCCCCACATGGTCTCCTTTCTCCACCCCACTCATAGGACCCATCCAGAGGGACACAGCCATTAGGCTTAACCCCACCTCCGTCAAAACTGGAAATCTAGCTAAACTTACTGGAGGGAGTAGGTCAGAGCCTATCCAGTGGACTAAACCTGGTGCCTATAAGCCAGAAAACCACCTGTTTTTTCACCCTCAAGGCCCTCTGCATTTCTGCTGGGGCAGCTGATGTTCCTGGCCTTTCCTCCACCCTGTGCAAGCCCCTGGATCCCTCCACCCAAGTGATGTCATTTCTCTGTCCCCCAGAGATGACCTGACACACCAGTGAGTGAAACACATCACTTGTGTTCTGATGTAGCATTAGCCCCAGAATCGTATACGTTTGTACTTAGGGGAGGTTTTCTAACTGAAGTAGTGTTTTAGTAGATCTCGCTCAGCAGGTGATGTTTTTCGTACCGAAAACCCAAGGGATTTGTCCGGTAATCCCGGATTTGTTAATACGTTCAGCTGGTCGATATAAACGGGCGGGGCAGCATATGGTGAGCTGTAGTTGCTGTGGGGCCAGTCTCCAGCATGCCGGAGCGTGATTCTCAGGGATGGTGCAGAAATATACTGTGGTAAAGTTCAAACGACTCAAAAAGCCGCAGTCTGTAATCTTTGCGCATAGTTACACTTTGGTTTAGCCTGTAATAGTTGAGGTTTGTTAGAGTACTTTAAATAATGTTTTTTTCTTGTTGACAGGGATAAATGGTTTCCCTGCTCATGAACTCATCACTGGGCCTTTTGTCCATGAGCCTAGGTATGATAGCCAGACAGCTCTGCTGGGGGCCAAGCTGACTTTTGACCTTTCCAAAGGTTACATTAATACAATGACAGTTATGTTCTCCAAAGGTGGAGGGAAAGAGTAATTTGGGTGGGGGTGCTCAGAGGCTGGCATGGCAGCGCATTCCTGAGCTGAACCTACAGTGTCTGTTAGGCGGAGAACGGATCCATCTCAGCGCCATCTCCACACCAGCTCTATGCCATCTCGTCCCTTTTCCCTCCGCCCTTTCTGCTGGAGCTCCCCAGGCCCTTTGGGCAGGCAGGCCTCCCCCTACAACCAGCTCTCAGCCTCACACCTGATATCCTGTTCCCTCTCCCATTCCCCGCAGGCCTGCCTTCACTCCGCCGATGTTTTGATTCATGGCTTTGTTGCACTTGTCTCTCTGGCGGCAGGTGCTTCTGATGCATAATAAATATACGCCGTTACTAAGCACTAGTAAGAGGTTTCAGGCAGGTCATGCTACTCATATTATACGGTAGCGGTGCATAATAGTCGGATGTGTGAAGTTTAAATGTGCACCTCAGCAGAGATCACGCTGGGACGTGACGATCAAAACATCTGCATGTAAATGGGTGCCAGCTCTGTTGACCAGCCGTCCTTCATTATTTCACAACCATTTCTGTGTGTTTTATGTTGACTGGGCAGCCTTGACCATGTCTTGTGAAGGTATGTATGTGCCCCCATTCTGCACATGTTTTTCTCGGATACGGTGAGCCTCACCCCCGATAGCTGAGTTCCTCTCCCACCCTAGGGAGCCCAGCTCTGCACAGCGAGCAGCCACTGTTTTGATTCATGGTATTGTTGTCCTTGCCTGTCACGTAATAAATATATGCAGTTAATAAGCCGTAATAAGAGTTGGCAGGCAGCTTGTGAAAAAGAGCGAGCTCAGTAAATGTTGTTCCTTTCTCTGGCTTCTGAAGGGAAGCAACTGCATCTGAAATTAAGCTGAAATAAATTTTTTGTCTAGTTCTTGAGTTCCGGCGGATTTTTTGATTAATCGCATTTTCTGTGAGTTGGACATATCCTCGAGATGTGTGACATCTCGCTTGCTAATGGCACTCGAGCGCGAGATCACGGCTGCTCTCACGGCTGCCCGCCAGCACCTTTTGCTTCTCTGATGTCCGTCCGCGGCAGCTGCGTTCCGCATTATCTGAGATCTGAAGGGGGTCTTGCGTGACTGGTATTTCTGGGTTGCTTGGCTTTCATCTTCCATCTTTTCATATTCATCCTGAAAGGGAAGGTATTCCTATATAAAGTCACTCTGCAGAGCCAGAGCAGGGAGGCTGGAGGACACTGATCAGTCACGTGCCGGGGCGGGGGGGGGGGGGCTGAGGGTGCCTGAGCACCTGCCCAATTGAAAGTTCCCCTTTTCGGTCACCGGCAGTTACACAAAATTTACCCCCAGCCTCGTCAAGCACCTGCCACTTAAAGCCTCTGTACCACACTGCTGATTAAGGCACAAGGTCCAGCTCAGTGACTCCTTGGCATTTCTGATGTCCGTCAGGGTCCTGGTGATGAGTCAGGGACTTGGCCATGCCTGATGACTGTCATACCTTGGTATGAGTTCCAGATGTGGGAAGGATTGTGCTGCGTGGGCAGAACTTGAAGGTGGCATGTTTGGAGTTTGTTGCTGTTAGCTCAGTTTCCCTCGCTGAAGGGCCGTTTCTTTCCTGGCAGGGAAAAGAATGAGGCTTTATTTACCACTTTATAGATCCTCATGTGAAAATTCACTTTTAACTTACCCCATCTTGCTCTCCACAACACACAGATAGATAAGAGCAAGTTTAGCAGCGAAGGGCAGCAGTGCCCATGGAGCTGGGGGTTAAGGGCCTTGCTCAAGAACCCACAGACACATGGCCCTCATTGTACAATGCTAATCACCACACAGCCCGTCATTCACGAGAGGCACAGACCCCTGGAGCAGTTGGGCTCCAGGGCTCAGTGGTGATACAGTTACTCTGGCACCCAGGAGACTTGAATCCATGACCTTCTGGACTCAGACGTGGTTCCTTTACCTGCTGAGCTACACGCCACCTAAACATAACAATCAATAAAAAAAATATATAAAAAGAATAAAGTGCCGAACTCATTATTATATGGTTGCATAATATGAATTAAGTCTGTCTGATGCCATCAGCAGTGTGTCATTGCCCAGCTTGGACAGCGGGATTTCCGTATTTAGCTACGTTACACAGCGTGTGCGGCATTATCTCCTGCGCTCCGTGCTCTTGTGGTCTCGGTGTGTACGCGCTTCCCCCTTTGATACGCAGGTTTGATTGTGCACACAGGTGTGTTTTCAGGCTCAGAGCTCACCTTCACCCTGGAGCCCAGCGACATCATCGCCGTGCAGGAACAGCCCCTCATGCTACACTGTCAGGTGGACGGGATCCCTCCGATCACCACGCAGTGGAGGCGGAACGGCAAGCTCCTGTTGGAGGGCCCGGGATATGCCATGTTCGCCAACGGCTCGCTGCTGATCAGCCATTTCCAAAAGACTAAGCTGGACGGCTCTTCCGATGAGGGAGACTACGAGTGCATGGCCCAGAATCCCGTCGGGCTGCTGGTCAGCCGTAAAGCCAGGGTGCAAGCTGCAAGTAAGTCTGCTGCCGCAGTTATTATTATCTGTCGGGGTCATTTATTGTGCTGCATCGCAGGCTTGGGCGTGTCGTCGCGCCGTCCGACTGCTCTGTACCGTATTTTGATGGTATTTTTAAAAGCAACGCTTTAGGTATTCTGGTATTTTGAAGTATTGCCAATACGTTCTAGGGGGGGGTGGGCAAATTTTATCGTGCCCCCCCCCCCCCCCCAACTCAGCTAGTTTTGTCACCGGGATTTTAAGTTACAGTGATACACCCAAATTAACACGGAATAACACATTCCCGTCCTACCACCCAAGCCCAACGCATCGTTAATACGCACCAAGGCAGTGTTGTAATATTGAAGACAATTCATCTTCAACGACTTTGCAGTTTCAGCTTAATTAATGTGCAAATAAACATAGAACTCAAAAAGACCCGTCAAGTTAACATCTGGGCTACCTCACATCCATGTGTCGTGTGCGGTCTGCCGCAGAGTGCGGTACAGCTGATCACTGCAGGCTTTCAGCGGCCAGCAGAGCCTGGCCATAGGTTTGCTGAGGCCCAGGTGCTGTGTGCCGGAGCCTCTGGTCCCCAGATCTACATTATTCTTTAAAAGCCGGACTGTAACGTCCGCTTATCATCAGCCCAATTCCCTTGAGGTACGAGGTTGATTTGGTGAATGGCCGGAAAGCAGATCTCTGTAATTCCTATGTGCTAAGCTGCCTCAGGCCATGGGTCAGGCAGCTGCCAGGTGGGCCTCTGGTAAACTGACCCAGGATCAGATCCCGCTGTTAATTTTACCCACATTGACCCTCTGTTACATTCTGTTGATCTTATTCTGCACTGAAAACTCTCTGAAGTTTTAAAAATAGTTCACCTTTTAAGTACCAAAACAGACCTCTGATTGCGCCATATGCAGCATGAATTATATATTAACCCATGACAAAGACGTACGTTGCATCCATGTTTGGTGAGAGTTTATTTACGGGGGTAACTGATGCATGTTTTTAAATCCCTGAGTTTGTGAGGCCAGTTTAGCTGACTCTGAATTAATGAGCAATATGTTACCCTGGCAGAGCGAGAAATGGTATTTGTGCTTTAACATGTACCCCTGTGACTTCGGTCTGGTCGCTCACAGCTGGGCGGCTGCCTGAATTATCTGTGTGAGGTCAAAGAGAAATTAAAAAAGGATGGAAAACTCACACAGAATACAAACGACAAACGGAGCTCACCAGTGCGGTACCAGCAAGGGCCAGCAGAGACACTGTTTGACTTGTGGCCTTCTGTCGCCCGCTATGTTCACTGTCATTTCCCAAAGTCAGCACTGGGCAGGATTACAGTAAGAGGCAGGTTCCCCCGGTGGGGAGCTCTGTTCGGGGGCCCCGCCTCCACGCGGTGCTCTCTTATGCTCTTAAAGAGATGGTCCTCAAGTGAGACACATAATGCAGCCTTGCACAGGCGACTTCCACAGCGCTGCAGAGACGTGTGAGGGGCCGCTGAGCTAACGCAGAGATCACTAACACCACCCTGTTTCAGTTCCTGTTTCCCTTGTCCTCCTCTCCCTCCTTCCGTCGACAGTTGGGGGGGCCCTGACCCATCTGGCGATGAGGGGCTGAGCCTGGCCCTAAACACACCCCGAATGACGAACATACTGGAGGAGGCTGAAACGTTGGCATCCCTCTGGGTTCTCATGACATTCTGTCTCAGCCTGAAGGTCGCCGTAATGGCAATGCCTGTGACCCAAACTCACAGAATCTCATTTACCCATCTGACAAGATCCTGTTCCACATTTGGACTGGATCCCAGGTTGTACCGGACCTGTGATTACCTCTGTACACAGGGATCACTACATCACCGTGTTTGTGACACCTTTTTATGGTTTCCTGCCGAGAGGAATACATTTGGATAAAATCCTTGGTACGTGTGTGTGCCGGGCTGTGCTGGAGCGCGACCGGAGCTTTTAAAACCTCTCTGGGGAGAACTCTGCCAAAGGTCACATGATGATGGCATTTATGTAACATTCTCTGATTTAACGTGGTGGGGGCAGCCTCCTTCATTTGCATGCCACGTGAACACCTTGTAAAGCCGATGGACGTGATTGGTTGTTCTTGAATGAGGCTTTGGATAATTGGCTCTTCATTGCAAGTCATTCTGCATTTATAGTTAATGGTTATGGTGGCAGTAATGGTAATATCTGGAAATATGAGCATCCCAGAGGCTCTGTTATTTGAGCACCGCTGGAGTTGTGCCTTGGGCTAAGTCACCGTGACACCGTTTTAGTGGTGATTTGTGCAGAAGCCGGCCAGTGATCATGAAGGTATTAGCATTTTGGACAAGCTCTGCTCTGAACCAACGTGCAGTATCCTTACAGTGATTTGTAACTCCAAAGATGGAGGATCTGCTTGACATCACCACGAACATGTTGAGGTGCAGCCAAGAGAATTAAACATGGGGAAATCGACGGTGTGGCCGAGCCAGCGGGATTCACGGGAGGTCCTGACCAAAGCAAACGTGCCGTTTGTCTTTTGTGAAGTCCAAAAGCCCAACATTTACAGTTTTTCTGAAATGCTAAAATACTAAACCCCATTCTTGGGGCAAAACTGTCAATTGGCAAAACTCATTTATCAAATCACTCATCTGGTGAAACTGTAAACAGTGTTTAGTTTGCAGATCTGAGTGATCCTCTTTGCAAAACTCTAAACACATTCTCATTCATCAAAATACATTTTTCGCCGTGGTGGAAGGCAGCGAAAGTTCAACACAGCCAGCACACAGTAGCTTGTCATTTCAGCACAATGGTGCTTTATTTTGACGATCTAATGCGGAGCATAAAGCACAAGGTGCAACTGACACTTACAGCCGCGTCCGAATCCATTTTGCTATTTTAAGGCGGAAAAAACTGATGTTGCGCCAGCGCAAGCCGCGAAAAAGGTCATCCTAAATCTCTTAATTATTCAGAGGCGTGACGTGGGCGTTACCTGCAATGAACCAATCAGAATGGCACCTCACCTTTAAAGGCAGCAGCGGATTGTCATTCTAACAGCGTTTACCTGACGTGCGCGAGGCAAAAATGCACCAGCACGTCACCCGCGGGGACAGCGCTGCTCAGCCGAAGCGAGCGTGCCCGCGCTTTCGGGCTTCACCAGATCATCCGCGCAGTGGCAAGGGCGGTATACTGAGGGCAGAAAATGTTCAAATAAAAGGCAATAGTGCTGTCATTTTTCTCACAATTTAGACTCCTTACCATGCTTCAGATGGTTCGGCTCTTCTGCCAGCCAATCCCTCCTTGCCCGCACTGCTGCCCACGTACACTCCTTTGTCGGCATCGTCACATGCAGTTTGGCATCACGCCTTCTAAAGTCCTCTAATGTGTCCTCATTTATGTCCAGCAGACATCCATCACGCATGCTGCATAACATCGCCATACGACATGCCGCAGAGAAAAGCGCGACCTTCTGTCCTTCCTGTTACAGTACCTGCTTCATTTTGATAGAAATGACTCGAAAGATTTTTTTTAATAATGCGGGTTATTCTTACGTATATATATTCTTTTGTTGTTTCATTAAACAGTATGATTACATGAAAGGACGGATAATAAACTCTATAATACTGTATAATGAAATATATATAGATGAACTAAAATTAAACACCATTAGTGCACTTAAATGTCATTTAATAATGCGCCACTGACTTTAGACATGGTTTTTGCTGGTCAAAAGCACAGTGTCATTTCGCTTCTCTAAAACAGCCCCGTGCCCACAACGCGCCTGGCTGCGCCTCAGATAAATACAGAGCACAGCCACGAGCAGGAAAGGAGCGCAAAAGGCATGGCGTGAACATGGGCGGTACGCTAGGACGAAACTAGCAAAATCACTTTGCGTTGCCCTTTGTGGGCCTCATGACTCAAAACTCTTCACACGTGTTTCTAAATATGTGAAGAAGCCAGTGAGTGACTAGGAGACAGAAGGTGACACAGCTGACAGGTGTGTGGACTGTCTGTGCAGAGGCATGGATGGGGCACGAGAGAGAATCCGTCCCCCATTGCCCACCAAGGGAGAGCATTGCCTGTGGGGCTGACAAGCTTCTGGTCTGGCTCAGCCCTGAGACACGCTGACCAAGCAGAATGAATCTCTTCCTTGACTTTGGCAGTTTGGCAGAATAATTTTCTGTAATGTGCATTTCATTCGGATCTTTTGACTTTGTCCTTTTACAGTAACCTTTCTTTGAAGTGCTGAATACTGCAAACATTACATATTGCTTTATGTATAATTGTATTTAAACATTTTTGCTGAACAGGCTTTGTCTTTTTTACTGTAGTCTTTTGGTTTCCAATTTTACAGCTGAACATGCAGACATGTTTCTCTACATGCCAGCAACAGTTTTGACTGGTAGCGTTTTAGATTTTTGGCAGTAGTATGACTGCTTAACAGTCTTTTTGCACTTATTGGCTTGATGCCTGGTCTGAATGCTCGATTTTGAAAGACGAGTCAAAAGGTTTGTGAATATGGGTTGGAAATTGGCTTTCGTCCTTCCTGTTATGAGAAAAGGTTGGAAGGTTTCAGGAAATACGCTTTAGCGATTCATTAAAACTATACCAGGTTATTTGGTGTTTGCAAAGAAGACCTTTTCTTTGGATGGAGCTCATTTGAACCTGTGTGTTGGTTTGTATTTTTTAACATAATGTTCCCCTAGAATCATAAGTCTGTGTTGTTTTTTCTTGTTTTCTTATGATGCCTAATTGATGAAGTGCAGAATGACCTTGTCGACTAACACTGAATCATTTCTTGTGGCATGGATCTTGTCTTCTACCCTTTCACCTCGAGCTCTAAAAGTGGGCCTGATGCATCACGAGGCCTTCGCTTGAGTCCCATCTGTTCCCCAGTGGAATACTCGCTCCGGCCATGTCGGGTGTTAACTCAGGATTCCACGGCAGCGCTGTGGCGTCCATACCTTCCCTGATGGCCCTTTAATGACGTCCATGGTTGTGCTGAAGAGAATCTTTCATATTGATGTTGTTTTGCGCGCGGGGAGCCTTTGAAGTGTGCCTCGGGTATCGTTATGGCATGAGGTGGGATGGGTGCTTCGCAGGAATTTGCTGCGGCTGTTTGGTTTTGCTGTCTCCTGCTCATTTCAGGTCCCTTGTCTCCATTTCACTGTAAAATAGCTTCCGGCAGCCCTTGAGCTGTCAGCTGCCAGTTGGGACCCATACATCAATGCCTGCATTGGTCTCTCTGACCGCTTTGTAGGATAGTAGAGAGAATGTGTCCCACCGGAGACACGGAGGGAGGTGTGTGCTGTGTCTCACTATCCATCCTCCTTCGTTTCTCTTAGGTTTCAAATTAAACTTAATTTTTTCTTACATTTTCCGCTCTCTTGTCAATCCCCGTGAGCGTGGCCTCTTCTCTCTATGTCTGTCCCCGTGAATGTGGCCTGTCCTCCTTCTGTCTGTCCCCGTGAATGTGGCCTGTCCTCCTTCTGTCTGTCCCCGTGAATGT
>JAAGVU020000019.1:13851893-13874978 GCA_011763525.2 Mormyrus iriodes
CAGACCTGGGCATTCATGTACAGGGGATATCCATCAGACCTGGGCATTCATGTACAGGGGATATCCATCAGACCTGGCATTCATGTACAGGGGATATCCATCAGACCTGGGCATTCATGTACAGGGGATATCCATCAGACCTGGGCATTAGTCTATCAGACCTGGACAGGCTTCTTGGGGGATCTCTGGCTGTCGTCAGTCTGTTGCAGATGCATCTTTTCAGTGGTGGTTTCCATTACGCTACACTTGCTCACATTCATTGCTGACGAGGAGATGTCTTCCCTGGGTGACATCACAGGGTAACGTGGGCCATGGGAAGTGGGATGAAGGCGTGCTATGAGTCATTCTCACATGTTAACTCCATGGCGTCGGACACGTCTCCATTCTGGGCTGGAGGGAGTGGAGCAGCAGCATGATCCTGGCATCTGTACGGCTGGCGTGCAGCGGGATTTTACAGTGCATTCTGGGTTATGAGCTGATTCATTTTTGCACTGTAAGGACGGACCGCGAGCGGGTAGGGTGTCGTCTGCCTCCTCACGGGAGGTTTCGTTTAGTAGGGATAAGAGCGCAGTGTGCCGTGTGCAGCCTCCTCCACAGCCGGCTCTTCACTGAGCGTTTCGGTATGACAGCCGGGTGAGTTTTATACCCTTTTCTGTCTCCTTCCGAACTCGCTCTCGGTCTGGCTGACTGAGGAGCATGTGAATTCCACTGGTGTCACAGAGCAGGTAGGACATTGCAGGTAGCATAGAGCAGCTAGCACAGAGCAGGCAGGACAGGGCAGCTAGCACAGAGCAGGTAGGACAGGGCAGCTAGCACAGAGCAGGTAGGACAGGGCAGGTAGCACAGAGCAGGTAGGACATTGCAGCTAGCACAGAGCAGGTAGGACAGGGCAGCTAGCACAGAGCAGGTAGGACATGGCGGGTAGGACATGGCAGCTAGCACAGAGCAGGTAGGACATCGCAGGTAGGACATGGCAGCTAGCATAGAGCAGGTAGGACATTGCAGGTAGGACATGGCAGCTAGCACAGAGCAGGTAGGACATGGCATGTAGCACAGAGCAGCTTGCAGTGTAATCTTTTCCAAGAGGTGCTGAGTGCCCCGCAGATGACCAGATCTTGCCTCCCACCTCCTTGTTTTTTCTCCCCTTTATGGCCCTACTGTCAAACTGCTGTGAACTCTCCCCCCCCCCTGTTTTCTGCCCCTCCAGCGATGGCAGAGTTCCATGTGCAGCCTCAGCCAGTGAGGGCCGAGGAGGCCGGCGTGGCGCGATTCCAGTGCCAGGTCCACGGGTTGCCGGAGCCCCTCATAAGCTGGGAGAAGGACGGCCAACCAGTGGACACCCAGGATGGGAGGTACGAGACCCCCCGCCCACTGCCCCGTGGTTTCTCACGCCTATATCTGTGGCTGATTCCCTAATCGGGCCTGATGACACACCCTCTCTCAACCCGGCACCACAGGTACACGCTGCTGCCTACAGGGGTGCTGCAGATTGGCGCACTCAGCCTGGACGACGGCGGCGTGTACCGCTGCGTGGCTCACAACAGCGCCGGCGTCAGACGCAGCGCTGGGGCCCGGCTTGCCGTCACAGGTGGGGCCCCCAGCCGGCTCTGCTGCACCCCCTCTGCTTTTACTGTGAGAGTGTCAGCCTGCATCATCTCCACCCCTCCAGGCTCCAAGGCTTCCGTCTACAAGGAGCCCATGATCGTGGTGGGCCCAGAGAACCTCACCCTCACCGTTCACCAGACAGCCATCTTGGAGTGCGTGGCCACCGGCTACCCACAGCCCATCGTATCCTGGAGCAGGCTGGGTAAGACTGCCGGCACACGCCGGCTATCACGGCATGCCGGGAGCTTTCCTTATCTTAAGTTGTCATATTTGGTCAGTTTTAAATTTTAAACTTAAAATGACTCATTCCTGCCATGCAAGATGGGGAGAATGGCCGCATAGTGGCCGGCCCGATTCTGTACGCGTTTACGGGCTTTTGTCTGGAACCATGAGAAACCCTTGGCTTGAAAAGTGGAGCCACTAATCCCGGAAGGGCGGCTGCCATTAGCCGCTGTGGTCGCCATGCCCGTCGCCATGGCAGGGGCGTGTGCGGCCTCAGGAATGTGGGCAGCGCGGTCAAACAGTGCCCCCTGCTCGCCTTCTGCGGCGCGCTTAATGGCCCTCAGATGTCGTCTCTGCGGTAACTGGCCATCGTGGATGCCGTCTGCTGGCCGCAGGTCCGTGCTCACGACGCCCGTCAGCTCGCGGGTTTAAATACAACAAAAAAAACGGAAAATAAAATATTAGCAGTGTTTCCTCAGGAGAAAAGCTCTGTTTGCTATCCTGCCTTACTCTGTCACATGTGATGATTTTAATATCTGTTATGCAATTGAGAGCCTCTTGTATCTGCCCTGCCCCCCCCTCCCCCCGTGTTTATGACCCTGTAGTGTTAACAGCACAGTATGAAATAGCCTGTGGGATAATGGAGCCCATTAGGCAGGAACGGGAGCGCGAGGCGTTTCACTGGGACAGAACTGGTCATGCTGGCGGGGGCGGGGGCTTGCTGTGGTCATTTGTCTTGAGATACCCAGAACGTTCTGGGGATCCTTTGAAAGGCTCTTTGCGACACACGTGTCTTTCTGTCCATGGCACAAATAAATGGAGTGGAATAGTCTGAGATTACTGCTGCAAGGTGGATGGAGTGCAAAGTCACTGTGTGTGTTTGTGTGTGTTTGTGTGTGTGTGTGTGTGTGTGTGTGTGTGTGTGTGTGTGTGTGTGGGTGTGAATGTGGGTGTGTCTGTGTGTGCGTGCATGTGGGTGTGTGTGATTACTGCTGCAAGGTGGTTGGAGTGCAGAGTCACTGTGTGTGTTTGTGTGTGTGTGTGTGTGTGTGTGTGTGTGTGCGTGCGTGTGTGTGATTATTGCTGCAAGGAGGATGGAGTGCAGAGTCACTGTGTGTATCTGTGCGTGTGTATGTGTGTGTGTGTGCGCAGACTGAGCCTGACTGTGACGATGGCAAAACAAAGACTGGAGTAATGAGTAAATAACCTCAAATTGTCCATTCCCACAAAAACCCCCTCAAACGGGCAGATCCCCAAACCGCCCCCCCTTCCAGCCTTCCTCGAATGTTGTATTTTTGCATCTTCGAATGATGGGGAGGACCCTCAGCTGGGGGTTCGGCTTTTCGTTAACAGCTGTCACGTAGCAGAGGACCTTTAGCTGGCTTTACTCTGCCTGCTGTAAATGTCGCCCTTGAGGCACACAGACGGAACAGAAACAGTCCCGTTTTCATGTTCCTGCAGATATTTCTACACCTTTCTTATTTTAATTTGCATTGTTTCCAAATTTTAAAAATGGTAAAGATGTTCTTCCCCCTTATATGCCCCCCCAACACACTGCTTTTGGGCCCCCGGGGATCATGAGTAATATAACACATTTCTGGCGTCTTAGCAGAGTTCAGCACCAATGAAGGTCCCTGCTCATCACCATGATGAAGGTCAGTGTCGCTCCTCTACCTGGATGTGACATCTGAACCTGCCTCACCCCCTGCCACCCCAGCCGCTGCCCTTGCCCCGATTGGCCATCCGTGGGTTAAGTGGACCTTCAGCAGCCTGTGATTGGTGACTGATGGGAATTCTGGGCCTCATTTAGCGAGAAAACATCTCATTTCATTTTGATGTTACCATTCTGAGCTCACAGCAAATGTTTGCTGTCAGAAAATGGCTGTATTTTTTTTTCCGTATGCTTCTGTTTAGGCGCCACACACACGCGCACACTGGCACACGCACGGGCACATCAGAGCCATGGAAACAGGGCCCATCAGCCTCACAGGCCTGGCATCTGCCACTGTTTGCTTTAGCCCTCTTCCTGCACACGGGGGTGACAGGCTTATTCTTCACCCTCGCTCTGACTTTCCCGGCCGCCTTGGCGTGCCGCGGGGCCCCGGGATCCGCTGTCTGTCTGCTACGTCCGTCCCCGTGGCCACACACCACACCTCACCGTGCGTCCTGGCCACTCCCTCTGGTCACCTGCACTAGGCTGGGCCCCCCTGGGACTGAACCTCCTGCCTGCTGCTAACTCCTTCCCTGCAGTTTGAGCTACTGAATCATCACTTACAGGCACATTCAAGATTCAGGCCATTTAAATTGTTTGCTCCTGCAGATGCTGCAAAAAGGGAAATCGAAACCAGAAGACAATAGCACAGTGTATGTTATAAATAGTCAAGCAAAGAGAAAGACAGATAAGCATGTAGTTACCGATGAGGAAGTGGCAGAGGGCGTCAGATGCTGGCCTGGGATCTAGGCCGCCCCGGGTACTCTGGTGATCCCTCTCCAGCACAGCCTGCCTGAGATTGAGTTTAGTTCCATAATCTATAGTGTGAGGGGGGAAAAACACAGCCCCCCAGTGTGAAAGCTTACTGGTGAGTAGCTCTCTCTGCCTTGCCCTCAGTGTGTGCTATGGGGGGTATGTGCCCCGTGGCAGCCTGGCATCCCGGCCCGCGTATTCCCCTGCCCTCTGCTCCCATGCCACTTCTCATCTGGATTTTGTCAGGTAATTCTCTGCCTTTCTTTTGCCACAGATGGCCGCCCAATTGGGGTCGAGGGGATCCAGGTGCTGGGCAGTGGGAATCTGATGATCTCCGACGTTGGGGTGCAACACTCGGGAATCTACGTCTGTGCAGCCAACAAGCCCGGGACGCGCGTGCGCAGGACTGCGCAGGGACGGCTGGTGGTGCAAGGTGAGTGTGGAGGTGGGGGTTCAGGCCAACGGTGTGCCGTGTCCCCCGTTCTGCCCCCAGGTTTCCTGTCAAGGCAGCCGCATGTCGCTGTCGCTAAGGAAGCGCTGCTGCCGATTGGACAAGGGCAGCCCCGCCCCCTACTTCAGCCTAGTCCAGCTGAGGTCAGTATTTAATTTAATCCCCTGTCCTTCATTGGGGGGGCTGCTTTAGCGAAGCGTGCGTACATTCAGCTTGGACCACAGCCTTCGGGCTGGCATGGCACTCCAGCTTGGCTTTGGGGTGCAGGAATGGGGGCTTGTAGACCGGCGTGCTGCGGGACGCCAGATGGCAGACGAGGAGTTCTCGGCACACTCCGTGTGAAGGAGGGAGGAGAGACGACAGGCCAGGGTGAGGCAAGAAGGAGGGAGGGGCCATCAGACTCAGTATGACGTCGTTCGTTAATTAGTGATCTTTCACACTGCAAGAAACGGGGACCTTTCCCAGCACATTAGTGCTTTAGCATTTTAGCATTTAGCATCCAATGATTGGAATATCGGACGGAAGAGGGAGTCTGAGAGGAAGGAGAGGGAGGCACGAGAGGTGGCGGAGGGCGCTCCTTGACCTCTGGGCCGTGTTTGAGGCCTGTGTGAGCATCGGGGCCGCAGAGCAGGAAGGAAAGGAATGGCATCCCATCTGGGGGGGGGGGGGGCTGAGCGGGGCAGTGACAGATGGAGCGCTGGGGGGGCACAGCACGGGGGGCAAACAAGTGTGACAGGGGACCCAGTGGCCTTAAAAACCCCATAGGCTTGAGTGGGTGCGAGCGTGTGAAACCTCAGCGTTCAGTTGCCGGAGCTCGGTGCGGCCATCACGCTACACGCCGGCGAGGCGCAGAGAAGGCGTCATCATTACGATGATGGTTATCGCGGCGCTAATTGGAAGGGGGATCGTAAATTTCCATCAGAATGAGAGGCTGTCCGCCAGAGTGGCAGCAGAGGATTGGATTACCCACAGTGCCCCTGGCAGAGAGCTCCCAGCGGCCCCCAGCGGCCCGTAACAGTGTGGCTCGGACAAAGCCGTGATTCATGTTGAAGCAGGGGACGGGTAATCCCCCCCCACACATTAACCCACGTAACCTCTTCCCCCTCCATCTCCGCCAAATGTTTATGCTCTACATCCTGAATGGGTTCTCCATCTCCCTCTGTCTCCTTTTTCCCCCTCTAATGGATCCTTCCCTTTCCTCTCTCTCTCTCGCTCTCTCTGGTGTGGCCGTGCAGTGCCACTAGTCCTGTTTTTTCCACACTTTCTTACCACATTAAGTGGATGTCCCTCTCTGTATTGCCTCTCTGCACGCCCTGCATACACTTCCACGATTATGCATTCCCGCTCTAACGCCTGCCTTCGCCTGTAACAGCGGGTACAGGATAGTCCACAGCACAGGTAACTTTGCCCACTGGTCTGTCAGCCACAGGTCCCAACAGAAGGAGAGTCCACAGCCAGGTAGGAGGGAAATAGCCTCATGGGATAAAGGTATGAGCAGGCAAGACTAGAGACATTTCTTATGAAAGAGGAGAAGAATGACCATAGACGTGGTATTTTTCAGTTTTTCTTGCATTATGCCTGTGGATTTTCTGACCCATGGGGTGGCTTTCAGTCTGGCTGGGGACCTGTGAGTCTGGCTATCACAGTTAGCACAGTGGCTTTTTTTTCCAGAACATTCTGATTCTGACACCAATTTGGTAGAAACAGACTGGTGATCCTGGACAACTGACTGCAAAAAAAGAATCTGTAATTCAAGTAAAGTGTGATTGCAGATCCTGAGCGATGGATTTGGGCTGTGATGGCAGAGGGACACCACTGACCCACATGGCCCACACAGCCAGCCTGACCCCTTGTCTTCTGCGCTTTCCCCAGCGCCTGCGAAGTTCGTCCAGCCACCGCAGTCCATTGCCCGGCCTGTGGGCACCACCGCCGTCTTTACCTGCCTGGCCCAGGGCGAGCCCTTACCCCAGCTCACGTGGCTGAAGAACGGGCAGGTCCTGGAGCCAGGGGGGCACGTCAAACTCAGGAACAACAACAGGTGAGCGCTGGCCTGTTTGTTTGCACTCTGTGGCCAAAGGTATGTGGAAAGCAGCTTGTCCAACATCTCATTCCAAAACCATGGGTATTAACATAAATTAGGTGACCCTTCGCTGCTGTAACAGCCTTCACTCTTCTGGGAAGGATTTCCATCAGAGGCTGGAACATTCGCTGCCATTCAGGTTGGGTATGGATGTTGGGTGATCAGGTCCTCCTGTGAGATGGTATGGCTGCAACGTCGCAGCTGAACTTGCTCCCAGATGTTTCCACTTCACAATCACTTCACCTGCGGTTGACCAGGGCAGCGCCAGCAGGACAGATATGCGGAGAACCGACTTGTTGGAAAGGTGGCCAGTGGTGGCCAGTGACGGTGCCAGGCTGACTGACCTCTTCTGCATCCAATTCTGCCCCCAGTGTTTGATGTTACAGATTGCATGGCTGTGTGCTTAATTATACACCTGTATGAAATGGACATGGCTTAATTACCAATTCCTGCAATTAATAGGGGTATCCACATACTTTTGGCCATATGGTGCATGGGATGCGTGCCCTGAGCAGGCTGGAAAAGAGCCTGGGAGAGCTGAAGGGAGGAGGTGCCACCTAACTTAAACCCTAACTGACCACTGCCATAAGAGTAACAATCTCTCTCTCTCTCTCTCTCTCTCTCCCTCCCTCTCAGCTGATGCTCACTGACCCAGTGCCTTGTGTGCGTGTAAACCTGTTTTCCTAGTGAAAGGGGTCAAACGTGGGAGTGTTTTCAAGGGCTGTTTCTCATTAATGGAGTGAGGGAACAGGTTGAATGTGGGATGCCATGTAACATTTTTTACAGTAATCCCCGTCATGCGTGGCAGTGTTATCTGAATTGCTCGTGCTGTAATCCTGTTCACGCATGCCAGAGCACAAAATGGCAACCAGCCAGGAGTGACTTGGGGCCTGGATGTTATTGTCTCCCTGATGTGGATCCAGGGAGCCAATCAGAGCTGTGGAATAAAGGCGGCCTTTTAATCGAAGTAGGATGGAGTCAAGGCACAATTCGATGTGAGGTGATGTTCTCACTGGAATTTCTGGAGAACTAGGATGAAATGTCTTTATAGGGACTCTGGTGGAGTGTGGTGCAAGGTAGAGTCTCCACAGGAACTCTGGAGGAGTGGGGTGTAAGGTGGAGTCTCCGTGGGGAGTCTGGAGGAGTGGGGTGCAAAGTGGAGTCTCCATGGGCACTCTGGAGGAGTGGGGTGCAAAGTGAACTCTCCATGGGGACACTGCACAGGCTGGTGCAGACACTGTGGACAGGCGCAGCCTGGTGGGGACACTGTGGACAGGCGCAGCCTGGTGGGGACACTGTGGACAGAGGCAGGCTGGTGGGGACACTGGGGACAGAGGCAAGCTTGTGGGGACACTGGGGACAGGCAGGCTGGTGGGGACACTGGGGACAGAGGCAGGCTGGTGGGGACAATGGGGACAGGCCGGCTGGTGGGGACACTGGGGACAGGGACAGGCTGGTGGTGGTTCAGTATAAAGGCATCCTGGATGAGATAAATGCTTCCAACACACTCATTGAGTTTTTGTTGTCAGTTAAATGGCTGTATAATTATGCAAGAATGGTTTCCTTATAGAAAGGTCAATGGAAATGTGTTACATTTACAAATGTTGTTAACTGATAAGTATTTGTTTCCTGGGTCGGTTATTGTTTTCTAAATGTTATGTTTTGATTATGAAGCCCCAGATAAACCAGAGTGGGCTGGGGGGGGTGCTTCAGGCTGAGAGAGCAGGCAAGGAAGCTGACAGATGGCAGAGGGATGCACTTTTCAGAGCATGCAGCAGTGTGATGAACAGAGACCTGCGGACTGCGCCTGGCTGAGCGAGCTGAACGAGAGCTTAGATCAGCACTCTCTTTATATTCCTCTCTTTTTACAGCCTTATGTGCTTAACTTCATACTTAACAAATATTCGAGATCAGATTGGGGGAATGCATGTTCCTGCTGGTGTTTTACTATCCGGTCAGGGAATCTTTGTGTGTGTGTGTGCGCCCGTGTGTGCGCCCGTGTGTGTGCCCGTGTGTGTGCGTGTGTGTGTGTGCGTGTGTGTGAGAGAGAGAGACAGAGGGCAAGGGGAGGAGACACTCAGGACCTCGTCGATAGATTTCTGCAAATTCAGCACATCTACCAACATTGACCTTCCAGAGACTGCTCCAGAGTTAGGGCTCAATCAGGTGGATTGATTGCGTTAGTCACATGACCACACACACACCCATGAGAGCAAAGACATCGTTTACAAATCAACTTGCATATATTCACATGTAAACAAGCACATGTTTAGGGCACATTTAGTGTGGGTTTAACACACAGTCATTCTCTGCCAGACACACACATACACACACTCACATGCACGCAGACACATAACTACATACACACCCTCGCAGACACACACATACATACACATGCACACACATAGACAGACACATACACATAGGGATGAAACGGTTACTGGTTTCATGTTAAACTGTGGTAAATTTTCTGATGGTTAGTATTACTGGGTCAAATTTTAATTACCGTTAACACAGCGGCTGATTAACGTGCTTTAAAAAACTTAGTATAATGTGTAACAGACTGAGGCAGCACAGACACAATGAGACTTGTTTTCAAGGGCAAATGATGCTTTTTTATTAAGTCCTTAATAGAAGTAACCCAGGAATGAAACAACCGCGAAACACGCAGAACCAGGAAACACACGGAGGTTTGACACTGGACTGTAAGGCACACACATGGTGGGTAATTTACACAATAACTAGACACATAGGACAACCAGAAAGTGTTCATGTAAGACACAGGCAAGAGCACCCACAATAGTCGTCAACACAACAAGTATTAACAATAACACAAATTAACACTATTTACAATTTTCCCAGCATGCTCCTGGGCTGTTACTGGGACCTGTCATATGGACAGCGCCATCTCGCCAGCGCTACCTGACGTTAAATACTGTGCGGCATTAACCAAAGTTAGCAGCAGTCTCCCAGACGCAGGTGCGCAGGCACAGCATGCAACGTGGGTTTGTTTAGTGTGGGAAACATGGCGGAAGGCAGTGACAGCGCTGGGGAAATTTTTCAGCTGTCTCGAGGACTAGGTCCGAGGTGTGGTCCTATTTTGGCTTTTATAAGATTGCAGAAGGAAAACTGATTGATGGCCACCGTCTACAGAACATGCAGTAAGAAAATGTCTGCACAGGGGGCAACACATCTAATCTTATAAGTTATCTTCGAGACCGCCACTCTCCACTTTATAGCGAAAGCAAGGTAAGTTAGCTTTTAGCTCAGTGCATGATATGGGGACTTTGGAATGGGGGAGAATGTCATGGTCCATCTGTCTAACTTGGTAATGGCTTGTCAGTAATGTAAACTGAATCTTTCAGTGTTATCTACTCTTGTAAAAACATTGCACTTTTTCAGTGGTATAATGGAGCCGGCATTTTACGCCAATGTGCTATTAAGCATGAATTCTGTGTATGTTTGTATTTGTATATTCTTGAAACGGAACACTGTTTAAACCAGCTTATGTCCTTGATCTGTATGGATTTTCCTACGATGGAGTATTAGGGCCACATTGAAAAAGAATGTCTGAGATTTCCAGAATAAAGTCATAATTTTGGACTACATTTTACTTATTATATATTAGAATAGCCAGTTTCAGGACGGGAGTATAGAGGTAGGAATAAACCAGAGTCAGTGACTGCAGAATACAATACAAATTAAGTTAAATTTTAATTAAAATTATTTTTAATTAATTTTTGGTTATTGTTTTATTTTATTGACTATATTATTATTATGTCAATGTTTAGTGCATAGTGCTGCTAATTTTATTAGTGATTTTCTGTATAAAACTTTGTGAAATGATTTCAGTTGTGTATCAGTACTTTTTTAACAACATTGAGATAATACTGACTACCGTAATCATTTTGGTTATGATAATTATTATACACATGCGCACACAGACACACACACACGCACCAGACTATACTTCTTACAGGTTTAACATCTTTAAACTTTCCATAACATCTGGATAAACACCGGCAGCGTTATATAGCTTCAGGGCGCAAGCAAACCTTCAGATTTGGTCTCACCACTGTTTTTACCCTATAAATGAAACTGCAGGACCTCTGACCTCTGACCTTCAACCCTGCTCACAATCAGTCATCTCCCCCGTCCTCTTTTGAGCTGCCAGACCGCAGACACCCCACAGCCTGTCTGCCCCTCCCCCTGTGTGCTGCTCCCTTGCCCCCTCCCCCCAGATCCCCCTCTCGGCTGGGTATGTGAGAACGCGGCTGGCATTCATGCCTTTTATTATGGTGTGAAAGGTGGTGGTTGGTGCAGTGGAAGTCTCCAGTCTGGGAGGGGTAACCTCATCAGGAGGAGGGATAACCTCCAGGCTGGGTGGATAGTGTCTGCCCTGAGCCAGCCGTCGGCCTCCCTGCTTCTCACCCCAGCCTTCGTTCTCATGCACATTATCAGGCTGTCCCTCTGCCCCCCCAAGCCGCTTTCTAAGGTCCCTGGTGACTAGCGTGTACCGTACAGGGAGCAGGAGTCTGATCTCGATGGAAGCTGGAGGTAGAGATGGGGGAAGCTTTGTTAGCGGGGGCCCGGGGTCAAAGACTGGCCAGCCAAGCAGAGAGTGACCTCTGGAAGAGGGTGGGATGAGGCAGGGGGGCAGACACGGATGAATTCTGCCGTGAGCTTGACGGCTGTCTGGAATCCCGCGGGCTGGTGCCGCGTTTCATGCCAGAAGCAGCAGGTTTCTAAAACCTAGAGGCAGTCATGGTCACTTAGCCACTTTCACACCTTCAGCGACACGGAGACACGCAGCACCCCATTCTGACTGGAATGTGCAATGACAGCAGTGGGTGTGAAAGCTATAATGGAAGTACATCTGGTGGGGGCTGGGGGCTGACGTCTCACAGCTCCAGGGTCGTCAGTTCAAGTCCTGCCTCTGCTCTGTGAGGGTTGAGTTTGCTTGTGGGCGGGGATCCTGGTTCTGCCTAAAAGCATGCTGGAAGCTGTGAGTTGCCCCATCCTGCCACCCCGACCCGTACAGTATAGGCAGTTAAAAGATGGGTGGATGTGTATCAGTGGACTCAGTCAGTCATTTCTACAGATAAGCAAAGATCCGATTCCCCTTGTCAGCTTCGCTTTAGTATGATCTGCATTCTGTTTTTGACAGTGTCGTATTGCGTGCGTCGCTCTGACAGCCCAGTCAGCCCATGATTGAACGCCAAATGTGACAAACACTGAATGTACAGAGAGCGTTTAGGGGATGTGTGTTAACTGTCAAACCAAGACAAATAAACGGGCGCCTCCCATCTGCCTGTTCAGAGTTATTTTTGAGACGCTATGCTCTTTTCCTCTAACCCCGCCCCATGACCCACCCTCTTGCCCTGACCGCACCCTCTCCAGCACGCTGACCATCTATGGGATCGGCCAGGAGGACGAGGCCATGTACCAGTGCATTGCC
The DNA here is from genome assembly GCA_011763525.2 of Mormyrus iriodes. NCBI lineage: Eukaryota > Metazoa > Chordata > Actinopteri > Osteoglossiformes > Mormyridae > Mormyrus > Mormyrus iriodes. Next base: position 13,864,174 of record JAAGVU020000019.1, read on the forward strand.
GAGAACAGCGCCGGCTCTGACCAGGCTAGTGCGCACCTTGCCGTTCTGTGGGCCGACGGCCTGCCGGGGGCGCCCTGGGCTGTGCAGGCCCAGGCCCTCTCCCCCACTGCCATCCGGGTGTCCTGGAGGGAGCCGGCCCAGGTCACGCAGGACATCATCGGCTACGTGCTTCACATCCGCAAGACGGCAGGTCGTGTGAACTCTCCGGCTGCCCTTTCTACTGTCGCCCCGCTTACAGTCATTTACATTCATACATCTGACTGAGTTCAAAGTGGAAGGCAAGTGAGCCTGACTATACGTAACAAGCTGTTAGGAGTCAACCGGGCACAGATGCTACTAGGCTGAACCTACAGTGGGTGACGAGACACCAAGGCAAGATATGTTTGTGAGGATGGGCTCTGTGAACAGCATTTAAAGCCCCGGTGCAATGTGCAAAAGTCAGAACATCTGCTTAGGGCCAGATTACTGCAGTGGAACCTCAGTATCTCCTGCTAGCTGCATATAAGACTATAACTAAATTGCCTGAGCCCTGCATACGTCTCCGCTTGAGGAGGCTCAGCTCTGCTCTGTTAGTGTGTATTTTGTCATTCGTTGACTATGACCTGCTCTTTACTCTGGAGCCTGTAGCCTCACAGCCACTTAACCTTCAGATTAAATGTTTAATCCGGGATAGAGCAGTCAGACCCTCCGTCGGGGAACTTGAACCCGTAACCTTCTGCTCACCTTGTTTGGTTCACAATCCCCATTCCTTCCACTATGGCAGCTTCTTGGCACCGTAGACCAAGCATCCAGGAGTCTCTGACTGGACTGAGCACTAACTCGGAGAATTAGACCTGTGTCGGGCTTGTTTTTACCGGAAGAGTGAGGACTCTGCCATCCCATCACTGTCGACTAGATAATGAATGGCAGTGTTTCCCAATCCGGTCCTCGGGGACTCAGTCGGTCCACGTTTTTGCTCCCTCCAAGCTCTCTGCCACACACTTCACATTTTTGCACTAGTAGGGAGCAAAAACGTGGACTGTCAGTGGGTCCCTGAGGACTGGATTGGGACACTCTGATGAATGGCATTGGGGGTGAGCAGAACGAGAGACTTTAATTATGGACGTGTAGCAGGACATGCCTCCTGACACCGGGCCAGAGCCAGAGGTGCAGGCAGACAGAGCGGGGGGGTCTGAGATGGGGGTCAGAGGCTATCCCCTGCCTGTCCCCCTGTCCATGTCTGTCCTTGCTGTCGTGTCTTGCTAACCACGAAAAGCAAGGGTGACGGGAACGATGCCCCCATTTCCCATGCCTCCAACTGCACAGACCCGCTGGACATGGAGTACCAGGAGGCCGTGGGTAAGAGCACGCTGCAGCAGGTGCTCGGTGACCTGGAGCCCTCCACCAGCTACACCTTCTACGTGAAGGCCTACACCTCCCGCGGAGCCAGCAAGCCCTCGGAGGTGGCCGTGGAAAGCACGCTGGGAGAAGGTGGGTCTGCCGGCGCTGCCAGGGCGACCTTATCATGTTCTTTTAATTGCTTATTCTTAAATGAACGCACATTCTCCAGGGTTGGGGGTTCAAATTCCACCTCTGTCTGGGATAGGCTCCAGACCCCCTACATGCCTGGCTAGGATAAGTGGTTGGATATTGTTTGCACGGATGCTACACAAACCCAGCTGTGTTCAAAATGAAATGTGAAGAAGGTCCTCAGCCGTCGAGCGTACAGACCCAGAGAGGGGGCAGCGGGCTGCATGCCTCACAGTGACCGGAGCCTGGCGTCCCTGGGCTGGCTTTGCCCTTGCAGTGCCGGCGCCCCCGTCGCTGCACACAAGGGTGGTGAACGGGAGCACGGTGCAGGCCGTGTGGGAGCCGTCGGGCAAGATGGGCCAGCCACAGGGCTTCAAGCTCTTCTACCGCAGACTGCCCTCGGCCACCTTCACTGGGCCCCTCACCTTCGGCCGCAACGTCACACAGTGCAACATCACGCAGCTGGGTGAGTGGGGGGTGAGTGGGGGGTGAGTGGGGGGCGGGTGGGAACTGCCAGTACACACCAGAAACAGCAAACTCCATGCACACCAACACCAACTAATGTATCAAAGTGTAAGCGTATTCTGGAATTCAAATTTTAATAGGCAATATTCGCTATTATTAAAATGAACACGGGGGGCACTGGACTTGAGTTTGTTTACGGCCCTGTAAAATGGCCCCTTCTGCCTCCACAGAGCCGGCCTTGGTGTACGAGCTGAAGCTGCTGGCCTTCAACCAGCACGGCGAGGGCAATGCCACCATGCGCTTCGTTTCCCTCAAGGAGGCCGTGGAGAAGTCAGGTGAGTCTGGAGGTCATGTGACCGTGCGGCATCCCAGCCCATGCCCCCAGCGATTTACTCATCTTTCCTGTTTTTTGTGTCCCTAGTGCTGGACCCCCCATGTGATTGTTTGAAGGATGAGCAGAGCAAGGCCTCCACCACAGGCATCATCGTTGGAATTCACATTGGTGTCACCTGTATCATTTTTTGCGTGCTCTTCCTCATGTTTGGCTACAGGGGGAGGTAGAGTGTTTCATGTTCATGTGTTATTAGCTGCTGGCTGCTCAGCAAAGATATTCAAAGGGAAGCGCAACAGAAAGAACCTAACGTTCTTATTTATGTATAACACCATGCATTAGTAATATGGGCTTCTGAGCTCTGGTCTGTTTTCCATTGGTGGTTCCTGGTCTGAGAAGGTTTTAACACCGATGTCCTTAATTCCTGGTGCATTTGACAGAAACTGTTTGTATAGCACATATACTATGTTGCAGGTTAATGACGTGCAAGACCATGCAGGAGCAGCTGGCCACGCCCCCCGAGTCTCGCAGCGCCGCCCTGGATCCCCCCACCTGGAGCCCCCCCAGCCTGTCTCTGAACGGGGCGGCCGGAGAGGCCAGCAGGGCCATTCTGGACAAGAGCGGCATGGACAGCAATGAGCTGGAGAGACTCTTCCCCGGGGACATTGTGAGTGGGGGCGTGGTTTTGGGAGAATGGACAAAGGGCCTGCTGTTCCTCTTAGGAGAGCTCTCGATTGATCTCCTGTTGACATTTTCATAGCCCATTATCACTAACTTTGTCAATCATTGATAGTATCACCATGACTCATTTAAATAGCTAGGCATAGTGACAGCACTGCACTGGGTTTTGATGATCTCTGGTGATCTTGTGCATGTCCATGATGATTGATCACTAGCTCCATGCCCATAGATTTGTTGATTAATGAATCCCAGTTAGGTCTGACTGGGAGAATGATCTGAGAAGGGTTTCTGAGAGGGTCAGCTGAAGCTGCAGATAGGATCCTCCATGGCTGTAGATTGTTTTTGCTTGTTCAGTTTGCCTGTTATGGGAACAGACCCCGTTAATGTGTGCCTGGCATTAAACCCCATTGTCCCCCCCCACGCCGAAATCCTACCGCCGTCAAATCTGTGAGATAACGGCTATGCTATTACACTTTAGGATTTATCTCCCTTAAAAATGTTCTTGTGATGACCTTTGGCCTTTCCCATCCATCTAAAAGAGCCCCCGTCACCAGGGTTCTTTAAAGCACCACCTGTTACTAAGGTGACCGTGACGAGGTGCAGGAGACCTCAGGCACCCCAGACACTCATCTTTCCTGTACACTCTGGCATCTGTGTCCACAGATGGCGGGCGTGCAAGTGCCACTCGCTCTGGATGAAACACAGATCTCTATGCTGCCAACGGAGGATTTCAGCCTGGCCGTGGAGAGGGAGAGCAAATTCGGAGAACCCCCGGAGGAGGCCGGTGATCCGTACGGGCAGCCGGAAGAGGGATGACAGGGCCCGTTGGAGGCATTGTCACACCAAATGCTGCAACTCTGTTGGGACTCTCTGTTCTCAGGTCAACGTACACGTTTTTTTTTTCAGTGTTTTCTTTCACTGCTGGTAAATACTGTTGGATGTGGTTCAGATCCTTCCCAAAGGCCTCGGTTCTGTGCATCATGGTGTCGTTTGAGCGTTAGCCAGTGGAAGAAGGTATTCCGTTTTCTGTTCGACAGGCTGTCAGTAGCAGAGATCAAGCACCTGGCTTGTCCATCAGTAGCTCATGTTACCTTCTCATGGCAGTTCTTCATGGCAAGTCTTGTTATGAATATATTGCGCTTTCCCTACAGCTTGTTTTGAGTTATTGACTGTGGACAGCTTCTCTGTCTCACCCAGACAAAGACACGAGACTAAGTTGACAAAGGCCTTCTTACAGGGATTTCGTATATATATATATATATTTTCTTGTATATTTTTCATATGTATTCTCAGGACTTTTTGGTTGTATTGTATCGATGTTTTGTTTTTTTTCTTGTTGGCCTCCGTGCAGGTTGATGGAGATGCAGTGTAGACCTACCTCAGCCAGAACGAATGTTTGGTGGGAAGCTCTTCCCATGTCCCCACATATTCTGTTAGGCGTCACGTAGTTCAGAAGAAAAAGGCGAACGCATTCAGCTCTACCTCACACTTCCAAAAACACGCACTCGCTTGTTCATTGAAACAAGGGCATAAATCTAATGTAAAGCACTTCCAAACACTGAGCTCAGCATTCTACCTCAAGGCAATGTGACAGTTGTCGTTTTCGCAGTTGTTGTTGTTGTTGTTGTTGATGTTGTTGATGTTGTTGTCACTATTACGCATCTCCTTCTGTGGCGAGGTCCAGCCCCTGTGGCCACCATGATTTATTTTCCACAATCAGAAGCAACAAATGACGTACGAGGAAAGTTTTGTAGACACAGTAGCCTTATTCCTGTATTTTGAACAGATCATTTTAATTTCATTTTCTTTAGGTTTAGTTCTGACTTCATTTTTGAGTTATATTTGAGATCGGTCGCTTCTAATAACCTCAAAAAAAGCGAACGGATAGTTATAAAACATGGTTAAAATACACTGCTAAATGTCACCTTGGACTGGTATCTATGGACGTGTGTACAGTCCTGTTCTGACAGGATTAGTTTTACCTGGGGAGGTTTGCTGTGTCGTATGTGGAAATCTCAGTATCCGTTCAAGCTCCATTTGTAACGTATAAATGCTGTTTCCGCCTTATAAAGAGGCGTGCCTTTGTAGATGTGACCTTATTACCGTGATGACAATTCAGATTGGACGACTATTACCAAAAAAGGTCCATGTTCGCTGAAATACAGAAGGTGATTCACTTTAGGTAATTTTTCTTCTGAAGGCTTGTAATTCATAGACATGGCAGATTCGGACTAGATTAAAATGACAAACTTAGTCAGCAATTGCTTCAATTACAATATATCCCCAGGTATATCTAATCCCATCCGAATTGGGCTTATGAAGTGTGTGTCAGAGGCTGCAATATGTTTATACCCAGAGGAAGAGGAGCTTTGAAGCACACATTTACTTCAATTTACCCATGAGCAGCAGTCGTGTCTGTGAGAGGTGGATCATGGGAAATGTAGTTATTATCCTCTACCATCCTTTGCATGTATGCAGACACACTGTCATGTGTAGACAACTAAACAGACAGGTGCATATGCACACAGACATGTGGTCAGACAGAAGAATACGCAAACGCGCACACACATACTCCTCCAGCATGTAAAGAAACGGTGCTGTGTTAACCTACCTCAGCTTAATGCCCGTATCATTCAGGAAAACATCGCAAAATATTATTAAAATATTATTTATGCCATTATTATTTACACCAACACGTGGATGTCAAGATGTCTGTTCAAGACCAAACCTTTTGTAAAGTGCAGATCTGTTTTGTGTTTATCAATGTTTCCATGTCCAGCTTCAATATGAATGTATAATTCATTTTTTGTTTATTATTATATTATTATGATTTGAAATGGCGAGATTATTCCAGTAGTGTCTCTGATCTGCCTTGGGCAACTGGTGTCGGGTTAGTAAAAATCACACAGCAAAATGTCCATCTTTTTCCCAACTTGGTACACGAGGCACAAAGGCTGCGTGATTTCAGCTTTTCTGTCTGTCTGATTGTTGACAGAGAGCGATGTCTGCGATCGGCAGGGGGCGTCCCATCAGTTTAGACTAAACCACAGTGCATAGTGCTAGATTGGCTTCCAGTTATTTGTGTCGTGGGATAATTAGTCCCTGAGCTGTACCCAGTGAGTTTATTAAGTGCGTCTAAATGAACTGAAGTCTGTTTCTTGGGATATAAATGAGTGAAGTGTGTGCTGTGATCAGTCCTTTCATAGAGATGTTGTAGGGCGTTGGCTATAGCTGCCCATGGCTCTTGTGGCTGTTAATATGATCATATTTGGCCTATTTTTGTACAGTCGTGATGCATATGTCAGAGATTTATATATATAAATATATATATTTATTTCTCCACCTGGAACACGTTCTTGGTCTAGCCTACAGGAGACACTCACCTGTGTCCATTCGGCATAAACCCACAGCCATTGTTTTTGTTTCCAGTTTGCCGGTCTGTTCATTTTTAGCTGCAGAATATGGAGTATGGGGAACATCGGGCACATGAAAAAGACATTTATCATCCTAGTAGCAGTTGTGCGAAGACCAGGTTGATTTGTAATGTTGCACTTCTTCTGATGCGGTATACTTAAAGCAAAGCTGCGGGAGGCTCTTCTCAGGCTAGACTTACTGAATCTACTGTTTTCCCACAAGCCTGTAGTGAAAATTACTGTTTAAAAACAAGAATACAGACTGTTTCCCCTTAAATTATGACCGTGAAGGAAGCTTTGGGCTATGAGCCGGCTAACTGGGGTGGGGGTTAGGGTTACTAAGGAGCCACGTGTCTCTTACTAGAGAGGCGACGGAAGGAGCTTCAGGTTGAATCACAATGAATTCTCCGTCAGCTGATTCTGTTCCTCTTTTTCTGAATGGGTTTGTTTTTGCTGGAACAAAAACCCAGGAGCAACCTGGCCTAGGCATGATCAGACAGTCTCAGCTGTGGGTGTCCACAGCGTCCAGCAGGCTTCCAAGGAGTCAGTGGAACAGCCTAGGAGGACAGACGAATAAGTTCAGTCAAGATTCGAACTGAACGGTCGTATTAAAATTCAAAAACTGCATTAAAACTTTAGGAAAATGCTCTTCCAGTGATGTCAGCCCCAGGGCTGCCGTCGTGGTGCTGGAAGGCTGGAGAGTGGCTATGAAAGAACATTTATAGAGCTCGTGTTCTGTGGTCCTATTTTTCTGAGGGTCACTTAATTACACACACTATTTGGCTTAACGTGTGATTTGGATGGTCCTCATCTGTAGCGGCCTGGCTGTCTTTCTGCCAGGTTAACCCCTGTGTTATTTTTGGGGTTGAAGTGACCCCAGTCCATTTATCCATCAAAATGAGGATAAATTCTATAGAATCTAGAATTTAGAATGGAAGAAGTAAAATACACAAGGGTTAAGTAAGTATTCATTGTTAATCTTCAAAATGTATGGATGTTTAATCAGGAGTGCCCTATAACAACTGACTGTCTGGTGAAAAATTTTGCCTACCTTAAATTATATAGTTGTAGCATCTGTTTGCAAAACTGAAAAATGTATAAAGTCACCTTCGAAGAGCTCAAGATATGTAATTTATTAACTGAAATTTTTTATGACTCTAGAAAATGCTCTCCCATTCCAAAGTCTCTTGGGTAACATTGAGGTGGTCTTGGGACATTGAAATAGCCTCAGACCAGCAGACCAGCAACTTAAAAACCTCAGTCCTAACTGTCCATTTAAGGCTCGGCAGGATTACAGTTCATACAGATCGAGTTTAACTGTGGAAAGCCTAAATAATCGGCTAATGGCTTCTTGACTTTGGCATATTTATTACTGTTGAGAATAACCCAGTCACCACCGACCCACCCTGATCAGATTCTCCTCCAAGCAGCTCGGCTTCTGGCTTTGCATGGCTGCCACTCTTTTGTGGGGGGGGGTGTCTAGAGAGTTAGTCTGTGTTTGGTACCCATTATTAGCCTTAGGGAGGGGGCGCTGAGCTCTCATATCTGCTAGGAACCAGGCTGTTTTGGAGTTACACACCTGTGCTACAGGTTTAAAGAGTGAGCAATTAGCCAGCACGCAATTAGCCGAAATCAGTTGGAAATAACATGCAATCAACAGTTTGAGCATCCAGCACCAGAATCTGCAGTGTTGATTGAACGCGAGAACTTTTCGAAACATTTCATCAGGTTATCTGGTCTCCATAATGATTCTTCCTGTTTCAGTATTAAGCGTGACTCAGTCTAATCCGATGATTGTGGTTGCAGTGTTTGTTGGCTCGCGTGCACGCATACAGTTAGCAATACTATGTTTCTGTGGTTTCACACTTAGCCTTCTTTACCTTGTGTTTATTAAGACCTACCCGGTAACTGTCTGGTCTCCCGCATTACTGCTTGCAGTCGCATTTAATGCGTCCTGTAAGGAATCGATACAAACCATGCAGGGCCAGGCAGTCGCGTGCGGCTTTGTAGAAACTGGTTGAGATGTAATGCTCAATGGTTGTTAAAATGTTGCCATAACGTTTCCCAGTCACTGCTTCCGTTGATTACCACTTGTTCACTGAGTCGTCAGGCCGATCCCAGGTCCAGCACAGCCTCGGTTACTTAAGTGCCGCCCACATGAATCCTTCGTTTGTATATATATGTATGAAAAAATAGACACTTAGTAGTTTGTACTGTTTTAGCATTCATGTGCGACAATAATGAAGGAACTACGAAATCAATAATAAACTAGATCTAGAAATAAAAATATGTTTGTGTGTTTTCTTTATTACTGTCTTTGGGTCTGTAAATGGCATATACTTGGGAGCTGTCTGGGTAGGTAGGACTTAAAAAGCAGGTATTGTAGCTGTCATTAGATTGCTTTAGCTCACCCTCCCCCACTAAACTTTTCAATACATTCACAATCCCTTAAAGACAAATCAAAGTTAATCAGAATCTAGCCAACCCATTTTGTTCCCAAAATTCTGGCTTTGACCCGGCCGTGTCTAATTCTCGGTTCCTGCTCTCCTGAATTTTCCCCTGAGCGAAGTTTCTGAGAAGCATTTTGTAACCTCTGAAATCAGATACGGTTCAACTCCCCTCTCATCCTGTTCAGAGACTCCCCACCGTCTGCTGCTGGAGTTCCAACTTTAAAGATGTTATCAGGAAAAAAAAAAATTAATTCACACATGAGTTCATGTACGTTTTGAGTTCTTCGCCACAAAGGCCATTTTGGGCTGAAAAGGTCCTGTGGCTCTTTATATTGCTCCATCACATAGCATTTTCCCAGCGGTACCCGATGTCTCTGTCCCTCTCACATAAATCTCCTCTCTATCCTGAGGCATTTCTCGGATGCTGCCTGGAATTTCTCGTCGCACACACCAGGATGATTTGCAGAATGCTCCTGTCTGCCTGCATGTTTCCCGCTTTGCGAAGCTGGCAAGAGCTGCATGCCACGCTTGACGTTCCAGCCCTGTACCCCCCCTCCCCCCCAAAGCCTAGAGGCCGCTAGCCCTAACCTAAGAGTTCCTGCTTCAGAAACCTTTGTACCTCCAGAACAGCTCATAACCCCTCTGTTACTGTCTGCAGACCTCAGTGAACAAGCAAATCAGTAAAACCTGATACCTAGGCGGAGAGCAGCTTGGCCTGGGTGTGCTGGGTCTCCCGTGACACTGGTTAATTGGGGTTCAGCTGAAGGGGGGGGTCCACATTCGCCCTGTTGGTGGGCCCCACTCGACTACTCCAGGGAGCTGAGCAGCCTGACGGGGTCAGAGGTCAGGCCAGAGACTCTCATGCTGGCGTTCTTCTGAAGTTTTCTTATTTTTTTAGTGGTAATGCCTCCTCGCACATCACAAATAATCTGAACCACCTTGTCATCTTTCAGTGATCCGTGGATAGCTGGGCCAGGCGTGCAGAACACGCAGGCCTCTCTACGACCCTGCAGTAGGCCTCCTCTACCATACCCCCCGTCAGACCTGTGATGGTCCCGCCTGCTTGTGCGAGACATGGCATTAGAACCCTGGTTCCACGTGGCCCATGAAACTTAAGATTTAAGTCAGCTTCTCGAGAACGTTTATACATAACAGCTGGAAATGCATGGCTGGTGTAACCTGTGATGGAGACCTGTGACTCCCCCACTAAGACACGCACACACATGTTCACATGCTCTGCCCTTTGCTGAAATAACAAAAGAGCATGTACTTCCTTCCTGGCTTGTCCTCCAGGATCCTCCCTGCACGTCTTTTACTGCTCATTTTTAACGGTGGACAAAGTACACGGCTCCATTACTGAAGTCAAAGTGTATTTACTCAAATATTACTCTAATACAAGTGGAAGTTGTTCAGTCACATTTTTACTTGACTTAAAATACTGGAGTACTCAATTTTAAAATCAGTTATATTCAGAAGTACAATTTCTTTTTAATGTTAACGCAGGGTTGCATTGTTGACTCTGAAACAACCGACTGAATGCACAGACATGCTTGTAAATCCTGTTGCATCCAAAGCTGGTCAGATATGATACAATGACTATAGGAACACAAATGAGTTTGCAAAAGGACCATGATTGTCATACCCCACCCCCACAAAACGTGTGTTTGCTGTGGGGTCTGTGAGTGTGTGTGTGTGTCTGTGTGTGTGTGTGTGTATGTGTGTTTGCTGTGGGGTCTGTGTGCGTGCGTGCGTGTATGTGTGCGTGCGTGCGTGTGTGTGTGTGTGTGTGTGTGTGTGTGTGTATGTGTATGTGTGTTTGCTGTGGGGTCTGTGCGTGTGTGTTTGCTGTGGGGTCTGTGTGTGCGTGTGTGTTTGCTGTGGGGTCTGTGTGTGTCTGTGTGTGTGTGCGTGTGTGTGTGTGTGTGTGCGTGCGTGCGTGCGTGCGTGTGTGTGTGT
>JAAGVU020000019.1:13875078-13896616 GCA_011763525.2 Mormyrus iriodes
TGTGTGTGTGTGTGAATGTGTGTGTGTCTGTGTATGTGTGTGTCTGTGTGTGTGTTTGCTGTGGGGTGTGTGTGTGTCTGTGTGTGTGTGTCTGTCTGTCTGTCTGTGTGTGAATGTGTGTGTGTCTGTGTGTGTGTGTGTATGTGTGTGTGTGTGTGTATGTGTGTGTGTGTGTGTGTGTGTCTGTCTGTGTGTGTGTGTGTGTCTGTGTGTGTGTGAATGTGTCTGTGTGTCTGTGTATGTGTGTGTCTGTGTATGTGTGTGTGTGTGTGTGTGTGTGTGTGTGTGTAACATGCCCATTTGGTTTGTGATTGGATGCCATCCCCTGCCCACCACCACTGACACTGCTGCCTTCCTCTACGGTCACCCTAACCCCCCCAGAGCCCAATGTGGCCCCAAATCCCAGCCTGACCTGCCGAGGCAGTTCTGCTGTCTCACTTTTCATTCGATTCCTGCTTGAAGCATGTAGATGCGACCGGAAGTCTCGGCAGGGCCGAACCTGCAATGGACTGAGAATGCCGTCTAGCTAAAGGTATGTTGACTCCTCACTGCTCTTTTGGTTACAAAATCAACCTTCCTAAAAACGTCCCTTACAATCAATTGTTTGATTTCTGTTACCTATTATGTAAATTAATTGAGTCCGTTACTCTGAAAGCTCTTTCTGGGTGAGGGATGGCACCCTGTGATAACCTTCAGGTTAGACGTAGAGATCTCGCTGAGTTTGTCAGCTAACGCTCGGCTATGAATGAGCATTCTAGTGGGCCTGAGAACACATTCCAGTGTGTGCTGCATTTCAGAACATTGTTTACATGCTATCACCTGTGCTTTGGCTGACGCAGCTCTCATTTCTCCTCTGAGGGTCTCTCCTGCATCCTTAAGTTTATACTCTAATGGTCTGTGAATGAATCCTGATAGTCTCAGTTTGGGAGAATAAGCCAGGCAGCACATCAGAGAGCAGGCCTGTCCCTTCATTAGCGAGAAATTGACTGATCATTAGCCCCCGTGGCCCTCCTGCGTCATTATGGCTTGGTGCTGGCCTGAACGCGCGTGCTGCTGTGATATGAGACTCAGAGCTGTGACAGCGGCTAGTCACTTCTGTTCTCATGGGACACTTGACCAAAAACTGTCAGATCGCATCATTGCTGTGATTAATGCCTTTAGATTGAAACTGTAATGCACTGAACATACATGCTTTGCCCTCTTTCCTTTGACCTTACATCACATTTTTTTGTCATTCCCAGACCAGTTGGTGGGGGAAGGTAATAGTGTTTTATTACTCTGCTCTAAACTGGGTTATTAAAATGATGTGGAACACTGGTCAAGGAATTTCTAGTAATTCAAAACCTAGAAGAGCATCAGTTCAATCAATTCATGATGAATGGAAGCGAAGTAAATACTGCCATCTGGTGGTGAGTTTACATTTAATTTCGGTCCTCTTTCAACCTTTATGGGTGTGATTTCTGCATCTTGCTCTTCTGCTGATTCTTCTGCAGGACTTTTTTCAAGGCTGTTGATGTTTCAGATATTTGCTTTTGAAGTTCCTGTAGATGCCTCTATCCTTCCTAGGTTCCCCTTTAGAATCTTCAAGGAAGTGCCATTATTTGCTAAGCTTTCTCCATTGGCCTCTTTCGTCATTCGCCTTCCTTCGAATACATACACGGCTAACTGTAGCCCCCACCTTCCTCCTGTGAATGGCAGTGTATCAGGACCCCTCAGCCAGTGGTGTGGAGAAGCAGCGGGGAATAATCACTCCTCTTTACAGACATGATTTATCAGCAATAATTTTCTGCAGACAGGTGTGTGGCGAGCAATAAATGACCCCCCCTCCTGTTACCTCATTCTTGCTCCTCAGTCTCAGCCGCCCCCCCCTCCCCAGGCCATAGGAGCTGTGGCCCCTTTTCTCCCGGTGGTGGGAACGTGATCATCAGGAGCAGGTCACACACACACTTCATTAGCCAGATGACTTAAGCCAAATCTAAGGATTTCCCTATAGGAATGTTACATTAGGCTTAAGTTATCCAGCTAACTAGGAATTTCTGCTTTGTGGAATACCCCCCAGCAGACATCTCACTTCCTCATTGCCTCCTTCTGGCCACCATGATGCTGTCCCTCCGCAACCTAAACATCTTCCTGGTCCTGTTGTACCCTTTTCACTCTTTGATCTTTGACTTATTATTAATTATTATTATTGTTGTTGTTGTTGTTGTTGCTTGTTGTTATTTGTTGCTAGATGCCACTGACTGAACCATACAGATGGCATTTCTCCAGGGTGTCCCGTCTGCTGCCTGGGCCTCCAGTCTTCCCAGTGTTTGTCCTTATGAAGGTTATTACTGGGAGTGCAGGTTCCCTTCAGCTTCATTATTTGTCCCCTGTGGATGCTGAGAGGCTCCCTAATACCACACAAGGGCCGGTGTCCAGGTCCCTTCGCAGAACAGCCCATCACACCCAGCATTGTGTTTTTACATTTCTCCCGTTGGCGCTCTGGGCCTGCCGCTCAAGCACCCGCTGTGGATCGATACCGTGCGGACATGCGACATCATCGCCATCCCGTGGGAGTGGAGAGGACGTGGGGCAAGGATGTGGGGCCTTCTGCTCGCATTTGGTCAAAGCAGCTTGTCTGTAAAAGCCGTGTTGTTCATTTCTAATCTCCCTCTGAATACTGCCCCCCCAATAAACCCTTTCATCAGAGGTGGGTGAAGTGCTGGGGTCATTATCAGCATGCTGACAATAAGAAGCCTGGACCTCGTCACTCTGTTTGGTGGCTGTTTTTTTTCCTATGAAAAAGTTATTTGTCGTTATTTTCATTACCCAGCTGCTGCTGATCGATGGCGAGGCTTTGGGAAATTCACCCGAGAGACGAAGACAGGCTCCTCTTTGAAAACATCTCGGCAATGAGATGGAATATGTGCCACAAAAAAAATAGCTGTCACTCCCCTCAATCAGCTGCAATCACAATGACCGCCCTAACCCTTCGGTCCCTCATTACTGCCACCTACCTCCAATCACTGCGCTGCTCTTGAATTATTCATCACGCATAACTTAAGCCTTGCTGCTGGGATGAAAGCATGGCAAATCCCGGAGCTGTGCCCGTCCTCAGCGTCTGATCTCCCTTGCGTTACGGATTTGCACGATGTCACACTCATGCTGGCGTCCATGGTGTCCACCGCACTGCCACTGAGCTGCCATCTAGCAGGTGTGCGTCATCTGATGTAAGCAAACGGGACATGTCTTGGTGGATCACAGAGATGATATTTGCCATTTGCTAGATTGTGTAGGTTCTGGTAGCCTGCGGTTGTGTTTTGGACAATGCTGGGGCTCACAGAAGTGTCAGGTGTTTAGTCAGGTCCTGCCTCCTCCTGTAGTTCTGTTGTCTATTGGGCCTAGACTCTGCACACACATATACACTGCTGCACGACTGCACACAAGCATACACTGCCACACACACAGATACACAGCCGCACACACACATACACAGCCACACGACTGCACACACGCAGGGATTGGCTCCAGAGAGAAAACTACTTAATGAGACTGTAACAGTTTGGCAGTCCATGTAGGAAGTGTGCACTAAGTGATTGCTCTTATTCAAATCTCTCATCCAACTCTCCATCGCACCCCCCCCGCCCCAAACTAGCAAGAAAATGCAAACTATACAACAGAAGACGATAGAGCCTGACAGTCTTGCTCAGCACCAACAAAAACATTTGACAGTCATAATTTCATTACTGGCTTCTGCTTTGCATTTCAATAACCGCCTTGCCATAAGTGATTTGGTACAGGGTTATACCTGCCATGGCCCACGCTGCAACAGGACTGTAAATATATCAGCTGACTTCCTCACTGAATTGTGATTGGCAGTTAGCTTATAGGAGAGACTCTATCTGATTGGCCAAAATTGAAGGAATTCAAATTCTTGGAGGGGCCTCTTCTGTTGTTCGACATGAAGCATGATTAGACTAATTGCACGTGAAATGATTCCTGATAGGTCCTCCAGATGTAATGAGCGATCTGTTGGCTTTTGTTTAGTAGTTCTTGTTTTATTAAACAAATGGAGAGGAAGGTAACCTTGACTGCAAATCATAGTCTAGTGGAAGTGGACGAGATGTAAGTCACACTTTCATATGGTGCCATGTGATGTTTTGATGGCTTATTTTAACAAAATAACATTTCAGATTTCAGATGAATATCCTAGTAGCAAAACTGTCCATCCATCCATCCATGAATCTCCTAACTGCTTATCCTGGTCAGGGTTGCAGTCCTTTTTCTCTGTTCCAGTGAGTAACTTAGTCTTCTGAGGTTTGTGCAGAAAAGGTTTTTTTTTCCTTCTTTCTCAATTCTTTCATCACAGAAACGCAACGAAGCCCCCCCCAAAGTAAGGCCTCAGTGCTGCACATTATGTCGGCTATCGGGGCACAAAATGAAAAATGCTGGCGCCACGCAGGCCGCTGAGCTATAGGAGGTGCTCTTCCTCAGACTTGCCATGATTGTAAAAGGTCAGGAAAAAAGACTTTGAGGGTCAAAGGTCAAAGGGAGATCCCCATTGGCACCTTTTCCTGCTAAGAACAATAACTTACAATCCAACAAAACCAGTCAAAACTGACGAAGGATTTTACTTAAATGCAAAATGAACCATAAATCACTTAAGAGGCCGGATTAGAAATGCATGGGAGCTGGCGAAATTTCGAGCTTGATCGATCTGCCCCTTGGATGGCCGTGACGCCATTGTGGTTACGGGGTTAACGCTTTCTGCAGTTTTGGCTCCGTTAGCCAGTCGGGGGGGGGGGGGGGAGACTGATGGGAGGACAGTCACAGGTGCAGATCTGCTGAGCCTGATTACACTCAGACAGACAAGTCACACAAAGCTGGGCTATTAATGAAGATGTTATTGGAGAGGTGGGCCGAATGTGTAGGGAGGTGTGGAAGGAGCAGGGATTATATGGGGGGGGGTGGGCCGTTTGGGGAATTACATTCCTCTCATTATGACAGCATCTGATTCCAGAGGACACCTCACCTCCTCATTGCCCCTTTCTGTCCATCAAGGCATCGTCACGCCGCAAACGAAACCTCCGTTCAGGTCTTACCCTGCCGACCGCTCCTGGTCTCACCTGCGTGTTTCAGCATTCACTCTGATTCCTGTATCATCTGGGCTCTGAGAATTCAAAGGAAAGGGGGGAAAGTGGAGGTTGAGAGAGAGAGAGGAAGGCAAGCCTCTGGGCCACAGCTCAGAGTGTAGAGGGCCAGGCAGTGGGGGCCCTTTCTTCCCCACAGTCGCTTTAATCTCTCTGACCCACAGTTTCCCTGATGGATATCAGCCGCAGGGCTAGGAAATCTGTTGCAAAGGGAAAATGCAGCTCTCTGCGACCCTACCCCCTACCCCCCCACCTTTCAAAACGGCCCCCGTCTTTGTGTGTGTTCAAATGTTCCTGAACGGTGGGGTTGATGCGGGTGCTCCATTTGGTAAGGCAGCCGGCGCCAGCAAGAGTGAAAGTGCTCTGCCAGTGGACATTGGGGACTCGCCTGCGTATCGCCCCGCTGTTTTGGTTTCACGGCACTTTCGTGTTCGATGTGAATTATCAGGAGTAAACGGAAATGAGAGCAGGGTGAAAATGAGGAATAGAGACACGCTCACAAAATAAAAAGCAAATGACGTGAGAGTGTGACAGGATTAAAGTGAGAATGCGCAGCTGTCCTTCGCGGGGTGAAGCACAGAGCCGCCTCCCCTCTCACCAGGGTGGCCGTCGTTCACGGCAGGGCCTCATCCCTGTGTGTCAAGGCCCTTTAAAAGCCAGAAGGGGGGGAGCTCTGAAAGCCATTCCCAGTATAATGGGGCCCCCCTGAGCTTCTCGCCCGCAGAGGATCGGCATGGAGGCCAGTCCCGGGCTCGTAGAACTTGATCCGTATCGGACGCCTCAGGGTGGCCTCACCAGTCACATCCTGGGCTTCAGCTGCCTGCCCCATTTCTGCGTAAAGTGACGACTTCTACCTGAAGCCCCTGTTTTTTGGTTAAAATGTACTTTAGTTTTCTGTTTCTGTTTCTCATTATGGTTCCATTTGGTTTACTGAAAAAAAACAAGTTTTCACTGAGCTGAGTGGCTCCCCATCGAAAGGCCCCATGTTTCCTGGGTTAGGTTCCAGGCTCGCACCAGACCCCACACTACTGGGTAAATAGATGTAGAAAAGCTATAGATGGATGGAGGTTTCATTTATATGTATATATAAATCTATATATACAATATATAACTATAAAGAGTGGGAGGAGCTGCTCTCTTTATGCCTGGGCTTTAAGGTCCAGTATAAGCCTGCGGGCGGTTCTGATTCACCACTATTTGAAAAAACACAGACAACTCATGTAGCTCGGAGCAGCAGCCGAGGCTGGGGAGGACCGTGGTCTTTTACACCGCCCTTGCCCCGTCCCCACCATACCCTCAGCCTTCCGAGTGCAGCTACTTTCAGAAATGCCATCGAGATGTGTCTTCTCAGTGGCGGCCTGTCTCCCAGCCCACGGCTCACGGCAGCTGGACCCCCGCTGTGCCCCATCTTGTCCCGAGGCATGACAAGTCAATATTGATGCCCAAAAAGCAGACGCACGTCCCAGCACCCCCCTGACACCATGACAAGTGGAACCTCGAGGATTCTCCCATGACTCCCCAAATGGCAATCACGCTGACCCCCCCTCCATGGTGAAGAGAAAGCGGGTGATGGGGCATAGCCCCCGCCAGGCTTGTGCTAAGTAGCACGGCCCTCATCGTGCCAAATGAGGTCAAGGGACCACAAGAGCATCAACAACGAACATGAGATACATGTCAGGAGCTCAGTGCCACCCATGCTGATCACTCCTGCTGTGCGGAAGCTTCTTCACTGAGTTCCTCTCCAGCGGCTCTCGCCTATTGAGGAGGATAAAGGACATACTGTACCAGCTGCTGTTTAAGTGTTATGAAAATTATCTGGAAAAGAAAACATTTTGGCTGCCTCATTGCGGGCCTGACATCGTTTTGTGTGTGTGTGTGTGTGTGTGTGTGTGTGTGTGTGTGTGTGTCTGTGTCTGTGTCTGTGTGTGTTTGGCTCATTGTGTATAGAATAGGGTGGGAGAGGAGCAGCTGAATAAGCCAGAGCCTGCTTTGAGCGGGCTCTGCTACATGGCGAGGCACAGTAAGGATCAGAGAACCACAAGGTCACAATAGAAGTGTGCGTGCGTGTGTGTGTTTGTGTCTGCGTGTGTCTGTGTATGTATGTATGTATGTGTGTGTGTGTGTCTGTGTGTGTGTATGTGTATATATATATAGGTATTGTGTGTGTCTGTCTGTGTGTGTTTGCTGTGGGGTTTGTGTGTGTGTCTGTGTGTGTGTGTATGTGTATATATATATAGATATTGTGTGTGTGTGCGTGTGTGTGTTTGTGTGTGTGTGTGTGAGCTTGCAGGGCCTCCTTTCATTCTATATCAGTGTGTTGCCTTTTGCCAGAGTGGAAGCTGAGCTTTCAGTATAACAAAAGCCTCTTTCCCTTCAGTCACTGCAGCCCCCACGGATCCCCTTTGGAACCAGGCGCTGCCTGCGGTGAAGGAATCAAAGAATTAATAAATAATGCAGCATGAGAGAAGCAAAGCCATCCAGTGTGGACTGCGGTAGAATTTATTTTGACATTTCATCTGTTTGTTTTTTTTGTTTTTGTCCAGCATAGATACGGTCAGTGTGACCAGAACCCCCGAGGGCAAAACAACTGCACTGTGCCAGCCTCCTTTCAGCATCGCTGCCACGGAAAATACACTGATTTAGGAAGGACTCCCCCCCATCAAAAGCAGTCCATCTCATTTGCCTGTTGAGAGTTCTGAAGAACCCTTGAAGGAATGAGATCCCTCCCACCAGTCTTTAAACCAACAATGCTTTATTTTATCATTCACTCCAAATGTCTGCTTTCCATCCCCTGCAGTCTGCTGCCATCTTAACTTTTTTTTCCAGTCCTAAAGCACTCACACAGGTGCCAACATTCTGTTTTTTCTTATGTAACACCTGAAGAATTGAGTACCGACCAGCGCTAGTCTACTCAATTAACTGTGTGCAAAGTGCCTAAACATCGGCCGTATCTCTGACACTCTCTCCCACACACTCAAAGTTAACCTCTCGATGTCGTGTCACATCACACCACTCGGCCGCCGTGCTATCACTCGCTCTGCATTCACACGAGCACCCACAGCAAACCCTGAAAGCACCATCAATCTCTCTGGCAGTCCCAGGCCCCTCTCACAAGCCCGAGCGAGGGGCCCACTGTGTCCCCCTTACTGCCAGCCGCACACATCGGGCTCCGTACTCTTGCCCTGCTTCAGTGCCATTAGACAGATGGCACATTGTTAGTCCGAGGGGTGAAACAAAAGCAGTGCCCCAAAACGTTAAATTAGCTTTAATTGGGTAATTAGGCCAATTGAGAATGAACCATTTAAAGTGGGAGACATGTTGGACGTGAGTGTTGCACTGGTGCAGAGTGGTTTACAGAGAAGCACCACTATTACAGTTCATGATACAAAACCAGAAAGAAACTATTTATTAAATATATTCCTTTTTCTTGTCGTCATTATGAAAACAGATTATTGCTTTTTCTGTGCCATTTTGTGTCGCCCAGTTGCTGTATGTGTAACAATGAGCTGAAGTTAGCTCAGATGTATCGGTGGCCTAAGCAGAGGGTTCAGCAGGATCCTGATGACTCATGTCATCAGCCGAGACACTTTTAATCATGGAGTCCACTGTACCTCACGGTCTCCTGCTGATGTCCTAACACATTTGTTCCTCAGGACTTCACTGAGTAGTAGTATAGATTAAGAATCCTTACTTTCCAGAATGACAAGTATTCTGACTATGAAAAAAATATATATGAATAATTAATCATAGATAATATTTATTTGACATGAAAGACAACATGCTCCATTTTATCATACAATAACGTCATTTAAAATGTGTTAGTAATCCATCATACACCCCTGCATCGTCTAAAAGCTTATTCCTGGTCATGGTTACGGGATCTGTAATGACGACAGAAGTAATATCAATTTTTAAATAGCTACACTATTTGTGGAGCAAGATCAAATTTTTGGATTAAGCTGGCCTTATCACAGATCTTCTTCTGCTCTACATACTAATGTCTAAGTGGTAGGAACTTGGCCATTTGCCACGTCATGAATAATTCCCTGTTACTAATTAACAAAAGTAGAGGTTACATTCTCTCTACTTTCGTGACTTTGACATCATGCAGAGGCGGCTCCCTGCATTCTGAATACACAGCGACTCCTAACGGCCGGCTAGCGTAATATTCGGGGTTTTCTCAGGTTGAACAGAATGTGCGTTTCAGGGGCTTGAGAATCGCGCTGTAAAAAAGCGACTCACAAAAAAGGCCAGAATATTTTTTTATGTTAAAACCTTATGATCAGCTTCAGTTACTTTAAGTGTCAGATGGTTTCCGCAGCGGAAAATGAATACAGTGGCTTGTTTTTAAGAAAAACATTTTGAGCATGTTTTACTTAATGAGCAGGACATTGCAAAACAGGTTAAATTCCTACCATATTTGAGTCGAATCATTTCGGAACATTAAATGCTTAACTATAGTTTTCAGACCACGTACTCGTATCGTATTTCTCCGTAACAGGTTTCTTTTGCCAGATGTTCCAAAACGTAGCATATTTAGATAATATACGTGGGGTGACGCGCATAAAAACACAAAAGGGAAATCACACCATATTCAACAGGGAGAAATCATTATAAGACCAACTGTTGTTTTTCATTCTATTCTACACCGATGAGCCGCCGCATGATCATTTACAATATGACTTCGTACTTGTGAGAATTGTATTTCGGATATGTCAGGCAAAAATACAATGAAAGTCAATGGGAATATATGACTAGTAGAAACGGAATTATAGAGCTTAATAATATGAATTCTTACTAGTAAAAATACAATTCTTACTAGTAAGAATTAGTATCATTCTTACTAGTAAGAATTGTATTGTAGATATTTCGAATTCATATTCATATTGCATTTTTACTAGTAAGAATGCTGTTTTTACTAGTAGGAATTAAGTTACGACGCGTATGACTTATATTAATAAAAGACGATTTGGCTTGCCATACCAGGGCAACACCTTCAACTCTCCATCATGTTCCTGCAACCATTCCCGAACAATTAAGCGGCATGGCGCACCATTGTGCTGAAGGAGGCCATCCCATCGGGGAATACCCCTGACATAAAGGGCTGCATCTGGTCTGTCCCAGCAGAACATTAACTGGCCTGCCACCCACACGGAGCAGGCTGCATGCATTACACCCGGTAATATGATCAGTAATATTTTCTGGGGTTTGTGCGACAGCAGCCACCCGTAGGTTCGTTCATATCCCGCATCGGTGCGCGACACCCTGTCAGCAGCTGAGAGTCGCTCAGGACTTTCCCCCGGCCCGTTCCTCACGCATCTGACATGTCGACAAGGAGTTCCGAATATTACCGTACTACCTAATAATATATGCCAGACCTCGCCTTGCGCCGTTTTTAAGAAAAACAGTCGAAATTATTCGATTCATATGATTGAATCTTTGGCTCTTTGGTGTAGTTTTCAAAAACGGCACTTTGAAGGGGCTTTGAATATTTATATTGGCGTGAAATGAAATGTTGTTTTGGGGGAAAAAATGCAAAAATAAAACATATAAACTACAATTGAGAGACCTAATGACGCCTGGTCAGGCACCGCGGCGGACAGTCCTTTTCAGGGCTTAGCCTGAACATACATCTATATGTCAATGGTTGGTGCCTGTTGAGAACAAGTGAGTTATGCAAAGCACATGTGAGTTTGAGTTAGATTTAACGTCAGGATTGGATAAAACGTTGTAACTTTGCAAGGGAGTAAGCTAGTGACGCCCGCTCAGGCACGTCGATGGACAGCTCTTTTTGGGGGCTTAGCCTGACGCTCCACACGTCGGCGTCCGGCAGTGAGCTGCAGGTGAGCCGGAGGGACGGGGGTGGGTAAAACAAACAAACAAGGAGTATGAAAAGTTACATCGGGCTGGCGTGGAGCTCCGATTATCTTACTTTCATAGCAGGCTGACATACTTGGCTTCAGTCTGGCTTCTGGCTGAGCAGGTGCTGCCGGACGGGCTTGCTGTGCGGGGAGGGACGCCCTGCTGAGCGCCGCGCCGCCGGGCGGAAGGGAACGCGAGCATGGGCGTATTTCAGCTGCTTGTGTATTATAAAAAAGGAACATGAAGTGTTTAAAGAGCCAGAGTGAACAGCCGTAGTTCGGGACGTAAAGAAATGTAGCTAATAGCTTCGGGTGCCGCTTGACAAGCTGCCGCTAACACGCGTGCGGGTGTCTGTCTGGTGTTTGGGATCGAACCTGGATAAATAATCAAAGAGTGTAAATGCTCAGTTGTAATTGTGTAACCGAGTCTTGTGATGAACGTCCTGGGCACTTTGGTCTGGATCTTAGCTGTGAAATGACTTTAACAAGCCGGTCGTGGCTTAAAAGCAGGTGTCTGTAGGTTGGCTGTAGATGGCAGAAACGCCTTCCTCTTGTTTGTGCAGGCTTACGTAGCGGGATCGCTGCACACTGTCACGGAACGTGGCTCGTTTAGGTGCCATGCGTTTCCAGCTTGGTTCTAAGGCCCGCACGGTGATGTCTTCCCTGCCTGCCTCCATGCCCAGCGCCGGGAATGCAGCCGCCCCTGCCGCCGGCCTCGGTCAGGGAGCTTGTGCGCTCCTGCCTGCACAGGGACCCCGTGGCGGCCGACCTGCGCTGCAGCCTCTTCGTGGCCGCCGCCCTGACGTACAAGCGCGACTCCGTGCTGCGACCCTTCCCCCCGCGCTATGCCAGCCAGGACAATAAGGAGTTTGAAGCTCTGGTGAGTTTGTGATCGTGGCCCGAGAGGGATTCATGCCACCTTTCTGTGTCAGTGTCATTCATTGTGGTACAATAGCAGGTGGTGTATTTGTTAAGGACTGGACACAATATTATCTTTAGAAACATAACCTGAGGTTAATGTGTAGTGTTTATTTTAGTTCAAGAGACATTAGTTAAGGAGAACTGCAATGTGTCCAGAAAGTGGGTAGTTTTGTGCTGGAGAGATGGGAGTGTGGGGTTGCTAAAGGGCTCTTGGTAACGGTAGGTCTACCTTAGGCCAAGCTGCTTAATTTGAATTCAGTAAAATACCTAAATGTTGAAATTGATAAGGGCTAACTCAGCTGGAACCCTTCCTGTTGCCTTCGAGCTGTACCTATGCGGGTGATGACCTCGGCCTGCTTGCCCACAGCTAGCGGATGCGAGCTCCATGCCAGGAGTGCGGGAGCTGGTCAGGTTGGGTCCTGGAGAAGGAGAGCATCACTTGGCCCTGGCTCACTGGGTCCTGTCCTCCAGGAACTTTGCCGTGAGGACACTGCAGAAGAATGAGGTAAGTAGACATGGAAGCCACTGCTGTCAGCTGAGGGCTCTTTGGAACCTTGCATGAGGAAATTGTGTGAGGTGCAGCCGGGTTGAATGTACACCTTTGTCTTTTGCTAACCTTAATTATCCAATTTCACCAGTATTCAAGAATTCTGGAGCTGACTGGCTATGAGGGCACTTCCATGCCTTCACCAGACTTCCTGTTTGAACTGGAATACTGCAACCAGATGAATGCTATGTTCGAGAAGACCAGGGATGGACGGGACCTCCTCTACGCTTTCCACGGCAGCCGATTGGAGAACTTCCACTCCATCATTCACAACGGTTTACTCTGTCATCTCAACAAGGCCTGTGGCCTCTTTAAACCTTTTAAGCACTCCCTATGGTTTTTTTAAACATAGAAATGTACAGGCGATCACCAGTCCCGGCCCTAGAAGAGCCCTTGTCTCAAGTTTAAGAAGCCATTGATTTTTTAATAGCAGGAACAGCCAACAGTTGTTATAGTTTGTTTTAAATGCATTGCATTTTGGACATCTGAGCAGAAAAAAATGTTTCTGCATTTAAATGATATAAATGCATTAGTTTATCAATTAAATGGAAATGTTAGACTTAATTGTCATATTTCACATTATTCTGAAACCATATGGAATAGCACCAAAATATGCCCAGGATATGTGCTCTTCCAGAGCTGGATTGACGACCCCTGGCTTGTAGTGTACATAAAAGCAAACCAAAACCTAATTTTAAATCAAGCTGAAATTTCAGAAATACTGATTTTTCATACTCCATGTGTTAATTTTGGTAATAAAACAGGAAGTGGTCTGATTAGAGCTAGTAGTAGCTGGATTTAGCAGGCACAACAAACAAACCAGTTTACATCCTTGGCTGGCATGTGACTGTTGGCATCTTACTTTTTGCAGACCTCACTGTTTGGTGAAGGTACTTACCTCACCAGTGACCTCAGCCTTGCTGTCCTCTACAGTCCCCATGGCAACGGGTGGAGGGAAAGCCTTCTGGGGCCACTGCTGAGCTGCATTGCTGTGTGTGAGATCATAGATCACCCTGACGTTAAATGCCAAGTAAAGAGGAAAGGTGGGGCTCCGCCCATGACAAGGGGTAACGTGCAGTGATGTCCTTAAGGGTGGCTGCAGCTGTGCTGATGCCAACTCGAATGTCCATGCAGATTCCGAGGGCATCGACCGGAAACGAGCAAGGGTGAAGAACAGCAATGGTGGGGAGGTGCCTCAAAAGTACTTTGTGGTGACAAACAATCAGCTGCTGAGAGTCCGGTACCTCCTGGTGTACTCCCAGCGGCGCCGGAGTGCCAGGTAAGGCCGCCTGCCGCTGATCTTAATGCGGTCATTCTGAAGGCTGGCAGAAACCTTAGGTTTTGGAAATCCAGATGTGATGCATCACCCTGCTGCCTGTTGACTGAGCTGTGTGGTCCTAATGTTCTCTGTGTGCTTCCAGGCATCCCCAGGGAACCTCCTGGCTGGTCAGACACCACTTTGCCATCACAATGAGCCTCTACCTGCTCCTGCTCCTGCTCATCGGTGCCTTCAACTCTGCCGGCTTCCAGGCTTTCTGGTACAGACTCTTTCGCTCATAAAGAAGCCCCCCTTCTCCCCCAACCCCGCCTCTTTCTGTCCACATCTTAAACAAAGTGCCTTCATTCCTTCCACGTGGAGTTACTTACTCTGGGGTGCCTCTCTAGCACGCGTGTCACCTCTGCATGTTCAGGATTGTTTGCGTTGGGGTGTAGGACCATTCATTTCATTTGCATCTCAACCAACTTATGCATATATTTTTTTTTATGAACAAAAGAGCCTTGATATTTTCCACTACACTTAATTTATCTTTGCTTAAGGTAAAACATCCTTCAAGAGAACAATAGGAACATGGGAAAGCCTTGTGAATGATATTGCTGGTCAGTGGATGTTCTTGACAAAGATGACTCCTTGTGTTGGGACACTCTGCCCGTGATCAGTAGGTTGCTGGTTCAGATCCATGTTCTGTGTCGGCTTGCTGTCTGTTGCTTGATCTCTGCCGTTCTCATTTTCTCCATTTTGCTACCTTTGCTATAGTAGCAGTGCAACGGACGCCTTGTGGTGCTATAATCTCTTATGCTTGATGGAAACACACCAGGATCCGTACCATCCTGTAGCATCTGCCTGCCTGCCCCGTTAAGGGCCTGAATTATTACTGAGCTTGGATGTGCCATTGTGCCCCAAACCACAGCGGCCCTCTGCTGGCACTCCAATGTGTTGTGCAGTAGAGCACCGTTTCTCAACCCGGTCCTCGGGTACCCACACACGGTCCAGGTTTTTAGGAGCTGGGGAGAGCAAAAATGTGGACTGCCAGCAGGTCCCCAAGGACCAGATTGGGTAGCTACCCTAGAGACGTCCAAAGGACACATCTGGGTGCAAGTGGCATTCTGTAGCATCTTCTCCAGTGATGGAATTTCACTTCAGTGGTTCTTGCCAAGAACGTCTCTGTTTGCGGGTCTCAATGTATCGCGACACTGAGTGGGTCAGACGGCCCAATGAGCCAGGCATTGCTTTGTGTGTTCTGCATGTTAGGTGTTGCCCTTTGATGTCACATAATATAGTCATGAACTGTTGAACGTTACTACCTTTGGGGGGGGGGGGTACTTTTCAATACCTCTTGTGATGCAGGCTTCATTAATTCATGTTACCTAATTTCTTTGTCGTCCATTTGAATGTTTGTATGAATAACTCTATTTTTACTTTGTGTTTAATACCGAATCAATAATAAATTGGTTTTCATTTGTTTCATTATGGAGTCTGTCGAATAATCAGTTCCTGAGACCAGATGTGCTGACACATCTGACGGGATCATCTGCACTGCAGATGTTGGTCCACGGCGGCTCTGGGCTTATTTTCCTACTATTTGATTCAGTACGTCTTCAGGAACACGCTGTCCAGCCGTCCTTCTGGAAAAAGGTCAGATAGTGTCAAAGGGGAAATGCACCGTATGAATTTTGTTCATTGCTGAGTATTTAAGGTAACCCTCAGTGTATATCCAATCTTTGAATCAGTCAGTATTTCTTATATAATACTCTCCAGTCCACTGGTGTTTTTTTTTTTATTGTACTATGAGTCCATGTGGCTCCAGCTACCAAGAAAATTTAAAGTCAAAGTATCAGTTGTATCAACTTCTGATATGCAAGCGGTCATACGCAGCGTACGTGACAGCGTACGTGACAGCGTACGTAACGGCGTACGTAACGGCGTACGTAACGGCGTACGTAACGGCGTACGTAACGGCGTACGTAACGGCGTACGTTATCGTTGGTCAAAGTGTAGATGAATGTTAATAAATAGTTAATACAAATTTTGAGATGAACATGACATAAGACTTGGACGTTAACACATAGCCAGAAGAAATGCAGCCAATCACCTAATACACGGGGAAAAATTGTGCAAATTTGGCATGGAACTGGATGAACAGAAATGTGCAATAACAGATTTTAGTTTCAGAATTACAAGTCCTCTTTATACCTGTAGCTGATGAGCAGTTAGAAAATGGGTGGAAATGGTGTGTCTACACACTCAGTGGCCAGTTTATTGGCTACACCTGCTGGTTAACGCAAACAGCCTGCTCCTCCAGACAGCCAATCATGTGGCTTCAGCCAATCACATGGCATACAGACATGGTCAGGAGCTTCAGTTATTGTGTAGCTGAGCATTAGAGTGGGTAAGGTGTGTGATCTCGAAGGTGATGATGTTGTTGCTGCTGCCAGGGGTGGTGGTTACAGCATCTCAAACAGCCCTCCTGGGATTTTCACACATACAGTATCTGGAGTTCACAGAGAGCAACAAAACACATTGTCGGCGGCAGGGTTGTCAGTGAAAATGCATTGTTAATAAAATGAGGAAAAACACTGAAGCTTTGCCATTTATGAGTACAGGCACATTGGAATGCATCTTTTCACACAGGGGAGCGTGAAGCCTGGGGTCTGGCTGCAGAGGCAGACGTTTATCCAGCTCCTGGAGCACTTTTCTGGGGCTTATAGGTCTTGCTGAAGGGCCTAAAGACAATGTAACTATTCAGTGAAGTATAGGATGGGAGAGGACAGACCAGATAGAGGACAGGAAGGACACAGCTGCAACAGTGCTGGGCAAAAAGGGCTCTCTCACCACACAAACTTGTCAGTCCTACAAGTGGTTTAAAAGTGTTTTTTGTAAATGTAGTAAATAAGTGCAAATATACACTTATGATCCAGATGACCATCTTTAAACATTTTCTTTGCCAAAGACAGGTGAGTTTGCGCTGTACCTTTAGCTGCTGGTGGCTGAGTGTCAGTACATGTGCGTCACATTGTTGTAAATTTTTAACCTCGTTGCTGTCTCCAGTGAAAGCAAACAGTGAATGATGTAACATGTCGTGAGTGACGTTTCCTGGAAGAGAGCTGGCGTGCCTGACCGGGAACAGCTCACTGTGCTGTAGCGTGGAGCTTGGCCACTTTGAACCACAGAGTGCTGCGGTCTCGTGTCTTTGAAATGATGAAACCCCCAAGCTAAGTGTGAATCATTGTAGGAGGCACGACAGTGCACTGATTAATCCTGTTACCCTTCACACAGCACTGCTTCTTAAGGTCGCAAAGCAAACCGATGTGGCGGAGTGGGTGAGGCACCTGCCTCCATCCTCTAACCGCTTGGCATAGCAGAGGTGTGAGGCAGCTGTACCGCCAGAGTCCCTCTTCCAGCCATTTGTTAACATGCATTGAATGTTGCGTAAACGGTAACTTGCACCTAGTGACCTCTGCAGCCCCTTAGTGAAATTTATACTTAAACATAATTTCTTTATTTTATCATTTTAATGTTAACGGCATCTTGCTGTGAGCCAAATATAAAGTTGAAACAACTTTTTTGCGTAGTTTGTAAAACTAGCTGGTACCGTTCATTTTGGCAAATACATGATCGATTGAGCTGATTTTCACTTTGAAGACTTGGGGGTGGTGGTGCTACAGTGGTCAGCACTGTTGCCTCACACCTCTGGGATCTGGGTTCAAGCCTCCACCATAGCTCCATGTGTGGAGTTTGCATGTCCTCCCCTTATCCTCATGGGGTTTCCTTTGGGTATTTCAGTCAGCAGATCATTCTTTCTTTTTCCACAGAATTAAAAAACAGTGTAGCTTTATCCCACTAATAAGTGCTGGCAAGTTTCACCACCAGCACCAGTGATATTAGACAAAAGTATACTGGTTGGCTATCAAATTTTCCAATACAGAAATATGGAGACACTAGCAAAAAAAAATGTATTAATCGATGCATTAAATGTAATTGGGATACAAAAATAATTCCATCTGCTCAATTTTTGCTATATTACTTCTATCTCTTTTCCCCACACTTCCACGTAACTTCCAAATCAGCACTGGTGCTTGTGGTCAACCAATCAGCAAGCTATGACTGTAGGCGACCAAGAAATCGGCAAGATATGACTGTAGGTGACCAAGCAATCAGCAAGATATGACTGTAAGCGCCTCCCTAGTAGTTTGCGTTAGAACGAAAAGTATTGAGTCTGGAGTAAGCACTAAGAAAGGTTTAGGAACTGCCTCTGAGGAACTACAGTCAGGCTGAGTTCCTGCAGTGTGAACGCAACAAAAGTCCCAAGTTCCGGAAAAAGGTTCTGGCTCAAGAAGAAAAGTTCTGGCGGTGGAAGCGCTTATTCACAAAACTTCAAAAGAACAGTGAACAAAACTGCCCAATGTGGCCTGAGGCTTACACAAGCTACCATAGCCGCTGTCACTGTGGGGCCATAAACGGCCTGTTATGCTGTAACCAGCGGTAACCCAGGCCTAGGTGGGCAGTTACGGCTAACGCATGCAGGACCACTTCAGCAGTGTTCCCAGAGGTGGTTCTCTCTCCATATGCTGACTTTATTCTATCAGTCTGCATCTCCAACCCCCCCACCCCCCCATTCAGTGAGGCGTGGGAAACTTGGCAGAGGGGAGAAAAATGAGTCAATCTGCCTGAGGCGTCAGCGCAGGTGTGCGACATAGTATCAAACTCAGACAAGTAATGGGAGAATATGCGTTTATTTTTTAATCAGTTTTGTGTTTCATTAGAATTGATTATTAATATTGTTACTGTTTTATTATGTACATAGCTGCCATAGTTCATGTGGTATCTTTTTGATGTGTATATATAGTATATATAGTTACAAATACTCGCTCACCAAATTTAACAAAATAAAATACAAAATATTGGTGTGAGAAATGTATTTCATTGAAATATAAGTAATCTGAAATTTGAAAATACAAAATACATGTAAAATTGTAAAGGTACACGACAAATGTGTAATATTTACAGAATGTGCAGCTTCACCTAACTTTACATAGAATAATAATTTTATGATTTACATGTGTTATAGTGTTAAATGTCAAATGATAAATGAGTTTTGCGATATTAGTAACATAATGAGAGTCCAACAGACTGCACCTGCGGCAGCGGGTTGCAGGTGGGATATCGCTGTTCCGGAACATTTGTATCATGGTTTTTGGTTCAGAACCATTATTCCCTTAATTTATACCCTGTATTTCCCACAGATTTAGCGGCGGTGGTTGATGAAGGTGCCGGTCGGTGCCCGTGCACACACGAGAAGCACATCAACGCTTTCTTAAATGATCATAATGCGTGAATTTGCCATTTTGTTTTACAGTAGCTTCTCCCTTTTACACAGGCTCAGTGGCTATAAAAACTCCTACGTTTAGCTGCTACAAATAAATTTTGTCCTTAGGCACTAAAGTAGCTAACCTGATTTCCATGGCTTCCATATATGACAAACCACAAGATGCCGCTGAGCATGCCTGGCGAAGTTAGCCAGAATTCCACTAGCAGGCTAGCAAGTTAATTCACAGGTTCTAGAGCACAGCACTGCAGTTTGCTCTTTGCTTTAGTTTTCTGTCCTATTGACATTTAGTGAGCGATATCTGATAGTATACTTTACTGTATACGTTACCTTTACTTTAAATCAATTTGTACCTAGCAGTAAAGTAGCTTTTCCTCAGATTACGGGTCATGGGAAAACGATGTTTACAATGAGCAAGCTGGGCCCAGCGGGATGCATCATGTCATTCACTGGCATCTAGCCAAATATGGCGATAGACTATATTTAAGTCTGTAAACCTGGTGATGAAAATAAATAAAATTACATATTATATGAAGTATTTTAAATATTTTAAATACATAAAATACAATGTAGCTTGTGGTGTCGGCAGCCGGGGTCTTGCATCCCGGACAGCTGGGCCCGCACACACCTCAAAGAGTCCACCGGTCAGGCATGGTCATCCTGGGTATGGGACTGGGAGCAGCAGAGGGACCAGAGCACCACGCAGCCCCAACAGGACATGTGCCGGCAGGAGGGGTTGCAGTCCGCCTTCCCAAGGCCCACCAAGCTGTGAGGTGGGAAATGGGGCCGTGAAAGGCATAGAGAGTGGCCAAGTATCAGCACCGCCATCTACTGGAGGAATGGGGTGCAGCATATGGGCATATGACCATAATCACAGGGAAAGGTTTTCGACGGGTAGTCCCTAAAGAATTAACAGGTGTCTTCTGGGAAATGGGTCTTCTAAGGGTCCAGGACTACCAAAAAAAATCTCTGCTAATTTGGCCCCAACATGACCAAAATGAGCTTGTATAGTTAATGTGCACTATACAGCAGAATAATGAATAGTTTAAGATTTTCATTTGCACATGAACACAAGCATTGTTTTACAAATACAAAGGTCTGTCATTAGTCAGTCGATGACAGCTAAAGACAGCACACTGTTAGCAAGAAGGTACAGTGTATCTGTAAGTTTTATTATTACCAGTTTGGTCACGCATTGTGCTTGTGTCTCGTTAACTGCAGATATATTGTGCTGGTGCCAGCTTCCCAGCTCTCTGGGACTCTGCTGGCTGACGAAGTGCTTAGGGCAAACGGGAAGCTGTTCACACACCTGCCCATGCAGACCAAGGAGCTGTCACCAAGGTGGACTTTCGGGTTAGCAAGATAACTTGTCGGATTTAAGGTAGTCTGGGTAAGTGAATGAAGAAGAAGACAATTTAAAGTGCCTCTGTGTCCTCCTTCACAGTGACACCCCCTCGATGACACACCATAGCCTCTGCGTTCCCCTTCACAGTGACACCCCCTCGATGACACACAGCAGCCTCTGCGTCCTCCTCCATGATGACACCCCCTCGATGACACACGGAAGCCTCTGTGTCCCCCTTCACAGTGACACCCCCTCGATGACACACCGTAGCCTCTGCATCCCCCTTCACAGTGACACCCCCTCAGTGACACACTGCAGCCCTTTGTCACACTTGCCCGGTGGTCAAACCCCCCCCCCCTGCATTGGGCCCTGTTGGCACAGCGTGGGGTGCAGCAGGCATACAGGCATGGCAGAAAATGGAGCGCAAGGTCTGCCCCTACCCTCCTTGGGGCCTGCTTCATCAGTGTCGCCCCCCCACCAGGAGAAGAGTCCCCTGTACTGTCCAGCTCATCGGCTCACTGCAGAGGTAATTTCTGATATGCTTTTATACACTGTAGTTTTAACATCTCAGACAAGACCTCAAGTCACTAACCGCTCAAACCAGACGCAGTCGGCCATCCTCCAGTGTCAACACAGAATCTAATGAAGGGTGGAGCCATCCTTAATTATCATGGCACTTTTATCTTTACAATCAGCCTGTTGCTTTTCTTTTCTGGCTTTTCAATGTTTTTCCTTTGAGTATTTTTAGGTTTTAGTGGTGTGGAAAAACTGCCCCCTTTGTGATGTGGGTCACATGACTCCCAGAAGAAGGGCAATTCAGCCTGAGGATTGAATAATCAGCCATTTCCAGTGGGACGGAAATTAAAAGACTGGCAGGTCATCTGAGTGCATCACTGGCCATCACTAAGTCAACATGGTCGCAATAAAATGTCTGGTTATAGCTGGGTACTTCATCACTGCTGCAGGTATGTGTGAAAACAAGTCGCTTCTGTCAACTGGAGTGCTCCCCTGGCCCAGAATTACTGTCTTCAGGAAGGAATGGTGTGATCTCTGCCACAGAGACTGAATGCGGTTTAGCAGATAACTGTAAATAATCTTTAGTGTATATATATATGTGTGTGTGTGTGTAT
>JAAGVU020000019.1:13914548-13924992 GCA_011763525.2 Mormyrus iriodes
TTCTCCCCAAACGAGCTTGATGGGCCGAATGGCCTCCTCTCGTTTGTACATTTCTTATGTTCTTATGTTCTTATTGTGTTGCTCTTAACTTGCATGTGTCCTGGTGTTAAATCGTGTTTTTTCTCTCAGCAAATATACACTTAAAATGCTGATTAAATAGCTTTAAATCTTTTCTTTGACTAAGACTTTTGCACAGTACCGTATATATAATATGACTAGTACTGTATTTTAATGATGTGGTGTATAATTTGATTATCATATTTTTATAGCGAAAGCTTCCCCTGTCTAACGGCCCACTCGCTCACTCTCGTGTATTTTGGTGGCTGTGCCGCTGTGCCCCGTCTCTCACAGAGAAGCTGTACGTGGTCAAGCACCCAGAGCACAAGGCCCGCCGCCTAGGACAGACGGCCGCGTTCTGCTGCAAGGTGTCCGGCTCTCTGGAGGTGCAGCACTACCAGTGGTATGGAAGGCTGGGCGAGGACCCCTGGCATTTAGCTGCAGCAGCGCGGCTGGTAGATTTCCTGTTCGACTACAGCAGAGGGGACCTGCTCCAATGGTGTTCAGGTCGGCTTGTTTCTTGTCTCCCACAGGTTCCACAACGGCAGCTTGCTGGACCAGAGGCAGCTGAACTACGACAGCACCCTGGTACTGAGGAACCTGCAGATGGACCAGGCTGGGGAGTACTACTGCAGAGCGAGCAACGAGGGGGGGGCCATCAAGTCCAAGGCAGCCACACTTACCGTCATAGGTAACTTATATGGCTTATATATGACTTATATGGCTGCTTTCACAGAGCAGGCGCTCCAGAGTTGTGTTGCTGCGGCCCAACAGGACTTTATATTATCTGTATAGCAGTTGAAAGGCAGTGTATTCCGTTTTTGCATAGTTTTTCATGCAAGTATAGGAGTCGACAGTGTCTGACTTTGAGTAACAAGTACAGTTAGACTGGGAACAGCGGTACACTGTGTAATAGAGTTTAGTTACCAGTTTTAAATGTACAAAAGAAATGGTGTCACGCCAAAGCAAAACCGGGCAGGCGATTTTCACAAATGATTACTGTCCATAATGTCGCATCAAATCTTTGATTCTTCACAATTAGAGCTGCATGATATCACATGGCGATGTACCTGCGATTGTATGGCACATGCGCGATAATCACCAGGGCTTTAGATGACGGGTGAAACATTTGGCCGGACACCAGCATTTTGGTATAATACAGACATTTACTTACGCCCACAATTTGGTAAGCAGATTAGTAGCTCGCCTAAAATATTAATGAGATGCGCATTGTGACGCCCAGAAGTTAATAATCTGTATAAATTCGCTGTGTCCTTATGTTTATTATATTCGGTTAGCGGAGCACACCACATGCTACGGTTTTGGTAAATCATGTCTTTATGTCGTGGCGGTACTTTTTGCAGTATAAATTTTTTTAAACATAAGGATATGCCGAATTTATAAAGACTACTAATATTTCAGGCATACTACTAATCTGCTTACCTAATTGTGGGCGTAAGTAAACATCCGTATCGTACCGAAAAGCCGGCATCCGGACAAATGTTTCGCCCATCATCTAAAGCCCTGGTGATTATTGCGCATGCGCCATACAGTCGTGAGTACATCACAATGTGATATCATGCAACTTTATTCACAATCAAACATTGCGTGAAAATATGTTCGGCTGCAGCTTTGTAGGCGTAGTAACCAACCCTAACTAACCATAACCATAACCAACCACTTGAAATCTTTTCACCAGGTGCGGACACACCGTCATGTGACCCCAAACCCAAATCCCACTTGATCCGTCTTCCCCATGACTGCTACCAAAATGCGAGCGATTCTTTCTACTATGATGTGAGGAAATGTCCAGAGGCCACGTGTGTGGGGAAACGGGATAATGGTATCCGCTGCAAGGACTCGGTGCCGTACTGCTGTGGGATCACCAAGATGGAAGAGAAGCAGATATCCTGCCAGGGGTACCAGCTGCCCATCATGGTGGCCAAGGATTGCGGCTGCCGCAAGTGTGTGGACACCAAGGCCATAGTGCGTGGCCGGGCAGTGGCAGCGGACAATGGGGAGCCAATGAGGTTTGGACACATCTTCATGAACGGTGTCAGAATCAGTCGTACTGGCTACAAAGGCACCTTCTCGATCCCTGTTCCTCCAGACACACAGAGGCTAGTGTTAACCTTTGTGGATCACATGCAGAAGTTTGTGAACACCACCAAGGTTCTGCCCTTCAACCAGAAAGGTGGAGCCGTGTACCATGAGGTCAAGCTGCTAAGGAAGAAGGAGCCGGTGACTCTCAGTGCATCGGAGACCAGCACACTCCAGCTGGGAGAGGTGGAGGCTCAGGATCCCATTGCATACCTCCAAATCCCACCCAATTCATTCTACCGAGAAAATGGAGAGGTCTATACAGGCAATGTGAAAGCCAGTGTCACATTCCTGGACCCAAGAGATATCTCAACAGCAACTGCTGCACAGAGTGACCTCAACTTCATTGATGAAGAAGGCGATATGCTCCCTCTGAGAACCTATGGGATGTTTTCGCTGGACTTCCGCGATGAGAATGAGGGTAACCCTCTAAATGCAGGTGAGGTGAAGGTGCTCCTGGACTTGGCCCAGGTGAAGATACCCGAACACCAGGACACTATGAAACTTTGGTCTCTGAATCCTGAAACAAGCCTGTGGGAGGAGGAAGGGGACCTTCACATTGAGAAGAAGCAGAGAGGAAAGCGAGAAGAACGGACTTTCCTCATCGGTAACATGGAGATCAGGGAGAGGAGACTGTTCAACCTTGATGTTGCAGAGAACAGGAGGTGTTACGTGAAGGTGCGGGCTTTCCGCAGTGAACGCTTCATGCCCAGTGAGCAGGTCGAGGGTGTGGTGGTGACCCTGATCAATATGGAGCCTACAGCAGGATTTTCATCCAACCCGCGGGCCTGGGGCCGGTTTGACAGCGTCATTACGGGGCCCAATGGTGCATGCCTGCCAGCCTTCTGTGATGATCAGAAGGCGGATGCTTACTCTGCCTATCTCATGGCTAACATGGGTGGGGAGGAGCTAGAGGCAGTTGCCTCCTCTCCTAAATTCAACCCAAATACCATTGGAGTCCCACAACCTTATCTTGGCAAGCTCAACTACAAGAGAACAGACCATGATGACCCAAGGGTGAAGAAGACAGCGTTTAGTATCAATGTGGCCAAGCCAAGTCCCAATGTGGCTGATGAGGGCAATGGCCCGATTTATGCCTTTGACAACTTGAAAGAGTGTGAAGAAGCCCCCTTCAGCTCGGGACATTTCCGCTTCTCCAGGGTAGAGGGGGATCGGTACGATTACAACACAGTGCCTTTCAATGAGGACGATCCCATGAGCTGGACAGAGGACTACCTCAGCTGGTGGCCTAAGCCAATGGAGTACCGTGCCTGCTACATCAAGGTCAAGATAAACGGTCCCCATGAGATCAACGTGCGCTCGCGTAACATGGGCGGCACCCACCCTCGCACCGTGGGCCAGCTGTACGGCATCCGAGATACACGTAGCATCCGCGACATGGACAAAACGACCGTTTCTGCCGTGTGCGTGGAGTTCAAGTGCAGTGGGATGCTGTATGACCAGGACCGCGTGGACCGGACCCTGGTGAAGGTCATGGCCCAAGGCAGCTGCAAACGTGACGGTGTGACACCCATGCTACAAGAGTACCTGGTCAATCACCTGCCGCTGGCTGTAAACAACGACACCAGTGAGTTCACCATGCTAGCTCCCCTAGACCCGCTGGGCCACAACTATGGCATCTACACAGTGACGGATCAGGACCCGCGCACGGCCAAGGAGATCGCGCTGGGCCGCTGCTTCGACGGGACCTCGGACGGCTCCTCCCGGGTCATGAAAACAGACGAAGGCGTTGCCCTTACTTTCACCTGTAGCGACAAGGAAGTAACCCGACAGAGTGTCTTCCAGGCTCTCCAGAACGTTCCGGGGCCGTCTGTGGTGAGCGCCGCAGGGGAGGGCCGGCCGAACAGGAGGCAGAGGGGCAGTCTGGGAGCACTGCGTAGCAGCCGCCGGCGCAGCGTCCAGAACTCCCTTGCCAGCCAGGGGCGGGCTGCCGGGTGAGTTCTGCCAGGCGGGCAACAGCTCCTCACACCACGGGCACGATGAACACCCCTTGGAGATGCTCAGCTGCCGGGTTTGTTGTGCGCAGTTTAATTTTATGGTGCCTCGTGGGACATTTTTCTTTTCCTATGTTTAATACGTAGCTGTTAGATATTTAATAGCAGGTATACTGTGATAAATATTTACTACTTGAAACTGTAAATAATGGAATATTTATTACACTGAGCAGGAATCGATAGTGTGTGTATTCTAGATTAATCCCTATTAAATTGACACGTTTACATAATTACATTGGGCATGCATAATCCTTTTTGATCATTTCCTCATGGATTCTCTCAATCATGGATATCTGTCACTCTGCGAGGCAACTCTATGGGAATGCAAGTGTAGGTTTACTAAGTACTCAATGTTTATAAACTTAATACTGAGCCAAAAATGTGATGGACTGAAATACTCACTAATGTTTAGCTGGATTCAAGGGTGACTGTAATTCTGGGCCAACACAACCAATGGAAGGGCATCCTGTTCTCCATCCATCAATTTTCTGAAACCAATTGTCCTATTCAGGGCCATGGCAGGGGGGGAAGGTCCAAAGCCTATGGATGTGAAGCAGGAAATAACCCAGGATGGGGTGGCAACCCATCACAGGGTGTATGCACACAATGTGGAAACTCCATTTAACCTCAGCATGTTTTTGGACACAGACACCTACCTGAGCAGAGACTTGAACCCACATCCCAGAGGTGTGAGGCAGCAGTGCTAACCACCATGCCACCCCCATCCTCTATTTTGAACCGTAAATATAACTATCCCCACTGCAAGTGGGCAGTAGCTGGAGTCAGTAGTAGCAGCCATCTTCCAACAGTACACCCAGAAGAGAGAGGGTCTTGTGAGATGTAAAGGAATGAGTTAATCTATTATATTGTGTTACTGAAAAGAATCAACTAGTCAATCCACATGTTCCTTGTTGGGTGGCGGTTTCTGTTTTGTATCATTTTACATTAAATCCACGGAGTTTTAATTTTATATAAGTATGTAAATGATGGCCTGGGCTTCAATGACACCTTTTCCTCACACCTGCACTCCCCACGTGACCAATTAACTGCAGCATTTAACACTCTACGTCCAGAGATGAGATTTAAAAAAAATTATTTATTAAATTACACATGTATAAAACAGCAGACATCGTGCCCCTACGCACTTCCCCGTAACACGCTGAAGCATCCTGTACAAAGTGGAAAATCCTGGTATCGAACATGGCAGCCCTAGCAGAGGCTGGCCCCTACAGTTTTTAAAGAGTGCTGTATGAACCCCTCTCGCCTCCCACCCCCTAACTTCCAATTGGGGGGGGGGGGCAGTGCCGGTGTGGATGCGGCTTTCTGGGATGACCTCTAAATCAGGCAATAATAAAGCAGTGGATCTCAACTCCAGCCCTGGAGATTCACTGTTATTGGCTGATTGAGAGGCCATCCCAGAAACCCGCACCACACACACCAACCCTCCATGGGTGAGGGCCCCCCCCCCCCACTTTAAACAAAAGAAAAACTCCATTTCTATAAGCACTAAAATACTCAAAACTTATGATGCTTACAAGGCATCACAGAATGTCAGGGGAATGTTCTGGAAGGTCCTCACACTCAGGCTGTGGGATTTTTTTTTTTCGTTTGCTTGTTATAAGCGTCCATCTCCATTTGCTCAGTCTAAATCAGAGACTGATAGTGAGCATTTAAGCTGTACTAAGAAACCTGTGCTCTTCACCATCCATCCATCCCGACATCCACCACAGACCTGCAGGTAAAGGCTGAGTTTTGTACTGGCGAAACTTGTACATCCTGGTCTGTATTTGCATAGAGGTTAGCATATAGCCATGGAACGTGGTCAGGAATATATATTTCAGTCATGTGAAAGTGATATTTATTTTTAGCGCTGCAGAACCTGCCTGTTTTGCTTTAGTATAGTTAATTATTAAACGGAAGGTATTTTGCTGCACACATCTTGAGGGTGGGTGCGTGGAGATAAAGGCATGGAGAGTTTACCAAGGTCTCGCACAGTCAGGAAGGAGTGGATGTAATAGAGACAAGCATGTGCACCCAGAACGGGCTGCGGAAGGTGCAGCCCATCGTCACATGAAGTCCTCAAAGTCCTGGCCGTAGCCACCATCGAAGCCTCCATAGTCCTCCAGGTCGTCCTTCAGGTTGGCCTTCAGGCCCCCGCCAGGGACCACACCTTTCTTCTTCTTTCTGGCTTTACTTTGCTGGTGAAAAATACCACTGTTTGAGATCGGCTGGACTTGTACGAACATTTAAGGAGTGTGACAGCCGTGAGTATGGTTTGACAAGACGGGTAAACCAGTGAACAGTACAGGATCGTGAACAAACAAGCAACTGGCCATTAAGATAGACTAAATCCTCCAAATAAAGAGACACCTGTTTGGTGCCCAAAGCACTTACCTTCTCCTGTTTCTGTTTCTCGCTCAGTAATACTGTTAGGGTGTTGCTTATTTTCTTAAGATCCTCTACTTCCACTGTATAAAGGGGAGAACCGTGCATTAGCGTATGAAAATACCTTTATGCACATTTCAAATCACACATCAGCTGTAAGGCAAATAAGATCTGCAGGCTTCATCTGTATGTGATACACAAATGCTTTGAAACCATTTGACGGATGATGAACACACTAATATCATGCTGAAAGACACTCAATTTAAACACAGAAAGTTTTTAGATCTGCATCCATCCATCTTCCAGCTGCTTATCCTGGTCTGGGCCGAGAGGGGCCTCGGAGCTTATCCCAGACATAATGGTTAGGGTACACTCCCACCCCTCACAGGGCGCATGCACACATACTGGGGCGAGTTAAAGATGCCAGTTAACCTAACTGCATGTCTTTGGACTGCAGAAGGAAATCCATACGCCTCCATACAACAGAGTGGAGGTTCGACTCAAGCCGCCACATCTGGAGGCATGAGACAACAGTGCCGCCCCCTGTTAGGTCTGCAATTTTAAAAATCTAATATATGTTGTAACAGTACGTACTACAAATACAAATGCAGTGCAGCATTTTAACTTCATGTTTAGAACTGGCATGCATGGGTTAAAACACTGAATTCAAATTGCAGCATGACCAGCTATGGTACTTCATACATGTGAGAGAATGGATGACAGTGCTTTAAGCCAAACCAAAAGTCATAAAATTCAGAGAAACTCACGTGAAAGGCAGAGGTCCCGAAACAACGCTTCCAAAAAACTAGAATAATGCACAGACTTTTCACATGAAGATATTTTCTCCTTGAGCAACTTTTCAAACTCAGTAAAGTCATCTTTAGAAGAAGGACTCATGGCCTCGATTCCTGTGACATTATTAGTGACCCCTACAAAAAAAAGGGGGTGGGGCATATTTGATCACGAGCTGCCGTGAGACGCGAGCTGAACACACGTGGAGTGCCAGCAGGGCTCCGAGCCCCTCTCTGCTCTCACCGAACGCCTCCTTGGCCAGCTCCAGGTCGGACTCCTCCTGCAGTTTCTTCACTCGCAGTTTCTCAGCCACCTGCTCCTCTGGCGTGAGCTTTTCGGACTGCTCTGTCTGCTCTGACTGACGAGGGAAGCACAGAGGCCACCACAGCAGCGACAGTCAGATGCAGACATCCTTCACTTAACATGACTCCTAACAATGTCAAAAATTCGACTAAATTAGTTTAAACTCCATTATTTTCGCTTCAAATTCAGTATAGAAACAACACTGAAAATAAGAGACTACACTAAGTGCATAAAAGCAGTTTCTTCAAGCATATTTCTGAAGACATCTAGGATTTCCTCATAAGGCATAACTTACTTTTATGTCTTCCTGCTTTTTCCTCTGTAAACACTCTCTCTCTTTGATTTTCTCACTCAATTTTCTCTTCTCTGGCGTTTTCACTTCTGGAAAAACGGAGGTTATTATATGGGCTACTACAGACGAACAGTCCGCAGGTGCGAGGCTCTCTCTCACTAGTACAATCGGTTCTGATTCCTCACCTGTCGTCATGGTTTCCACCGTCTCCTTCTCATCATCATCATCCCAGTTATCCTACGGGGGACAGATTAAGGGGCAGTGAGACTGACTGGACATTAAGTCTCATCTAAACAGCTTCACACACGCTCCTTGTATACCAAAGGTGAGTTACACGAATTTCAAACTTTCCCAGTCGGCATTTACATACTTATCCTAGACTTCTTAGTAGTTTTTATGAAAACGATGACAGACATGGTCTAAGACATCCCCACGCTGAATAACAGTAGTTAATTAGATTTAACTGCCGTATCATCAACATACCAATGAATAGCTAAGGCGTCTCCGTGAAAGAAGCTGATAGATGTGAAGTGAAACACAAGCACTAATTGGCAGCAGCCATACCAGCTGCAGTGCAAGGTAGGTAATGCACCTGAAGCTAAGCAGGTTTGGGCCTGGCCGGTACTTGGATGGGAGACCAACTAGGAAAGCTGGGTTGCTGCCGGAGGTGTTGGCGTGGCCAGCAGGTTAGCCTCTCCTGTGGTCTGTGTGAATCCCAGTGCAGTGATGGGGACACTGTGCTGTAAAAATGGTGCAGTCCTTCGGAGGAGATGTAAAACCAAGGTCCTGCCCCTCTGAGGTCATAAAAGATCGGGGCATCATTTGAAAGAGTAGGGGTGCTACCCCGATGTCCCAGATAGGGCTACAGTGGGTAGTTTATCAACTCTGTCCTCCTAATCATCCCCTGTATCTAACTGGTTCATTCTCTCCTGCCCCTTGGCTACTGTGTGATGAGCGTACCGGTACAAAATGGCTGCCATCAAATCATCCAGGCGGGGGCTACACAGTGGTGATGGTTGAGGTGGCTCCCCATTGCTTCTCTGGGTGTTGTGAAAAGCATTACATAAATGCAACTTTCATTCACTCAACATGACATTTAAGTATGGTACAGTATGAAGTAGGGATGCTCAATGATGTCAGCCGACCTGAAGGTGGCATGTTACCTATAAGCGGCTTTGGTATAGAGGAGCAGCGCCCCCTCCACCTGCGCAAGGGTCAGGGGGAAGAGCACCACGAATTATACTTCGGTACCCCTAATCTCAACCTATACCAGAGTCTATTTATTACCAGTTTCTAAGCAATACTATACTGTACATATTCCACGTCACATTGTTTTGACATTTCTGAGCTAGAGATTTTTATTCACTATACAAATCATCTAATTTATGCCCCCATATGTACAAAGTTACTGCTATATGCACTAGGAGGACTACGTTTTGGACCCATTATTAATAATGCAAATTTACTAAAGACATAGTATGGACTTACACTAACAAATATTATCACTAATAATATATATGATTTCATGTGATCCAATTAATTTTCAGCGTTATTTTTGGCTTTCGCGTCCTCTGAGTGTTTCTGCCATCTTTCAGGAAGCTCCGGAGATATTCGCGTTTGACTGTTCATGGCCAACTGCCGCAAATGAGAAGGGTTACTGTACTCTGACGTGTTTGAAACCGATGATAAAACTACTATTTGCAATGCTTGTAAAACACCGGTGATGCGTGGAGGGGTAAAACAACACTCATCGAACACTACCTATTTAATCACGCATCTTAAGAGTAATCATCCTGAACAGCACAAAGATTTAAAAATGTGTGTATGTATCGGAATTGGTCAAAAGTTTGAAAATATTCGAAAATATCGAATACAGGCAAAAATCCAATATCGTGCACCACTAGTATAATATAATTACGGCAAGTTCAAACTTCCAGTTAAATGCATTGAGTATTTGGGGGGGGACAAACTTTCTCTGCAAGAAGTTACCGTCTGTGAAGGAGGTGTAGTGTCATCACTGTGCAGTGTCATCACTGTGCAGTGTCATCACTGTGCAGTGTCATCACTGTGCAGTGTCTGCTTACAGGCGGACGGCGCGCCGGTGGGGGTGTCGGGGTCAGGGCCGGCGTTTGGCTACACGCTGCCGGCCATCGTCACCGATTCCA
Organism: Mormyrus iriodes; assembly: GCA_011763525.2. Lineage (NCBI taxonomy): Eukaryota > Metazoa > Chordata > Actinopteri > Osteoglossiformes > Mormyridae > Mormyrus > Mormyrus iriodes. The sequence continues at coordinate 13,924,658 of JAAGVU020000019.1, forward strand.
CGGAGTACAAGATGGGGTGGGCGGGGGTTTACTGAAAGAAACATGTCTGGTGTTCTGGCCCGGATGGGTTATCTGGACTTTCAACTAATTTATAATACAGCAAACCAGCCACGGAGCTTATAGCTACTAACTACATGGCACATCTATTATTCATTACTTATAGCTTTAATGGCAGCGCACAGCTACACGCCTGGGTCCGGTTAGTCCCCTGTCCCATTAACCCCGCAGCAGCGCGCGGCACATGCGGCTGCCCACTGGTACTCACCCCCCCCCCACATCGTGGCCAGGACAGACCTCACCCCCCCCCCACATCGTGGCCAGGACAGACCTCAACC
>JAAGVU020000019.1:13945829-13963482 GCA_011763525.2 Mormyrus iriodes
TGTTACCTGCTCAGGCCGCTTGAGGTGCTGCTGGAGGTTTAGGGCCAATCGGTCCCACCAGCGCCCTCTGCTGTCCGGGCAGTACAATGACTGGGACAACAGGGATCTCAACTCCTCCACCGCCTCCTACACAAAGGCAAACAATGTAACCCCCCCCCGCCAGTACCGTCCTCCTGAATCCCACATGTGGGTGTAGAAGCCGCCTTGCTAATCGCATGTTCCAGCAGGTCCCGTGTTACCGCATGCAGCCTGGCGCGTGGGCATGCACGGGCATCCACCTGCCTGGTATCGCCGCAGCCTCTGCAGGATCTCCACCCCCCGGGACAGGATGCGGGTGTAGGCCCAGCCAGCGGTGAAGCAGCGCAGAAACAGGGGCAGCTCCTCCTGGTGCCTTAGGAAACAGGAGGTTCCCAACGCGTCCGTTACGAGCGTCTCCTGTGGGCCCCGTTTAGCCAGCTGACATTTATAAAGGGCCCCCCAGGGAGGACTGAGAAACCTGCCGTTTAGCACTCAGTGTCTGCAGGCGGCACATCTCACCTGAGGCAGCAGCTGGTCCTCTGCTCCTGCCACGCGGCCTTGGCCGTGAGGTAAAGGCCCAGGGCCTCCTGCCAGCTGCCCCCCTGCATGGCCACACCCACTTCCTGCAGGCTGTGCGTGGCGCCCTCGTACCTACATGCAGCACAAGCCAAGCAGGGTCCCTGTTACCAGGCCTGGTAGAGGCACGACCCAGTGCCAACTCAGCCAGCTATGGTCTGCTCCTCACATTGCAGATTCACTGTACTCCTTTTTAACTGCAAATTCTTTGCAAATACAGGCTGGTGTTTTAACCTTAAGCTATAGGATATTAATATTGTCTTTTAGCTAAGCTCATGACTTCTTTCTGACTGAGTTGTTCCCAGACTGAATGAAAGGGTTTATGTACTGTTAAACCGCACATGCTGGCTGAGGATTCTGTATAAATTCTTTATTGATGCCAAACCAAATTTCTTAATTAATCTGATACAGTCCCTGTTCCCTTAGATATGATCAATTTCATTTTAAAAATAATTTGGCATTCTGTTAGAAGTTTCTTTTCAGCAAATGTTATTGTTAATTATTGTATTTGATATAATGAGCAAAATTAATAATCTATTTCCATTTATCGTGCCACCATTATATGCCTAAACTGAATTGAAGAAGACATTAAGCAAACCCTAAAGTAGGCTGGCTGGTTTAAAGCGATGACGATAAACACAATTTACCATTCATCCGACCATCACCACAATCAAGGTAAAGATTAAGGCTGTACTCAGCACTGCCCCCTGCAGCCTGACAGGGTACTTGAGACCCTGTCTTCAGACACTGTGTAGGGGCTCAAAGGCCAATATTGCAGGATGTTTAGAAAGCCTGGATGAGTGACTTTGTGGGGTGAGAGGGCTCTGGTCACAGGCCACGGAGACGTGATTACAGCGGGGGGGTCACATTTCTGTGGCACTGTCAATGTGTTTGTCTATAAAAGAGTCATGAAAAGCAGTTATAGTAGTAATAAAACAGGAAATAGCGCCCCCACCAGGGCATCCCCAGCAGCCTCACCTGATGAGATCATCCCTGTCCTGGAAAACCCTGGTGCTCCGCTGAACAGTGTAAGTGGGGAAGGCCAGGCGTCCGGAGTTCACCAACAAGAGGGTGTACAGCTGCCCATGCCCCCCCGAGCCGACCTCCTCCTCCTCCAGGCTGTCGGTGAGCGAGAAGAGGAGCAGGAGGCGGGAGAAGACAGCACGGGGGCCCCGGCAGACACGCACGCAAGGCCCCACCAATGCCTTTGCCCTGCCGGGAGCAGAAGGGGGGGCTGGTGAGGATGGGAACAGAAGAGGGGGTGATCTGCTGGCTGAGTGTGCTTCAGCGGCGGGGTGATGGTTCCGAGTCGGGGAGTGCAAGGAAACTGGCCGCCCCAGCTATAAATAGCCCTGTATGCCGCCCAGCCCTCACCTTCTGAGCATGACAGCTGCAGCACCGCCAGTGCCCTTTACTCCCCCCACCGCAGCAAAGAGCGAGCGCTGCCGGCCCAGCCGCAGAAGGCCCTCCACCAGCTGCTGCTTCTGGGCCCCGGTGCCCCCCAGGTGGAAGGTCTTAGCCAGGCCCTTCAGTTCTGGGGCGGGAAGCAGGTCCAGCACTTCCCCCAGGTCGGCCAGCTGGCTGTCTGTGGTGTGAAGGCACACGGCGACGGGCTCAGTAGGTGGTGAAAAGAAATCAGCGTCACGCTGAAGCCTGTCACCGAGCTCACGTGACCGCCGACAACGTGGTGGACACGTGCTCATTCATGGATTCTACAGGAGTAATAAACAAGCACCGACTGACACGATGACCACTTTAACATGCATTAAATAAATAACTAGGTGTATTATGTTGAGTATTCCAAGTTCACTAACCCCATTTAATAGTGTGCCTTCTCTGGTGCATGATTGGTAAATAATTGTAGCATGCACCTGCTAATTAGCGCATAAAAGCCACAGACTATGAGCAATTAGCATTTAGCGCTGCCCTCAGCTCCCCTACACTCACCGGTCTCTACAAGGCCGTGGCTCGCCAGCTCCTGCACCACCGTGAGTGGCTCTGGCCCGATCTCAGCGTAGTCCAGCTTTCTCACTCTCAGCCAATGGAGCTTCCTCTGGAACAGACGCACGTACAGCATCTGGCCCACGGCTGGAATTTGAGGCCCGGGAAAAGCGAGGGGGCACCACATCAGTATGTATGAACGGGACAGCAGGAATGTGAATGATATTCTATTCAATTAATTTTAATATAGCGCCTTTCACAGCAGAGTTTCCCCAAGGCGCTTTGCATGGGTGTGTTGTGATACGTTACATCATTAAACAAAATAACACAAAAACAGGGAAAAGGAAAGACAAAAATGAAAAAGTCAGATGACAATGGAGGAGAGGAACCAAAAACTCCCAAGTAGGAAGAAAAAAAAAACCTCTGGGGGTCCAAGGCCAACTGGCTGCCCCCCAGGCATAAACAATACAGTAGAATTGTTACATACCGCACTATTGAATAAGCTTGCCGTGTTTATGGGGTCTTAAACAGGGTTTTGTTTTATGGGGGTACCTGACAGCTGCCTGAAGGTGTGGACTACCCTGAGGTCCTCCTCACTGAAGAGCAGCCTGTCGTCTGGATTCTCCAGCACAGTCTCCAGCACCATCAGGAAATTGCGGAGGTAGTACAGTAGGCGAGGTGACTCAGCGTTCCCTTTCGCTTCCTCCACACTCTGGTCAGCACTTGTTGCCGTCGGCTGGTCTTGCACAGTAACTGGCACTGTACTGGTGGCTAGAGTTGCCTCTTCTAAGGCATGTACTGGAGGACCATTACGAGAGTCAGCCTCGATGGCCACCGGCTTCTGTGCTGTGCCTGGGCTGGGATCAGTGTCTGTCTTGTGGACTGGATAGGGTAGCTGAGGACTCCCCGAAGGTGCAGCGATGTCACCCGTCTCCCTGCCCGCCCCTTCATACCTGCGCCTCTTGCTGGGATCATGGGCTGTTGCTCTGGCTGTGGTTTGGGGTCGGCTTCCCCTGCATGGTCCCTCCATTTTCCGTTTACTCGGCCGTGAAGAGGCAGCAAAGGGCTTTGAGGCTACCTCCATTGGAGGGAGAAACGTGGGTGCCACCCCTTTCTCAGTGGGTCCCTCCCCCTCGCCCTGAGTAACAGCAGCATTAGGAACCAAGTTTCTATCTCTAGTCAAATGCTCCTCAACATTACTGGTGTTATTGCTGTTATTTGTGTCTCCTAAACGGTTTCTGTCTTGAGGGGAAGCTTCAGTGCAAGATCTGTCCGCACTCATGGAGAACTGCAAACGCCTTCTGGATAATTTTGAGGCCAAACGCCCTAAATCAACAGTCTGAACAAATTTATCTGCAGGATTGTCTTTAGATTCCCCTAACTGCACGGTCTCCTGCTTCTTAAAATAAGGGCTGGTGGACTGGCTCTTCTCCTCGGCGTGTGGACTCCCAGCCGGGTCGCTGCTAGGTGAGGAGTGAGACAGTGTTTCATGGCCAGGGGTGACGGCCTCCTGTTCACAGCCTCGCTGGAAGCGCTGGCAGCTCCTATCGATGTGCTCGTTGATGGAGAAGCGAGGCACCATCTCCCCGCACACGGGACAGGCCAGTTCGGCCGGCGGCGCGTTTCTGAAAAACGCAGCAATGGAGCCTGCGGATGCGCGGCCACCATCTCCGGCCCCCTGCCTCCTTTTCGTCAGTGATAATCTGCCCTGGGGTTGTTTCTTCTTCTTGACAGCCGGAGACGAGCGTCGCTCGGCCATAAAACCTAACCGCGTCAACAAAGTGGCTTTTATATTAAGTAAGTTTCTGTCCCATTCATTTAATAAACCGCGATAAGAGCAAATACTTACTCCGGCATAGATACACAATTTTAGCAAGTTCGAGTACAAATTTTTCCACTATAGTTTTTACACATTTGCAGCTACGAAAAAACTGATGTTCGAGATTCACTGAGCTACAGTATTTGGCAAATAAAACAACCTAGCACAAAAGGCTGGGCGACTTTAATGTCCTGCGCTGCCCGTGAGACAGTACCATACAGGCTGGGTTTCGGTCTTCGATGGTAAATACATTTTAGAAACGTCAGCACTTTATATCCCTTAACAATGTATAACTTTACCCCGATACGCGCGCAGTGAAACTGTACGTTTATGCCGCCGAAGATGGCACGCGCACAGCCGAACATCAGTCCCGCTAAAAGGCAGAAGCAGTCAAATGCAGCATCCCCGTCTAGGCCAGAGCAATCAAGCTCGGAATCGAAGTTTGAACAGCAGGGCATTTAGTATTGAAGCAATTTACAATTTTTCTTACATGTTCATGCAGCCTACATAATAAGTTGCAGAAACACTTAATTTCCTACTCGAGTCCAATTTTTTAAATACTTTAATACTTAACGTTAAATATTATCCCGATGTCCTTTCCAGATTGCGGTTGACAGACGGATTTTATATTAATAGGAATGATATAATGGGCAGGGATCAACACTATGGCGAATTTTGATGGATATTTTGTTCAGAATTAATGGTATTATAATCAAAACATTTTGCCACCGAGCCGTTTTTTTGACGATCCCTGATAATGCGGCATGGACCTTCCTGCTTCCGAAAGCAGGCAGCCTAAATATACCTTTGCTGCTAGTCTGTGGGGAGAAATGTTTGCATAGGAAGACGACAATGTTCAGACGGAACGTTTGATTTGTTTTTGGACGCTAAAAATATTTACAGTGGGGAGTGTTAACGTTACACTTTGTCATGTGGCTGTTTTTCGTGGGTGGCCAAGGTCGTGGCTTCGGATTTCATTTCTGCTTAGTGTATGTGGAGCTTGCATTTTCTCTCCGTGTCCCGTGGGTTTCCTCATAATCCAAAGAGATTTTTTTGCATCTCTGAATTTCCCATAGTGTGTGTGCGCGCGCTCTGCAATGCACTGGAACCTCGTCCGGTGTGCATCCCAGCCCTTCTTAACAAGAAAAGCATAATGTGTATGTCTTTATTTATTAATAGTAATAATTAATAAAATGCACAGTGTTACATATAGCCAGATTTCACACTAAAAACTACAGTATATAGTGATATAGTTAACTTCTGTAGTATGGTCTGTTGCCAGTCCAGCAAGTATGTTGTCAAAAAATGCATGTTAATGGCTTGAGACTGTTACAATCAAATCGATAAGCCAGCATTAAGTCTCATTTATCAATGACAAATCTGTATATAACAATATTTTAATAATTACAAGCTGGGCAGCGCCTTTCAGAAACTGTACTTATTGTGTTTATCTTCTGTGGCACATGTACAGAGAAAATTAAAAAATCAAAAAGTCAGCTATACAAAAAACGTGTCCTAACACAGCGCCGTTATAATTTGAGTTTGCTGGCTGAAATCTCCCGTTTCTTCTTCTTGGATGCCTGATCTTTCACTCCTTTGATCTGCGTCTTCACTTGGTCTTGCAGTTGGGAGAAGAATGCCTGAGAGGATCGAAGGGCCTTGTCCTTCCCGTCATCCTGTTCGGGTGAAAGGCAAACGCGTGAATTAGCTATGCCAAAGCAGCACAGCGAATGACAGCAAGTCACTGTATCTTTACTCAATATGCGAAGCTGACTGCCTCATTTAAGTATTATGGTAAAAGTTCTCATATCCAGCAGTCAGGACTGAGACCCTGCTGGATGGTAGCAGTGCACAGATGTGGAAATTGATCCATAACAGATTTTTGTATAATAATAATGAATTTCACACGTACATTCAGACCTGCTCTACGTAAAGTGGCCACCCGTCCTATATTTTAGGGGATCATTATGTATTTTACGAGACCATCCTGTATTCTGATATAAAATGCCGTCTCCCACTTTGAACCAATATTGGACGCAATTTATTCCATGTGATTCAAGACTGAGCCAAGCCTGACACACTGGACCACTGCCTTGATTTGTTTTTATGAATATTGGCTGGTGCTGATACGTTATCTGATATGTCGCTCATCTCTGCCAGACTGTTGAATGTTACTCTTGAGTCCTTTGATACTCATGCATATGTTGTCAGACCAAGTCGGATATTCCATCGCGAGGTAAACGATGGCATAAGCAGAAATGCTTCTCGGGTGCTGCTCCATAGGCATGTTCTTTGTTTTTAGTTCAGTGTAACTTTTTAAGTGTTGTTACTTATGAAATTTGAATGTCTATGCTGATATTTCAGAGTTGTGCCAGTTGGAAAGGAGAGCTTTTCAGACGCAAGCAGGCGGCGGACCTTGAGCAGAGTGGCCCCGCCGCCTCTCCTGAGCTTCTTCAGACTCTCTGCCACCTCCGCTTTCGTCTGCTTCTTCTCCTCCCCGGATTTACTGGCTCCCCGCAGCTTCTGCCTCTTCTCCTTCTCCTGCAGCCGGATGCGCTTCATCTTCTTCTTCTTCCGTCGCTCACGCTTCTTATCCGTGGCCGACTTCTCCGAGTCACCAAGCAGGTTTCCAGCCTTGTTCTTCTCCTGGGAGAGAGAGAATATGAGGTCATGGAGATGCGTGTCCCTTCACGCCAGAGCCGTGTCCAGGGTGCGGACTCACCTTGATCTCCTCGGGAGCCAGGAGGGTTGTGCTGCTGGCACTGATGGGAGCGACATCTTCCATGGTGACGGACGGCAGATTAGAGACCACCTTCACCTCAGGTACAGGCTGCAAGAAACGTGACAACATGGTTGCTTTACTAAGCACTCCTGTCTAAAAGGCTAATGTATTACCACACTCACTGTTGCTGTCTGGCCCAAAGGTTTTCCCATTTAAGCAAACTAGAACAAACTATAAAGAGCACAGGGGCAATGCAACTCACAGGCTTGGGAGTGAAGTGGAAGTTGGAAAGAGCATCCAGCTTCAGGAACAGAGTGTCCATAAGCTTCTGGATTTCCACGTGGGCTGGGTTCTCCTCCTGCTCCAGCCTTTGCTAGATCATTTACGTATGTGGTGAGAATGACGATCATGGGGGGTATTGGGCAGAATGAGACGCGAGACGTGAGCAGGGTCTTCGGTATACTAGAGCGATACCAGAGCGTTACCTTTGTCTGTTTGAGGTACTCCTGCTCGTAGACCTCCGCCAGGCTCAGCTTGCTTTTCTCGTGGTCCAAGGTCAGCCTCTTCTTGTACTCAAACACACCCTCCTTTGGCTTTTCTTTGCGGACCACGTCATCCCACACCTAGCCAAAAGCAGAAGTCAGAGGCAGCCCCTTTCAGGGCCCTCAAGCAAGAACATCAACTCTCCCCCACCATGGTTAACAGACAGATTCGTTCTATTATCTTCCTTTCACTCCTGACACTCTGGGCTCTTAGAGGGTGGTGTGGATGGAGCTAGGTGAGATCTCAGAGCACCAACCTGGTCCTTTATTCTCTGTTTGATAATGTCCTCCAGCTTTAAAGTTGTCTCTTCGGTAATTGCAGGGGCTGGAGAATAGGTGAGAAAGATTAAACAAACAAATATACTATAATATAAATTCTTAATGCAGTTTCATGTTTACTGCATTCCTTGAGAGCACAAACCCAAAGGGCTGGACGCCGTTTTTGCCCAGTGACTGTGGCTAAATTATCCAGAAAATGGTTTCGCAGCAGTGCTGCCTGAACGCAGACAGGGCCACCCGGAGCGGCAGCGAAGGCGTGCTGGAGACGCACCGACTCTGGCAGCCTGGTCGAACTCCAAGTCCTCCTGCAGCAAGCTGTTCTCCGGTCGCAGTTGCCCAGTTGCCTCGCCGGTGAGCTGCCAAGGCTTCTCTTGCAGTGCAGCCTTCTCCAACTCTTGGATCTTCTCCGCCATCTGTGGAGAAGGACAGGCTGAGATGCTTTCTCACTTCTCAGCTATGGAGAAACAACATCTCTCTCCATATTTCTGTGCAGTATGGTCACTGATAGGGTTGGAATAATTCTACTAAATCAGTCATTTTTTTTTCTGTTTCAGATGCTAGAAGGCACCGCCGCAACTTGTTAAACAATGATGAGTGTAAACCAGTTTGCCCTCTGTACACAGTTTTGGGAGCATTTCATCTGCCTTTTATTCGAATAAAACAAACTGAAAAAACATGGAAGCATCATTACAATGTTACGTTACAGCAGAATAAACCCAAGGCTCTCTCTGTGAATACCTTTGCTTGTCGTTTTTCAAACGGTGACTTCCCCTCGCCCTCTTCTGCTTTCCGTTTCTTTCCGCCAAAGATTTCCTCCATATCCTCCCCTTCACTTTCATCCGGCAGATCAAACGTCACCTTCTTCAAGGGCTCCCTGGTCCCCCGGCTCTCCTCATTTTCACTCCTGTCTTCCCTACGTGGGAGGCAGTTCGCATTGCCAGTTAATCTGGATATTGGCTTTCATATAAATGTATTAAGAACTACAAGCTCCTGTGGCGAACAGGTGACAGCAGTACATTAAGTGCCGCTAAAGGCACCGCACCAGTAACCAACAACAACTATATTATTTATTTGCATAAATATGCTTGGCTCAGCTTATCTAAAAATACCATGTAAAAATGTCAACATTTAAGCACTTACTCGTCATTAAAATCCTCCTCGTCGTCATCATCATCCTCCTCCTCCTCCTGCATAATCGTTTCTCCCTCTTCATCATCTTCAAACTCCAAACCATCGTCTTCTGCTGGGCTTGCCTTGGTCAACCCTTCTTCAATGGGGTCGAAGAAGTCCTTATACTTCAGGTTTCTCGAACTTTTCTTTTGCTGAATAAACATAAGATGTGTGACAATACATCTGAGTTGTACATATCACAATTTCCCCACTGATCATTATTCCTCAAACATAAACGGAAATAAATAATAGATCTGTAGTCTATAGTTAAACAATATTCGAAATTGGGTAATGGTTGCGGGCAGGACGGCCTGACAATGACCTCTTTCTTCTTTTTTGTTGTGACACTTTCTTCCAGGGCCAGTTCATCCTCTTCACCAGATGGAACGTCATGGAAGTAATCTATCTCACTATCGTCATCATCCATTTCTTTCTTCTCCACATCTTCCAGGAAAGACTCCATTTCCGAAAGCTTGAAGAACCTGTCGTCTACTTCAGAACCAAATCCTGGTTCCTTCCTGGTTTTCCGTTTTATCCGTCGCCGCTGCGTAGCCTGTTTCTCCAATGCATCCACGTCAAAGTCCACATCAGAATCCTCGTCTGAGAACTTCTCCACCACCCTGGATGAAGGCTTTTTGGCTTTTGGTCTCTGTTCCTCCTCATGCTCATCATCTTCTGCCTCTTCCTCTTCCAATTCCTCCTCTACATCTGTAATGTTTTCCTCAGCTTCTTCATCCTCACTCGTGCCCTCCTCTTCCTCAGTGATCATAATATCCATGTCACTGGTCACCTTCTTGACAGCAAGCTCAAAGTGCCTCAGAACAGGCAAATTCTGAAGCTCCAACTCTTGCCAAATCTGCTCCTCATCAAAGTTCTCGACCACCAGCTGCTCCAGAGGGCTTCCCTTGGTTTCCACAGGCTCATGTGCCTTGTGCAGATCATACAGAGTCTTTGTGAGGGAAGTGAATTCTGATGCCAGTCCATCCTGAACACTTGGATAAGGTATCAGAAAAACACAGAAAGCAGTTCAGAGCTACAGTCAGGCTTGACCAAGTCACATTGTAAGCACTACTTTGAGATAGGTGTAGATATTAAATAAAGATCTGTGCAGAATAACAGAATAGACCTGTACATCTTCATTTGCTACGTAAGTCAGGTATCGTTTAATAGTTGCTGACAATCGGCAAAGCAATATTATTGACTGAACATTTTAAATCAAAGCCTATAAGTTATCGTTACCTACACAAACACGGTATGTTCTGTTCGTATTAAGCTTACCTAAGGAACCCCTCGGGATGCGCAGTGTTAGTATTTAAAAGCTTTAGACATCGTTCCAGCGTTTCTTCTATACTCCGACACTGCGCCATCGCTTCGCTCACATGTAGCCTCACATGGAGCCCCAGGAAAATACTTCCCCTGGCAACAAACGTCCGCTAGCAATAGAAAGTCCGGATAGAAAGTAGCGTTCAAATAATCAGTTCCACATTACATTATCTGAAAACTACAATAACTTATTTACCTAATTTGATTAAAACACCCCACGGCTGTTTGAGCGAAATGTTAACAATATCCTAGTTGATGCGAATATTTTATACTTTTTATCGGAGGAATATGCTATCTCACAATATTCCTCTGACATAATTTAAAGTACAAAACAAAAACCTATTTTAAAATCAGGATATCAAACAATTCATGATAAAAAAAATATGATGATTTGGTTGCTGTTCAAGTTAAATGTTTGCGCCATTTCGTAAATTGTTTCGGAAACCGGTTGAATAAAGTTACTGTTTGAAAACATGGCGGCGCCTGCGTTGAAGGTTGCAGGTGAAGTACCCGTGCGAGTTTTTTTGGAAAATATTTAATCGTTTAATAAAACCATGACTGTATGATGAGGAGAATTAGGGGACCTTAGTGATACATCTGTCTGGATAGACTCGCAATTTTAGCATTTCAGTGTAAGTGTATTTGCTTTTGGTTAATGTTGCACAGTGTTAAGTCTAGTGAAAGATTCTCAATTGCAGATAAAACCTTCCATGCAAAATCTGGGTGATAGGTGCGCTTTAAAACGCAAGATCCGCGTTTTCCTCCTTACAGTATAATGTAGACTAGATAGTAAGTATGAATGGTGCAAAGTTTCTGTTATATTTATCAAATTGTGAACGCACGCACATTGTCCCTTCTGACCACTTTCCTGCAGCGGGTGGGTTTTTCCGCCGCGCGCGCTGTCTGCGCCTCGCGCACAGAGCTTACCCGGCCGCCGCGGCCCCGTCGCGCGGCGCTCCCGGGTTCCCGTGGCGGCTCGGGAGGCTCAACCACGTGGCCATCGCCGTGCCGGACCTGGAGAAGGCGGCTTCCCTCTACCGCGACGTGCTGGGCGCGCAGGTGAGCGCCGCCGTCCCCCTGCCGGAGCACGGGGTGCGCACGGTGTTCGTGGAGCTCGGCAACACCAAACTGGAGCTTCTGCACCCGCTGGGGGACAAGAGTCCCATCGCCGGCTTTCTGGCGAAGAACAAGTCCGGAGGGATGCACCACATTTGTATCGAGGTATGATCTTTGCTGACGGAAGATCCTGTGATTTCTATTACGTGCTGCAATGGTTCTGCTGTCGTCTTAAACTTGATGGTGGTTTAAGGGTTTAATGCCATTTGTGATAGTGTTGTACTTGGCACTGGACAATCCATAGTTGTCCCTTTTTATGCTAACCATAGGTGACCCTCCCCGTTCAAATGATAATCAGGTGTTATGATGCATGCATGTATCTATAGAGGCTGCAGCCACTGATTTTTAATGGTATGTTTGGCGCAGGTAGATGATATCAACGCTGCCATAGCGGACCTTAAGACAAAGAACATCAGAACTCTGTCGGAGCAGCCGAGGATTGGAGCTCATGGCAAACCCGTTATGTTCCTCCACCCGAAAGACTGTGATGGGGTGCTCGTGGAGCTGGAGCAAGCCTAGATTTTACTCAGCCCCCAAACACATTCCTGACAGGAATTCTTTTGGAATGAATCAAACGACACTTTGCTGTAGTACACAGTTTATTATATTAGAAATTAATGGTCGGAATAATGTAGCATGAAAAGTTATTATTTCTTGTCAAATGTAAAAAAGTGGATGGTATAGAATGTTTACAATTTAAGTAAACGCAAGTTATAAATTGTATTGTTTTAAATTATATCTTGTATAGTGTTGTGGATTTAAGTAAAGTGTGTATTCTGTTTTTTGTTAATTTTATTAAGCTAGAAAGTATGGGAACGCTGGGAACGACATTTTCAAAAAGATTTTTTGTTCCAACTACACAGTCTGTTGGAAGCATCAGGTATGCTTGATTATTGGTGCACTAATTTGGAAGTTTTTCCCCTATACTGATAACTAATGTATTTGTGGCTTACCAGTTACTGGCTAACTTCTGAGCTCCACAAAATTGCAGTGAAACTGATCTCTGTGATGTTACTTGTTAAGATATCTTGAATGTGTGTAGCAGCCAGTCAAAGCCGGGCAGCCCCTTAAGCCAGCCAATCGCAATTGCGCCTGACGAGCACCGTCCGAGACAAAGTGAGCCTGATTTGCTCACTCTCCTAGAAGTACTATCTCCCTCTGCAGTGCCAGCGTAGTACAGAAACGCCCACTGCGGGGGAGGGGAAAGTTTGGTTACTACGGTGTGACCAAAAAACATCGCAAGTCATGTGCTGCTGCTGGTCTCTCATTGGGGAATCAAAATCAATTACAGTTGGCGTGACCCAATAGATAATAAGGTATGACATTAAGATTAACACTGTGTTTATTTCGTTGGTGGATGGGGGGGGGGGGGTGTTGGGGTGCCAGCGACGAAATGCCGACTTAGTAGAATTGTGAGGTTCTCTATTATTTAGCGGTCATGTCTTTAGTTGTTGTGCTGCTGGCTTTGAATGCTGAGTAATGACTGGATATCGGCAGCAGTATCGACCAAGACTGATACATCAGACCGATTTAAACAACTAATAGTTTATTTAAACAATTTTCTCTGGGATAACATATCATATATGGAATTATGCACCGACCAATAAAGTATTAAATAAAAAAAATTATCTGTTGGGGAGGGGCAGCTCTGTGGGTTGGGACTCAGAAGGTTGTCAGTTCAAACTCCTGGGTGAGCAAAATGATCCCACCACTGGGCCCTTGAGCAAGGCTCTTAACCCCAATTGTTCCAGGGACTGGGTGACCCTAGTCTCCTCTACGGCCTCCTGGGATACTTTTCCAGCCGTCCTGAAGGAGGTCCCACATATATGCTGAGCTCTCATTGGCTGCTTTTCCTTCACTCTCTGGTCAAACTCCTCCAAAATCATTTCTGCTGGGCTTAGGCCAGGTGGCCAGGTAATGTGATGACACTGCCACTCTCCTTGGTTGGCGGCTTGGCGTGTCCAAACTTTTGATGGGTGCAGTATGATGAGTGACTTCCTAAGATATTGAATAATTCATCATCACTCACTCCTTGTCTTATTATTCATAAGGGGCTCCTTGGCTCTGCATTTTGAAAATGGTGATTTTGAAGCTGCTTCAGGGTGTGCATTGGCTCTGAGGATGTCCAGCCTGTAGGCCCAGCAGCCGGTGCAGGCCCCCCGCTCTCTGTAGCTCCACACTACTGCTTATTACACTCACATGACTGACCGTCACTTCACTGCATCCTTACCATCCGTCTTTGAGCTGCTTATCCTGAGCAGGGTCACAGGGGGCGTCTGGCGCCTATCCCAGTGAGCAAGGAAGTGTACGTCATGGAAAGGATTCCAGGCCATCTCAGGGTACGGACCCATATGCTGTGGGCAATTTAGAGACAACAATTAGCTTAAATTAAAGTAAAAGTTGTACTATTACTAGAGTTGTACTATTGTGGTACTGAAACTATTTAATACTATTAGATTAAATTTAATTAGGTTAGTACTCTGCAGACACCTACGTGGCACAGGGGACAGGCGAACTCTGCTCACACAAAGCAGAAGCCCAGTCCTGGATGTGTGAACCAACAGCACACACTCCGAGTCAGCATGCTCCCCGCTGCTAGCGCTCCCCTTCTGTAGTTCAGCGGTGCTCTGCATGCCAATTAGCAGTGGCATTCTTTGTTTGTTTGGGTAATTCATACACTGGTGAGCAGAAGTCGAATCATTCAGTCACACAAAGCGCACCCTGCAACAGCCTGATTTTCAGTTATAAATGGAAGAGGAACATCTAAAGGTTTAACACACAGGCATCTCCGCAGTCATTAATGTGTCTGCTAAGATTTCAGGGTAACCAATTTCACACTTCTCTGGAGTGATTCATCCCCTCCGATAAGATTATCTATTGAACAGTATACCATTATTTTATTTTGCTTAATCTGAATCCGCTATGACTTTTAATTCCGACTTATCTAAGCACTAAAGAAGAACAAGGAAATCAAAGGAGAACTGGATCACATGCAGCATCCAGATCTGGCACATATATTTCATGCATATTTTTTTAAATGTCACTGTATGCGGGTGGAAGCCGGTATTTAAAACAAATCAATATTCAGGTTGCAAAACCAGCTGTAGTAGCTTTTGTCGTCTTGCTGGACAGATTCCTGCCGCTGGGATGCAAGCCTGCAAACTTCAGATCTTTGGTTCGGTTTGTTCACTAGCGTATCGGGCACTCGTGGGTTTGCTGTGGGGGTTTAATACCAGAAAGATGGATGAAAGATCACAGATAATGGCAGGGACATTAGGTAGACAGCTCCCAGCGCACAAAGCCGAACAGCCCAGCAACAGGGCTGTTCCTAAGTCCCCATTTCCAGTGATATTGGTGGAATGACAAGACAAAGGACAGGCTTGAAAAGGCGCCCGAAAGCCAGTGCGGGGGGATGTTTTGTTCTTTAAGAGCAAAAATGTATCCCCAGTGTTCAACATTCAATCATGTTTGTGAGGAGGGGACGGAATTTATTTCTGCAAAGTGGTTCTGCGTTTTACAGGATGTATATTCTGAGTGGAAATCTATACAGCTTATCACATTTTATATTACGGTTTCGCTCAAAGCCCATTGTATGTGTTATATTATATAATAATGGGAGAACCGACTGAAGGAAATTGCTGTAAGAGTGAAAAATAAACTTGGTCCAGAATCAGTTAAAATACTTAGATAAGCCACACTTTGAAATACGACTGATTTGCAATTTCAGTTCTTTCACCGCGGGGGGTTATGGATGGTGACTGGTTATTATTCATAGCAGGAAATGGCATGCTTGTAGCAGGGCGATAAAATGCCTTCCAATAATTAATTTTATAGTCACCTTATAATTTAAAAACATTCGTATAAGAAAAACTAAAACATAATTAGATGTACGTAATCACGAAGCGATGCATTGACAAGTATCGTTAATTATTAAAGCGACTGTCTTTTCCTTATTGCTGAAACACTTGGAGGATGCAAACGAGCTTGACATCTGCATTAATTGCGCCTGTGTGTCCGGGACGGGCGCCTTTGCAGTGCCAGCCTGCCGCGGTCCGGGCGGGGTTCGGGGCTTTGCTGCTATTTTTCCATCATCTGCCAGGGAACCGCAGTGCCGCCCTATCCTGCCACACACGTTCCCGGGCGCAGGCACGCCTGCATTCAGGTTCCGGGGCCGAACGGGAAAGCGCTCTCGTCCGTAGGCGCGAGCGCGTGCGGGAGCGGCCAGTGCCCTCGCGGCTGGGAGGAGAGCGCTGCCTTCGCTTTGCAGGTGCGTGCCTTTTCTCACAATGTCCGCCTGCTCTTCCGTGGCGCTTCCATGTGAAACATTTGGATGCTTATTGATTGGAGTGATTTGCTTCGGTAGGTAAATGACTGAATATCTCCGGTGGTCTTTCATCCCGGAGAACAACGTGCTTTTCAGCTGGACGCATAATGATCCGGAGATGCAGTAGGCGGGGACTTAATTCTTTGTTTGTTGCAGATAAATTATTCATTTATTTACTATTCATGAAAAGAAACATCTAGCGCTTGCAAAGACTGTGCAAGATTCGCCAAATTTGGAATGCTGCTCAGTATGTTAAATTGCGATCGCGGTGATTCCCGGCGTGAGGCGGCGCGCTTCTCCGCCCCTGCCGGCTCAGAGCCGCGTTTTCACGCCTTTCCGCTAGAAGTTATCGGTGCGCTTTATTAAGCGCCGGCACCTCGGCTTCGAGCGGGTAATCCGCCGCCGGTAAACGGTCATTATCACCGGAAATCATTGCGGCCGCGGGAAACGGTCATTATCACCGATACACGCCGCCGGCCTGCTGGCCTTTTGCTCGTACGAGAGAGCGAGACTGGTTGCATTGTTATCAGCAAGTGAATCATTTCAAAGCGGTAATAAACAGATACATTTGTGAAACATTTGCGTGAAGCCACAGTAAGGAAAGGAAATCACATACGCGCTGTATTTACTAACATGCTCCGAACTGGATTTATTGCTCAAAGCAGGTTCTGAGGCTGCGGGACTTTAAATGACCGCTGAATCTGGCTTTGAGAAAAAGAAAATATTTCAGGCTGGTGCATAAAGGTACTTTGAAGTTTTATATTCTGCATTTCGTACATTTTTTGACTTAAGTACCAAACGTTATGCTTTTTATTCTGATTTACCGAGTTAGAGAATACAGTTTGGGTGAAAATGACATTCAAAACGACGCTGCTTCAATTATCCCCGAATTTTTTTTAGTCTTCCCCCGTGATTCATAATGAAATGAATGCATCGTTGTCTTTTTCAATAGGAGATAATAATGCAATCGGCCATCTGTAGTTTTGCGACACATTCATAACATACAATGTCATACTTACAGTTGCCTTACATTTGTCGCGCATCATTTATTTTGGAGCGCTGTCGCCTTCCTGGTTATTTTATATAACTGAGAACCCAAGGTAGGGATTTGAGTGGGCGCTTAATTTATGTAATTTTATAAAAGACTGTACGGTAATGAGTTTTTAAAAAGGGCAGCTCTGTAATAGTACAGATTCGCGTTTGGCTCCGTATTTGTGGGCGTGAAATATTTTGATGTACTTAATACTCCAGGGAGCCCCTTGTCCCATCAGCACGCTGACACGCGAAGGGTGACTGGTTAAGGTGGAAATTTAAATACTGAAGGACGGACTCGGAGGTAGGAGCGAGTGTTCGGGAAGCTACTTAGGCGCTATCCGGATTTTAATTCCAGAATAGCGGGGCACGAAGTGGCTGAAGGTAACGCAGAGAAGTTCGGTGTCTTTGCTTATGTAAAGGAGATGTAACTTTGATTATGTTTGAGAATGAATAAACTTTGTCCCTCGCGTTGCTGGAATGGGCCGGCTCCGTAGTTACGTTAGAAACTGATTTGTAAAGGAGACTCCGGCTGTCCGCCTTGCGGCCGTTTATGCTGCTCAGGGTCACGGGGATGCGGTGGCTCTCCCTTGGTGTAATGATGCATTAAATGTGCGGTGGGATCCCTTCCTTGGGGGTCTGTCACGCGCTGCTGCCAAGCCCCCGCATCTGGCTTATTTACTCACCTAGTTCCTCCGGTCTGTTGCATAACGCACCACGTCGACACAGCTGTGCAGCACTGCGATGCTGAATAAAGGTTTAGTGGCCGTACTGACTCAGCTGTGTGTGTG
>JAAGVU020000019.1:13996501-14013702 GCA_011763525.2 Mormyrus iriodes
GGCAGGCAGAGGGAGGCGGGCTGTGCAGGAGAGGCCAGCCTCGCCTCGGCACCGCGGCAGGCAGAGGGAGGCAGGCTGTGCAGGAGGACTCAGCCTCAGGGCTTAGCGCATTTTGTCGTTTCTCTTATTGTTTGGTTGGATGGATATACAACCTGGGGGGCATATGAGCACAGTAAAGGGCAGTAGTGATGCCCAGGAGGCAAGTTTGCGGCAGGAGATGACGTGAGCAAAGCAAAATGGACACTGCTCCCTGACTGATATCTTCACCTGCATTATAAATATAACAGATGTGAATAAGGAGTGTTATTAAGCCACTGAGAAGCCTCTGGTATCACAGGCACTGGGTGGCTTCAGGGTGGCTGCTGGCTTTGCCCCCACCCCCCCGATACATCTATCTCTCTCCCTCTAGAGTCCGGAGGGGGACGGCCAGACCGCCCTGACAGAAGTGGACCTGTTTATTTCCACGCAGAGAATCAAAGTGATCAATGCTGACACGCAGGTGAGTGAGATATCAGGGTGTCCCCAGTGACACGTCCTCTACTAGCTGATCGCATATATAAATCAGGGAGAAGGCTGTCACACTGCCATTCAGTGTGCTATCTTGGTTTGATAGCCTAATATCAAAGGTGAAATACATTAAGTTTTTGGCTCACGCCGTGCCATCCGTCACCCAGGAGACCATGATGGACAATGCGCTGCGCACCATCTCCTACATCGCTGACATTGGCAGCATCGTGGTCCTGATGGCACGGCGGCGCACCTCACAGAGCCGATCGGAAGCCGCGCCGGGCACCAGCGATGCCAAGAAGCAGTACAAGATGGTCTGCCATGTCTTCGAGTCGGAGGACGTCAGTACATCCTGCTCTTCTGAAGCTATGCTCTCAGTCTGGGCTGCTAACCCGTTCGTTTAAGAGGGAATCGCTGCTCTCTGAGTGACGTGTCTGAAGTGCCGGGTCATGCAGTCAGTTCATTTATTAACATTTACTCTTTCACCAGATGCTTTTATCCATAGCAACTTACAATAGAGGGTAGGGTTACAATTTATGCACGCTCTCTGGGATTTGAACCCACAACCTAAAGTCATCGTATGCGATGCTGTACTTTTTGAGCTACAGGAGCTTCAAATGTGTCCTGCAGTGTTTCGGTCACTCTGCCCGCAGTGTCGCCCGTGCCGGTCTGATCTGTGCCGTTTGGGTTCCGTATGAACAGGTCGCACATTTATTTCTGCTAAGGTGCGTTTGGTGCATTTCGGTTTATCTGTGTGGCCGTAGCGTGCAGCTTCAGCACCACATCTTCCTCTGTATCTCCCCCATCAGAGCCGGGCTTTGTCGTGAATCCATCCCACTCATCTTTCTTCGCCTGCAGGCACAGCTCATTGCGCAGTCCATTGGACAGGCATTCAGCGTGGCCTACCAGGAGTTCCTCCGGGCCAATGGCATCAACCCCGAGGACCTGAGCCAGAAGGAGTACAGCGACATCATCAACACACAGGAGATGTACAACGACGACCTCATCCACTTCTCCAACTCTGAGAACTGCAAGGAGGTCTGAGCTGCACCCCTCCTCATCTGCTCATTCCCACAGCATTGGCAGGGCTCCATTTCTGACCGTGCACGCTGACGTCGGCCATGCTGTACCGAAATAAATCTCCATATGGGGGGTGTGGCGGTAACAGACCGTCAACCCCGGAGTCTTGAGGTCCCATGGCATCCCCTGCCCAGAAATTTGGGTGATCGGTTTGACTGACAGGGTGTGAAGACTGCCCCTGTCTAGTGGTTCTCAGACATTATTAGCTGTCTATGTGTGGAGGGTGGGGTGGTTTGTCTGGTCTGGTCCCTCAGACGTACCGATACGTTTGCACAGCTCTTGGACAACTGCGTGAGCAGCTGATGGTGTAGATGGAGCTGGGAAGAGCTCCGCCTTACGGTCCTGTCGTTGGGGGAGTATGGCTTTCTTCCTTTGAACTCTGGGCCCCTCCCTCGCCCTGCCTCCTGCACCATGGTACAGGCCCCTCCCCCCACTTCCTGTCATCTCATTGTCTTCTCCTCCTTGCTCAGTCTTCCTCTCGGTCTTATGTTCTACAAGTCTGTCCCCCCCGCAACCCCTGGGGCGATCACCTGCGGTTTCTCTCTCTCTCCTCTTTAATGCCCCCCCCCCACACCACTGTATCGCCCCCCAGCTGGAGCTGGAGAAGCAGAAGGGTGAGATCCTGGGCGTGGTGATTGTGGAGTCCGGCTGGGGCTCCATCCTGCCCACTGTCATCCTGGCCAATATGATGAACGGCGGCCCGGCGGCTCGCTCCGGCAAGCTGAGCATCGGCGACCAGATCATGTCCGTCAACAAGACCAGCCTGGTGGGCCTGCCACTGGCCACCTGCCAGAGCGTCATCAAGGTACAACGCTGCCAAGCTCCATATCGCTCTCTTACTTAATGTCGATGGTTCACAGGTATAAAGCCTGGTCTTTGAGTCCAAAGTGTATGAAGGTAGTTTCCTATGGTTTGATCCTGTGGCCTCTTCAAATGACCGTTACCTAACAGAAGCACTTCCACCTGCACAAACAGGCTGCAGGAAAACAGACACGCTCTGTGGGCCTGATTAGCTTCATGCTAATGCTAATTAGTTTTCTCTATGCACCCAAATACCCATGTGGAGGGAACCTGATCATTCACTGTCAGCTGATTATAATTCTTGATTGATTGCTGGTGAACAAATGGCCGATGAACTAAATGACCGATGGACTGAATGACCTCTAAAGACCAGGTTAGATGCTACTGTTCGTGATTTTTAAATTTTTTTCACCTTCTACTGCTGGATTAGGGCTTGAAGAACCAGACACAGGTGAAGCTGAACATTGTGAGTTGCCCACCCGTCACCACAGTACTCATCAAGAGGCCTGACCTCAAGTACCAGCTTGGCTTCAGCGTGCAGAACGGCATCGTGAGTTTGCAGAAGCAGCCCACATCCTATAGGATATCATTTCAATGTTTAGCGCCCCCATGTGGTACGTCTTCAATAAATACTACACATGCAAGTAAACCTATTAAGGATCTTTCCTTTATACTGTGTTATTTGCGAAGGGAACTTCAGTATAACAATTACTAATATATTTGGAAGTTCCTCTGTTCATATGGAAGATAAAACTGCTTTCAGCGTTTAGCATATGGCTACGTTATTTTTCCTTTGAAGTGACAAAATTTAAAGTTTGTCTCTGTGTAACTAGTGTTCTGTGTGAATCCAATTTCTGACATTTAACCCGAAGTATGTTATGGTGCATAAGCCCTGGGCTGGCCGTCCCCGTTTCCCTGAATGTAGTTTTCAGGTCATTTACTCCCCAACCCCCCCTCCCCGACACCGCAGATCTGCAGCCTGATGAGAGGTGGCATTGCGGAGCGCGGCGGGGTCCGCGTCGGACACCGCATCATCGAGATCAACGGGCAGAGTGCGGTGGCCACTGCTCACGAGAAGATTGTCCAGGCCCTGTCCAACTCTGTGGGCGAGGTGAGAGTGTGACCAGTTCGGCTAAGAAAGTCCAATCCTCCTTCAGTCAGCAAATACGTAGACGTGTCTGTTTTTTAAATTTCTCGGGTACTTGATCAGGGTTGGAAATTAAGCTCGCCCACTCGCCTCAGGCCAGTTATTTAGACACAGGGCAAGTACACTTGGCTAGAACTGTTTTCAGTTAAGTTCTAGCGCTGAATTGGATCAACTTTTAGGGGTTCAAGCAACCAGCCTCTTCCTAAGGTTTAATTTATTATGTATTTTATTTTTTGTACTGCGCGCAGCCCGAGGCAGTGTGGGTGTTTGAAGAGCAGCGATTTCCTCAAGCCTGATGTCTCTCTCTCTGTCTCCCTGCCAGATCCACATGAAGACCATGCCGGCTGCCATGTTCCGCCTGCTCACCGGCCAGGAGACCCCCATGTACATCTAGAACCTTATGTCCTTCACTATATGAGCCATAATCACCTGCCGTTTACGCCTACTGTAAAGCAAGCTGATGGTGCATACATAAACGCCAGGGGGCGCCAACACCCCCATCTCTGGCTGTTCAGTATATTTCTTTCCCTATTTCATGCCCTGTAAATGGTGACACCCTACACTGACAACAATTACATAAACAAGGAGACATTTTCCCTCGGTGACATAGGTGTGATCTGTTAATTGTGCTTTTGGTTTGTTGATTTATGTGCAATAAGACCATTTGGGAAATGTGACTGAACACATTAGTTTATTTTTTATATGCACATGAATATGTATTTGTTATACACTGTATATATTATAGTTTCTGTCCCTATTTCCTCTGTAAATAGATACTCCCTTTTTTCACCCAATGGATTTTTTGTGGGAAAGACAAAATGTATGACTTGTACTGTCTTAAGTCTTTGTGGGATAGATGAGATTTTTTTTTAATCTCCAGTGCGAGAGACGAGATGGACAAAGACGGGCTTGGGAACTTAATGAATATCAAGGTTTGTCACCTTCTGCTAGAGGTATAAATCGGTCGGAATTGGCCGACAGTCGCAAAATCGTTGGAATGGTTTGCGGAAACACTCAGAGCGAAGACTTTTATGTCACTGAAGTCGTCATGACGACAGAAGTGATGGAAAGGAAAGGCTGATCTGTGCCTTCAGAGTAGTGAAGATGGGAGGGTGGGTACGGCTCCGAGATGTACATATCACACGGCAAAGCCAGGAAATGTCATGGCAGCTCCCAGGGCTCCGGACCTTAGCTGGGAGCTTTTTTTGGATATTAAGCTAAGTGAGAAAAACAGGCTTTTTTAACGACTGTATGTAAGCAGAACATATGGGATAGCATTGTTCTCCACGTTGCAAATCTGGGTTTAAAAAACCACACAAAATCCATCCGCCAAATTGAAATTCAATCGTAAATGATGAATTTAAAACACTTTGTTTGACAATAGGAACATCAGTTTTCTTTTTTTTCTTCAGAGACACAAGACCTGCACTGTCCATCGTAGGTTTGTTTTGAGTGGACTGTACGTACTGTGATTAGCTGTCTGCGTCGTCCACATGAGCCAATCATAGACCGTGTCTAGGACAGCGCTCACAGGGGAGTCGGCACCTGTCCTTTCTGTACCCTTCACGTCGTCGTCCTGCTCTGCAGGATGCTGGTGATACTGACTAAAGCTGCACTGTGAAGGTGGAAGCCTTGCTGCTGAGAGCCGCTTTCAAAATGTACCACGATCTCACAGCAAAAGGAGATCTGGCTAACATTATGCTTTATCCGTTTGCATGCCACTGATGTCCTCCTGGAAGAATGGCGCAATGAACACGCCCGCGTTCGAACCAAGAAGCCGTCGCATCCTTGGGGTCTCCTGCATTTCGGTGCTGTGCAGAACACACAGCAGACCTTTCAGCTGGGTGCCAGGTGGCTGATCCCCACGCCATGTGCTGGGAGCGGTCCACGCTGTGTGCCATTACTGCGGGAACTGTAGATACGCTGTGTGCTGAGGGGTGTAAATGTGGGGGCTGTCAGCTACTCACTTTGTAAGTATGGGTGTATGTTACAGTGCTGTACTGGTTTATATGTATACAGGATTCATTAAATGGACGGAGGAAACGTGTAAGTGTATATAAGACAAGGATGTGAGTCATTCATTACTGGTTTTTTAATGTCAACTAGGTTATTTTCCATTTTTCCATAACAGAACAGACATACATATGTACACCTTATTTACATTCATATTGATATAGACTGAGTTGCTGAACTAGCCCAAATTCTCTTCTTTTCTTTTCTGTGTTACTTGTTAGCTCCACTGGTTTCTGAAACATGCTGGTTTTGAAAACCTTTAACCTGAGGGGGGAAATAACATTTTTTTCCAAATATGCTGGTTTAATGGACATTTTTCACTTGCACAGATACAATAGGAAACAGCCGTGATCACTCACTTACTCTCCATGAAGTCTCAGAAGAAGGGTTTGACTGCCTCCCTTGTTTTTCCGCTGCCCTGGGTAAAACACAGCAGTCTGATACATCACAGACAGCATCATCTCCCTCTTCTGTTTCTTTATATTTTCCATGTCAGGTTCAGAAGCTTCATATTCCACCTGCCCTGGTAGGTGATTCAATAGCTGGACGTTCCTAAAAGGTTCTGAGCCCTGGCCCAGGTGCACCTCAGTATACTCAGTTTTAACCAGGACTCATCAAACCGTGGAAAACCTCAGCATAGAGGCAGAAGGCTTCTTTCCTTCAGTAGAGTTATTCTCAGCAGTGGCCGGTCATGGAAGCGCTCCTTTAGACTAACAGCACGTCCATTCTCAGTGAGTCAGGACTGGGGCAAAGATATACTGCCTTATGTTTTCAGAAATGGAGAGAATTTCAGGAAGTTATAGTCCGGCACACCTGTAATCCAGCCACAAGTCATTCTCCATCGTTCATGTATCCACCCACTTTCTATAGCCACTCGTCCTATTCAGGGTCACGGGGGGTCCAGAGCCTATGGATGCAAGGCAGGGAACAACCCAGGATGGGGGGCCAACCCATCGTAGGGCACACGCACACACCATTCACGCACACAGGCACACCTATGGGCTATTTGGTGACTCCAATTCACCTCAGCATGTTTTCGGACTGTGGAGGAAACCCCAGGATGACACGGGGAGAACATGCAAACTCCAAACACATAGAGCCAAGGTGGAAATTCAAATCCTGGTCCCAGAGGCAACAATGGTAACCACTGCAGCACCACGCCACCCCCATTCTCCACTGACATCCATACCTTAATTATTTTGCCAGTTTGATCCAGCTTTATTCATGCACCTTGGACTTACAGTAAACGGGAGGATCTCCAGTGGAGGCGTGGACATGAGAAAGGTGCCGTTGAGATAGCAGCCTGCCCCTGGTACGGTGTCCCCCTCGTCATCCTCGACCACACTGAAGACCTTCCTCATTTTTTCGGGCACCGTGCAGTCCAGAATCACCACCAGGACTCCAAGAACAGTGCACAGCACACCTGTCCAAGTACATGGATACCTACTCTTCACAAGCCATCATACTTTATCAGTAAACAAGCAGTGCTGGTGGTGCTCTTCTCTAATGCCAAAGGCTTCATGTAGACAGGCCTGCAGATGTTCTGTATCTCAATAAAAACAAACAACACACCTCAGGAACATTGTTACATGCAGTATAACCCAACTACAGCTGTGCAAAACATCTGGGCTTTGAGTGGGACCGAAACTCATTGGACGTCACAGTTGCCCTCAGATGTCCCGGTCCCTGCTCGGCCTGACGTGGTCACAGGCGGGCCGTACCTGCGCCCAGGGCCAGCCAGAAGGAGCAGCCAAGGCGGACCTGGAAAACAGCCGAGCTCACGGCGAAAATGCACGGCGGCAGGGTGCGCGTGGCAGCGAACAAGGCCAGGGAGAGAAACATGAAGACTCCCGTGGTCACCGTCATGCAGCCTGCGTAGAGCAGCACGGGCATGGAGAACAGGATGTTGGCCAGCAGCCAGCAGCAGAAGGCCGTCCTGCAGAAGCAGAGCAGGACCATGTGGAGCCTCCGAGCTGGATGTGAAAGAGGGGCTCAAAACCGAGTGTCTGCGGCTCATATGACCACAGGAGCTAGATGACAGCAAGATGGCCACTTACAAATCTGCATTTTGTTCAAATTCCTCATTTAGGGAGGCGCAGTCATGCTTTGATTTACACTATTTCATCAGTCGACGTCATTTTAAATGCCATCCAAAAAAAAGTATATTTAAAAAAAGATAATAATAATAACATGGCTGATTGTCAGGATAACGGCATTAACAACGCCTCACCACAAGGTGGCAGAAGCATATCGGCCAGAGAATCGGTACTGGTAGTGAAGGCCACAGGGACTGCCGGGGGTGAACTTCTCAGCAACGTAGAGGATGGGATTGGGCAGGCCCCTGTCCAGGGCCTCGGCATAGTCCTGCTCGAAGCTGTCCGTCCAGTGAAAGGCCTCGTTGTAGTCGATGGTCTCGTTCTGCTGCACCATTGGCCTTCCTGCATGGACAGCACTGTGCCCATGAGATACACGTCTGCACTTACAGCTCTCCTAGCTAAGTGAAAATCGTGTTTTGATTTTTTTTCTTCAGCCATAAGTAAAACATATAGCTGGCAGTTATTTGGTCAATGTGCAGTTTCTTCATCTCATCTTTAAATGCATGTATTATTCGTAGTTACCGGGCTTAGTAAAAATGTCACCTTTACCAGCATTCCTGACAATAAACAAGTGCGTTCGTGTTCCTGAATCATAAATCTGATGTTTCAGCACGGGCCTTACAATACTTTTTATTAAACTATGCTATATTCACTCAGTGCAAAATGCTTATGAAACATTTCTCTTAGCAAGCAGAGGCTGCACGCTAGTGCACGCGGAAGGACAGGGTACGCGCCTCTGAGGGTGACGTTGATCCCCGACAGCCCCACGTGCAGTCGGAGCTCCGCGCGCACGACGGCGCTGCTGAATGCCCGGTACGGGAGGCCGGCCCGAACCCCGGCTGAGGCCCAGTCCCGGGAGAACTGCAGCGCTGCGCGGAGACGAAGGACAGGACAGGTGATGCAAGGCGAGCATCGATTATTAAGGCCTTATTAATATAATCAGGACCCTTAAAACTCCGACTGTATGCCATCAGTAGCATGAAGAAATGCATTAATCAAAATAATCGTGACCTTTCGGTCTCGACAGATAGGATTATTACTGGGGTTGTGGTTTTCAATTTGAAATATGGGATTAAATTTGCCGAGCGGGGATCGATCGCGGTTCGGATTAAATAGTATTTCTATCCGCCTGTGGGGAGCCCTGATCTAGTGCGTGTAGGACGGTGCGGGACAGTCCTATATATCCCCTATAACAGCCCGACAAAGCAGGCCATTCACTTTAAAGCGTAGTGCTGCCGAGAGGAATGTGTTCATATCATTAACGCCGTTTCCAATATTCTGCCGTACTCCCTGAGTTTTGGATGCCGCTCCGCCGGGGCTCCGCCGGCTGCAGACCGGCGCCCTGCCCTGCTTTTGCTGGCCCTCCGGGACTGTGTCTGCAGCGCCGCTTCACCCGATTAAGTTGATTGTTAGGGAGAAGCGACGCAAGTCGGAGTATGCATTGGATATATATCATTTTGGGGGAAAAACATTTTAAATTCACAGCAACTTACCAATTATCACCGCGCCTATGAATAAACTAAGAATTATTCTGCTCATCCAGAGAAGCCTCTGAAACGTAAAAAGGAGGGGTTATAGCAACGGACAAGATGCAGTCAACACTGCACGTAATAGACCATAATAAATCCCTGTATCAGAAAGTCGTGAGGATGATTTCACACATTCTCAGCAGGCCTGCTTTCCGTCTGACATTAAGCAATCGCCGTTCCCAGTTTAAAGTTCGCTTTCTGACAATGTGAATCACATCCTGTTACTTACCAATTTCCCTCGTATCCCTGGTGCGATAAGGAAGAGAGTAGCGCCCAGGACCGAGAAGACCAGTATGACCGTCAGCAGGTCCGCGTCCGCGGGGTGGCGCTGCGGCATCCTGCCTGCCTGCTGGGGGGGGACAGCGCCGTCAGCGCACTACCGACCCGCCAGCTTCTCATATACGCGGTGAATGGATCATACTCCGTGAAAATCGTAAAATTAAATATCTGATTAAACATTAGTAAATACTTGTATAAAAATATAATGCTTTGCGCATACCACCTGTGCATGGCACGGGATAAAGTGCCACTAAAATAACTTTCCAGTACCCACCCCTATGCATTCCACTGCACAACAAAACATAATTCATGTAAGATAAAAACATTTTGTGTCCTTCTAATCCTACAGTATAAAGCGAATTGTTATAAATGCGTTGCTAATGAGGCTCACCCTGTTTCACCAAGGTGCGGAGAGAGAAATCTGCCCCGAAACAGGAGGCTTCCGTGCAGCACCGCGGCTTATATAACACCCCACCGACTTCCTTATAAGTGCTAAAAAAAAGCCCCATTGTAATTCCTGAGCAAAGAGCCAGGTGAATCGGAAGAGCCCGTCCTCTCCCCTGTCCCTGCGTGCGGACGGAGCCGCCGGAGCCGCGCACCTTTATCCCAACATCCTGCTGAACTCATTCTTTACATACATACAGAACCACAGTCGCAGGTAAAGACCTTTTGTACAACCCCTGCCCAGCTATAAATTCGTCAGTTTCAGGTGAGTTTCTGCATTGAATTGTATTGTTTGTTTATTAATTTAAAAGCCATTGTAAGCGAAGAAGTTGCTTTCTAAGTGGCCCTTCAGACTGCGCAGTTCCTCCCACCTGCTGCCCGGTCCCTGTATCAGAAGTTATTTACCTGATAATGCCGCTCTAGTTGCATCTTTCGGACAAAGTGGTCAGATCTGCCCTCCTTACTGTCATAGGGCGGAAAAAAATGTTCATTGGTAAGTGTTAGACCAACGTTTTCAGTATATTTTGAATTTTCAAAAACATTATTCAAATATCAGCTGAGACTAAGATACGCGTCTGAAGAGTCGGAGGTCGTACGTGTTGTCATTGTTTTCCCATGACAACTGGAGTAAAAGTAAAGATCGCTCTGAAAGCACCCGTTTTATTGAAAAACTCTCTCCGTTTTATTCGGCAAGGATGAATTTACACATATCTACACAAACTACAGTATATGTAGTCGCATATCGGTAGCATATATGATAAATCTCACAGGTAAGTACAATGTAAACGGCGTGGTGTTACGCTTCAGTTTGACAAGCGTTTGCCGAAAGCTCTTCTTGCTTATTGATATTGAGTACCTTGCGTTATAAACACTTAAGTTTCTTCCCCCGCAAGCCAATACATTCCTGCCTTGGCATTCCTGACGAAACAACGGATAATAGTAAGAATGCAGTACCTAAAAACACATGCGGTCATATTCGTTCATATTGAAGGAAATTGGGAGATGTTTTTTTGGGGGGTGCAGCGCTGTGCCCCCTGGCACCAGCTCGGCTGATCTCTCTCGGGGTCTCTGCATGAGTTCCCTACTTTTAACCGGCCTTTGTGCCTCTGCCGTTTAGATGTGTTCCATCCATCCGTAACTGTCCTTTCGGCAGCGGACGCAAGGCAGGGATAAGGCAGCCCCGGGCGCCAGGTTAGATGTACAGTATACAGGCCTAGGCCGCTGTATTTGGCGTGCTTCCATCAGTGTCCCCTTCCATTAAATACTGTCCACTGTATAGTTTTCGGTGTACCATATCTTTTGCACTTAGTACAAAAGAACTATCAGCATAATACTAAATGCTTGGGCACTGCGTGTGCTTATCTGCATGAATGAGCAATACGTAGAATTAATAAAAATGCAGAAGACAAATCAGAACCTGTGGTATGCAAACGGATACTGTGGGATTTGCACGCGGGGGAGGGCTAGTTGTTATAACGTTAAGTCGTCCGGATATTAAAGAAACTCCTGTTTGAGAATATATAAGTACATTGTATTTCGTGTAGGTCTATGTGGTTATGTATGTACTGTAGGCCTGTGTATGGCGTAAATAGTGTAAAAGCGACTGCAATTGTTTTTCTTTCTGCCGTTTTAGAACAGGCAGGTTTCGCCTTTCGCTCTAGTTCCCGTCTTTGCTTTGCGCTGCAGCGGCCCGCGGCCGCAGGTCTAACACCGCCGGGTTCTGACTGCGGGCGCCCTAATGCATGGCGCGCATGCGTCCACAAGGTGGCGCTTTATTTGAAATATGCACCTGAGAAGACGGGATTATTTCACCGAGTACTGGCTTCCTTTAACCAACACATCAGTGGCAGGTGCCAACAATTTAAGTGTGATTTAACAATATGAATTAAACTTTGTTTAATTATCATGTGCTTTTAGGCTCTGTGTGGGAATAGTATACATTATCACATTAGTTAATGTTTGTATTAATCTATACCTCAAATTTAAAAAATCAGTTTATCCCATTTCTTATATTTTATGTCTCACTATGATTGTGTTTAATATAGCTTTTGTACCTCCATTTGAATGTCATGTCTAGAAACAGTTCAATATGAAGGGTTGACTTAGCAGTAGCTGGACTAATGGAGCCGTGCTGCGATGGGACACGCCTCGTCCCTGCATGGTACCCAGACGGGGTATCCAGCCCCTGCAGGACCCCCAGCTGTCCAGCCCACACAGTGGTGGCAAGCGGTCGCTCTGACCTGCCTTCTTCCAAGAACCAAACTATCCTCTGCATTTTCTTTGGTAAGAAAATCCCGTGTATCTGTATATTTGACGTGCTTGCATCCCTACACTCTTCTTCACTGACGGACTTAAATCCCTCACATTGTCGGCCCTCATATCGCTCTGCTGGCTTTGAGTTTTGGTTATTTTCTGTATTTTCAGTTATAACTTTCGGATTGTACTCAGTGATACTGTTGCAGATTTCTCAACAGATGAGTGTCAAATGAAATATGGATCATTAAGCATGAGCATGTTAAACTGCCTCAGATTGTTTGAATGCAATGCAATGCAGTGCATGGTCAATAGGCTGTTTCACTGGCCATTTTTCACTGCACCACTTCACTGCAGCAGTTTGTGATTCAGTCCGTTCAGCACTTCATTTGAATATCAATGGAACATGAATGGACATACAGTGAAACAATCTTCCTATATACTGTTAAAGAATTCACTCTTAATATGTATTTAAGATGATTTACTTTGGCTTGCCCCCCCCCCCTTGCCTATCCAGGTGAGGCACCATCCCAGCACTTGGTCTGGAACGTGTACGCGTGTGTGACTGTACCTGCTTGCATGTGTGTTCTGTCTGGTTAGCTTGAGTAGCCCCCCCCCCCCCCGGCATGTCAGCATGTGGCGGTAGCCTGCGCTCCGGCTAGCCGTTAGCTGACTGTGCGTGTCCGCTGAGTGAGCTGTTTTTGATACTATGTCATGCCTGTGCTGTGATCCGCTTCACACAGCCGGCCAATCCCATTCCCTCATGCCATCTGTTTCTCTTGCTCTCATATGTTTAGCTGTGAACATCCTTTACGTTTCTGATTAGCCTCCTTCTTGCTGCCTGTTTCGTTCTCCTTACTTACCAAAGGAAACCAGAAGCATGTTGACCCTGGCATTTCTCATGAGGTCCAGCCATGAGATTTGGCTCCTCCGTGGTTCCCCCTGGTGTTTACATGAGGTATTGTAAAAAAAATTAAATGACAAAAAAGATGCTATTTTTTGGAATCAGTAGTCTCACTGTTAGGATTGGGAGTTCAGATCCTGACCTTCTGAGCAGAGTTCCTGTGATCTTCTCATATTGTAGTTTCCTTTATGCACTCTCATTTCCTCCTGCAATACAAGGACCTGCGCTTAAGTGATGTGCCATCTCGGAATTTCCCATAGTGTCCTTCCTGTTATGGACTGGCATCCCACACAGGGTGTGTCCCTCTGCCAGCTGCCCCGTGCCGCCTGGGATGTGCTCCAGGCTCTCTCATGGCTCAGTATCAGATCAGCAGCTGGAAGAAGGATGAACTATTAATATTACTGTATGAATTGCTCCTACTGTTCTTCTGCACTGTGACTTCACCTTGTAGTGACATTTCTGTCCACTTTAAAGGCTGTTTGTGACATGACTCCAAAGCTAGTCTATTAGCACTGACCCGTAGCGCCCCAATATCTGCCAGTCCATAAAAACCAGTCCTGCCACTATCGGGATGTTATCGGCCTCGATGGCACCACGTTCCTCGCCTGGCGTGTCTGTGACAGTTTCTGCAATCAGCATGTATGTTGTTTTTCCAACAATGTGTCCAGCCTGCGTGACTCCAGCGTGTCCCCTGCGAATATCCCACATGTCACACGGCACCGTGCGGGCGAGGGGAGAGGACACGCCCCCTAAGCTGCTGTCTGACAGCTGAGAGAGTTGCCACCAGCTAAGAGCTTCAGGCCCAGTTGAAAGTAATGCAGATCAGTCGTTAGAAGATTGTGGCCGGTGTCACTGTGGTTGTGGCCCCCGGGTCTCGGCTTGTTGGCCCATTATGCCAAGTGTCCCAGAACCTAAACCTGCAGACAGACCAGGATGTGGATAACCTTATCCTAGGCATGGCCTCCCAGATCGCAGAGAGAGAAGATAACATTGTTGCTGAGGATACTAGCGGTTTCCACATCCATCTGTATTTACAGTAGGGTGCCTACACTGCATAGTCAATGGAAATTAATAAAGTTAATGACAGTAAATGTCATGGCTGGGTTTCTAAGCGATATACTGGAGGCTGCGGCTATACCGCCTGTGTTTACGTCGGACAGAACGAGGCCTGAGATTCTGTTGGTTTCAGTATCAGCTCCTTTCGCGACGGTTAACAGTCTCTGGGTCTTTGCCCAGATTACATGCACGGCCCCCTGAAATCCTCCTGTTCGGACCTGGTGGCGCTGACCGTTCAGAGGGGCGGGGACAACGGGCTGCCCAGCTACAAGCGGACCGGGGAGGCTTTGGCCCTGTGGCCTGCGACACCTGGGGGAAGCTCAGCCCGGACCTTAACAGAACTAAGCCCCATGGAGCCATGGAGATGCCCCGCATGTTAAAATATATGGTACTGAACCATGGTGTCATTCGCAGTAACTTTCATAATGAATTCTTGCTGTGGTGATGTGCAGGTATACCCTGAATGTGAAGCAGGAGGTGTCAGGGCTATGCTGTGGCTATGTTCCTTTCTGTCTCGATTACTCCGTTGTTTAGAGACTTGGCTAAAGTGTACGGCTATGACATGGACCCCCCCCCCCGGGGGTCCTGAACCTGTGTTCTCCTTTAATATTTTAGCAGTTCCCGTTTATACCAGAGGTTATCGATGCTGTTATTTGACGTGCTCATCTTGGTCTCCATGCAGCCTGCTCCCAGCTGAGGACATGCAAGCTGTTCATAAGACCACCTTCCACGATGTCCTTCTCACTGCCGTGGGCACTGGACCATGGATCTTCCAGAGCAGTGTCCCCTTCTGGTGGGATATTAAACCATGACTTATCCAGGGATTGACAGAGACACGTTTGGCTGTTCTGTAGTTTATGGAACCAACCACTAAACTGGATGATGAATGAGATGGTTTATTAGACGATGGTGCACGAACAAAACTATGTGCACAACCTCTGTGCTCTCAAACGAGGGTGTGAATCTTTCTACGCAGACGGTCATGCTCTCACCTCCCCTTCTGTGTGTTTTACAGCTTATTCTACATATCTGAACTTACCCTTACGGTGCTGGAACTGAATGTTGCAGGTGGCCATGCAAATAAAAACATAATATTTTGTGGGTATTTACAGATGAGCGCATGTGAAGATTGTTAGTCAGATATCGTTGATGTTTGAAGGCGTTGCTGTCATTTGTACCTGAGGATGTCCTCGGTTTTGACTCGATTTTTGCCTGCGGTTGGAATCTGAGTTACTGCGAGGCACAGGTGCCTGCGTGTGAGAGCCGGGTATCATCCCGCTCCTAAAAGGACCGTCAGTCCTGGACCCAGCTGCTGTAATTTCATCTCTTCTTGTTTCTTCAAAGTGAGCTTTCTTATGGCTGGCTTGGTGGCCTACTTCCACACGGCAAAGTTCAGGAGGTGTGAGAAGAAGCGCAGGGTTGCTGGAGGCACCGACGCTGCCGCCAAGGGCCTCAGCGGTTTGTCTATTAGTGGCAAACAAAGGGCCGCCCACCACGTCCCCAAAGCAAAGGCTCCCATTTCCCCTTCCTTCTGCCTCTCCCCACGGCACCGAGCAGGGCCCGATGTTATCGTGGGCCCAGCAGTCAGCTGACGTTTTTTTCAGCGTGCACTCTGCAGGGCCCCCGAAATGACCGAAACTCGTGGAGTAGTTTCTACAGATTTCAGGTGGCTAGGAAAAAATGGAACGGCATGATAGGAAGGAATTGCATAAGAATCAGAGCAGATTTAACCTCTACCCAGCCCTAACCCTAACCACAAGGAACCAAACAAAATACAAGACTTTTGGCATTTTTATTTTTTTGATTGCAGTCACAGATTTTTTGTTTTATAAAATAGAGTTTCCCCTTGTGGAGTCTGAAAAAACGGTCCCCATAATGAAATATATACATAATATATACACTCGCCTGGACTCCAGCATAGACCCACTAAAACGCCATTGACCTGGCCTCTGATTTACCGTGCCGGCATTAGGGGGATAGAGGAGCCATCGCACGATTTCACTTTGTTGTTTTTAATCTGAGGGTCTGTCTTCCCTTCTCAGCCTCTTTAAGTCTTTATTTCCCTAATATAACTTGGAAATAGCATTCATTTAACAGACGTCCTTTTTTCCAGATAACTTATGTGCTTGCTAGGGCTGTAGAAAAATAAGGGAAAACGGTAGTAAATGGCAGGATAGCTGCTTAGTCACACAGCAGCATCAGGCAGCTGCTCAGCCTCCAGTGTATCTCCATGGCATTCCTGGCCCCCTAAGTCCCAGAGTTTCCTCTTTCTTGACCTTCCCACCATGGCACCCACCGAGGCAGGTGAGCGTGGCCCTGGGCCCCCAGCAGAGGCTGCGAGTCCTGGACACTAGCGGCTTCCTCCTCCGCTGCCTGTGCCTGCATGGGTTGGACGTCCTGCTATCCAGTGACCATCGGTGCCTCAGGCTGGTTCTCAGGATCCGCTAAGAGTATGATCTAGTGAGTGTCCCAGGCGTGATTTTGTTCCGTGGCCTTGGTTTTTTTGCCCTGTTTGGTGTGGATCTCTCCCTCCAGTTCGGTTGGGTTATTTTTACTGTTTATCCCAGTTTCACCGTTGTTCCTCCTGTGGACCTGCCTCTTCTGCTTCACTTGGTCCTAAGCCTGGGGGCCCTGATTGGCTGTTCTTTGAGGATGAGAACATACGTTCGAAGTTGGCGCAGCACCTGGTTTCTGAGATAGCTGGTGGGGCCAGCACCTGAACATCAAAGCCACGAGGGAGCGTGAGCTGCTGAAGTAGGCGGTGACCAGGGAGCAGCGAGAGCAAACTGTCAAAACCTTTTTCAGACGTCCATCTCCTTGCAGTTCCAATCCCAGACTGAAAGAACTCGACTGACTGAAAAAAGAAGGTGACCAAATTTGATTTTGCTTGTGTTAAATTTCGCCTAAAGCCAACTGTCTGAGTTCTCAGATTATAGACATTGACAAGATGGATGCAGGTGATTTGAAGAGCATGTCTTCCAGGAAGACCAGGAACTGACAAGGGTGGAGTTTGCCGACTCCGTGGGCTCAAGCCAGCCAGTCTCTTTGTTGAGTCCATGTTCACTTTGGCTGACAAAGATGGCAGTGACTAT
>JAAGVU020000019.1:14019911-14030402 GCA_011763525.2 Mormyrus iriodes
CGGCGCGGGGGTGGGGGGGGGGGGGGGGGGGGGGGGGGGGGGCTGTGGCGGTTTTGAGGTGTCCGTCTTGATGGGCGGAGGGATTTGGGTTACCCCGTCTGGCTCCATCCTGAGGAGCTATATTATGTGCAGTGGTACTCCATGTCCAGTGTGAATCCACTAACAAACTCAACTAACAAAGAAGCCTAGAAAGGCAAATGGGGGGGGGGGGGTAAATCTCTGCATACGTCATCCCTAAGGTGTATTTCATCTGGGTGACCCACACCCAGCGGCAGTTTGAGTGGGTGTCTGACATCAGGGAGGTGGAGGAGATGGACTCTCAGGACCTGGTCTCAATTCACATCTGCATCACGCAACTGTCTGAGAAGTTCGACCTTCGGACTACAATGCTGGTGTTCAAGTAGTGTGAGGACAGTGAATGGAGTGAGGAGACACCAAGTAGCAAGAGGACAGTGAATGGAGTGAGGAGACGCCAAGTAGTGCGAGGACAGTGAATGGAGTGAGGAGACACCAAGTGGTGCGAGGACAGTGAATGGAATGAGGAGACGGCAAGTAGTGCGAGGACAGTGAATGGAGTGAGGAGACACCATGTAGTGCGAGGACAGTGAATGGTTTGGAGTTCCCAAGGATGGAGTTGAGCATTAGCATAGTTCATTATCTCACTGGGTTTTTAGAGTCTGAAGTTACTTGCATATCTATAGTATTATAATGTACTAGTATGCACCAATGACATAGATTATATTTTGTTATATTGTAAAAGTGGTACAACCGCAGCTGCCCTATTTCAGGGTGTAAAGGCACGTTTGTTTGGGATGCTGATGGTGTTCACACCATCTCCTCTCCCACAGCACGTGTGCGAGCAGCATTTCCAGAAGGTCAGGAACAGGAGCCTCTTCATGGGTCTTCACTCTGTCACCCATTTTGGCCGCCCCCCTTTCCTGTCCTTCCTTAGCTCTCTGCAGGAGATGCACCCCGCGGTAAGTCTGCCGTCGCCGCGGCCCAGTCCGTCCCCAGTACCCCATTTAAAATTCAGTTGCAACCCGCCAGCGAATGTTCCAGTTCTCCCGTCTGTGCCCCTCGGTTTCCTATGAACAGGTGAACAATAGCAGACGGCCTAGATTGTATCGTAAGTGGTTCCTGCTGACCCCGCTGATGTCTCTTGTCTTTGTTCTGGTTCCATTTAATTTCTCAAGGTGGATCAAGTCGGCGTGCTCAGCTGCGGCCCGCCAGGCCTTACCAAGAATGTCTAGAAAGCCTATCCACAAATGAACATGTGCCACCAGGCTCGCCCCGTCCACCACTACGAGAACTTTTAATCCACCGAGAGTTCGGTTCCATCTCGTATGTAGGATGATCGGCAGTATAATCCATGCTGAGCATTGAGGGTTTGGTTCATGTTGATGTTTTTGGACAGCTCGTATCCATCTCTCCATACTGGACGTGCCCTAGTGTAGGGTCTTGTAGGCCTGGTGTCTACCCAGAAACAACACCAGTTTTAGCAGCTATTAAAATTTACCTAGACCGCAGAATACACAGTACAAATACTACCCCAGCTCCCTATGAATAAAATAATTCTAAAATAAATTTGTTGAAATCCATTATGTTTGCTTTAGGTGTGCTGACTTTGCTGAGCCTTGCCCTGGTCAGCCATTCTGCGGTTTTTGTCAACCTGCCACGACGCTGCTGCATTGTCTCTGCTGTGAAGCTGTATTCCAGTGTTATTCTCACACAACAGATACTTCCAGAAGAATATTATCATTGTATATATCACATAATTAATTCATTTCATACAGTGAACTGGAAGATTAGCGGAGGTTTAAGGACGCGTCGATAGGCTGCATGCCTGGATTTTAGTGATGTTGCTGCTGACTTTCACAGTAAAAACAAGATTTGATGTTTCTGCCACCTGAGAATTATTTTTAAATGCAAAAAAAAGGTGATTTTAGTCTGTGTTAGGAGTGTGCGTTTTGGGGATGAAGAGAAGGTCATATTGCAAAACCTTGCAAGTGTCACAGAAGTGCTTCTGGATTTTCTGGCTGCTTACCTGAAGCTCAATGAGAGGTTATCTGGACTCACTCTGTGTCACCCAGAAGAGCTAAATCATCGCAAATCATCGCAAATGCTGATGTGCGTAAGTGTTTGTCTATCTATTTATTTATTTATTTATTTGTCAAATTAAGTCCAGGGCATTTTCAATAAGAACTATTTCCATTTAATGTTTGGTAACATAGTTGTCCAGTACATATTTATGCACACTGAAGCATAGCTTTGATCTGATGGGATTCTTCTGGTGTTTGATTGCTTGCACTCCTTTTAAGATGTTTGCTCTCTCTCTCATTCCTTAGTGAAATCCCGGGAAGAACTCAGGGTGCCTAAGATTCATGCTGATTCTGGCATAATTCAGTGTCAATTTGTGTAGCTTAGTTTTGACTCTGTGTAGAAGGAAACCTTTCAGGTTTCAGGTTTACCTTTATTTAGCAAGCAAAATGGACGCTAATAATATATATAATACAGTTGCAACAACAGTGGAAATTGACTGAATGTCACCATTAGTATACATGACAATTTACGTGATGCATTTAATTAGTGCAAATGTCATGGAAGTGCAGGATAGTTGTCTACTTGACCTAGGCTAGGTTAGATCTGCAGATTCTCCCTAAAGCCCGGTCCAGCTGGAACATGGCAAAAGATAAGACAGTTTGCAGATAAAGTGATTCAGGCTTCCGCACTGCGATGGTGACGTTGACGATGACTCAGCTTACAGCGGAAAGACACGGGGGACACTGCCGGGAAATAAAGGTCACGCCAAGGGGCCCTTCCACAAACCTGCTGACCATGCTGACTGGACTCTCACGGTGCTGACCGTCTATGACGAGCGGCCAGCATGCTGAGATCTCCAGGTCAAATCCATGTGTGTGGCACCTGTGAGATTGAATGTTGGTGCAATGACTCATGATCCCTGTACTAGTCAAAACCACAATAACCATTAGAAACGGGGGATTAGGTTTACCCACTGTGACGTCTGCAGCATTGAAGCCTGGGAATTACAGCATCTGCTATGGTTACACTGCTTACTAGTGTATCAACCACAACAGCAGTGACAGGCAGAGATAGTGCTCACTTTGAAAAATAGCAGACCACTGCTGGGCTTATCAGTGTGGCTTGTGTCACCTAATGATGTTTACCAACAATGTGGTCAAGTTTCCTCAGTGACTGTGTTAACCAACAGAGATGCACTGAAAGTCATTCAAGTCTTGCATGAACACGCACTGACCACAACTTCACAATATGGCAAAACACAATGAAGGTGCAGAGAGTTTGGCCTTGTGAAGCTCCCGCATGAGCACATGGTGTGTTTCCCCATTGTTTTGAGTTCTTTGTTCATTCATTCATGCACAGCCCCCAACGACTACTTTCGTAGGACATTTTGAGTCTCTTTCTGGAGAGTATCGTACTCTTCCAAAGTTGGGCCACAAAATAATATGTCTTGGAAGAGTATTGTGACATTGTTTGGTTCCTGGTGATTTTGGGCTTAATTTGGAAACAGCAGATTCATTTTATCACTATACTTAGCCTGCTGCACTGTAATAAAATTCTAAGCTGTCACAAAATAGTTTAAACCTCAAACCAAAAAAAAAAAACTGGGATTATGATGCCTTAAGAGTATTTTAGAAACGATTCAAAAGGCAGAGCAACGAACTGGTTGATCTGCCTGCGCCTCGTTAATTACGCTTTTAATGACGTCATGGTTTTTCGCGTTCCAACACCGAGAAAGAACGGCCTGTTTTTTAACACGTCTTTTTAGTTTATATAGTATCATATAATCCTTTATTATATTTTAGGAAATGATTGACTTGATTGTACATCATTAGGAGAGGTTTAAAATTTGAAATTCGTCGTAATACTGAATTTTCTAGGTGATCAGAAATTTCATAAAATACTGCTTGGCAGAGGTACAGAGGCACCGCGTTGGTAGAAAGGAAACGAAGCGAGACGGTTCTAACAGGGCGGCTCTTTAATTAAAGCACTTAAATAGACTAACACAAACGGCAACAACAACTGCGACATACGTCATTGAAAAGCAACAATTCCACGAAACGGGGCTTTTTACATGGGAATGGCCAGCCTGCCTCTCCGGCGCTACGCTATATTTCGTTATTTGATATTCAGTCTGTTCATGAACCAAAACCGCGCACTGTACTATGGCAGATATTAATAACCAATTCAGCATGATTCCCTTGCGTCACTCTGAGAAGGTGCCGGTGTAAACTGGGCGAATGATGACCCCTAGCGGCGGCCAGCTTCTCTGCATCTAAGGCTACGGGCATCTTTCTTATGGTAGTCACACACGGAAGAGGTCTAAACGGCAGGAAGTGAGCCCTTTTAATTAAATCTAAGTGAAGTGAACATAAATTTAAATTTATAAACGGTAGAGTAAATATAAAGCTCAAGTAAAATCGAACTGCAAACGATTTATTTGTCAGTCTTCTCTGACTGACCAGCCGTCAGGATGCGGCTGTGATCTAAGTCACATTTATTTATTTAGCATGTTTAAAATCAACCAAAGTTGTACCAAAGTGCTGTAAAGGACAGGCACATGACAACTTCTGCCTAGCACACTCCTCGAATCCACGCAGTAGTTTTGCATCTGGAGTTGACTGCCCCATTTCAGCTTAAGAGCTGGTCAGTAATAGGAACCTGCAGTTTGCCTGATAGCCCCTGAAGGACCTCGTGTTTTCCTAATTAATGTTATCTCTGCTGTAGTGCTGCAGCTGGTATGTTCTTATCTTAAATTCTGTAGTACCTACCACAATATTTGTGAGCGTTTGTCTGATAAATACAAACGCAGAATTTCTAAACGAGGCAGCAGATTGACCTTTGGGTTCGCGCTAATGTAGCACAGGAGATTGAAACAGGAAAATATACCAGCAAAGCAAAACAGTCCGGACCATGAAAAGAGAATTTCTTGCTAAACACTGCCAGTCGATGGCTTCTGCATCCAGAGCAGATCCACGGGTGAAAGCCACACTAATTCTGACCGTAATGCCTAATGTGTTTTTAATACTAACGATATTGTGCATCTTTGCTGCTCCTGACTGCGTACCGTCAAGATTTGACTGTGAATGAGGAGATGGCAAGATGCGGGCTGTGCGATTGATGAGTCTCATTCTCCTTGCGGCTCTGCGTCTGTGCACAGCGGCTCGCGCCACAGTGCGGCTCAGGAATCCAGGGACGGCACCATCGGTCTCTTTTCCCGGGGCTAGTGTCTCATTACATCATGTTGTGTGTGTGCGCGTGCGTGCGTGCGTTTGTGTGTGTGTATGTGTGCATGTGTGTCTGTGTGAGTGTGTGCGTGTGCGCGTGTGATGTACATCTTCATCATACCATCCAGGGAGCCCCAGGCCCCCCCCCCCCACTTCCTCACAAAGGCTGTAGGCTGACTGTGACCTTGTGTTGGAGTATAGAAATCGGATGTATGGAAGGGTATATTTTTTAAAGGTCAAGTTTTTCAGTACACTTTTATGAGATAGGGTGCCATAGTGCAAAGCTGTAAAAATGAGAACTTAGGCTGGCGCGGCTCGGGTCAGGCTGTGTTCACGTCCCAGTGGATTCGCCATGTCGCCTAGAGCAGAAGATGGACATGGGAGCCTGGATCTCCTCCAGCGCGGCTCGAAGGTCACTAGTTCTGCTGCCAGATTCCCCATTATGATTCTTAGGTAATAACAATTTCCATATCATACTGTATTTCCATTTGGAATTTTAGGAAAACAGGAATACTTTGCCTTCATTATGGTAGCTGCATTGTTATGAACAGTCTCAGGTAGCTCAACGGTTTGAGTCTCCGTGCAATTCTCCAAGCTAAGAGGCAGAAGAGTAGGAGGGGGCTGTCGGCATCTTCAGTCAATGGTCCTCAATCATAAGAGAGGCAATATTAATAAGCAGCACAGCCCCGGCAGTAAAGGCACTGCTTTGTCGAGCAGCTCTGGCCCGTATCCATCGCCCCGTCCACATGTGCTTAGCCCAGCAGAAAACGAACAAACAGAACATGTGCAGAGCCTGCACTGCATTCCAAGGCAGCGTGCGCAGTGAGGGACTTTTGTTATGAAACACGGACAAGATTCTTTATGCGAAGTCTGGCTTCCCGCTGAGGTAAGCGGGCAGTGTTTACAGCTATATCACAAAAGCAACATCACACGTCGTGTCCTATTTCAGTGCCTGCCCACAGAATATATTATTTTTAGGATTGCCCTGTAGGGGGGTTGTTGTAAGTTTAAATACTTTTAGTCACACTCATTTCAGTTAAATATAGCTATATGGACTGTAATCATGCAACAGAAATACATTAATTCTTAATGCTACTTATTCTGGGACGTAAGTGTCTGCTACTGGACAGTGTCTTGGATATAGATTGTAGATCTTCACAATGTGCTATGTTGCCTAGGTGATTACAGATGATAGCTTATCGCCAGAATGTTGTAGTTTCAAATCCCACAACAAACCCCTAACCCTCAAGGCTCAAAATAGCCTCTGTGAACAGCCAGTATGTACCAGTGCAAGGGGTGATGTTTTAAGCTTTGGACAGTGACGCAAAGCACCTTAGGCTTGTTCTGTAGTGACCTCCATCCTTTCAGCACTGTGATGATAAACAACATTTGTTCCCCTGCGATCAAAGTAGGCACATTAAGTGCAGTCGTGTCCCTCTTCATTAGAAATAACAGGAAGTGTCATGTATTTGTCTGGAATTGTGATTATCATCATTCAGATTGTTCCCATCCATCTTCACCTTTATCTCTCAGCTGGTCTCAGTCAGTCCTGAACTTGAAGGATTATATTCGTGGAGTTTCTCTGGATGTTTAAAATGTGAATGAAAAGTCGTCCCGGAAAATTTTGTCACGTCTCTTCACTTATGCCAAGCAAATTACATGAAAGGACCTTATTTTATCTATAGGTTTGATTTTTCTGTGCCAGTGTTTGGTCACTCGCCGTTTTGGAGAACTACACAGCTGGCAGATAAGAAAAGTTATCCGATAAATGTGAATAAATTATATAGGTGTTAGAACATCAAAAGGGCCACCCAGCTTATCCATAAACACAGAATGTAGTGCTGCAACAGTTTCTGTTGACTATGGATGAATTATGAATTTTTGAAGCACTGAGAAGCAATACAACAACGAGAATCTATAATTTTAAACTGAAACTCGAAGGTCCCCCAGCTCGTGGGGCTTTTGGGATATCACTCTGTCTCACTCCCAGCTTGTGGGGCTTTTGCAATATCACTCTGTCTCACTCCCAGCTCGTGGGGCTTTTGCAATATCACTCTGTCTCACTCCCGGCTTGTGGGGCTTTTGGGATATCACTCTCATTCCCAGCTTGTGGGGATTTTGGGATATCACTCTGTCTCACTCTCAGCTCGTGGGGCTTTTGTGATATCACTCTGTCTCACTCCAACCTCTTGGGACTTTTGGGATATCACTCTGTCTCACTCTCAGCTCGTGGGGCTTTTGTGATATCACTCCGTCTCACTCCCAGCTCATGGGGATTTTGCGATATGACTCTGTCTTACTGCCAGCTCATGGGGCTTTTGGGATGTCACTCTATCTCACTCTCAGCTAGTGTTGCTTTTGTGATATGACTCTGTC
Source organism: Mormyrus iriodes (assembly GCA_011763525.2). Taxonomy (NCBI): domain Eukaryota; kingdom Metazoa; phylum Chordata; class Actinopteri; order Osteoglossiformes; family Mormyridae; genus Mormyrus; species Mormyrus iriodes. Next base: position 14,027,552 of record JAAGVU020000019.1, read on the forward strand.
TCACTCCAACCTCTTGGGACTTTTGTGATATGACTCTGTCTCACTGCCAGCTCATGGGGCTTTTGGGATATGACTCTGTGTCACTCCCAGCTCTCTTATTGATTTGCCTGTGAATGACAAGAACTTTTCCATAGTATCTGTCCTTCCGCCTCTGCTATTAACTGCTCTATACAGGCTGCCAGCTCTTAGATTAAACTTGCACGGCGTATTGGAGCATGGTGAGGTTGGGATGATGCCTTCGAAAAATCTTCCTCACTGTATTCTGTTCGCTTCTTTTTTGTGATATTTTTCCTTAGATAATTGCAAATATATCAATGCCTTTTTATGAGGTGGGGGGCTGTCTTTTCACATTCTATTTTCTTGTCTTGTCTGTTAGGTCGCTGCTAGGTGGATGAAAGGCAAAGACAGAGTCCTCTGGTGCCTCCTGCTGCCTGGAGGCCATCCTTGCATGTACGTGTGGTCTCTGTACATCCTCCGTTGTGAAAGCGGCAATGTTAGCCTGTTAGCAGACAGGCGGAAAAGCAGTGTGGGTGAAAAAAACAGCCAATAACTCTGGCTTCCTGACTCACTCCTGTTCAAATTCAGGAATTAAAGTCCTATAGGTCTTGTTTGTTAGAGAGAAATTAAAATTCAAGAGGGTAGCTGCTGTGGTCAGTTAGTGGTAGGAAACGTCCTCAGTGATGCTGTTGATTTAAAGATGTTGAAGGCAGGACCAGACTGCCAGGGGGGTGCAGAGTGTCACCACTGATGGTGCTGACCCCCAGGCAGAGGAACATGTGGAGAGAAGAGGGGCATCTGCATATCTAGCCCCCCCCCCCACCCCCCCAGGCCTGGGCAGGGGTGCAGGCGATGGATCGTTCTCCGGACAGATGAAGAAGGGCTGGTTTTGTCTCTGACAACAAGGTCATCCTGTAGATAGCGATTCTTGGGGGGAGGTGGGAGAGTGGCTGAAACATGCACACATGTGCACAAACGAGAAGGAGCACAGCGCCTGGGTGTGCGGGACATGTGCTCCATGATGAATGGAAGGGGCTGCCGTGTGATGACGCAGGGAGCGCTGTGGGCGGCATGCTAACTGCATGTGCACATTCACTGCGGCACGCTCTCACACTGTGGCACGTTTTGACCTTACTCTTCAGTTCGAGGATGGAGCTGGACTAGCGGGGGTTCTGGGTATTTATGAGAAGAATGCATGGGTGAGCATATCCCTGCTAATTCCTGCACCTTCAGATTGGCTGACATCAGTGTGTGTCTCTGTCTGAATATGTCTTCATAATGGTACTTGCTGTTAACACGGCTCTGTTTTTCCCAGTGTCCTTCAAAAGTCTGCCTGTCTTTGCTCTCACTGCTGGCCCACCTATATCTACTTGACTGACACACCTTCAGCTGACTGAAGGCACTGTCTTTGAATTGGGCAGGGTAGTCCAGCATTCAAGCGATCACCTACAAATTCATGGAAAAAATTGCAGAAATGATGTTGGTTTTGGATTTACCTGGAACAGTCTCCTCCAGTTGGCTTCCCTATGCAGTGTGTGCTGAAATGCAATTAATCACGTTAGCACGTGCGTCTTGAGGTCATCTCCCACCTTCTAAAGCTTTCACCTTGAAATAAATACACTCCTCTAGCCTCTATTTGATTTTCAATGGCAGGGATACGAACGCATTCGGATTCTGAAGCACAGAGCTGTTATTGAGCAGATAAGCCCTGCTGGGGGTGAGTTTTGCTGAGCCCAGGAACAGGGTGATGCCATCAGAATCTCTCCTGCAACTGGCTGAAATGCCGGCCAGTAACCTTCACGTCATTGCTGCCTTTCACAGGTCAGAAAGCAGAGGGCTCCTGGGAATTCGCCATGTGGGTGTAGAATGAGAGCCAGCTAATAGATCCTACTGGGCCGCTGCTGCCTTGCGACTTTCTGCCAGTGTAACTTACTGTTAGCGCTTCTGTAGACGATGATGGCTCTGCTGCCACGTCCTGCACTTCCAGTTGGAACAGGGGGTCCAGTGCACCTTAGATGTCTAACATGCCGGCCTTCACATAAAAAGAGGCTGCGTCCTGCGTCTCTGTGATGGCTGCCTTTTTTCAGAAACACCCGCTGGACGGTGGCACTCCAACTCCAACCTTAAAAGTCATGTAGAAATATATCGTCACTGAGCTAACAACAAAAAGCTCTTAGAAAAATGGTTTGCTCTCAGCTGCCTTGCAGTCATGTTGACAGGGTACAGCTTCCGGGTTTCTAAGCAGCCAGATTGATGCACTAAAAGCTTAATGACGTGTCGAGAGCGCAATAGCGATTCGTCCTCCTGGAATTCAGACCTGCAAACCTTTTGTGAGTCCATTTGCTTAAGCACTTTGCTGACTGAATTGGTGAGGAACAGTCAGACCCTGAGGGGCATGAGAAACAGAAACCAGCTCCCTTGGGATTTTCTGCGATTTATAATAAAATAGTAATACATTTCATTTTTATAGTGCCTTTCTAATACTCGAGGACACTATTCAAAGCCGAAACAAGAGAGAAATAAGCAATTACATGACGGCATACAAGTATATAAGGCAGAATTTTTACAAAAAGAGTATTGATACACAGGGGAAACAATACCAGAAAAGAAAAAAGAAGATCGGGGGCTTGTGGACCATCTCCTGGACCGTCCTGGAGTGACTGTGTGACTCTGAACCAGGTGACAGAAAGACGAGCGTCGCGGCCGGGTGGCCATCTCCCCCAGGAACCCTGTGAAACAACGGCGGCATGCCCAGCGACCTGTGAACTCTGCCCACCGACCGTAACCTGAGCTGGCCATCGCGGCCGCCTGTCCGGTTCCCCGCTGAGGAGCCATAAATCACGGTGCTGCAGCT
>JAAGVU020000019.1:14034756-14049871 GCA_011763525.2 Mormyrus iriodes
GTGCGGCTCCTGTGTGTGTGTGGGTGTGGGTGTTTGCTGTGGGGTTTGTGTGTGTGTTTTTGCTGTTATGTGTGTGTGTGTGTGTGTGTGTGTTTGCTGTAGGGTTTGTGTGTGTGTGTATTTGCTGTGACGTGTGTGTGTGTTGTGTGTATTGAGGTGTGTTGTGGGGTCTAACAGCATGTGTCCACACTGATCCACAGTACATACTGTGTTTTAAGAGGTGGTTTCGCACCATAACAGTTGTGAATCCTCTCCAGTGTAGTTTTAACAAGATCGTAGGCTGAAGCCACAGCATTCAGCAGTATGAGAAAGTTAATGCTGTTTGCTGCTCGGCTGAGGGGCAGCCTTACGCTCTGCAATCATCGCACAGCTTCGGTTATTGCCCTCCATGGTGAATTAACCCTGACTGTAATAAAGGGGGTGTATGTGTGTGTACAGGCAGGGATGCAGTATCAAGAGTGATATTAATGAGGTTGTTACCGATGCACTGGATGGGACCCTGCAGTCGGTGCTCTTTATCTCTGCCTGTAGTACATCGCCTGCATATAGTCCACACGGGCCTCATGTTTCCGCATGTGGCATATGCATGCTGCCTTACTCGGTCATACTGCCGACAACACGGTGGCTTAGAGGAGGCGTGAGCGCGAGCTGAGCCCCCGTTTCGGTATCCCCGGTCGCCCTTGCTCTCTGGATACCCATCGCGGTGGTAACCTAGGTGATCAGCGAAGATGGGTGGGCTCCGGGGAACGGATGCAGATAAGCGGGATCGCGGTGGCGTCAGATGTCAGTGCGAGTAGGGAGATGGGTGTGCGGCTGATGGCAGGGAGCCACCTTCCGCCCCAGTTTTAGGTTGCACGTTTATCTTGTTCTCATCGACAATTTATGACAGATATTCTAGTTAAAGTTGTTTATAGCTGGGGGGAATGCCCTGGGATAGACCACAGAATGCTGCCTCAGCACAGCTGAGGGGTGCTGGCTCATTCGGGACCGGGTATCACCTTAGCCGAAAGGTTTGATCCATGCGGGGGGGGTTGAGGTGGGACGGGCTCACCTCCCCTGTTTGCCTAGGCTTTGCGTGGAAGGTAAGTGTGAGTGACGTGCAATCCAGCTGCTGCTCGGTCCGTTCTGCTCATGGCGTTAACAGTCTTGTGGGGAAAGCGCATTTTCCCATAATGAAGCGTGAGGGAATGCCAGTGGATTTAAACGATGCTGCTTAGCCTGTTTTTACAACCGGGCCGGATCTGATTCATAGATTCCCGGTCCGTTTTGAAGGCCGCTCGTAGAGCTGTGCTACACGTTCTCTTTACGGTACCTGATTCGCAGCATCACGCATTCGCCACCATGGCCCGACCTTGTGCCGTCATGCTTGAGGTCAATGGTATTAGTTTTACCTTCCAAAGTGAAAAACCGTGCATGATGACTGCAAAGATACCGTCTTTACAAGTAATAACTATCTATATGCATGTGAGACGAACGGTTAGTCCATAACTCAAAAGCCGTACTCTTTTTAGAGAAACTGATTTACTTGTAGGCCTCTATATTGCCATCATTTAGACATACGCATAGTCTCGCTCTGCTGGCTGTCACGTTGTATCCTGTTGGTGTGAGGTTCTGGACAGAACAGATTCCACTGTTCTTTAGGCACATAGCCAATCCTCCGGTTCTTCAACCTGGAGTGCCACGCGACAGTGGGCACTGATTCGGTCAAGCGGCAGGCATGGAAACGGCGAGGTTCCTTACTGGCAAGATCTTGCGGGGCCACAGTACCAAAGACACAGGACTCAGAATAAAGACAGAGACATAGAGGACTTTCCTCAGCTTACTGTATGGATTCTTGTGTAGAATGCCGTGTACTGAGCAGCTGAGCAGATGTCAGGTCCAAGCAAGTTCCTAACTGTCTGCAGCTTCACGCTGGAGTTGCGTACCTATCACTTCATATCAGAGGTATGTTTCTGTCTTCTCTATTCCCTGCTGCATTCCAGGCTGGGATAATACCTCTGATCCCTCTGACAAATGGTTGGTGAGCTTCAGTGGTGACATGGAGCCATTCTTCTCTTGCATTCACCCTCTCGCCATCTCAGGGAGAGATGGATGCATCGGCTACCAAAAATCTTCACCGCCCTGTATTCCGATTGATTTTTCATCCCGTGAATATTGCACTCATCATTCACTCGCGCCTGCCCTCCAGAGAGCTCCTTGTTGGAGCTCATTGCGAGAATAATTACTGCAAGACTTCTTCACCCATAAGGGATATTTACTTCCAAGCACAAGCAGTGCATTATGCATCTCCTGGAAGCTTTCTGGAAAGAGCTGAGATCCGAATCATCGTTAGGGATGAAGATCGACGCTTCTGCTTACTGTCTCTGCGTAGCAGATGTCTTTGTCCAGCGTGGCCTGTTTAGCTTTCAGCCTTACACTCACGGGCATTTGCACACGGGAATATTTACTGAGCTATTTGAAGCACCCCTAGGCCATAGCTTCAGCCGGAGGTCCTGTGTTGGATGGCCACCCGCTGTCCAGATGCTGGGATCCCTGCAGTGTCCATCTCTCACTGCTTGATGTAGTCGGCGCAAGGGGCTGGTGTTGGTTTGGGTTGATTTAAACCGATTAATAATGAAAATTCGGCCCTCTTCCCATTCCACTGTGGCCAAAACCTTCCTTTAAGTGTTTCTGTGTTTGTGTACAAAATCTCTGCTTGGTACCGGATTTTCTGGTTTGTTTGGAGGACAGTGACAGTAATGTGATACGTGTCTACACAGATAATCTGTCTGTTCGATCCATCTGTCAGATCTGTCTGACCTGCCCTAATGAGCTCCTCTCTTTGTGGGGGTGGGAATGCCCCTGTCTCTCCAGGGATCCTGCCTTAATGGCCCCATTTGGATTCAGTTTCATTCGCCACAACACTGTAATCGAATACATGGCAGCGCAAATAGTTGCGGCTGCTCTTTGGGAATGCCCAAAACTGGGCCAGCCGAGGTCAGGGAAGCCTGTGGGGCCGTGGGGGCCTGTCCTCCCCGTGGGCCCCTATTCAGCGCACACGTCACCGCTGCCACGTCCGGCGCGATGAACATAGCGTGCTCTGGAATGCCCTGGCTGGCCTCACCCAATCAGAAGCCGGTAGGTCCGGACTCCAGGAACGTCCTGTCATGAGGTCTGACATTGCAGAGGGGTGGCACTGGGTGAAGTGTAGCTCCTTCTGGAGTGTTTGCGGAAAGCCCCAAGCGGACCGGCCCTGCTGCAGCAGTCCTGGCTTTGTGCAGTCTGGAGATGTATATTGCATATACTGGGATGTACTGCTGTATTTCATACATACTTTTGGAAAAGCTCACTTTATATTCCGTAAATATTGGGATATTTTGCCTGATATGGTGCATATATTGGTATATGTTGCTTTATATATTGTAGATATTTCTTTATATTTCATACATATATATTTATATTTATATATTTGAAATATATATATTTATTTTTTAGATATATTGTTTTATTTGTTGCTTTGTATTTATTGCTGTCAGTTGTCCTTGAGCAATGACATGTTCTCTTATCGCTGCCCATAAGAAATAAATCTGACCTAGAGGTTGTTTTGCTCATGCGTTGTTCCTTGTGGACGCTATGTTGAAGTGCTTAAAGTGGTTGCTCACAACCTCGCGTTAGACTCTCACATGCAGAGTGTGCTCGACACAGCAATCGTTATTACTGCTGTAAGTGAGTTGGTTACGCAGTGCCTCTGAAAATGGACCTCTCCTTGTGTGCAGTGGCCCTCATGCCCTGAGAAATCGAGATAAAACTCCGGCTGGCAGAAGGCTGGTTCTTTTGGGCTCAGAGCTGCTGACCGTGTTACTCCTCTGCAGTGAAGGAAAGCCTCTCGTCCTGTTAGATTCATTTGCTTTGCCTGGAAAGGCTGCTGCGTCTCAAGGTGTTCTGGTAATTCTTCATTTTTGCTTTTTCAGGCAATGATGTCATACGGGAATGATGTCATATGGGAATGATGTCATAAGGAATGATGTAATATGGGGATGATGTCATAAGGGAATGATGTCCTAAGTCTGGGGCATAATGATGATTTCTGGACCTCCTTCTCTGATTCATTGTCAGTCTTTGTCTTCGTTCCGACGCAGGATCTGTGTGTTACAATGCGTCTTACATGTGTCTTACCCACTGCTTGGCTTTTTGACAGGCACCATCTGTGTGTTGGTGCTTGAGGACCTGGCCAGGCTCTGTTGGACCTGAGATGAATTTGTGTTTGCCACAGTAGATTATTGCTGGAGGTGCTGAGGCTGAGCTGCCTTACTGACCCCTTGGGGCAAATCTAGCCTGACATTTAACACGGTTTTTCACATGGCATGCCGGGATATGGAGCAAGTGCCCGCCTACTGGGAGTGAGTGACCTATGCAGCATGTGGGAGGATATATGTGGGAGATTCTCAGAGCTTGACATGAGGGCCAAACCAAACCTGGAGCATGGTGCCCACGGCAGAACAGCAGAGATAGTCCTACATGGATCTCAGAGACGTGCGGCACCTCGGCCCTCATGCGGAGGGAAATGTCTAGTGGGTTTCTGGGTGACTTAGGACCCGAGGTCTTTACTAAGTATGAGGCCGTTTGAAAGAAGCAGAAGGCTAGGAGCTCGTGAGTGGCTATTTGATGCGATTCCTATCTGTCACCATGATGGTGGTTCAGCATGGCTTCTCCTCTCCGGCCCAGGGTGACCCCCAGCCTGGAGACCTCCAGCACCGGCGCCTCCTCGGTGAGTGCCGGCCAGGGCAGGCCCTCACTGCGCAGGATCAAAGGCAGGATTCACCGGAGCAAGAGCCTGGACAGCATGGACCTGCTGGACTGCAATGTGAGTCACTCTGTATGTGTGTGGGTTTGTGTGTGTGTTAGTCTTGTAAGAATGCACGCGTCTGCCACTGAAAGAATGACAGGCCACCCCCCTCCCCCCCTGCTTATCCTCTGCTTGTCCTGGACACCTGTCCCTCTTCCACGAGCCTCTGGGTGATGCGGAGCTGGTATGTGTGTGTCTGTGTGTGTGTGTGTGTGTGTGTGTGTGTCTGTGTGTGTGTGTGTGTGTGTGTGTATATGTGTGTCTGTGTGTGGGGTAGGAGGGGGTCACTGTCAGCAGGAGTCAGCTGATTCGCTGTGGTTCACCGAGACCTTCAGAGATGCTGTTTGGCTAGCATGCGGTCACATGTCCACCCTCTTGCCAAATCCGGCATGTTGAACACTCAGCTGAGTTTCAGATCGATCCTGTTTACAAAGCGACTCGGCCCATTGGCCGCCCAGTTTGCCGAAGGTAGCGGGACTGATTGATGGTTGACTAGGCACTCCCATCTCCATTGAACAGTTCGCAGACCCCCCTCCCTTGTTGATATCGGCTTGCCTCTCGACTAGCGATGAGCCAAATCAATGTGAAGACCCGAGCTTGTTTGTTGGCTAATTGGATTAGCTTTGAACCTAAATTTTCCGACTGCATGGAGACCATCTATGGCCCATTTGTAAATGACACATTCTTCAGTGGCTTGCTAATGATGGAGGTGTTTCTCAGGTGAACACCACGGTCTGCCCTTTTAAATGGTGCCGTGTTCTGTCTGATGTCCCGAACTGTATACAAGAGCTGCCATTTGCTTGTACTTTTTCCTGGTATTTCATCTTGGCAAGTAAAGACCAACCGTGTGTGTGTGTGTGTGTGTGTGTGTGTGTGTGTGTGGCAGGGGGGGGGGTATGTATTTATTTCATTTTGGGGACCATTGTCGGGGTTATTTTGACTCTGTGGGGACCATTTTTTCGGTCCCCGCAAGGGGAAGCTCAATCTTATAAAAATCTGTGACTGCAATCAAAAAAATAAAAATGCCAAAGTCTTGTGTTTTGTTTGGTTCTTTATGGTTAAGGTTAGGGTTGGGTAGGGGTTAAGGTTGTCATAGAAATGAATGGATCGTCCCCACAAAGATATGAATACAAACCTGTGCGTGTGTGTCAGTGTGTGTGTCAGTGTGTGTGTCAGTGTGTGTGTCTGTGTGTGTGTGTCTGTGTGTGTGTGTCTGTGTGTGTGTGTATGTGTGTCTGTGTGTGTGTATGTGTGTGTGTGTGTGTGTCTGTGTGTGTGTCTGTGTGCAGTTCAGTTGTCTGACTAAATCAGTGTTCTTATTTAACCCCTTTGAAGGGTAGAAGAAAGTGTGATTCTGGGGGTCTGTTTATTGGGGGATTAATGAAGCCAAATGAAATATTGGGTTGCTTGGTTCCCACTCCCCTGACCTCAGAACCCAAACTGAAGATTGGCAGTTTCTTGGGAAATGAAGAGTTTGGGTGTTACTAAATTTAGACAGTATACAGTTCAGATGCTGTCGCGTGTGAGACTGCTTCGAGGCCAGATGGCAAGCGGATTGACAGAGATACAGTGATGGGACTGAGAAGTGTCATCTGGGGACAGGCCTGGGGATGGCTTTAAAAACCGGGTGGGGGATAAGAAGGAGGAGAGAGGGGAGGACTCAGGGAAGCCTGTGGTCCCTGACAGGAGATCCGAATTAGGGACTGAGCTTCAGTGGTGAGCTCAGTAGCGCCCCCTAATTATGGTAAACCTTGGCTTCTCCCATTTGATGGTGTGACAACTGTTTCCGTCCCCCCCACAGTTACTGGGAAAGTCAAACTGATAAATGAGAAGCGGCAGATTGTGCCTGAGCTGAAATCAGGTTGTTCGTGTAAGCTGAGACATGTGTAGTATTTATAATGCATTGAAGTACTGATTCATTTAGCAGGCCGAGAGGATGAGCTGCGTGTGGGTTCCCTGGACATGAGATCGTCACCAATTCAGTTAGAAAACACAGCACAAGTCCCAAGTTGTGCTCGTTTGGACACTCGGTGAAATCGAGCATACCCTAATGGCTTCCCTAACCGCAGGGGGTGTCCTGCGCTGGGGGGTGGCATGTTAGCACGCTGTACCCTGGCTGCTGACATTCACTCAAACAGCTGGGGGGGGCTCAGATATGCATGCAGGCAATCTCAATACAAAGACATTATTTTCTCCGGCTATTGTTTCTCCCACCTCCCCCCACTCCCTCCTTACGGAGGTGCAGCGGTGATGGTGGCGGCTCGTGTGCTTCTGCTCTTATGTAATGTATGTATGTAATGTACTTATATATTTGCAGGCGCAGGTTTTCCCGCGGTATAATATTGGCTATGAGGCAGAGACAGCAAGGTTGGGGGACAGGTGCCCCTTAAGGCCCCTGCTCCGGTCTTCTGCCAGTCACATCTGCAGAGCACCCCCCCCCCCCCCCCCCCCCCGCTACCCACGCTCCAAACCACGCTCCGCTACCCCCCCCCCCGGCCCCCACCGCGCAAGCCGCCCCCCGCCTCCCCCCTCCTCCCCCCCCCCCCCCCCTCCCCCCCCCCCCCATGTATTCACACGTTAAATCGGGTGCTGCGTTCTCGCCGTCAGGAGCACTGTCGGTGCAGGCGGCCCCATGCGGCACATTTCCTGCCTCCTCAGCCGTTCTCCTAAGTGCCGAGGAAAACGTTGCACTGCAGAAGCGCCCGCAGGGCGAGCTGGGGAGGGAAGCGGAGCATCAGTGTGCAGGTAGGGGGCGCTGTGCCGCAGTTATCAGCCACGTGACACAGGAGCCAGGCCCTTCACACCAGCGCCCCGCTTCCTTGGTGACAGACTCACACTGTAGGTTTGGGCTTCTTTCTCGCGTGGGAGAGTGTCGTGGACAGCGGGACGCGAGGTTCAGTCCACCTCCACTGTAAGCGTGAAAACCTCCCCCCCAGTGTGCCGTGCCCCCCCACCCCAGCGTATCGCCAGAGTAAGCATTTTCCCAGTGCTTAGTATTCTGGGGGGAAGGTGGGGCCAGCGGAGAGGAGCGAGACTGCGGCTGATTAAAAAGCCTTAAAGGGTGATCCATCCCAGTGCCCCCAGCGGGGGGCTGGGGGGCAGGGGGGCCAATGGAGCAATGGCCCCCATACATGTGAACACTGTGCATGCCGGTGCCTGACAGAGCATCTGGACTGCTCTTCCTTATGTATTGTTTGCGTCCCTGTTGGTCTTCAGGTAGCAGATCTTAAGGTCTCAGCAGGAGTGTGAAAGTCCTGGAATCGGTGGCAGTGAATTCTGGATGTGGGTCCTTCGGCTGCGTCCTTCTCTGTAAATGGCTTCCCTTGCCGCTGTATGAACGAGGAGCTTTTGGTGACTCTCATTAGCCGGTCTGCCACCATGTAGCGATGCGGGCATGAGCCCATCGATCCCGTGTGTGTGGCATGCCCATGTTTGTGTGCACCGCAATGTCTCGCTGTTCTGCTGGGGGGTTCTGATCCAGGTATCGATCTGTCATGGTGCCCTCTGTGCAGGTCAGCACTTCCCTGAGCAGAGGTGGGGGGCGGGGGGGTTGGCGTTTGCCTGAAGAATGGCTGATCTGGGGTCAGCCCATCGATCAGCAGCCTCGCTCTGCACAACCCGCACCGGCGGCCCTCCGCTCTGCGGCTGATACCGACCCTTCCGAAACGAAAGCACCGCCTCCTCTCTCTCACCTCTCGCAGTCTGTATGTTTTTGAACCTTCTGGCGTTTTATCCCAGGTCGGGACCAGTGCCTGCCTTCCTTTTTAACGCGGAACCACGAGTTTTCTGCAATAGTTAAGCCCAGATAATTTTGTACAGTTAAGCAATTCAGAAGCAAAAGTGATGCTATAAAAGGCTGATGCGGAAGCGTCATTTATTTCTCTACCATGCATCCAAATTGGCGCCGGACCCGGGTTCTTCCCTGGGGCGTCAGGGCTGATGCTTCTGTTCTGTTTCTTTTCTTTCTTTCTTTTAACGCCTTTCGGTAATCAAATGAAGAAACACTAATCACTTTTTACATTATTCGAGGCTTTATCTTCCTCTAAACAGGACGGGCCCTTGAGATGTCCAGAATAAATAGATTCGGAAGCTCGGGGAAGGGAAGGATTTATGATTTTCCCACCAGTTTCCATGGCAACACTGGGGGTTTTTGTCTCTGCGGGCACGTGATGGTATAGGAGAAGGCGTGTGTGTGTGTGTGTGTGTATATGTGTGTGTGTTTGAGTGTGTGTAATTGCTGCGGTGTGTAGAGCACTGTAACGCGGCCATGCAAGCCGGGCTGCCTGGCGGTCGCAGGAGGCTGTTTCTCGTGTGCCTGTGTGGGTGACCGACACCCCCAGCGTAATCCTGCTTCCTGCAGCCTTGTGACAGCAAAGCGGGTGTGTCAGCAGCAAAGATACTTCCTGTCTTTATCCGCTGGAAGCCGCTGTCTCTGCGTGGAAGTCAGAGCCCTGAAATACAGAACAGGGAGTTCCTTAACTGGGAGAGTGTGAGATAGGCTCTATGTCTTTAGTGGGTCAGAACCGCATGGTCTCTGGCCTCACGTGAAGTCCGGCGTTTTAGCTCTGCTGTGAAGGACGATGAGAATGACGTGTGCCTGGAGCCCTGTAGAGGGCAGGGTTTAATAACGCAACAGCAGTGTGGCTCGAGTACCCGCCGTCAGCGAATAAGCTATTATTCACACAGGGAAAGAGCACAGTTACGTTATTGCGTCCATCATCACAGTACCGATGATTTCTGGTCAAATCTCACCGTGTTACCAATGCAGCCAGTTAAATCTGGACATGACATGTGCCCCACTTTTGCTGCCCCAAGCCTAGGACCTGCCCGCTCATCCGGCAGGTCCACCGGCTCCCCCCGCAGGCCTCTGCCCTAACGTCCCCGGACATGGCAGCTTCCTGGCGATTTCATTTTCTGCAAGCGCCGTTTCCCCTCGTGGCCTCAGGGCCGTATCGCTTGCAGATGGAGATGAATGTGAGCGATGGAACGAATCTGCCGGTGGGGGCTGGTGCTGGAGCTAGAGCCTGTGCACTGCAGAGGGGGATGCGATTTGAGTAGCACAAGGTACACTGACGAAAGGCAGATGACCCAATTAGGAGGGGGCGCGTAAGCACACTCGTTACTCCCCACGCCGCCCCGCGGGGGCCCCCGTATGGTGATTAATGAGGTTTGCCAGCAGTTATACTACCTGCTTTAATGAATCTTCCCGCTCTTCGGCTTATTTCATCAGCTCCGTTATTTGCTCTCCGGAACTGAGGAATTATAGACGCCGCGACAGGAATGTTAGACACTGCAGTGTGTGGCAAAGATTTAGGCTCTTTAATTCTTTAAATGAATAAACAAATAAACTGCCTGTGAACTGCTTCTGCTGGTTGTCAGTAAGTAACAGCGCTGCAGTGTTTAGCACCACTGTACGCCGCTCCAAATAGGCAGTAGGAAGGATGCTTTTAGCGTTTACAGTATCCTTCTGACACTTTTATTGACCCTCTTGCTACCTTTTAATTTCTCTCATAAATAAATAATGCGACCTCTCATCGAGGTTTAGCGGATCTCGATCACCCGTCGGAGGTTTATTTCCAGCCTTACCCAGGAAGTCCTGAATGGAGTCCTCTGCTGCCCTGTGTTTCTGAGGGTGTTTTATTAATGTGACTGACAGATGGATTGAACCTCCCTGACAGCTTGCATGTGGGCAAGATGGCCGCCACCTGGTAGGAGACTTTGGTCGGTTAGATTTCTGGCGCCCCCCAGCTGCTTTGCACTGTGGCAGTGCACTGCATTCCTTCCCATTGTACTTCCTGTGGCAGTGCTCTGAGGTCCTTCTTATTGTACTTTCTGTGGCAGTGCTCTGCAGTCCTTCTCACTGTGCTTCCTGTGGAAATGCAATGCAGTCCTTCTCACTGTACTTTCTGTGGCAGTACACTGCAACCCTTCTCACTTTATTTCCTGTGGCAGTACACTGCAGTCTTCTCACTGTATTTCTTGTGGCAGTGCACTGCAATCCTTCTCACAGCATTTCTTGTGACAGTGCACTGCAGTCCCTCTCACTGTACTTCCTGTGGTAGTACACCGTAGTCCTTCTCGCGGTATTTCTTGTGGCAGTGCACCGCAGTCCTTCTTACTGTACTTCCTGTGGCAGTACACCGCAGTCCTTCTCGTGGTATTTCTTGTGGCAGTGCACCGCAGTCCTTCTTACTGTACTTCCTGTGGCAGTACACTGCAGTCCGTCTCACTGGACTTCTTGTGGCAGTGCACTGCAGTCCTTCTCACTGTATTTCTTGTGGCAGTGCACTGCAGTCCTTCTCACTGGACTTCATGTGGCAGTGCACTGCAGCTCGTCTCACTGTACTTCCTGTGGCAGTGCATTGCAGTTCTTCTCACTGTACTTAATGTGGCAGTGCACTGCAGTCCTTCTCACTGGACTTCATGTGGCAGTGCATTGCAGTCCTACTCATTGTACTTCCTGTGACAGTGCACTGCAGTCCTTCTCAATGTACTTCCTGTGGCAGTGCACTGCAGTCCTTCTCACTATACCTCCTAGTTCGGCTATCTGACATCAGCCCTCCACACGGCTGTCTGCCACGTTTTTCCCCAACTGCAGGATCAGCTGCCAGCCTTTTCCCAAAGTCCTGAAGCTTTTCCAGCTGCTCCTTGCAAACTTCGGTGTGGATGTCACACAAACATGGCCTCAGTTACTTGACTGTGCTCTGAACCAGTCTGTGTTCAGCCAGCAGAGTCTGTCCGGGCCTGAAGATGCTGAGCGGAGGGGAATGATGCAGAATCTAATGACAGTGACACACTGAGCCACACTCAGCGTGATTGTGTCTAATGACCCTTCTCGAGTCTTATCTACTGTTAATGTATTAGGGAATTAATTAGCGTCCTTTGTGGCTTGTGATCACTCATATATACACTTAGTGGCTTGTGGGTTTTATGCTTTATTAAAACTAATAGTCTCGTAAAAGTAAACAAAACGCTGCACCCTGATAAACACCCTGTTGATTAGCCAGCTAATGACATAGCTGTGCTGACCTGGCTCCGCCCTCTAGCCAAAGTTCTCCATTTGCATCCTTCAGCCTGATTCTGGATTCAAGTCAGTTTATTATTATATAGCGCCTTTCCCAACATGATTGCCTCTAAGAGCCCAACAGAGAATTATTTTAGGGAGACAATCATTGAAATCAATAGTGAATGAAATCCAGAAGACAAAGGAGAGGAAAAAAACATCTGGAGGTGAAAGGTCAGGTGGCTGTCACCTGTCCTCCAGGTTCTCTCTCTCTCTGTCTGTGGGTCACCTCTCCCCATTCATCCTCCTGCAGTCTAGTCTTTATCCCTTTATGACCAGTGGTTCTGCCTGTGATCCTCTCTGTACATGGGGATGCAGGACACTGAGGTGAAGAGGGTGGGTCAGCTCACATGCTGTGCAGAGAAATCTGCCCCCACTTTGTCCTCCGCTCCCCATGCTGGCTTCCCCCTGGCCAGTTCTGACTAATTGCTCCTAGGATCTATCAGGGTGGAGGCAATAGATTTCCTGCCGGATCCTCACAACGCTGCGGTGTGCCTTGCGTGGTGTGGAACCGGCTCCTGCTGCCTTTGTTTAGACTGCTGCAGAGCTTGATGGATTTTTATGATTTTTTTTGTGTGTGTGCAAAAAATGGCTGGTAACTCAACCTGGTAGGAGTCCGCTGGACTCATCTGCAGAAGCACCGGGGTGTTGTGGCAGTGTGTGCTGTGGATGGTGATGCATGGCCCTGGCGATGTGGGCTCCGGTGATTCTTGGACCCGGTGATGCGTGGCCCTGGCGGTGCTTGGACCCGGTGATGCATGGCCCTGGCGATGTGGGCTACGGCGGCGCTTGGACCCGGTGATGCGTGGCCCTGGTGATGTGGGCTCCGGCAACGCCTGGACTTGGGGATGCATGGCCATGGCGATGCAAGCTCAGGTGATGCGTGGCCCTGGCGGTGCTTGGACCCGGTGATGCGTGGCCCTGGTAGCGCTTGGACCCGGTGATGCGTGGCCCTGGCAGCGCTTGGACCCGGTGATGCGTGGCCCTGGCGATGTGGGCTCCGGCGGCGCTTGGACCCGGTGATGCGTGGCCCTGGTGATGTGGGCTCTGGTGATGCTTGGACCCGGTGATGCGGGCTCCATGGGTGGCCAGGGTGCTTGTGAAGCTCTTAGGGCTGTGGCGGACGCCCAGTGTCAGATCTTATGGACTGGATTCCCAAGCTTGGATCAAAACAGTCCAGCTAACGGAAACACTTAATTAATCAGCCCCAACTGACCATAGCTGACAAGGAAGCCACACTTTCATTGATCATGAATCTGCGTATTTCATGCCCTGAAGATTTTACGTTCTGGGGACCCTGATGAGGATAAGCTTTTAGAAGATGGATGGATGGAGCATTTCACATGGGCAGCCTTTCATACTCCGTGAAACACTTTACTTCATTGTCTTCATTTGATTGCTAGTCGTCTCCATTTAATGTACTTAGTATGGCAGTTTGTGTATGGTTTCATTTAGTTTCCTTTTTGGTTTGACATTCACACCACACTGTCCTGTGGGCGGAAAGGTCATTCTCACAAACCACCCATGAACCGTGTCACTGATTATTTGGCTTACTTTGGTATAGAACTCAAGCCTTCTAAATTGTAGCAGAGAAAATTATTGTCTCTGAAACATTTGTAAGGGCTGAGAATGTTTCGACTAATTGAAATGTGCTGCCTACTGAAAATCTCACTCGTAATGCATCATATAATTACCAAAACACAGGACTATTTTGGGAATATTCTTCTTAATGTCACATTTCGTTAGGAATAGTCAAACTCACAGCACAGATGTTTTTTACATTCTCCTTATTTGTACAGTTGTTTTCTACCACTGATAACGTGAAAAAATGTTACGTAACAGAAATAAATTAAATGAAAACATACATATTCTTTGCCTTGTTTATGAGAACATTCTCTGTCCACATTTTTGAACAATTTAATGTATTATGATGTGATTTATTTTAAACCATCTTCCAGAATATTTTGAACAACAAAATTGGACATAATTAGTACAAATATCAAATGGCTGTGTTTCGTACATCACAAGAAGGAGAAACTTATTTGTTTAATTTAGTTTGACTGTTTTACTATTTTATGGAAAAACACTGGATTTGTTTATGGGTCATTTCTCAGAAACTCCCGTTTCTGGTCGGCTTAGAAGCCCAAGGTGGGCCACAGATTGGCCCAGTTAGCGGACCAGCGGCAGCGCTGCCGTGTTCAAACGTCTTGTGACTTGTGGCTGGAGCGTGGGGCATGAATGAATGAAGGCGTGACAATGAGGAGCTAGCCTGCTGGCGCTGCCGCAGTGTGCTGCTGTGACCTTTAGAGGGAGCAAGAACCGCAGGTCTAGCATAGCGTGTTGACACTGCAGGAGGGACAGACCTGCAGGGGGTAGTCAGTGCTGCGGGGTAAAGATGTTTTGGGTGCATTCTGCTTTCTGTGTGGCCATTTAATATGGCCTTAATGCTTTCATGATTTCAGTTTAATTACTGTTTTCCTGTTGTTGATACCCAGGTTAGCATTTTTGCTGTACACTTATAATTCTCCTGACATGTGAAAAATAATCATTATCTGACAAGTTTGTTCATGTCTGTCGAGCGCATCGCTATCAAAATGCCGGTTCTTGTGTGTCAGATACAGAGCTGAGGAGCCAAGGTGTGATTATAGCGCTCAGTGTAAATTATATTTCCAACACCAGTTTATTTCATGATGTCAAATTGCAGCCTGTTCCTAGTAATGAGTAGCTTTCCTTTTCCTTGGATTCAAATAAAGGTTCTGCTTGAGTATGAAATGTGAAAAAACCAGAAGGAATCTGAATAGGGATGTGTTTATCATTCTGCCTTGGGACTTGAGTGAGCTCCCTGTTAAGTGACTTCTGAAGCAATGTAAAAATTCCTATGCGCTTCTATGTATGAGCCTCAGTCTTTGCGCCTGTATGAGCCTCGGTCTGTGAGTCTGTATGAGCCTCAGTCTGTTTGAGTCTCGGTCTGTGTGTCTGTATGAGCCTCAGTCTGTTTGAGTCTCGGTCTGTATGTATGTTTGAGCCTCGGTTTGTGTGTTTGTACGAGCTTTGGTCTGTTTGAGCCTCGGTTTCTGTGGCTGTATGAGCCTCAGTTTGTGCGCCTGTTTGAGCCTCGGTCTGTATGTATGTTTGAGCCTCAGTCTGTGTGCCTGTTTGAGCCTCGGTCTGTATGTATGTTTCAGCCTCGGTTTGTGCGCCTGTTTGAGCCTCGGTCTGTATGTATG
>JAAGVU020000019.1:14056637-14069059 GCA_011763525.2 Mormyrus iriodes
TGTTTCAGCCTCGGTTTGTGCGCCTGTTTGAGCCTCGGTCTGTATGTATGTTTCAGCCTCGGTTTGTGCGCCTGTTTGAGCCTCGGTCTGTGTGCCTGTATGAGCCTCGGTCTGTGCGCCTGCCTGCTTCTGCACAAACAATCCATCGGTTCATCAGTCCCATCAGATGCCACTGCACCATTCTCTCTGCATCCCCTCTGTGTAATTTGGCTTAAAGGGGCTTTTTGGGGAGGGTCTTTTTATGCTGAGGTCATCAGCTTCTCCCCCTGAACGTGGAGCTGCCAGACTGGCCTGCGGCAGTAACCCTCTCTGCAAGCGTCAGGAGTGCTAAAGCAGCAATACCTTATCGCTGGGGATTAGGGGCCCCGCGCAAGGCATTATCATCAAGGGCTGGCTGCCGCCATGTACCGGAATGGCCACTGACGAGGGGGGGCATGCACTCATGCTGGGGGGGTGAGGATGGGACGGTGGGGGTGGGCGGGAGCTTATTGGGATGACCAAATGTTCAAAGCCAGGCAAGCCACTGCCAAGGTGACTGGGTGCTGGGAGGCCATTGCACAGATCAGGTACAGGGGGCTACAGGTCAGGGGTCACAAGAATCAAACTTTGGCATAAATCTATAAAGTCAGTGTGTGTGTGTGTGTGTGTGCGCGTGCGTGCGTGTGTGTGTGCGTGCGTGTGTGTGTGCGTGCGCGTGTGTGTGCGCGTGTGTGTGCACGTGTGTGTGTGTGTGTGTGATCAGCGTGGGATCTCCGTGACCCCGATTCCCCCACTGAACTCCCAGGTCCCCATGACATCCGCAGCCTCGTCTGACACACAGACTGTCATTTACCATGACCCACATTATTCCCCCCATGTTTGTCTCACAAATTGCATTTTGCGCACATCTGTTCCTTAATTGGAGGCTAATCCTGTTTGGTTTATGGAATCGTGTTCGTTTCCTGCTCAGTGCCATTAGGACACCGAGTGCCTCCACGGGAGACTCGCCCTCTCTGCACTCGTGCAGCCGCCTCTTTGTTCCGGAAAGCACCGGGACTCTTTCACTAATACTTATTTAATTAGCAGTTTAGCCTCTTCATTATGCTGCAGTGCTCTGCGTCAGCCATCAACACGGGAGAAACCAATGTGCTTGGGGGGGGGGGGTGTCACATGGACAGAAATATTAGATAAATGGATAAATGCCCCCGGCGCACGGAGGCATTCCAGGTTCCTGACTGAGCTGACCCTAGCACCTCCCCTCTCACTGCCTAAGAGGTTATGTTGGCCCCCCCACCAGCTGGGAGCGTTCTGTTTGAGTAATGTCTGCAGCGTGCACCCCTCGGCTCGCAGGCTTGGGCTATGCGGAAGGGGGACGCCAACCGCTCACTAACCTGCTGACTGGACTCTTCCTCCCTGTACGCGCCGCCCCCTGGTGGGAGCGTGGAGGCGCGTGGCGAATGGGCCCGGCGACTCCGCCAGCTCAGCGGGGCCTCACTCTTCTGCAGCCGGCCATGTGTCTATACCAAAAAAATGCAGCTTTCGGCTTTCTGGTTTCTCTTTCCTCCTTCCTTTGTCCTGCACAGGTTGGAGTTCAAGGACACGGTGAGCGATGCTTAATGGGTCGGGCAAGAAGGTCGCAGGCGTCAGCAGGGGCCGCTATTACCTTCAGCCATCGCATTGTTCTGTGCGATTTCCCTTTGGAAAAACACACCTTATATGTGGAACGCAATGCCGTGTTGTGCAGAAATCACACACCTATGGGAGATGACCTCATGGATCACGTATCCGTGCACGCGCCACCTTTGCACGCGTGTGCGGAACCTTAACACACATTTGCCCTTGCTGGAAGACCTTGGAGGTGGAGGTGGGAGGGGGCACCCTGCGGAGGAGGCTGAGCAGCCACAGGGGGAGCCAGAGAGCACGTTCCTGGGTCAAGAGCGATGACGTCGCCAGGCGACTGTCAGCATGACAATTCACAACCTGCACTTATGGAGGATTTCTGGATCAAACCCCGGAGGGGAGGGAGGTACGGAGGTGCTGCTGAACCCTCAAAATGAGCGGAGGTTCTTAACCTAAATGTTTTAAGTCGTACACTAAATATCCCTAAATTGCGTGGAAGGGAAAGCAGCTGCTAGTGGATGAATGATGATGG
The DNA here is from genome assembly GCA_011763525.2 of Mormyrus iriodes. NCBI lineage: Eukaryota > Metazoa > Chordata > Actinopteri > Osteoglossiformes > Mormyridae > Mormyrus > Mormyrus iriodes. Next base: position 14,058,769 of record JAAGVU020000019.1, read on the forward strand.
TGATTCGTAAGTGCAGTAATGGTGAGTAATGTGTTCCCCGCACCTGGCGCATGCGACTCTCCCTGGGCTGGATCTGCAGGTGAGGTGGGGTGTGCTGCGCGCTCGCTGTGGTCTGTGCCACAGGGACGCAGGCCAGAGGTGTGTGAGCAGGCCCCGGGGGAGCATGGGATACGGGCACCGCCTCGCTGCGGCCCCCTGTCTCCCCCCAGGGCCTGGTCAGGGGCTGCAGGAGGGAGGCCTCGGAGGTAGTGGATCACATTAAAACAGTGATGCTGGTTCATTTACGGTTTCATTTACAATAAAATCTGGACATATGTACATGCAAAAGCATATCAGTTTTTATAAGCATTTGTTTTTAATACTCAGAAAATCAATGCTATTCCTAAATGATCCAAATGAAAGGGCTACCGCCTCTCACAGTAAAATAATAATCCCTCCAGAGATGACGTGTTCTGTAGGCGTCTCTGAGGAGGTCCTGGGGTAGTACAGGGAGAGGGTAGCCATCTTGTTGTTTGACAGCTAGCGCTCGGCTCTGCAGGTGGGAGCGAGGGAGAAATGGCAGGAGGGTGCTCCAGCACCAGCAGACGGGAATCAAGGGCTGCTCCAAGTGCGTGTGCAAGCCGCTGCGAAGGAAGACGGCAAAAACAAGGTTTTTCTGCATGTTTCACTCATGGACAGATGCACGTGATGGGGGGGGCAAGAGGGAGGAAAGCAGACGATTTAACGATGATGGTGAGGTGAAGGAATGAGTGTGGAAGAGAGCTCTGGAAAACACAGTAACTCACCAGAGCGGAGGGTTGGGGAGGAAGCAACGCCCGGGGCCCCGCCCTCTTTGGGGAATACAGAATGTGGGCGTGCTAAAAGATTACGACCGTCACCTGACTTTGCCCCCCCCCGGGATGACCATGCCCCCTAATAAACATCTGGTTATTAGGGGGAAGTTAGTCAAATAATTTGGCATGGGTACTATTTAAGGAAAACAGGGTTACTTTAAGTAGCAGTTAGGGCTTCGGAGGAAGGCAGTGCTGGTAGCTTGTTTCGTTCAGCCCTGTCCTGTTCCTTGTTCTGCCCACAGCGTGCCCGTAGGACCTCTCCTCTGCCCACATGTCCTTCCCTCACCATTTCAGCCCTGCGAAACCATGCAGTAAAAAGCCTGTAAATGACCAGGGAATGCGTGCTGCTTCTCACGGTCTGCTTTCTGTGCCCGTTGATGATCTCATGGATTTAATGTGATTGGAGGGGGGGAGTGCCTCCGGAGGCCTGTATTGTGTGTGCATGTGGGGGTTGGTTGGGGGGGGGGGCTCTGAAATGTCACAGTGGTGGCTGCCTTTCAGGTGGGGCTCAGTGGTGAGGACAGTGAGTGCGGCTGTGGGTGACTCGGTATAGACTCTGCTGTCTGCTTTGTTATTTTTGTGCTGTTATGTCAACAGAAGGACCAAATCAGGGACCTGAGGCTGGTAGTATCAGCTATTACCACGACCAAGAGCAGCTATCATTCAGACAGATGTGTCTTTATTCAGATTTTTTTTTTTAAACAGTAATCACACCTTTTTTGGTCTTCTGGTATGTATTACATCAGTGCGTAGCAAATACATCTATTTCAAAAGGTGACACCTTAACATGTAGCTTGAATTTAAAAAGAAGGTTGGTCTTTGAAGTTTAAACCTTCCTTAACCTGTTAGATAAAGGCACATTGCGATAGTGAAGTGAAAGTAGACAAGCATTTCCATCAGATAATTCAGAAGTTAATTGATCTCTAATGTTTTCTTAGATAAAAGGATTTCTGGGTAGTTTTGCATCGTGGTTTATGAAGGCTGGTGTAGATGTGTCGCTAAGCTGAAGGCCTGTGAGTTCATTAGGTAAAGGGCATGCTTTCATCCAGAGCACTGCGTGAAGTGATGGCCTGTTATTTACAGAGCAGTATTTACTGCTACTGTTGCTTAGTGTCATGTGCCCATGTACGAGGTGCAAGACTGATACTCATTTTAGCAACTGGCTGGTCACATGTAAAATGGCTGTTTACCGTTTTCCAGGTTTCAAATAATCGTTAACACATGTTCAGAATTTTGCAAAAACTATCACACAGAAAGGATGATGGGAGATTCCAGCCTTAGAGAAAGACTGTTAGACTCCAGTCTAAACCCTTACAGATATTAATACGAATAATAAACTTAAAAGGTTGTGGAGGCAGATGTTACACCTTGACAACGGACTGAAATGAGCTGTGTACGCAACAAGACCCTTTCCATTTCACGTCATTGTTAGTGTTTGTTTTAAATTATTAATCTGTTTTCCCTGTTGCTGTCAGTGTGAGGCGCTATGTGGAACTTTGTGAATTTAATAAGGGTGTTTTGTGTAAGCTCCTATACACTGCACTGTTCAGGCCTCTGACGTCAAGGCTGGCGGCCCCTGCAGGCTGTCCAAACACCCCAGTTTCTGGATGACCGTTCCAGAAAAATCGAGCACCTGACTCCCACGTCCAGTGTGATCTGCTCCTTATCCGGAACAGAAACAAGCTGCATGTTAAAGGCAAGAACTTCTGCAGGAAGACGAGTCCAGGAGCTGGAGCATGAACATCCCGATGAAGAGGGGCACGGGGCCACATTACTTACAGGGAGGAAAATCAGAAACACACCTCATTACATTTTCTGGACACTTATTTTTTCCAGATTTTTTTTTCTGTTTTGAGTGAGTTTTTTTGGAAGAGAATATACTAGTGAGGCAGTTGTAGTTTCTTGTAAAGCAAACTTTTCTACTAATGAAAGGTGTAGCCTCCAAAATTAAAGCATGCTAAAATTAATATAACTGTTTAATGTTTATCCAGCTAAAGATTAAGCAACTAAGGCCACACCACAGAAACCAGCTCTGCTACAAGTTGGGGGCTATGTGTGTTTTTTAGACCGTCAAGCAAAATACTTAAAATTAAAATAAAATACCCCAAATATTGAAGCAATCCAGTAGTATTATGTAATTTTGATAAAAACATTAGCTACATCATATGCAAATACGTTTCGTACTATCTACTATGTTGCAGTCTCTTTCTGAGAGTCGTTTAACAGTAATTATGTTTAAATCCAAAGTTAAATACAGTCGAATGTCATTAAAAGGTCGATACTGATAAATTGGCGGATAAATGAGTGTGTAGTTGTGCAGTGGTGGACGCAGGATGGTTGGTTGCCCAGTGTAACCTACCAGAATATGACTGCGCCCTGATTACGTTGGCTAACTTAGGCGAGAAGATAATGCTCCTCTGGAAGGTGTGAGAAAGGGCACCCCTATGTTGTGCAGGAAGAGGGCAGAGATGAGTCCTTGGCTGTTATTGCAGTGTGAGCGGAGGGCTAAGGAATGCATGTTTGCATTCAGATTCTCACTGAGGAGTTTTTCTGAGGGCTCACTGTGGTGAAACAATTAGCCATTCAGAGACAATGATCCCCTCCTCATGTTCTCATCTTAGCTGCAGTCCTCACAACCTCCGAAATGTCTCCCCCCTCCGTCCCCTTTTCTAGCATGCAGACACCGGTAGCAGCAAAATAAGGCTTTTCGACTGAACTGCAGGACAATGGCTTTTTGTTACCCTTCCTGCCTCAGCTGACAGTCCTCAGTCCATCTTCATCCTCACTGCCCATTTGTAGGTGGCAGTACATGGACAGAGTCGTCATCAACATCTCACATGTAGACTGGCCGTGGATGCATCTAGTAGCTGGTGTAACTTCACCATTCAATGTAGGCCCTCATCCAGACTTGTCGCTCTCCCACCTTTCAGATGATGTCAGATATGTCGAATGAAGAATGTGACCCGATTGAAAACATCATTCTTGTATCATATACGAGTAATAAAGGAACAGGCTTTGGTCTTGATGGAGTGTGCTCAGCTCCACTGATGTCAGTGCTAACTTGCTACACTTTGGCGGCAGGAAGAACGACTTTGTGAAGGAGTCTTGGTCTTAGCAGTCAGGCCAAACAATGGAACACTGAAGTAATAGAGCTTCGACCTTGACGCTAACATGCAAAATAAACCTGATGAAATTAGGGTTGGTAATTAGTATTTTTGTTTTTGCGTGTGTAAGATATGCATTGTTTTCATTTTGTATTTTTCTGGCCAGTGGAAAAGTTGATAATTATTTTTTATGGCTTTGAGAGAACAGATTGATGTCTTTAGGTCCTTAAAAATTAAATTGGAAGTCATACTCAAGAGAAACGTTGGAGCATCAAAAATATGCCCGACTGATATTATAATGTTTCTCTTCAAACTATAAGCTGTGAGTCCTGCTGGCTAGAAGGCCTCCCGTGTGAGGCCAGAAGCCTGTCCCACTTGCATGCGAGCAGTGGACTGTTCACCATCTCCACGACTGCATGCAGTATGTCCACTCACAGTGCTCCGCCATCCGGATGTCTCCATCTGCATTTTAAACTCTGAACCGTAAACAAACACAGGCAGGGAAAGGTGAAGCGCGCTACTTTCCCTACCTGGGACAGAAATGAATAAATAGACACCCTTCCTTTAATAGACAGTGTAAATGCAGTGCCTTGACAGCCCTTGTATTTAGAAACTCCTTAAAGCATCCCGAACAGGGTGTCCCCACTCTGTGTACCCTGGGCTTCCTTGGAAGAGCTCCAGGCTCACCAGGATGCTGTGCTGGAAAATGAAGAGATGGACGGAAGGAGAACCCTTTACATGTTACTCATCAAATTTCTGTAGTATTTTAATTAGACAAAGGTAAGAATTTTATGATGGTTTTGAAACATTGCAGAATATTTCCGAAGCAAATGCTTCCTGCTGTTACCCATAATTCATCAGCATGCTTTTGCTTGATATGTGGTATTGTAATGCTTACGGAGAGCCTTTAGAATAAAGCTCCTATTCGGCCGTCATTTTGACCTTACTCGTTCCCCTCCGTAACATCGCTGCCCCCGTATATTATCTAAAAGACCGGCGGGCTTCGTCTGAGGAAGCCATACCGTAGGTCCCGGTAACCTTCCTTTCATCCCATGCACTGCAGGAAAGCGGACGCTCGGCATCCCCACGTCGCTTTCCCCTTTTCCATGGGAGGCGCTCTGGCCTCGCGGCGGGGTAATAACCACGCAATTAGAAACCGCAGATATAAATAAGAGTCTCGAGCACGCCGTCGACCCAGATGCCCTCTAAACACGTAACACGTATTAAAAAACGGCGTGGAGACGGCCAGGCGGAGAAGGCGCTCCCAGGATCGTCCGAATCGTCCTGCCTTTCCATCAGCACCCCCCTCGGCCCGGAATGGGCTCTCCCGGTCACGTGTCGCGGCGGTGGCGCGGAGGTGGGGGGGGGAGCGCATCCAGCCCGTCCTGCAGATTCGCTGCTCCCGACGCGTTCCGAGGCGGCCAAACGAGCCAGGGGAAAAAAGGCGGCGAATAAGGCGACCCAGCACGCCAGACCGGCGGATCCAGACATTCCTCCGGGGAATACAGTCCGCCATCCGAGCGGTGCGGGGGAGGGAATGAAAGTTGCGAGACGGCCGTCCATCTGAATCGGTGGCGGAGCTCGGAGGCGGTCGGGGCTGGACGCATGCGGATGTCATCCCGGTGACATGCTGCTCGGTACCCGGTGGCGATAAACCCCGCGTCAGCCGAGCGACACACGGCGGGAGCGATTCCCGACTCGGCTCCGGCGATCATCCTTTAGCTAAACTAAACTTGCTGAGCTGGAAGGAAGGGGAGAAAATGTCTGCCAGGGCGGCTTCGAAGAAGGTATTGTATAACTTGAAACTAAGTATTCAAACAAAAAGTCGTTTTTTTTATTATTCACGGCGGCGCTCCGATGGCAGTGCACGCGCCCGCCTGGCGATCGGGCTCGCGGGGGTGAGGAGGCGCGAACGGCGGTCTCGTGCTGCATGGCTGTGCTGCTCCGGCGTGGCACGGCGGGCGGCAGGGGGGCTGCTCCATCATCGGGCATCGTAGGCTAACACGCCAGCCAGCTTAGCTAGCCACGGCTACGATGCATGGCGAAGGGGCTACAGAATGCACCGCTTCCAGGCGGGGCTGATCCCGCTTTACAGGCAGCCTTCGTGCCGTTACACTCACTGCTGTAGGGATGGCATCGGGCTGGCGGTACGGCACTGTAATTATGCACCGTTAGATGGTGAAAAAAATACCCTTCCCACTCAGCCAGCCAAATCTACTGCATCAGGACTTGTTGATCGATATTTTTAAAGATACTACATATAGTCGAGCGCTTGGAAAGCTGGGTAGTATAACTCCCAACTTTTCTGTTCTTCCGAGTTTGTGAGAAGCACGTCCTGAAAGTAACGTAGAGAAGACAGAAGGATTACTTTTCTTAATAATGCCCGGCTATGCATATAATGCATGTATATAAGGTTAAATGTAAGGACCTCTATGTAGGCACTGAGTAAATGCCAGCAGAAAGGCTGTTCCTGGGACATTGTTACAGCTATATGTCAAAAAGCACATTCTTAAAAATGAAGTCTTTCCAGCAATGTAAGATCATCAGACGGTGCACATGTGCATTGGAGCCCCGTCATGTGCATACTGGACCTGTAAAGCTGGCAAGTAGGTCAGCAATTTACACTCAGCACCACTGGAAAAATCTGCCATGAAGTACAACTCTCAGCAGCAGGTTTGTGGTGCCTCTGTGCTGCTGGGCGCTGGCTGTCATTCAGGCCCCTGACAGGTGAAGGCGGCTTGGGGTTTACCTGACAGGCGTGTCCACCGGGAGCTGTGCACTTTGCGTATTGTCTTACAAATCAAGGTCATGTGAGATGTGTTTCGCTGCATTGTTTATACCACTGGGATTATTTACACTCCCGGATTTTGAGCTGTTTGATACGTCTGAGGGTGTGATATGATGTGGGATGCTGGGAACTTGACATTCTGGTTGGGTGAGTCTCTGCCGTTAACATGATTTCCGGGCTTCCCTCCCAGCTTGCTGGTATAATGGGTTCTCAGGACCTAAAGCATCTTTTTCACGTTGATTATTACAGATAACTGATATCAGAAATTTCATGTTTCCACTCTACTAAAAAAGCATTCCTGACAATATGTTAAGTGATCAGAATAAACAACCCTTCAGGGTCTAGTGTAAGCACAATGGTGTATATGTTTCATAGCTGTGCATTTCCTTTTAATGATATGCTTAATTAAATCCAGCACTCTACCAGCTTTTTCCCTTTAGTACTTTATGTCCGTCCATTGTAAGTACAATTATTGCAGGGTTTAAAGATATTTGTGTCTCTGGAGACAACAGTTGCTTAAGTTATTTGGTCGATGTTGAGATCAAATGCTTTGTGTGTTTCATCTTTTCGTGTTTGATTTTGATTTTGAGGTCCCAGCTGTCAGTCTTAATCTGTTGTGTTACGTTAATGCAAGTGCAACAGAATTTACTTAGTGTAATATGGCACGCACCTTCTATTGCATGCGCATTGGGAATGATTATATTCTGCAGTGTTAGATGGGAGATGGGTGAGCTGTTTGAATGAAGAAGTTTTAGGGGTCCTGCCTGAGCCGAAATCTGTTTGTTTTTTCAGTGTCCAGACCATGACCTGCTTACTCATGACTCAGGAATGGTGTGATGCTCTTTCCTGAATCTTAGCCTCACTATGGTGTCGATGGTGCTTCTGCGGCTCTCTGGAGGAGGAAACGTTTGAAGTTTAAGCAGGTTTTTGAGGCATGGCTACACGATAAGGTTGCATTGCATCCGACAGGAGAGGTTGACTATGTTGCAGGAGAGCTTGACTATGTCGCATTGCATTTAAATCTTTTCCTTTTTTTGACAACCTTATACTCGAAATATCTTGAAAGTCGTGCTGTGCGAGTACAGTAGTAAGTGCATAGATCATCAAATTCGATTAACAGAAGCGAGTTATTAAATTATCAAGCACAGAATGCATAACATATAGTGTATGTCTGTGTACTTTATGTATTGTGCACATCCATCTTCCTGCCATCTTGCTGAGATGGTTTGCGGGCCCTGAAGCCTATCTCAGGCTGTACAGGGTTGGCCTAAATGCCAGATACCAGGCCAGTCCATCACAGGGCACATACACACTGCAAGCAATTTAGAGAGACTGACCACCGCCTGGTTGTACACTGCTGGAGGAAACTATAGGTCTAATAACTGGGATAATCCCATGTGACACAGGGAGAACATGCAAACTCCACCCACTGAGCAAGAGCAGGCTTTACACTCCCAACTGCACAGCTGTGAGGCAGTAGTGCAACCCACTGAGCTACTATGCTGCCCTTATATTTTATGTGTATATGACAAAAGATAACACTGTATGTGCGGTGATAGTGGTCAAGATGAATTGATACAGGACTGTGGGAAGGTGGGTTATGTCTTTTCTTGATAAGCTGAGGTCTGTTCAGCACAGGTTCAGCTCCAACTTGGAGGGCAGAGTCAGAGCACACAGTATCGAGGGCTAAAGGGCCCTTGTTTGGGCATAGGGCGTGATGAGGTCTTATAAATGTGAGAGCGTTGTTCTCCCAGCAACTTAGCATGATAAGGTCTCGAAAATGCGGCCACTGAGGGCCGTAGGGGTAGGCGGGGTGCGGTAAGACTGTGTCAGGGTGCAAGGCGCAAAACGGCACGCGTGTCAGGGTTATGCTCATCGTGTGTCCTACTGCAATTCCCCTCAACGTGCTGGTTTGAGTGAACGATGCTGGTGTGGAGAAGAAGCTTCTGTCCAGCCCTCCAGCGGACATGTGTCATCCACTTAATACAGGCCGAAATAAAAAATACAATATATGCTTCAAATGCCATGGTCATTTTCAGGCTTTCTTTGCTTAATGCAGAGGTATGAGGGGAAAAAATTATATAGATTTTTTTTTCAGTGCTGCAGCTAATCTCAAATTTCAGGCAGCATTAGTACAGAGGGGGAGGGAATTTCGTTGTCTGTTTTTCTGCATCTGGATAATCTACTAGGGTCAGATCATCCCTCAATTATAATAAACCTCTGTGGTTCCCTCACTTTGTTTCCCTAGTCTCATTTAATTAGTAAAGTCAATGTCCTCCGTTGTGCTTTCCTGACAAACAGCAGCCAGTGGTGGCCTGATATGTGGCTGTCATTTACGATGGCACATGACTGGCGGCGTTCTGCCGATGCTCACACACCCTAACAAACAATTCTGTCTGTTTACACACTCACTGACACTTTGGTAATTCCTCCTTCCTCTGTCAGGCTGCATTTTTGTCGCTCTCTTTCCTGCAGGGAGTCAACCTTCCCCTCTCCTGTCACGTTCTTCCTCTCTAGCCCTGAATCCTTTCCTGACCACAGCTGCTCTTTCCTCTTTGGAATAACTGTACTCAGGCCTTCTGAGGTCACTCAGGTGCCCCAGTATATAAAGCATTCAGTCATATCCCTGCTGTGGGGCGGGGGAAAAAACTACCTGCTACCCATAATTCCTGTAATTATGTTTTTACCCATAATTCCTTTATGTCATTCCATCCATCCATCCATCCATCCATATTCTGTCCACCTATTCTGGTTAAAGCAATGGGGGGCTGGAGCCTATGACAGACAGCATAGAGCACAAGGCCGGGATACAGCATCATGGGGCCCTAACACCCTCTGTAGACAATTTAGTGTTACCAATTAGTCTAGCTGCATGTCTGGACAGGAAGGAGGAAACCCCCCATCGACAGCACAGGGAAAACGGGCAAACTCCGCACCCAGGACGGAGGTCTGATTTGAACCCCTGACCTTGGAGGCATGAGTCACCATGGTACCTACTCTTGTTACAGTAGTGGATTGATTAGAGTGTGGCTGTGCTTGATCTATTTGTGAAGATGTTGCTGGATTGGGCACATACTGACATTTTGTCATTTAGTTTATTGTTTAGTTTAAGAGGTTATATCCACTATCACGGCATTTCACCCTGAAACTGTAGGTTTGAGACTGCTGGTATGTCAGCAAGCTCACGCATGGCAGCAAGCTTGAAGTTGGTATGATCTCCAGTAGGGCTTTCACTGTCCATTATATCAATAATCGAGTAATCTTCCGATTAATCTGACAAGTCATTGAGTAATCGTTTATTTATGATATAACATAGGAACCAGCCAACCATTGCAGGGTGCACATTCAGTCTCACATATGGTGAGTAGGTATGTAAGTTGCATGTTTTTGGACAACGGAAGGACACCGTTGACCACGCAGGCTCCACACACACAGTGGCGGTGTTCGCCAAGATGGCGACCTGCTGTGTCCGGTAGGCTGGCAAGATGCGCAATGATAATATCAACATAGCCTTTATAGGACTTGCAGTTGTTATATCGCCAGGACCTCGATAGTCTGCTTGGATC
>JAAGVU020000019.1:14069159-14086103 GCA_011763525.2 Mormyrus iriodes
GCAATGATAATATCAACATAGCCTTTATAGGACTTGCAGTTGTTATATCGCCAGGACCTCGATAGTCTGCTTGGATCAAACTGTCAATAAGTTGTGCTAAAACATTTTTACTCAGTCCCAGGAAACAAAACTTATTTTTTTTCATCATTTTAATGGTGGTTCCTTTTCAAAACTATCAAGTATTTGTTAAAAAATGGGTGTGAAGAGCACGGCACTGCTTCTGCAGGAGTTCCGCATGCGTTTTTCGCCACAGTCATGCTCGTCCCTGCTGTTGGACTCGGTCAGAGACCGTTTGGCGTGTTTGTGAGAAATTAAACAAAACTGAGTGAAGAGGAGAAAGGCAAACAAAACTGGTAATGAAAAGACATTTGTTTTCCATTGTATGAAAATATTTTGTATTTGATAGCTATGATATAGAGCAAAAGTGGTGACTGCCGGCACAGCTTTGTGTAGGTTGGCATAACTCTCGACAACACCACCTACTGACAGAGTCTGTTGGTAGATAATAAGTTCTGTTTGGCTATACAGTTGGCCAGTTATTTGTGAACACAATACGTTTATGGTTATCGTGTGTTATGTAAGACGATCTGGCTAAGCGATGGGGCTAACCTTCATTTTAGCAGCGATTATTTTGATAAACAAGATTCATAGAAACTAAATTAAGCAAACTGATTTAAGTCACAGTAATGACAAAGATAGGCTAGGCTACTCCGGGAGGCTAAATGGCACCTATCTATGGCGAACCTCAGTCCATCAAACCTGAATGTCTTCTTTCAAGATATATTTGCCTTGCAGTTGTGATATGGTGATATTTATGTTCTGCTTTGCAATATTGACAAACGCTTGCATTTTCATTCGCTTTCCCTGTGAAGCTCTTGCTCTTCATTTGGACCCTCATCCGCTGTGCACCATCCTCCTTCTGCCATATTGCAAACTGAAGGAAAATTTTAATCGATGCTTCTAAATAATGGAGTTTAGAGCTGTCACAATTACTTGATTAAACACCAGCTCCACTTTGATGCCCGAGTCTGGGCCTTACCGCACGCGGAATGAGTTGATGAGTACGTTGCTTTGCGAAGCTGGAGCCATTGCTATGTTGTCTGCTGTTACATGAGTGTGGTAGTGACCCCTGTGAGGAACGGTGATTGTGGCCTGTTCATCTGGGCAGGTGTGTGATTACTGATGATGTGTTCCTGTCTGTTCCTCCGTCTAAACAGATAGTTATACATTACTGTGGTTACTTTGGCCCCTGGTAACTCTAGCCAGTCCTAGTTCTTTTCAGTCTAGTTCCTTTTTGGGTTATTTTGTCCACCCTGTCATTCTCGCATTCTTAAACGTCTCCTTTATTTTTTGTGTTTACTTTTTATGCTGTGTTCATGCTTTCCCTTCCAAGCCCCGTGAAGCAACAAGCCCATCCTCAATAAATCTGTCGCTCCCAATCCCCAAGTCGTGTGGTTCTCCTCGCCATCCTGGCTGGAGTGACTCCTAATAAGGTTAAGCATGAAAGCACACTCAGAAGGAGCGTGTGTTATTCTTGGTGACACTGTGGTGGAGAGGCTGGCAGTATGGCGGGTGCCTATTCTTAGCTCAGGAAGGCAGTTACTGCATCACCCTTAAACTAACTACTTAACTGGAATCGGACCAGAAAAATATCCACCTGTATTAAGGGGTAAATATTGAAAGGCATTTGGGATGATGCCATCATCTCGGCTGCTAAATGTAGTAAATAATGATAAGAAGGTGCTTCTCGCTGTGGTTTGAGCTCAGTTTCTCTTTCTTTGGGTAGAGATGCTTTGAATGAGTTTCTACTGTGACTTTTATGCTTGGTCTCACATTCCCAGTTGGGGTTCGACAGCCATTTTGTTTGCGGTTGTAGCACATTTTAGCTCTTTCAGTAATGGTGTAATTGGGATAAGAAATAATTCCTTATCCAAAGATAAAACGAGAAGATCAGCTTCATCAAAGCCTTGTGAGCAGTTGACGTCTACTCCTCTCTGAGGGATGGGGACATGCCTAGGTTGTGCCTAGATAGATTAATGGAATTCCGCTATCGCTTGTTGTCCAAAGATGATTCCCACCAGCCCCCTACCCCATGAAGATGATTTTGTTGTGGTTTGTTGGGGAACGTTAAAGGAGGTTCAAGAGGAGGACACCTACAGGGGTGGAGGAAAGGAAGACCTCCATGCACATGTCAGGTGACTTGGTTCTCGGCGACAGCCTCCGAATGTGAACTGTGCTGTGTTGTTTAAGGACTGATACTTCGAATCGTGTGCTGGTAAGAGATCTAATGAACAGTTCCTTTAGAGGTGATGAGTGAATCCCAGAGAAGTGGTTTCTTGTAATCAGACTTCCAAGACCATGCACTTCAGGTTTCCACAGGCCAGCCTGTGATCTGAATGCTTCACTTTATCAGGTACGTTTATAGCTGCTTGCTGTTTTTGACTTAGTTCTGGAAACCTGTGGTCCAGCACTAGCTGTCAGCGTGCTGACATTCGTTTGTGTTGGGTGAGATTTCAGAGCCAAATGCCACTCGGATATTTTTAAGGCTGCAATAAATGATTATTTTGATAATTGATTAATCATGTGATCAATAGTTTATCATAGTCTGACAAAACACAGGGTTTACAGAATGCTTTATTTAAAAAAAAAAAATCAAGAGGTTTTTTTTCACAGTTGTAATAACATTGCACCGTGTAGAGAATGTCAATTGAAAGTGACATAAGTAGCATTGAAACAAAGAACAAAGCTTGATCGAGCTTGAATGTAACATTTTGCAAGAAAAACATACAAAAAACCTGCATCACTGTTTGCCATGAAAAAAGCGAAGGCTACAAGCTTTTTCGAAATTTTTCAGGCTAGACTATCTGATGGAAAGTCTGATCGGTTTCTTACCCCCTGCCTCCCGATATCCGGTCCAGCATTTTTTGCTGGTATCTTCCCGATACCGATAGTGGATATCGGATCATTGGCATCTCTACCCTTTTGCTTTATAAGTATTGTAATATTTATTGCAAAAAATTTGCATTGCAATATTTGAAATCGTTCCATTTTTGCGCTGACTTACTTTCTGCTTTTCATTACCCCTAATAGATGGAATATGTTTTGTTATAGTTCATTGTTAATTTTTTTAATATATTTAGTAGGAGTGTAATGATGCACAAAATTCATTAAAATTCACATTACACGAATGGTGGTCTTGGGTTCACGGTTTGGTACGATTTCTGTACAACATGAAAAACCAAATTTGTTTTGAAATTTCAAAGACATAAATGTTAAACCAAAGGCAAAGTATCTGTCGGCATCTGTAACAAAATGTGACAGACACTTATTTGCATGCATATTGTTTATTTATGTTTGCAATGCATATTTTAAACGTAAATTTGTAGAATATAGAATCAAAGCAATCGTAATGAACTAAATCCTGTCTACATCTCGCGTTCCCTACTACTGTTCTCTACTATGCCTGTTTGTATCTGTAGTGATATACACCGCTATAGAGACGGTATAGTATTTTTTTTGCCCGGTTTGAATTTCAGAGCAAAAGCACCTTAAATGCCATAGCGAGACTAACTTGCAGAGGCTGTTCTGCCTCACTCCAGTCGTGCACACACTCGGATGATCATCTCAAACGAGTTAGCATGTTGGATGAGATTCCAGCAACATATCCGACTTTAGAGCCAGCAGACAGTCTTGGTCTTATCGGCTGCTCTCTGTCGTGTTGTTGTATTTTACTGGGAAATCTAAACTGCCCATTATGACTGATTGCAACCAACATTAGCTGTAGCCAACACCCAGCCACCATTAGCCGAATGTTTTCCATGTTGAATGTTAACTTGTGAACTTAGGTTCCGCCTGTATCACTAAATGTCTTTGCTCATTTTATTGTGCATACTGACCGGAAAATGATGTACCGAACGCATGTACTGTTACAGCCGTAACTTTTAATGTTGATCATCATACAGGATGGGCCTGTGGGCTTTGTGTATGTCGCTGTTTTGATGTAGAGCCCAATGTTTAGGCCCTCAGTAGCCCCAATAGCAGCCCCCTATGATATCAGCCCTCTGCTGTCTGGCCCTTGAGACACTGCCCAGGGAGATCGTCTGAGGGCCAGATGGCTGTGGGAGCATTTTGGAAATGGAGAGGAAGATGATGACCCCCTTAGCCCTGCTAATCGTGGACAGCTGAGTGGACGTGTTGTGGAAGACTGCATCTGTGCTCAGCTTTCTGGCCTGGGGGCCCGCTGGGTTCTGATTGGACGAGGACATGGGATGGAGGGAGGTGCTAAGCGATCTTCAAATCAAGTCTCTGCAAACGAGAACCTGAGGTAGATGCGCAGTACAGGAAAGGATTAAGTCTTATAAAAGGTAAAGGAAATTGCCATTAGTTTGAATGAAGGTGCTGCATAGGTCAGATTCTTACACCCCAGTTAAAAGACGCTCAAACCTAAAGCTGAGATTTGGCCCAGTGATTTGCTGGGACGAGGCTCCATGATAACCGTTGCTTTAAAGATCCCGTGCAAGGAAGTCAAATGTGTGTTTATCAACAGTGGTGCAGGAATACGTATAGAATGTCATCTTGACCTAAATACCAGAGCACTGGCAGCTTCTCTGGCCTGCATCGACCTCTGTTGCGAAGATAGCAAGTCTCTCATAAACCATCGTCCTCCACGTTTCGGGCCTGTGTGTCTCTGGTCACTGCAGCACCTTCCGTTTGCTCATACCTGCCATTTCTCAAAGATCTAAAAAAAATCATGCTGTGGTTGCAGTTTGCCTTTGGTAGAAGACATGAGTGTGATGACTCTCTGTGTCTGATGGCTTTGGCCAGCAGGTGGTGTAGCTGTTAAGGGTCCGGCTTCCATGAGAGAAGCTGACATATTTAACTGTGAAGAATGTCTGACTGTATGGACAGATGATTGTGTAAAATAACTAGTTTTGTATGACCAGTTTGCTTAAGAAAATAAGTGTAAATACAGATGATAAGAGGGTTCTTGCTATTACTGGTCACTGGTGTAGTATTTCGATTCTGACAGGAAGTCATTGTTATGCAACAGACAGCCCAGATATGGGGCATGGCTGGGATTCCTGTCATCCGTGCACACGTGCCATGTGTTATGGTGCTGCGTTAGTTATTTATTCACCAGGAACACTACACCTGCATCCATGGCAACTTGCTGAGTGCACTCTTCACACGCTCACCCAGTTCTTCAGGAGGCTTCTCCAGGAATGTAGGCTAAAGACCTTAATGTCCTGTCCTAGGATTTAAGCCTTGAAGTGAAAATATTACCCCACTGCAGTCATTTAGGAAAAGGCAAGATGTCCGCTGTTGCAGTGAAACCTGGTTCGGACACTCAGAGACTGGATGATTTGTAGTGACTCGAAATTTGGGCTTAGGTCTGCAGACTGGTAAGTATCATCCAGCTGCCTTGCAGAAACTCCACTGGCTCACTGCTTAAATTGTGACCCCTCCAATGGTGGCCAGCAGACCACCCCGCCAGCTATCTCTGTGTGTCTGCAGGTCGCCCCGGCCTCCCTCATGTGACCGTGTGACTCTGGTTTCTGTGGCTTGGAGAAGGATGGATTGAGTGCCCAGTGAATGGTTCTGTGGGCGCTTGAATTGCCAGGACTTTGGCAGAACTCAGTCTAGGTCATTAAGTGGGGGGAAATGTGTGGCCTGCTTTGCAGCTCTTCAGCGTTTCCCCCTTTTTTACTGTTTCACTTGTGTATAAAGCAGTAAACATCTCGGCGGAAGTGCTGTGCAACTCTTTGGCTGATGCCTTGGGGACACAGGCTCTTGAGGTTGTGGAATTCCTATAAGAGGGCCCCAGCTCCTTATTGCAGCTGGTCACATGACCTGCATTTGGATGGACAGCCATTGTTGGTGGGGTAGCAGCGGGGCGCACATTGAGTACGCCGGCGAGATGGGCTGTACCACCTCCGAAATCAATGGCTCCTTTGTTTTACATGCCTAGACCAGACTTGTGTGTGTGTGTGTGTGTGTGTGTGTGTGTGTGCGTGTGTGCGCGCGCCCCCCAGTTTCTTCATGTGAGAATACGTTGTCGTAGGGCATTATGGAGCTGACTCAATGTTCAGTGAGAGGGATTTTATTCAGATGGTGGCTGAGAGCCCCCCCCGCTTTCTTTAATCTCCTCGCTCTGCACCGGCTCCTTCCCTTCTGGGAACATTCCCCACTCCCAAACATTTCCTTTCACTGGGTGAAAACCTTCCAGACTTCCAGGCCTCTCTGTAGGCTTTCCTGAGAGGCTGAAGCTGATCTTTTCTGCAAACCTGCTTTATTTTTTTTTTTATCACATATCATCTGGGATTGCAGTGCTGACTTTAAGACCTGCCTCTAGCCCCCTCTGTGTTTCGGGGGGCATGGTTGCAGACCGGCCCACCTGTCTTGGCCCCCTGTCTCCTCACTGTCTTTAGGATGGTACATATGAGTCCCTTATGGTCACGTCCCGCTTCCTCCTGCAATGTCATGTTGCCCCGTTGCTGTTTTCCCACTGCTAGGCACAGTCCGTGGCCCTGTTCGCACCCGCCGCTTTCGGTGGGCTCCTCACGCACAGTTCGGGTTGCCATTCCAGAAATGAGGGCGGGCCTGTCACTGAAAAGCAGAAATAATTCCGAGGCTCAGTACAGCAGGAGCAGTGAGCGGTTGTAGAAAGCAGTGCATTCTGTTTTTCCGTGTGATTGTCATTTGTCTGAGCAGACGTTTGACAGTGACGCTTTTGTGGAATGTGAAGGGCAGGGATCCTGTGTACTGTGTATTGATAGACCGGTGACTGTAGTCAGACACCCCACCCCCTGCTTGTGCTATCTTTAGTGATGTGTCCCATGTCTTCTGGATGTTATAGTGTATCAAATATTGCATGACTTTATGACTTTCGGTGCAGAAACTCGAACGGTCCTGTGGTGGCAGTTTTTTGAACTGTACTGGTCATCAGTGTGAGTGGGAGATGTGCCCTGTCAGCAGTTTGGAGCTATTTTTAACCCGAGGGCAGCTTTAATGTCCACAGCGGGGGACAGGGTCGAAACTGAGCGGATTCTGGAGAGACGTGCCTTTCAAAGGTCTCGAGCCCTTGGGGTCACCATTAGAGCGTGCTGACTGTCCAAAGCCACTCGCATCCTCCAGACGGAAAGGTGGGCTACCTTCATGCATGGCTCATGATCCAGAGTTCCAGCAGGAGCAGCAGCTCTGTCAGAACCTTGGCTGGATGGAGATGACATTGCTGGAAGGGTGACAGAGAGCTCTCCGGACTCTCTCAGTTACTGGACGGCACGGCTTTGGAGCAGAGCTCAGGAGAGTACGTCTCTGCTGAGCAGCAACTGACACTGAGCACACAGGCTGGCGGCAGGGACTGTGCCTTGTGTCCCCTGAGTGGACATGCAGCAGCCAGGCGGGTGGAGAATTAGACATTGCGAAAAGGACACTCTCCAACCTTCTGGTTTACTGACCGATTTGGGGCTGTTGTTGGTTGTTGAGCAAAGCAAACAGAAGTCTTCAGGGGTACAAGGGTAAAACTCTGCGTAACCCGGGATCTCCTGCACTTTACGCTAATGTTTCTCTTGTGGCTTCATCGGCCTTGTTGCATCTGACCCAAGGCATGCACCTGCTCTCTTGCATTGCCTAGATGGGAATGACCTGGGAAGAATGAGTCGCGTTTTAATTGGAAGCGGGATAAAGGCCTGGCCTCAGCAGCTCCAATGCTGGATTTTTGCTGGTGTTTTCAGCTTGACCTGCTCTCCTGAGACGCTGTGGATTTAGGAGAAACATTTTGGAGATTAAGTGTGTAATCCAAATACCAGGATTACATGCCCTCCCCCCATTACTCTTCCAGGTGAATTTTAAATAGCTGGATCTTAGAAAGGACCACAGTGGATGCAGTTCCTGGGCACGAGTTCCCTTCCTTGTGAACCATAATTGTTCCCCTAAGCCACGGCTGTCCCTGACTAGCCCCCATCTCCTCTCCTCATGGCCCATCCGTGATTGCGCTCCCTGACATCAGTGCATCTCTGCTGCAAGCTTAGTGCCCCTTCAGCGCTCAAGGTCCCTCGGACAGGCCGGCGATCAGGTTTCCGCTGGGGAGGTCGGCTCTCTGACCGGAAAGGGAACGTCTCGTGTCGTTGGGCCAGTGCTGGTGCTCACGTGCATGCAAATGTGCTTACACCTACACGCGCCCTCACAGACCACGTACTGTATGAGTATGCGTATGTATGTGAGGAACCTAACCCTGTGTGTGTCTCTATATGAGCCGAAGCTATCAGATGGGAACCCTAGGGCCCCACCCCCCATCCCCACTCGAGGACAAAAGTCGCATGAAGGCTGCTCTTTCCCTCTAGATGGCGCCATAGTTGACTTCTCGTTATTACCATCTACTTCCACTTCACTGAAACAGGAAACCAAATTATCATGCGGGGCTCCATTTTAATGATCTGACTCATGCGCACAGTGATTTGAAGGACACACATGTTTCTCGGCTAGTGCAGCTAGCCACCCATTTACGGTAAACCGTGCATGGCGGCACCTAGCCGTTGTGACTGGTCTGTATGGTAAAGGGCTGCTCTCTGTTGATGATCACACCTAAAGGCCTGACGTGATGAGCCCGACTGGGTGTAATTCTTAGTCGCTTCAGGCGCAGCTCAGGTGTGAGAGACGGCAGTGTAGAGCTGAAGACCACCAGTGTCCGTTGCCATGACTACTGGTTCTCAATCCTCTGTGAATTCATTGACTCAAAGAGGCCCAGCTGGTTGGAACGCAGTGTTGGAAACAGTGCTCAGTTTTCGTACTTAAGTAAAAGTTCAGATACCACGCCAAAATGTTACTGAAGTAAAAGTCATCCAGTAAAATGCTACTCAAATAAAAGTAAAAATTCCTTGAAAAGTATGTAGGTAAAATGTACTATACATTCAACTCTATTGATCTTGCAAAAAGAAGTCTATCCTTTCCAGTTCACTCACGGCAGGTGTGGATATTCCATCGTAAGTTACAGTAGCACAATAAAGGAAACTGACTCGCTTATTTTCTTTGTATTCAGAATTAATGGTGAATCTTGCCAGGCTTACTGGCACAGATTTGGGGAATGACTTTTTTATTCTGTGGACCAGATTTAATAATGAATATCAAACCTTTTGCTGCCCTGTACTTTTAGACCACTTATACTCTAAGTGGTGAAGAATAAACCTTCATCCTACACTATGGAAAACGGCTGATCGTCCAGTGCAATCATTTCCATTATTTTAGTAGTGGCTTTAGAATATTGTTAAAGTTTAATTGTCGGACAGCGATTTCGGTATGTTAATCGATATATCATAATTCTGTACATTTTGTTTGTATCTTCATAAAGACATCATGTAAAGCGAAATAATAGTAATAATAAAGAAATACGGTGCTAAGGAAACGCGAGAGAAACTCACAATCTTGACTCTGAGTGGGGAAAAAAATGTTATTCTTATTTTACCCAGAATGGTTCCGTCAGGAGCTCTGCGTGCAATGGCAATTTTTTAATTGATGGACTAACGATGGTTGTGCAGAATGTATTGGCTTAAAAAGCCATTATTTGGCTCAGAGATATAGCAAAGGGAACGTGAACGTTGAAACAAGTTAAAATATCCATGTAAAGTACAAATAAAAAAAGCCAAAGTACAGTAATGAAGTATTTGTACTATCTTACTTTACACCTGTGTTGGTGCGAAATGTATTCAACCAGCTGGACCGAGAGATTCACCCCAGAACAATAGAGTTGGTTCGAGCTGTGCGAATTGTTGGCTTTTAGCTTTCATTTTAGTGTTGCCTTGGGTTCCTTTGTCCTCATGTAGTTTTTGGTCAATGATGGTTCAGACCTCTAGCTTTCCACCTGATCTCATAATCGGCCAAATAAAAAAAGCGATGGCGTGGTTTCAGTGAATGTGCGGCCTGCGAGAAGGTCAGCAGGATGCTTCCATGGTCCTTCATAACATTCACTGCTGTCCTTTACTTAAAGGGGACCCTTAAGTACCGTATAATATGATCTCTTTGCCTCTGTGTTTGTTAGAGGTGAAAGTCATTATGATGCCTCCAAGACGGTGTACTTTAGAGGACGAGTGGTCGGATTTCTATGGTCCAAGCATGGCCAGGCAGCACAGCTACAGGATTCGGGGTTGAGGAGTCATTCCTCGCTGCTAGACTCCCACTGCACAGGACACACTTGCTAATTGCCTCTCTGATCCCCTCCTGGAAATAAAGTGTGGAGTAAGAGTTGAAACCCACAGGAGACACAAGAACTTTGGCAGAGCTGTTTCCGTGCGGCGATCTATCCTGTGTGATGGGTTGACGTCAGTGGTGTGTGCTGAGGTACGACGGTGGCTGGAAACAGATGAGTAGTCTGGGTGTAAGTCATCACTGTGACCGCCCATAATGGATAAATACGTGCTGGTATTAGTAAGACTGCAGGCCCCCAGCCTGTCCGTTCTGCTGTCAGTGGTTGGTTGTATCTTGTTCTTCTGAGGTTTCATCATCAATTAAAAATCTATTATATTTTAATGATTTTGATAGTGATGTTGTGCCCAGCACATATCTTCCTGAGGGTTCCTGTCATGAATATTTAAAATTAAAATCAAGATTCAGCTCATTGCTGTGGATTCTTTTATTAAAAAACCTTAAAGCCCGTTGGTTTATTGCTGTATTAAATCAAAAAATCGCCATAGACGCCAGCAGGCGGCTGTGCCGAACTCCTAGGTCTTAGCAAACAGTGTGCAAATTGTACCGAAAGGGCCACTCGCCCCCTTGGGGGCGCCCTTGAGCCTGGGTGGCCGCTTGCCAGCTCCCTAGGCTTTCTGGGCCTCTAAATCCTGCTGTTCCTGCAGTCCCCACGGCTGTGCGGTGTGCGATATGCCCGTATCCACGGTGACGCAGAGTGTGCTCTGGCACAGCCTGGGAGATCCTGTTTGACTGACTGCTTGGCATCTGGACAGTAACCACTGTGCTCCGGAAACTTCTCCCATCCAAACAAACACACTCAGCACCGTGCTGAAACATCCAGATTGATGCAGGACGTGTTTAAGACTCTGCTCTTGCCCCTGTAATGAATTATTTATTAATGGCTTCACATGTATTAATATTTATTTAAGTAACTTTCTTTATTTGTGGTTGTAAAAATGTAACCAGTAGTTCTGTAACACATGATATCCAGCAATCATGGAGATACTGTGTCTGTGTGTGTGTCTGTCTGTGTGTCTGTCTGTCTGTGTGTGTGTCTGTCTGTGTGTCTGTCTGTCTGTGTGTGTGTCTGTCTGTGTGTCTGTCTGTCTGTGTGTCTGTGTGTGTGTCTGTCTGTGTGTGTGTGTGTCTGTCTGTGTGTCTGTGTGTGTGTGTGTGTCTGTCTGTCTGTGTCTGTCTTTTTGTGTGTGTGTCTGTCTGTGTGTCTGTCTGTGTGTCTGTGTCTGTCTGTGTGTCTGTGTCTGTCTGTGTCTGTGTCTGTCTGTGTCTGTGTCTGTCTGTGTCTGTGTCTGTCTGTGTCTGTGTCTGTCTGTGTGTGTATGCGGGTGCGTGTGTTGGTCATGTGCACATTACATTGTGGGGACTTAATATCCCACTACGGGGGGAGGAGAGTGTTTTCGGGGTGGGGAATCCGCCACCCCCCCATCCCCCCATCCCTGCCTGTAACTGCCTGTCAAGTCTTTTTGTGTCACTGTGTTAAATTATAAAAATTAATCATGAGTATCAAGAGCTATGTTTAGTGCCTGCTTGTCCCACAGTGTCAGGTAAAATGAGCCCCACAGCCATAACTGAATCACCCCCCAACCATATCCAAGGCTTTTAACTACTAATCAGAGTCTTAAGCACTGCAGTCCAGCCCCAGTTGTGTGTCTTACAATGGCAGAGACGAGAAATGGGAGCTGTCTGGCTGGAGGAGAATGTTGGCACACAAGCTCACTCACTGCTGCGGATTGCGTTTGAGGAGGCCAGGCGGGGTGCTGCTTTGTGTCCACATCCCTAGACAAAGAATGTGGAAGAGTGAGGCCCCGGGCCGCAGGCCAGGCCGCGTGTGAATAGATGGCCAGCGACCCGGACGGCAGAACAAGCCTCTTGTTCACGTCGGTCTCAGTCCCCATTGAAACAGTGAGGAACCCTCTTGTTTACAACGCAATCCTGTGATACCCACCTGCTCATGGTGCGATACTGAGGAAGATGGGCCTGAGGGGGTGGGCCTCGGGCCACATGACATGGCCTGTCACAGGCAGCGTGGCCTACAGCTCGTGGTACGGCTGCATGGTGGTCGAACGGGATGGATGTTTGCTCCCTGTCCTCAGGGGTCAACTTTAGTGCTGCTGGTGAGCAGACACCTGCGGGTTACAGGTTCACAGCCAAACACCAAGGAGAGGTTTGAACCTATGACACATTGAAAACGTGGGATCGCTGCACGCGGAACCCCCCACACCAAAGGCATTTTCCCCTAGCCTTCACTCTCACGTGGAAAATTCCCCCGAGTAAACACAACTATTTTGATAGAGGAACTTATCATTGGATTACGTAAACCAAGAAATGGTGAGAGATTTCACTTCAGGTAAAGGATTTTGCTGCTATCTGTTGTTTTCTGAAGCGCTGCTGTAAAGTGATCCTTCGTCTTGATGTGGGTCCCCCTCGGAAGAGCCGGCCGCCGGCCTGTCCTCAGTCACGATGTTAGTATACACAGCTCCACGTATAAAGGACAGAGCCGGTGTCAGAGCGAGATGTCTTCGAGGGCAAGGCGGCCTCTTTTGAACTTGACTTCACTTGTCCGGTTCTCTCCCTGCCCTCTGTGAACACTTCTCCAGATATACCTAAGACCCGTTTTGGAACCTCTGACCTTCTGATTTAAGAAAATTCCCTGACTGTCTGCTTCCACTGAATGACAGACAGACTGACTGAAAGACAGCAGTGAGGGGCCCCCTTTTTTATACCCTCTTGTGCGTACTCAGTGCTGGTAACTGCACCTCTCCCCCTGGACATGGGAATGTACCTGCTCACGTTGGGATCGGGGGTTTCTCTGCCACCCAGTCAGGCGACATTCTCTTCTCTGTTTCTCATTTGAGCATCTGTTACAGAAAGTCACTGTGGCGTCTGAGCGATCTGAACGACACGGCAGAAGCAGAGAAAGTGACTGCAGGCTGGAGACCCTGGATCTGGCAGGGGTTTGACCGCAGGGGCCGCGCCCCTTCGAGACTGTGGGGGCGACCAGGGCCGCCCTGTCCCACACGTGGGTGTCCCGATTAAAAATAAAAGCCCACTGCGGGTCCTTTCTGTACCCGCTCCGCGATTTGTCCTTGAATGATGTGTCTGTCTGCTGTAACAGTCACCGATTCAGGCCTGGTTTCCTTTTTATCCGGCGTCAGAAGGCCGTTGTGTTACGGGTTTGAGCCCCTCGGGGGGGTTTCTTTCAGGACAGGAGGGTGGAAGGACAGACGGCCTTTCGGGTTGGTATGGTTGGTGTCATGATGCTGTCAGTGAAATCAGTGAATCCTTCACAGAGCAGCTAAGAAAACTGTACTTCCAGCTGGCGGAGTTTAGTTTTATTGCGATCGGTGAGAGTTTCTCACGGTTCTGGATCACAGGTCGCATCTTCTCTGTTGTCCGCAGATTCCCATCGCTGGGTTTGGCCCCCCACAGCGCATGTGGAGTGTGAGGCTGGGGAGAAGTGGGTCAGGCCTGCGTGCACAAAGGCGGGCGTCCCAGACGCTTAGGGGCCGGCTGGGATTGGCATTGATCGGCTGTGGGGTGAGGTTGGGGGTGGGGGGGGGATCGACGGGTCAGTTTTTTGTATAATAGACACTGAGTTGGGAGTGATGCCCTCGCTGCAGCCTGGGAATGTGAATAATGAAACACTAGCCCTGATATAAGTGGGACTCGTTGTGCTGTGAGAAGCTCCTTTTCCTGAGTGTCATGAGAGAATGTTAAGGAAGATGGGAAATCCAAACGGAGATCTTCACCTGCCACCCGCCGAGGCATCCAGGTCCCCAACACATAGTTTTCAGATCTCTTGCCCCTTCTTCTTTCGGCTTGGCCCCTCTGAGCCACACCTTCTGGCCAGGGTGTCTGTCCTGCTAGCAGCCACGTGCCAAACAGAGTTCCTGTGGAAGTACCTGGGGGCAGTAGGGACTGGCTGCGGTGTCTCTGTGCTGCCCTGATGTTTCCTTGTTTTGTCGCAGGCAGAGGGACGGGACGAGGTGGGGGAGGGGCCGCTTTGTGGGCCGTGGCACCTGCTGGAGTTTTACGAGCTATGCTGTTAAAGCTAAGCAGCGTGATTCCGCTGGGGAGCTGCACGAGCACCGTGACACGAGGGTCACCATCAGTCCTGCGGGAGTTTTCACATTGGGATCCTGGCAGGCCTGGCCTACCTAGTGGGGTGTGGTGGGCTCTGCCGTGGCATCCTGGTCCGGCCTAGAAGAGCTTCGCAGTGGGGTTTCCACAGAGCCCTCTGCCCTCTTGTTAAATCAGCAGGCAGTCCCACGCGTGGTGTCCTGGAGGTGTCTGTCAGAGGACCCTGGGCTGAACTGGAGCCCCACTCAGGGTGTAATGTGCGTGCCCTGTCCCAATGGAGACTCTGATCGGGGCTCTCAAGAGACTGAGCGAGGAGTCTTAGTGTCTCGGCTTGAGAGTATCCTGGAATAAATCCAAGATCCAGGCCTTTAATGGCCGCTTGGGCACAGCCATCAGCAGTGTGTCCGTCTGCGGAGAGAATGTCGACCTCGTCGAGAGATTCACTTACCTCAGTAGCGACATTCATGTCTCTGGTGACTCTTCCTATGAAGTCAATAGACAGATTGGGAGAGCATGAATTCTGGACTCCTTTGTCTCTTCAGAGAATCCTCGGGTACCGCTGGTTTGACTTTGTGTCGAACGAGTGGTTGCTAGGGGAGTCCCGAATGAGGCACATTACCTGCACTGTGAGGGAGCCTCAGTTAAGGGCACTACGGCCATGTGGCGCATTTCCCTGAGGGTGATCCGGCTCGCAGGATCCTCATTGCTGAGGACCCGAGTGGCTGGACCAGGCCAAGGGTACGCCCACGTAACACCTGGCTGCAGCTGCGCCCCCTCCCCCCCCCAAGCTGTCTGACTGGGGTTATAGTGCGGAAATGAGGATCTGTTACCCCCATGCGCTTTGCCCTAGGCGCTGGTGGTGGGGGCTAAGGGGCCTCTGGGCAGTGGCGGAGCCTGGCAGGGGTGAATATGGGCAATTGGGTGGCATCTTTTGAGGGGGTGCCAAAAGCCCCCCTCGGTGAAGCTTACCTAGGGCGCCTCATGGGAGACCCCTACTTAGTGTACAGCAACGTGTTTGAGTTCCTGACTTGACAAGTGAGTCCTGGGCCTCGGGGTGATTAAACGGCATGTTTCCCGTCCTGTTTTACAGAGTGCCACGATGGAGGAAACGGTCATATGGGAGCAGCACACAGTTACCCTGCACAGGGTGAGTACGCTCGGCTCCACCTTCCCACCTGCCTCCCTGTACCCCTCCCCCCCACCAGTGTGGGACAGCTCACTTGGCTCGTGTGAGATCAGCCGGCTTTCACAGAGACCACCACGGATGGGCTGTTTGTGAACGTAACTGGCTGGGTAATCAGTTTGTGTCCCGATTGGTGTGAGATGATGGAGAGACTGCACTGTAAGGATGGGGAGGAGATGTTGAAGGTGAATCCGGGTAACAGAGGCCGTACAGTCAACAAAAATAAGGATGGAGACCTGGGAGGCAAAGCTGTAGAGACGAGGCAAGTAAGGGACATGGAGGAAGAGGGGCAGAAGTCATCGTCCTGGAAATGAACGCTTCATTCCTGTCCTGCTCCTGAGGCATGTTCACCGCGTAGGAGTCCATTTCCCTTCTGACACAGGGAGAGGAGGAGAGGATCACTGATCAGGAGACCAGGCTCTTTATTGCTGTCAGGACGGCTTCCTCCAATAGCAGC
Source organism: Mormyrus iriodes (assembly GCA_011763525.2). Lineage (NCBI taxonomy): Eukaryota > Metazoa > Chordata > Actinopteri > Osteoglossiformes > Mormyridae > Mormyrus > Mormyrus iriodes. The sequence goes on from JAAGVU020000019.1 coordinate 14,085,077, forward strand.
CACATTACGGCTTCATATTTGCTGCTGTTTGCCATTAAATGTAAAAACTCCTCAGTCAGGGGGCGGAGACCTGAGCTCCCACAGGATTCTCCGCTTGTTCCGGGTGCCTCAACACATGCCAGGGTTAGTATCATTAACTGAAACTAAATCTACAAGAAAACATTTTTGTAAACTGAAATAAAATAGACGAATATAAAATACTTTGTTACCGTTTTCAAATACCATTTAGCTAAAGTAATGATTTGTTTATCTTTAATTACCATTAATAATATTTTGCCCATTTTGAGGACATTAGTGCATAATGTGCACTTATGTATTCATGTAGGATTCTCCAAAGATCAGCTTTTAGTCTGTCCTTAGAAATAAAATTACTCAAACTTGAATTGAAACTGAAGTATATAAAAACTAAAAGAAGATGTATTATGAACATGTATAATAACGCTGACGCGCAGGTCATCCTTGAGAGCTGCAGGCTTGAGAGAGACAGAGTTTCTGTGCTTTTCCTGTGGGCTTCGTCCCGAGCCTTCTTCCATCACGTGGACCCCGCCCGCGGTGCCCTGCTCCCTGCCTCCATGTTCCGACACCTGTAATTAAATCTCGCCCTTGTTTACACTCCGTTGCGTTGCACACAGAGCAGACGTGTCATTTCCTGCGGCTCCAGTGGAGGGTTTGCGTGTGCAGCTTGTTAATCAGTGTGCCCCGCCCGGTGCGATGCTGCTTCTGGCCACCGGGTGGGGGAGGGTTTCGAGTGGTAGGTCATTGGAGCGTGGAGCGCTCGAACCTTCTGCTGTGAGTCCTGCCGCTGAATGCACAAGCCCCCGAATCACCAAGTACCTGCTCTTCATCGTCAGGGTGATGAAGGGCTCAGTGTAAGTGTCATGCAGATGTCGTACCTTACTCCTTTGCCTTGTTCAGTTAACAGACACTTTTCATATACACTTTTGATGGAGTGCTGTCAATTTTATCAACATGACAGATCTTAGGAAGGTAGAAAGATAGAAGTGCGTGTGCGTGCGTGCGTGCGTGC
>JAAGVU020000019.1:14093446-14113673 GCA_011763525.2 Mormyrus iriodes
TGTCCCATTGGGGACGTTCACATGGTCATCAGAGGCTCTCCTGTGTCCCATTGGGGACATTCACATGGTCATCAGAGGCTCTCCTGTGTCCCATTGGGGATATTCACATGGTCATCAGAGACTCCTCTGTGTCCCATTGGGGACGTTCACATGGTCATCAGAGGCTCTCCTGTGTCCCATTGGGGACGTTCACATGGTCATCATGGACTCTGCTGTATTCCTGTGTGGAGGTTCTTGTGATCAGTAGTATATATCCATGAGCCAAATTGTAACATGGCAGAAACTGGACTATACTCCCGAGTGTACTGTGTCTGTGTGTGTGTCTGTCTGTGTCTGTCTGTGTCTGTCTGTGTGTCTGTCTGTGTGTCTGTCTGTGTGTCTGTCTGTGTGTGTGTGTGTGCCATAACATTCAAATATAAGGGAGGCAGCTACCATGAATGTCCCAGCGTAGATCCATGTTGATAAGTTATAATGAAAATGGGCCATTTTCGGGATGGTGCTGGTTCCTGTCTTTGGGGTTGGGGCCTGAGACAGGCGTCTATAAATGTCAAACCTAATAGGCATGGAGAGCAGAACGTTTGCTGCAGGACTGATGGCCCGGGAGCCGTACTGGCATTAGATGACTATCTTTCTGTTTTGCTCATCACTTATTCTGGCCTGATTTTTGCTATTAAATCCTTACCTGACACGCCGTCTCCTCCTCTAGCCCGACTTGGTGACCGCCGGCCGTGATGTGAATGGGTAAAATGATTGGACGGTCATGTGGGCTTCCTCGCGGTCACCTCGCTGTTTTTTGCAGCACGCTTGTGCGTTTGCTGCCCTCCCCCAACGTCTTCTCTTTCCCCGTGGCCTTGTGGTGTGAAGGAGGACAGGCTGCAGCGGGCTGCCTTTTGTGGTGTCCCCCCGCCCCCTGTCAGTATCAGACTCTTTAATCTCTCTCTTCCCGAATTCGAGTGACATATCTCTCGGGTGCATCTGTCGGAATCTTTTGACCTTCCTGCGATCGGTCTTGGATGTTGTGCAATGTTGCTGTCTTCTGTCTGTCATACTTGCTGCTGTTTTAGCTTATTAAGTGAAGTAGATAATAAGTGACCCTCGAGAACGAAGTGGAATGAAGTGTCTCTGTTTCTAGCCACAGAAGTCGCGAGGAAGAGCGAAGTTCAAAGCCAGGCGCCGTTTCCACCCCGGTTAAGTTAGCAGAAGAGGCGCTATCCTCCAAGGTCAGCGAGCAGCCTGGGGCCAAAGAGGAGAAACAGCGCCCCCCGCTGCCAGGTCAGGGCTCGGCCCCGTGGCCTGCTGCACCCTGCCGTCTGTCTCCTGTCTTGTCCAGTAGTCCCCACACCCATGCCGTCCTGCTTTGTTTTTCTCCCTCCTCTTCCTCCTCTTCCTCAGTTCCCTGGTCTGCTCTCTGTCGAGGGCCTGGCGTTCAGGAGCTCTTTGTTTCGCGTGCAAACACGCGCAGAAAGTGGGACAAATAAGGCCCCCCCGTCCCGTCTTGTCCTCTCACACATGCGCACGTGTAACCCCCCCCCCCCACTCACAACCTCCACTGGATCTCCAGTCTTGCAGAATTGGATGGAGTGGTAACATGCCTGAGACATGTTCGAAGGTGAGCCTTCTGGAGATTTCTGCAGCAGGGCGACTGGAAGACAGCATGGACAGCGTGAATCTGCTTGTGGTCTCACCTCTTCTCGTCATCATACGGATCATCTTTCTAGATTTCCGTATCCCCGAGAGACCCAGGCTAGAGTCTAGTTCGCCAGACTTTCCCTGTGTTGCAAACCCACCTTCTAAAAATCACATTTTCCCCAGAGACCGAATGGAGGAAACGTAGATTTTCCATAGTGTGTGTCTTAGAGGTCATCATTTTCAAAGGATTTTTAAGCGTTTGGCTCTTTTCCAAGCAAAGCATGTTCTCACAATATATATATTTTTTTAATAACGACACATTGCCCTCAGTCACCACGCTCATTGTCCACTAATCGCTCTGCATATGGCTCGAGTTGTCTCATCGCTTTGCTTCGCTTTCACATGTCATGGCCCTGCTGTTTCAGCCTGGGAACATGGGGGGGGCTAAAAATGGAGAGGTTCGCGGCGAGAGCCACTGGACCTTGAGTGGGGATGAGTCTCGCAGTGAGGTTATTAGCACAGAGATGGAGTTTGAGACTGTAGCAGTGAGTGTGTGTGCGTGCGTATGGACCTCATGTGACGGGCCCGCCTGTGCTGCCGTTCTCAGAGCCCAAGCCCGTGTATGCCCAGCCCGGCCAGCCCGATGTGGACCTGCCCGTCAGCCCCTCAGATGCCCCCGTGCCCAGCGCCGCCCATGACGACAGCATCCTCAGGTTCCTGCCGCCCCCCCCCCCGTCTCCCTACCTCCTTTCTGTGGCATGTCTGAGCTTCCTCTCGGGAAGGATGCCCGATGTGAGCTAGTGAGGTGCCTCCTTGAGGAGCCCCTCATGTCACTGTGCTCATTACCGTCCGTCTGCTTTATCACTAAGTCAGTGTCTTCCTTTCAGTGGCGTGCTGCGATGCTGCTTGTGTCTCTGTGCCCTTATCTGTCCTGTAGAGATTGATATTGTCAGCTATGATATAACTTGTACCCCAAAATGTCCTTCAGACCGAGCATGAAGCTGGTGAAGTTCAAGAAGGGCGAGAGCGTGGGCCTGCGCCTTGCTGGGGGCAACGATGTGGGCATTTTTGTCGCCGGCGTGCTGGAGGACAGCCTGGCAGCTAAGGAGGGCCTGGAGGAGGGTGATCAGATTCTCAGGGTTAGCACACTCACTCCGCCACACCTCACATGCACCAGCAGGGGGCAGCATGTGGTCCTTCTGGGTTCTGGGGCGTCTGAGTTCAGATTCACGCATACCTGCAAAAAACATGGATGACGTCTGAGTGCAGAAGGTGAATTTATGCGAGAGTTGCATTCTGGAAACATTTATTTTAAAATTCACTCATTTTAAGCAATTTTTTGTTGAAAATTAAAATGAAAGCCCTCATGCGTATTATTTACCAAGTAATTTAAAGCAAAATATACCTGATATATGGCATTATTTTAAAAGCACATAGTCGTCCCTCCAGATTCGCAGATTTCATATTAGATTATTTGCAAATTGGCCGTGAACAATTCAATGAAATTATCTTTGGAGCTTACCAAAAGATCACTGAGACTTCCAGACTAGCCACGAATATATAAACAAGTGAATGCTATATTTTAATATCATAAGTTATTTTTGGTAACAAAAAAAAGAACTTTGAGATCTCCGCATCTCGGCTTGGGTCTTTGTCTCAGTGACCAGCCTCACTCTTGCATCAGTCGTCTCTGTGACCATGGAATCACGCGTTTCTGACGTAACTTTTGGAATCTTGCGTTTCTTGTTTAACCTTTAAACTTCTCAGTGCTGTTAATTTTGCATTTTGAGTAATGGACCCAAGTTTTTTTTGCAAATTTTCACATTCACTCAATCTTCCGCCCCTGATCTTGGGGATTGTGAAGGGGTAACCAATTTAAATTCATGTAAACTTGGAATCTACTGAATATATATTTATAATGATTATAATATCTAAAATTTGCCTTGAACACTGCTGCTCTTAACAATGGCAGTGGATATAAATGGTGGTGTAGGATTTGACTGTGCTCTCTGTCACATAACAGCCTGATTGTGTTTGAATAATATCTTTCACTGCCCTGCCGGAATCTTGCTTGCACGCAAACTAGCTTTTCATTATATGGCTGCAGTGTGTCATTCATAACAGGTCTCCTACAATCCAAAGGGGGATTTCCTCTTTCTAATCAGCCATACTACTTTCTCAGCATCACTGTTTTTCCGTGACCCCTGCTAACTCTAACGCCGCCCTCCAGACTTTTCTACATGCCGAACAGAACTTCGGTGAAGCCTAAAGTGCTGCTTTGCCTTGAGATCAGCGTGATCTTGTTCTTTTTTCTTGGCCTCTGTGAGATACACGCGGGTGTCTGCTCGCTTTGTGCTGCTCTGACTCACTTTCTGCAGGGAGTGAGGCTTTGCATCTGAGTCGTGTGCAGAACAGGCATCTCCCTGCGGCCTCGTGGTCGGGGTACAGCTCACTGTCCCCTTTTCCATCTCTCCAGGTAAACAACGTAGACTTTGCAAATATCATTCGCGAAGAGGCGGTGCTCTTCCTGCTTGATCTTCCCAAAGGTGAAGAGGTCACCATTCTGGCACAGAAGAAGAAGGACGGTGAGGATCTGAAATCAACGTGTGGGTGGGGGCCAGGGGGTGGTGTTCTGGTTCAGAGACCTGCTGCTTTGGGGTGTGATTGCAGACCCTGTGCGTCATTAGGCTCTCACTTCCCCGACGAAGGACTAACAGCATGGAAACCCTAAAGCCGTCTCTCAGTATCCCTCCCTCCTCACACCCCCCAGTGTATCGCAGGATCGTGGAGTCGGACGTGGGCGATTCCTTCTACATCCGCACCCATTTCGAGTATGAGAAGGAGTCCCCCTATGGGCTGAGCTTCAACAAGGGAGAGGTCTTCCGTGTGGTGGACACCCTCTACAACGGAAAGCTGGGCTCCTGGCTGGCTATTCGCATCGGCAAGAACCACCAGGAGGTGGAGAGGGGCATCATCCCAAACAAAAACAGGTGCTGGGTGCCGAGAGTTCTGGGAGCAGGGTTCTGGCTGGAAGGACACCTGACATCCACATGATGGCAATATTGAGCACTTCTAGTTACACATGTCAGGTATCGGAGTTCTGGCCATAAGCTCCAGAAGACTCGTCTTTCATTCAAACCTCACGTGTCTTCTGAGGATGGACAGAAATGGACAGATAAAAGGTCTAGTTTTCTCTGAACATATTATACATAAATCGAATCTGCTAGATTAGTGCCGAGCTTAATAACATGTCCTTCAAGCTGGTAGTAAGGTGAGTGGTGGTTATAAATAGATGAGATCTCCTCTGACAAACCTGCCTGGGTCTGTCCAGATAGCTTCAGGACACACTGAGGTGGAGCTGTCAGGTGGATGGAGAACGCGGTGATGAAACAAGTCAGGCGTGATGGCTACAGAACGCTGACAGCAGAGTAGCTGTCAAGGCCAAGCCTTTGACCCCTCGGCTTGTTTCAAGGCGTGCTTTGTAGTTCTGAATCAGCACTGTGCATGTTTGGTGGCACATTGGAGTCTAATGAGAGGCTATTGTGGTCATTCATCTTTTGTTCTTGGATTCCTCTGCTCTCCATAGAGACTATCTGAGCATCCAGCTGGAGTTTGGCTAGAGGGCTAAAAACAGAACATTATTTGCTTTTTTAAGCCCCTGTGCCCAATGGTCAGGCAAAGGATATGCTAATTCCCCAGGCCCCTGCTGTGGCTGATGGTGGTTCCCTCTCGTCTGTACAGGGCAGAACAGCTGTCCAGTGTGCAGTACACTCTTCCCAAAACGCCCGGAGGTGACCGTGCAGACTTCTGGAGGTTTCGTGGCCTCCGCAGCTCTAAGAGGAACCTCAGGAAGAGCAGAGAAGACCTTTCGGCCCAGCCAGTCCAAACCAAATTCCCCGCCTACGAGAGGGTGGTGCTGAGGGAGGGTAGGTCCTCTGATGCTGAATTTCCATCAAAATTATTTACTGGATGTCTGTCCGGGTGGCGGTGCTGGGAGGATGTGATCTCTGAATGCTGTTTCTCCCAGCCGGCTTCCTGAGGCCCGTGGTGATCTTCGGGCCCATCGCTGACGTGGCCCGTGATAAGCTGGCCAGGGAGGAACCGGACCTGTTTGAGCTGGCCAGTAAGTGAGATTCCCCCCGTCTCACACCGTCATGCGCAGCCTTTGGGGGGAGCCTCATCCCTGTCAGCAGGTGTTCTCTCCTTTCCAGTCTTTCTTCTGCGTTCATTCTCACTTTCCTTCCCTTGGTTAGTAATTGTTTATAAGTCCTTGATATGAATTGACTCCTTCTGCATGGCTACCTTCATGTAGAACATGATGTCAGGTCGTGGCTGATGTTTCTGGTGAGCTCATTGATAAAACGCGTGGTGTATGTACATGTGTGGGAATAGTGTGATGCCTTTGCAGAGAGTGAGCCCCGAGACGCTGGGACTGACCAGCGGAGCTCCGGAATCATCCGTCTGCACACCATCAAGCAGATCATCGACCGGGTAAGGGCCCCGTACGTCCGGGTGGTCAGGTTCCTGGTAGCTGCCTGCCTTACCCCCAGACCTTGTTTATTAATATTTAATTTCTCTTATTTGTGCATAACTAATTTCTAACTAACGTCACTGCACTCCTGAGAGCTGGTTAGGTTTGACCCCACTGTGGTGTTCATCTCATTGTGTTGGCAGGGAATAGTGCATGTGACTTGTGTTCTGCCTTAGGACAAGCACGCAGTGCTGGACATCACGCCCAACGCGGTGGACCGGCTGAACTATGCGCAGTGGTACCCCATGGTGGTCTTCCTGAACCCTGACAACAAGCAGGGCGTAAAGAACATGAGGGCGCGCCTGTGCCCCGAGTCGAGGAAAAGCGGCAGGAAGCTTTACGAGCGTGCCCTCAAGCTGAGGAAGAACAACCAGCACCTCTTCACCAGTGAGTGCGGGGTGCTCTCCAGCCCTTTCTCACACTCAACACGCCCTCCCGAACCCCCACGAAAGGCAGGGCCTGTTTGGTGGACAAGATGTTTTACCTCTGGTTCAGAATGCCCGGTGCCATCTCAAAGAACATCCTGATCCTGACTCTACAGGAATCACCCATCAAATGCATACCGTCACGCAGAGAATTTTGGTCTTTACCGTGTACAGCCGGTCCAGAATCATCCATCACGTGGACACTGTCACGCAGAGAGTTTGGGTCCTTACCATGTACAGGCGGTCCAGATTCATCTGTCGCATGGACACTCACAGAAAGTGCTCGGTACCTTACCACGTGCAGATCGTCAGTGCTGTTATTCTCTCCCCTCCAGCCACCATCAACCTGAACAACATGAACGACGGCTGGTACGGAGCCCTCAAAGAGACCATCCAGCAGCAACAGAACCAGCTAGTTTGGGTTTCCGAGGGCAAGGTGAGCACTCGACCTCGTCTCTGTTCATCAGAACCACGTGTCTGGTCCGGAGGCAGCTACTGTGTCGCACCCCATTGAAAGTGATCAACACTTTTATAGAGATCAGTATTTACACTTATCAGTAACCCTTATCTGGGCCGTTATGGCTGTAACTCTCGTCTCAGGTAAGTAAACTCCAGCCTTTACTTCTGAGTGTTGGTCTGTAGACATGTTAGAGCATGGAGTTTAAACCTTAATTATTCATAGCAATGCTGGTTATTCACGTGATACATTGCTTTTGCATTTGTATTTGCGTCAGATGGAAATTTTATGGGTAAATGTGCGCATCAAATCCATACGTTTTACTGCTATAATGCTCGCTACTGTGACATCATCTGATCAGAATATTTGTAACCACATGTCTCGCTATAGGTGTATCTCTGCACAGTGTGATGTCAATAAAGTAGGATTGTTTTGAATAATAACACGTATCACACGCGCCGGTTACTGTGGCCTTTATCTGTTGTTCCTATTCCTTTCTCCTGTTCCTGGCCTCTGGTGTTCCAACCCCGTCTCAGGCCGACGGTGCCCCTGAGGACGACCTGGACCTCCACGATGACCGGCTGTCCTACCTGTCGGCGCCGGGCAGCGAGTACTCCATGTACAGCACGGACAGCCGGCACACCTCCGATTACGAGGACACGGACACGGAGGGCGGCGCCTACACGGACCAGGAGCTCGACGAGACGCTGAACGACGAGGCAGGGCCACCCCCCGAGCCCGCCATCACACGCTCCTCCGAGCCCGTGCGTGACGACCCACCCGTCATGCCCAATGCCCCGCCCCCAGGGTACCCACCCCCCCGAGCAGATCCGGCTGGCTTTAAGGCTCCCATTCCGCCGCAGGTAAGGTTCATATAGGCTCTTTACCTATACTATTCCTCAGAAGATATTGCATGTGTGAGGAGCACTGATGGAGGTCTTTGATTAATAGAGGTCTTTGATTAAATAAGGGATTAGTGATTAAAGTCTTTGTTAGGACTGCAGTACTCTCAGATCTGATTCACCACATAAGAGGGGCCACCCACCCTTAGTAATAAAAGGAAGTTATGGCCCCGTTTCTTTTCAGTTTGTTTTCCTTAATTATTACCTTTGTAAAGAAGTGACTTGTGCTGGCTGTGAATTCGTTTTGTACTGTTTTTTTACATTTTCTGCTAACTTCCATGGTAATTAGCATATTTTTCCTGCTAGCCATCTGAAAGGCCACCGTACCTCACTGTCGTCCTGCGAGTGTGCGGCCAACATGCTGCAGCAGGTCCCATCCATACATATCGACCTATCTGCGTCGGAGACCCATGACCTTTACAGACCGGAGAATGCCTGACATATGAAAAACAGGAACATAGTGCTAAATTTCCGCTGTGTGACGTACAGAAGGGTGTTCTCTCGCGAATCCTCACCTGCCGTCAATCCCCCAGAGCAGTGTAACCGAATCATAGTACCACAGGACTCGGGCTGCAGTAGTGAGTATTTGCCCTCGTGCACACTGGTCTCACGCGTTTCTGAACACTACTTCACAGAAAGCAGAAGCCTCCCCTGCCACCTCTTGCCTCCTCCCCCAGCCACCTGAGTCCGTGGCTGCAACAGCGCCCCCTACTGTCCTTCACTCTGTTCATGCGGCTGGCACAAGCCCAGAGGAACCCCCTCCAGTTCCACAGAGGGACCACTGGCCCTCCTCTGAGCTAGCCCAGCCCCCGACACACAACCCTCACCCGTCCGGACTGGCCGGTTCAGAGGCGAAGGTACCATCGGCTGCCCCCACGGCCGTGGGGCGTGGCCTGACCCGGTCCGGATCACTAGCTGCCTTGCCTGTCTATCGCTGCCCCCCCCCCCCACTGGACTTCTGCATGCTCACACTCTGCCCGGCTCCGGCTGCTACCAGGACGGAGAGGAAGGGGGGAGGGGGGTGTGCCTGAGTACCTTTTCAAGCACCACTGGGCTGGTGGGAGAGGCCTGCCTGTTGCCATGGCTACCGAAAAACTCACACGGCAGTGGGCTCCCGCTTGCCCCTCCCTCCTTTGCATGACCCCGATCCTGCTGATTTTACATCAGCCCTTGAGTAGCGGTGGAGGACCAGAAACCCTGCACGTCTCCAAAGCCGTTCCTGCTAACGGTCCGTCCACCGCTGCCTATTTCACTCCCAGTTTGACACGTAGCCTTTCACGTCCTCGGTGCCGATGCCGAAGGAAGCACTAGGTGGCGCTCATTTTCACTGAGAGCTGGCCCGTAGCTGTTCGTCAGTCCTGTGTGTCTCCGGTGCTGAAGAGGCTACTTGCCAAACTGCGTTTGGGTAGTGGTCTACTCTATGTCTCCCTTGCTGCGATGTCTCTGTAGTTTTCTGAAGCAGAAAACTGAAGCATATTGCTTAACTGTCTCATAAATTTAATAATGGTTGAACGAACGTGCTGTTCCGGTCAATGACGTCATTAATGAGATGTGGGTGTTCGTCACCTTCAGTCGTTAGCCGGATTGTTGTGTGATTTAACCACAAAAATAACAGCCGCTTCGTAACGTTTGGTATTAGGGTTCTGCCCTGCCTGCATTTTGAGGACTGAGTGTTAGATTCTTGCTGCATTAACGCCCCGTCGCTCTGTGGCGCCGAATGCTTCCCCCGCCAGGAACTGTGGGTTATGGCCATCTTCAGCAGAGCTTTTATTTTGTCACAGATGTACAAGAAAGACCCGTACAGCCCCGAGGAGCCGGCGAGACTGAACCACGGCCCGAAGCAGCCCCCGGCCGGGCCGGCCCCTCCCTACGGGGACGAGCAGCCGTCCTATCGCTACGGAGGCGAATACCTGGATCCGCACAAACACTACGAGAACCGCATGCCTCCCTACGACGAGCACTGGGCCGCGTACCGGGAGCAGCCTGCCCCCCCCGCGCCCGCATACCACCCTGCCCGACAGCCTTTCGGGCCCCCTCCCGAGATGCGGCCCCTGTACGAGGAGGGGCCCGGCCGCGACTACGGCCCCGTGCAGCCGCGGTATGACGATGGTGCCCTGAATTACACAGGTCGACCTCGTTACTGCAGGCCGGGCTCGCTGCGATTCGAGGAACTCCCCCCTGCCCCCCCAGGGGGCTATGACGGGCACCCTCACTACAATGCCGAGCCCCATGCCTTCCCTCCGGGGGCCCCTCGCTCACCGGAGCCTCCCAGGCAGTATTACATGGACCCGAACAGGCCAAGCTACAGCCGTGGGTACAAACCGGGCGAGTATGAGCCCGCCCTCAACTCAGATGGCCCCCCACCCCCTCCCAAAGCAGACGTCCTCACCTCGCCTGGGGAGTCCGCCCACAACATGGCTTCCAAAGTCACATCGCCCGCTTCAAGGGACGAGCTGGAGGACGACCCAGCCATGAAGCCCCTGTCAGTGCTGACCCGGGTCAAGATGTTGGAAAACAAGCACTCTGTGTCGATGGACCGAGACAAGGAGCCAGGCGACATGGGACCCAGGGTGGGTATCTCACCGGGCCAGGGGATGGGGTCATGCAGCTGGGGCTTTCGCTTAGACTGACTGAGCTATTTTCAAGAGACTTATTAGCACTTTGAGAAGACCTGGTCTCTGCCCACGTCACTGTCTGTCCTGCCACTTAACAGTAGCTGCCTCGGTTATGTTATTGAGGAGAGTTTTCTGTTATACTCCAGTCTGCAGATGTGCCCCCCAAACCCATTGCTGCTCCAGCTTCGGCCCCCAAACCAAACTCTCTGAGCCACCTGGACCCGGAGAAGGCTGCGTACAGGTAACGAGATGGCCGGGACAGGGGTGCTTAGCAGCAGAGTTGAGGCAGCAGCGCTGAGGCAGCTGGGAGAGCAGGTGGCTTCTAATGGGGACATCTCCGCTCCATTCGTTTGATCAATCAATTACAGCAGCAGAAATCATTTTACTGGCTTTTTAATCTCACACACGACATTTGTCTTGCCTCGGGGCTCCCTCTGGTGGGCACAGTGTGCTTGGCGCTTCGACGCTATGTGATTCCAAGGTGCATTAAGCGCAGTGTGTTTATGAATACATGAATATGTGTTGTCTTAATCTCTGTTCGAGGAGTGGCATAATTTCTAGGTGGAAGCACATCCCAGGAGCATTGCTCAGGGTAATGGAAGATTAATAATTAATTATGCTTGGTGACACCTGATTGCCTGCTGTTGAGATGCAGTATATCATTTACATTTATAACAATGGCTGCTGCAATCCCATCCTGCCAGACCCATTATAGTAGAGGAGAGTCTTATTGAGGGTCTTAGGGTTTATGTGGGATCTTGGGAGTGTGAGGACCTTGTCCAGCATGCTGGTCTCCTGCTCCTCAGAGCCCCCGAGCCCCAGAAGCCCCATCCCAAGACCCCGGAGGAAGGGGTGCGCTCCAACCACTACAGCCCCAACGAGGATGAGGACGTCTACAGGAAGCAGCTGTCATATTTTGACCGACGTCCTTTTGACAGCAGGCCCACAGCTGTGCCGCCCGAGCCCCCCCGGACAGCCCCGCCCCTGGCACAGGCGACCTACGGCCCTGTCAGGTACCTGAGCTGGAGCCCTGCCTCTCCTGGGGTACCGGGGCCATCAAAGCCGCCAAACTGAGATCAGCCCTGGGACCTGAGAGGGGAACTCACCAGCTACTCTGTGATGGGTTTCTCTGCAGGATGGATTCTGTGGACAAGGGGAACCCCATAGAGAAGAGGTACGAGCCCCTGCCTCAGATGACCCCGTCCTCGTCCCAGTACGGCCTGCACTCCGCCGCCATCCCGCCACCCACCCTTCCCAAGCCCAGCCAAGACGGTAAGAGCCAACCTGCACTCTGGCTGCTGCTAACTCCACGGATGCTCCACGACTGTGGGAAAGACCGTACGAGAACCTGCTCCTTGTTGAGGCTTCTCTTCCTGCTTTGCTGACATCTTTCCGCCTGTCTCTCTGTCTTTTTCCTCAGTGAACTCCTTCCCTGAGTCTCACGACACGCTGAAGCCCAACCCGATAGCTCTGAAGCCCAACAACTGCGACGAGGCACTCCAGAGCAGCTACCTCCCGCCGAAGGGCTTCCCAGAGAAGCCAGTCAATGGCTTGGAGCTGCAGCCCACCAAGCCCTATGGCCCACCACCCACCTCCAGCTACAACCGCTATGTCCCCAAGCCCTACACCAGCTCGGCACGGCCCTTCGAGCGAAAGTTCGACAGTCCCAAGTTCAACCACAACCTGCTGCCCAATGACACGAACCCCCGAGCCGGCCTGAGGCCCGGAGGACCGGCCAACGGCAGCAGCAAGCTTTCTCCGCAGGCTGGAGACCTGGACAGTGGGGTGGACACCTTCAGGGCCACCGTGGACAACAGGCCCAAGTACCAGCACAACAGCATCAATGCTGTGCCCAAGGCCATCCCAGTGAGGTAGGGGGTCCGGATGGGGAAGCCACGGGGAGGGGTTCTGAGGTTCTGAGAAGGTTGATTGTTATTATGGTGTAGGACTAATGGTGTGATCTGTGTTAGTCATGCCTTTGCGCCTTATTTTTTAGAAAGTCAAAGAAGGACTTGAACAGGCAGCGGCAGAATCCCTAGAACTTAGTCCCCGTGTGCAGTGGTGCTGGTATGGAGGTCCTGCACTGGGTTCATTCCACAGGAAGCATTTCCATCTGGGTAGGAGCACCTGGCAGGCAGTGAAAGGATCAAAAACAGCTAATCAGTAACGTCTTCTGCCATTTATGGTGATGGTTCCTCTGTTAGCTATCTGGCTTTGATGCCTTTGGATATGTCTGAAGACAACAGCTCACACACACAGGTGATAAATGTAGATGGAAGCAATAAACGTAGGGCGATATGATGTAGATGTATCACTCAGGGCTCCTTCTGTCTGGCCTCGCCCCCACGCCGTGACTGACTGACTCGCTGACCCTGTCTCCAGCCCCAGCGCGCTGGAGGATGACGGCGACGATGATGGGCACACGGTGGTGGCCACGGCGCGAGGCATCTTCAACAGCAACGGAGGGGTGCTGAGCTCCATCGAGACGGGCGTCAGCATCATCATTCCCCAGGGAGCCATTCCTGAAGGCGTGGAGCAGGAGATCTACTTCAAAGTGTGCCGGGATAACAGCATCCTGCCCCCTCTGGACAAAGAGAAAGGTCAGGGCTCCATTGCGCCCCCTGCTGTGCGGCCATGGTAGTATTCCTCTGGAAGGTTCTCGTCCTGACATGTTTCACATATATAAAGGGTTAAGGATGATGTTAAGGATAAGATACACACACACCTGGCACCCTTACCCAAGGTCCAGGGGACAGGTCTGAGCCTAACACGGACACAGTGTGACTTTCTGTTAAGGGCTTCTTTGGGGCTCAAGACATGCTGAACAAGTGACTCTGCCGCCAGTGGTGTGTGTGTCCGTGTCCATGTCTGAGCGTGTGTGTGTCCGTGTCTATGCGTGTGTCCGTGTCTATGCGTGTGTATCCATGTCTGAGCGTGTGTCCGTGTCCATGTCTGAGCGTGTGTCCGTGTCTGTCTATGCGTGCTTGTGTCTGTGTCTGAGCGTGTCTGTGTCTGAGCGTGTGTGTCTGTGTCTATGCATGTGTCCGTGTCCGTGTCTGAGCGTGTGTCCGTGTCTGTGTCTATGCGTGTGTGTGTCCGTGTCTATGCGTGTGTGTCCGTGTCTATGCGTGTGTCCGTGTCTGAGCGTGTGTCCGTGTCCGTGTCCGTGTCTGAGTTTGTGTCTGTGTCTTTGCGTGTGTGTGTCCGTGTCTGAGCGTGTGTGTGTCTGTGTCTATGCGTGTGTGTCCGTATCTATGTGTGTGTGTCCGTGTCTATGAGTGTGTCCGTGTCTGTCTGTGCGTGTGTGTGTCCGTGTCTGAGCGTGTGTGTGTCTGTGTCTATGCGTGTCTGTGTCCGTGTCTATGCGTGTGTGTGTGTCCGTGTCTGAGCATGTGTGTCCGTGTCTATGTGTGTGTGTGTCCGTGTCTATGTGTGTGTGTGTCTGTGTCTGAGTGTGTGTGTCTGTGTCTATGCGTGTCTGTGTCTGTGTCTGTGCGTGTGTGTGTCCGTGTCTATGCGTGTGTATGTCCGTATCTGTGCGTGTGTATGTCCGTGTCTGTGCGTGTGTGTGTCCGTGTATGTCCGTGTCTGTGCGTGTGTGTGTCCGTGTCCGTGCGTATGTGTGTCCATGTCTGTGCGTGTGTGTGACCATGTTTGTGCGTGTGTATGACAGGACATCATTAAGGATGTGAAATGGTTCCCAACTGACCTGGTTAGATAACTGTATGCTTTTTGTAGTGAACGTATGTATGTCTGCCTGAGTTAAATGTCACTCGTTTCTAGTAATACACCAACAACAGTAATGATAGTAACATAGTCCTTCCAGGTCTGTAATGTTGATTTTCTCCCCGTGGTTTGTATAGCGGAGGTGCTGGTATTTCTGTTTTACAAGCTGCCCGGCCTCTTCCGCCCCCTGCAGGCGAGACCCTGCTTAGCCCGCTGGTGATGTGCGGCCCTCATGGCCTGAAGTTCCTGAAGCCCGTGGAGCTCCGCCTGCCCCACTGTGCCTCCATGACCCCCGACGGTTGGTCTTTCGCTCTAAAATCCTCCGACTCCTCGTCGGGTACGCTGTCCCCTTTTTGCGTTTTTTGGTGAGGGGCGGGGGGGGGGGAGGCTGCTTTAATTGTTATTGTTTTTCTGCCAAAACATTCTCTAAATCAAACTCCCTTTATTCATGCCTGGGATTTTCTCCAATGTTCTGCTGTTTACTGTGTGTTATTCGTAGTATTTTTAAATGTGCTATGGTTAGCTTTTTAACTCACTTGACAGCCTTTTTTTAACCAGATCAGCGAGTAACATCATTTTCCTAACCCTTTGTGATGTCATGTCCTTTAACTGGTGACTGAAAGGCTAAAGCCTCGAGCCCCAGGAGCAAGATTCTTGCTGTACCTTTGAACTTGGTACTTGAGTTGCTTACGTGCAGCTGCTGCTCGGTGCCTCCGCTGACAGGGCCCCGGGCCCCACTTATCGACCTGGAGGATTGGGGCAGGCCTCAGCATTCAGGCAGTGTGGCCCCCCGTAGTGCTGGGAGTCACTGTGCTCTGCCTTAATGCGCTCGGCGTGAAGCAAAGTATTCTTTCTGCTCTCTCTCTGAACTTCACCCCTCTACTCAAATTTGGCTTTGTACTGTGAAGCCACCTAATTTTAGTATCTGTTCCAGGGCCATGTGTCGGACTGGGAATTGCCTTAGCCTGGCCCGAACTGGTGCACACACTTCGGGTTTAATATTTTGCATTAAATGGAGAAGTTGCCCTTCCCTCCATTTTAAGTGTCCATCATGACAAAGAACCGTGCCCAGAACCTCATGATTTACAAGCAAGCAGATGAAGGGCTTTATCTGGAGAGCTCTTAGGTAAATCTTTGGAAGGCAGGAGCGTTTTCGGTCAGATTGAAGGATTGGAAGCCAGAGTGAAATGTTCAGTGTCAGGATGATAGGGTTCAGCTGGCAGGAAGCAGCACAGTGGCCCCAGCATTAGTCTTGCTTTTTACTAGGATCCCGTGGCCATAATGACTGAACTTATGATCTATATTCATGAAGGCTATATGCATACTTCCAAACCATGACCCAGTTACAGGTTATAGCATAGGAAATGTAGGTTTTAATTTAATAATGTCGTTTGTCATTAGGGAGACAGTAAAAATCAATCATCAGACTTTAACATTTTGTCTGCAATTTTAATAATCATTTTTATTACATTTTATTATCAGTTGTGATTACTTTGTGGGTCTGTGAAATGGGTGAAGGACATCACAGGAGCTGGAAAGGCGAGATTGCTGTGTTTAAAGTGTGTCGCCGTGCAGGAGGCTCTGCTCTGATCATCTTCCCTCCAAACCCTCTAACAGGTGACCCCAAAAGCTGGCAAAACAAATCTCTCCCTGGAGACCCCAGCTACCTGGTGGGCGCCAACTGCGTGTCTGTGCTCATTGACCACTTCTGAGGAAGGAAACAGCTGGTCTGTTACAGGACGGACGGGCTGGGGAGGGGAGGGGGGGGCTGTTGAAGCTCATGGCCTCTGCACTCTGACGCTGTTTACTGCGCCCACCAACGCCACCAGGGGGCAGAGGCCGACGTTTTCCAAAGTGCTCCTTTTTCAGGAAGGGGGGGGTGGGAAGGTAGACGCTAAAAGGCTTGCAAAAAAAAATAATAATAAAATGAACAAGAAAAATGACTTTGGAATCCTTGCTGGAATGCATGTCTAGCGCCACATACTGACAGCCCTCGTCATAGCACGAGATCTCCCGTTCTCAACAGGAATGAGGACCCTTCTGTGAAGCTTTCCCCTAATTCGGTTGGATCTGAATACCTGGATGCGTTTTATGCAGACACGCGTGCATAAGAAACACACGAGACATAGAGATTATAACTAAAATAGCGTTCTCCTTTAATGTACCGATACCGATCGGGCGGCGGAATGAGGAGGTGAAGACTGACCGCTTTGAAGCTCTGTGTGGACGGACCTGCGGAGGCTTTGGACCGCGGCGGGGGCATTTTACGGGCGGAGGTGACAGTGTGCTTCTTGGAGACTTAGAGAAATAAATCAACGAAAAACAAACTGTAACGCTAACGCATTTTGAATGGATTTCACAATCCAGCTTGTACCTCTGACAAGGCTCCCTTTGTTTAGAATTAATCTTTTAATAATAATAATTTACCTTCAGTAAGTCTAGAGACTTTTATACGACCGTCGTCATTATTACGATTAATATAATTTCATCGTAACATCGGAGTTATGCTGCTGTCTCAATCTATGCATGTGCTCTCTGACTCAGGTCCCGAAGCCTGTCCCATCTCTCACGTACGGCGCCCATTCCGAACTGACGAGCAGTGATGCCTTATACCAATATTACCCACCCTCTCTCACCACATATTTCTCTTTTTTAGTTATTATGACGAAGTGTGAAAATAAGAGGTGTTATTCGAAGCGGTGTCTGTCGACCTGAAGCGAAACCGCTGTACAAAATAAGCGAATGGGTCTTAGCACACCAGTCACGAAGACTGACTTTGAAGGAATGCTTTCTCTTCCTGCTATGCATAAGTCAAGAGGCAAAATAAAACAATAATATTTATGCATATATATATGAACAGACATATATTATATGCATATATATGTATGTATATGTATGTACAATGTTTAAATGATGGCTGTACATGTTGCTTGCATATGGCCTTGGGTCTTGGTTTGTAACTGAAACTTTTGTACATCTTTGTTATTTTGTATAAACCAACAGAAAAAAAAACTGTTTTCTTAAGGAAAGGAATAAAACAAAACTGGTTGTTTGTAATTCTGGTCATAGCTCTTAAGCCTGGGAACTTGTGTTGTGATGGTAATGAGTCTGGCTTTTCTACCAGCATACAGCACATGCCACATACACATTTCTAACCGTCACACAGACCTTTCTATGCTTATTTACAAAACGGCACTGGCGCTTTAAGACCCCCGTGACGTGGCCGGCTCCAAAGAGCCCCGTTTGTGATACTGGCTGCGGGATTGTGTGCCCCAAGATGTATTTTTGTACCAAGAGACAATTATGGTGCGATGGTGCCGTTTTCTTTTAGATACAGTAACGCAGCTTCGTTATTAACGGTTCTTCACTTGTGGCTGACATTTTTTTAAATTATTTTATTTTTTATGTTCTTTGCAACACATTTCTAAGTATACTACTGGATTAATAAAACCATTTGAAAGTAAATTGTCACTTTGTCCTTTTCTTTTCATTTTAATAAAAGACCCGAATCACTCTTGCTCGCGAGGGTCACGCTGGCGATCAGACCCGACCTCCCCCTCCCGCTGCTTTCGGGAGCCCCCAGGCATTCCCAGACCAACAGGGAGACATAACACTAAATGTGATTTTCAAAATGTGTTTGAATGTGATGTGACAGCATGCCAGTCTTGCACCATGTATAAATCTTGGGTTCCAGCGGTGTGCCAGGCTGTGGTGCATTGCGTCAGGAAAATGTGACCGTTATGAGGCTGATGTGCCTATCCATCGGCGTGTGGAGCATTACAGTGTGTTGCAACATTTCTAAAAAGCCATTTCAGCCTTCCAACAGAAGATGGCGCTTTTGTGAGAGTCCCAGCCAAGATGAGCAAACGTCGTGCCTTGGGTAAGCGTGTGATCGACTTCAGGGGCTGCAATGTCGTGCTCTCGGTCTCCTACAAATTCGACAGTGGAGAATGTTTGAATGACAAAGCAGTGCAGGGCACTGACAGATGTTTTGTGTGCCTTTCAACTTAAAATTCAAAAAGAATCTGATAGATTTTGTTTATTACAAGGTCTTTGATAATGCTGAGTCGTCTCTGGTTTCCCATGATTGAACAACCTCCTTAAGGAATATTCTGCTGTTGTATTAGTTTCGATGTTGCTTCAAAGGGTGGACAGCGTGATTTGTACTCCTCAGTGAAAAATAGTAAGTGGTGAAAAATATCAATCATGAAATCGAAATATTAAACCTTTGTGCTTTTGTCGAATTTGTCCTTAAAGGGCCATGCAATGAAATTAGTGCTTGTTAGACGTTGGAGGTGCTAGCTGGCATCGCACAAATGTCATCTTCATAACATTTGAATTGTTCCCCATTTCAGGCTGTACAAATGCAAACCATCGGTTCCCCTACTGACTCTTAGCCCAGAATTCCCGACGGAGATCAAATGTGTAACTGTCCCGTTAATAGCGACCCGATGATGTGTGAGAAGAGGATTTATAGGTTGAAAGGTATATTTCTTTCAGTCACGTGGGTGGTTTCCAAACATCCTAACTAAAACACTGTGTGTGGATGCTGTTGTCGAACTTCACGGTTGCTCGGAGAATCAAACTAGCAAAGGAGTTCTGGAAGGAGTGAGTATTCAAGCTCCTAATGGAGACGGTGCTGCTCGGGCTGGAGCCACGGCAGAGTGCCGCCAAACAGCGCAGGCTGTCTTTACATCCTGTCCAACACTGGCGAACGAAGTGAAGTTACAGCTATTGGTGCCATTCGCTAGCTTTTCTATACCAAATCCCGAGGTAACACCCATCTACAAATCCTCATTAGGTTTGATGGAAGTCAGCTTGAATTTGCAGGTAAACACACAAATGTTAGGATTTCTGTGCAAAAATTCCATTTTCATCCGTTCTAGCATCATATTCCATGATTGGTCTCACACATTGCAAGCATGTCTCCATAGTAATGTGAACTGAGGGACATTCATTCTGTTCCAGACCTTGGAGAATATAAATCTGACCAAGAGCTGGTTTAAACTCGTCTCATTGAAGGGACGGTGCACATCATTTATGCCTTTAAATACGCTGTGCTCAAGGGGGGCGAGTAACGAGCCCTATTTGCTCGTCTGTGGTGGTTGCCTCAGTGACGGTAAAATTAGTTGTGGGAGAGAAAGTGTTGGCAGAACTGCAAGGGATTCAGGTGGCAGAGAACCAGAACGGTCGATCACTTGTAGAGCACAATGTACTGTGGGCAAGGCCAGCATTACAATAAGCCGGACTAAGGTAGCGCTCTGAACCAACGGGCAGCTCTTAAGGTAGCAGACAGGCGCGCAGAATTTATTGCCAAGCAGAAACCACATCTATCGTGCCAATATACTGTATATACATATATATATGTATGTATGTATATATATGTGTGTGTATATATATATATATATATATATATATATATACTGCCAATATACTACTGTGCCAGTATTGTGAATATTTACACTGAAATATACAACACAACTGTCACTTAAAATGCACATCATCATACACGAATTAACAGTGCATACCACTCAAAAACGTTTATGAATAGGGTGAATACTTGTATAATAAATTTTTTCCCGACTGTACATGGCAGGAAAGGATTCCACTGATCCTTTAAATCATGTCATTGGATATTTCTGGACCCAAAGCTTGATATTTCCATTCCCGTGTAAGTCACCTCATTGCGAGAAGTAATACGTTAATTTTAGCCGCGGATGTCGGTTGCATGGCACGACAAGCCAGCGGATGGGGAAGGACAAACTGGAGGAGCGATTATGAATTTGGACACCAGAGTAAATATCTTTAGTTGTTGATGGAGCCGTGAGTCACAAGCGCGCCTTCCAGCAAACTTACACTAATTACTTTAAGCGCTAACGATGATCTTGAGTTTACTTTTATAAACAGAACAAAATCACTCTGGCAAATGCACATAGTACTTT
>JAAGVU020000019.1:14124122-14134842 GCA_011763525.2 Mormyrus iriodes
TATTGTTTCCTTCTGTGTGTTTTGTTTTGGTGGGGGGCGGGGGGGGGTGGCCGGGGGGGGGGGGGTGGGGGGGGGGGGGGGGGGGGGGGGGGGGGGGGCTGGCGTGGGCCTGAGCCTGAGTGATCAGACATCAGATGCGGCTGAAACATAACGAGGCTGGGTGTGACTAATGAAACGCACATGAGACGAAAAACACTGGCGCCTGCTTCCAATTAGAAATGAAAGCTTATTTTATTAAAGGTGCCCTTCTGCTTATACTGTATGTGGAGTTTAATTAAGTCGGGGAAATGTAACTGCCTGCAGGTTACAGGTCTGCTTCCTTGGCCCCGCTCTGCCAGTATAACCTGTTGTCAAGGTATATTGGGCCCAATTAAGCCGGCCTGTCATGAACATTGGGGCTGCTGGCGGCTGGCACATCCTGGCAGCTGCTGAACAGAGCATGGATTCTGCTCAGGTCTGTGGGACAGAGGTCTGCCAGCTCTCTGATCTGGGGAGGCCGCCCGCTCTCAGCACCCCCTGTAATCTCGATACGCTCCGTGGGTTTGCCAGTTGGCAACAGGATCGGGGGTGCCGATGTGCGCTAGCACTCCGGCGTGGGACGGGAAGAGGCTCGTTTTGAGGAGGGTGGGGACCTGCCTGACCAGCTTAGACCTTCTGGGGAAGTTTACAGCCACCTTCTATACCCAGGGGACTCCAACTTGTGCAGAGGGACCTGAATCCAGCTCCCTGTCTCTGAGGCAGGGTCCCATAAGGAACTTCATCTTTTTTGGGGCTGTCAGTTCCTTCTTTGGGGGATGGGGGGGCAATGGGAGGTTTAAAAATTTCCTGCTCCCCTTTCATGAGTAATTATGAAATCCTAACATATTTCACATAACTCTGAGGTCACGAATAATTTTCAGTTAAGCCAGTTAAGTTCAGTTTTAATCATTGAGGGATATTCTTGGACATTTGAACCACACTCTTAATATCCTTTCAGTCGAATTTTAAAACCTTGGAATGGAAATGTTTCCCGCTAGTCTGAGAGCGAGATGGGAATTACTAACCCTAATAACATTTCAATAATAGTAATGACACAAAACCTATATTTTCGAATGGAACATCATTTGATAAGCGCCTTGCTTAAAGAAATACTGGGAAAGTCTTTGAAAAATAAGATTATATTGCTAAAGTGTAATATATTACTGTACTGTTACAATTCAGCTCGTTTGCTGATAGGAGACCCTCTCATTTCCTGCATGTACTGACAGAGATCATTAATATTAATACACGTCACTGTTAAAACCATTGTATGAGTATGAAACAGTGTATTACCCTGTCCCAGGCTGTAAGCTGTGCTCATTGTTTCCCGTTATAACCCTAACCATACACACTCCTCCAGCTAGGGGCAGTAATTAGTAATTAAGAAGGAAGGTGATGGAATTGCTGTGACTGATGACCTGGATGTACAATCCTCTGACCTAAGGTTTGGGAGGATTTTGATCGAAGAGTAAGAGCAAAGTAGCTGACTTGTGCCCAGAACTTGTGGAAACTCCTTCAGGGCTGTTGGAGAACCATAAGAGTGGCTTGAAGCTGGTTATAAAAATGTCAGGAGTCTGCAATGCTGTCATCGAAGCAGAAGGGGACTGTTTTGAAAGGCCTAAAATTTTACAATTTTAAGATATTGAACACTTTTCTTGGTTGTTGCAATATTTGACATGGATTACTTAATTGCGTCAAGGCCTATTTGAAAATAATGTGAATAACAGCTAAAATAGTAACAACTGTATTAAAAGCAGGTGTGTCCAGAATTTTCATTGGTACTGTTGAGAGATACCAGTTTTACTTTGTGGTAAGTGAGGTAGCCTTACAAAAGAGAATATTCAACTAAACCCAATGTTTACACTAGTTTTCTCCCACCCACAGCACTTTCCTATGTTCTACTTAAGCGATTGTTCTTTCTGCGGTTGTTCTTTCTGTTTTTTTTCCTGCGATTGTTCTTTCTGTTTTTGTTTTTTTCTGCAGTTGTTCTTTCTGCGGTTGTTTTTTTTCTGTGATTGTTCTTTCTGTGGTTGTTTTTTTCCTGCGGTTGTTTTTTTTCTGCGGTTGTTCATTCTGTGGTTGTTTTTTTTCCTGCGGTTGTTCTTTCAGTCGTTGTTCTCTCTGTGGTTGTCTTTTCCTGCGGTTGTTCTTTCTGTCGTTGTTCTCCCTGTGGTTGTTTTTTTTTCTGCGATTGTTCTTTTTCTGTGGTTGTTCTTTCTGCGGTTGTTTTTTTTCTGCGCTTATTCTTTCTTCGATTGTTCTTTATGCGGTTGTTCTTTCTGTGGTTGTTTTTTCCTGCGGTTGTTCTTTCTGTGGTTGTTTTTTTACTGCGGTTGTTCTTTCTGTCGTTGTTCTTTCTGTGGTTGTTTTTTTCCTGCGATTGTTCTTTCTGTGGTTGTTTTTTTTCTGCGATTATTCTTTCTTTGATTGTTCTTTATGCGGTTGTTCTTTCTGTGTTTGTTTTTTTTCCTGTGGTTGTACTTTTTGCGGTTGTTTTTTTTTCTGCGATTGTTCTTTCTGCGGTTGTTCTTTCTGTGGTTGTTTTTTTCCTGCAGTTGTTCTTTCTGTCGTTGTTCTTTCTGTGGTTGTTTTTTTTCTGTGATTATTCTTTCTGTGATTGTTATTTCTGTGGTTGTTTTTTTCTGCGGTTCTTCTCTCTCTGATTGTTCTTTCTGCGGTTGTTTTTTCCTGCGGTTCTTCTTTCTGTGATTGTTCTCCGTGTGCCCATGCAAATTAGCATTTCATCATCACTAATAGCGGGTGTGATCTTTCTCTGATCGTCCACTTATCTGAAGCAAATTGCGATATTTTCTGTTAGGCCAGATCGCTCCGGATTTCGTGTGCCGTTCTCGTTGGGTTTTCCCACCCCAGTTGATGCTCACAGTAAAGTTAATGGTGGCGACCAGATGATGTGTGTTCAAGAGGATTTAAACATAATTATAACTAAGTCAGAGTGACCGGTCCGCCTCTGTGATGCTGTTAGCGAGTGTGAGATAATCTGTTTTGCTCCATCCTTCCATTCTAAGGCCAATTCCCTACCATTTAGACCAAAAATGACATATGTAGCCTTCTTGGATATGGGACCTCCCCCATACCCTCGGTGTGCATGTACACACATCCTCTCTCAGAAAGCTACGTCATGCAATTAACCAGTGTCACCAGGGAGCAGAGACTGGGCACCATGCAGGGCCATGCGGAATCAATCTCTCCCACTGTTCAGGCACAAACATCTGTTATTCTGCTCTGCGGAGTTACCCAAATGAAACGAGCAGCCGATAGCCAGCGTCTGTTTGCGTGGACTGCGGGTCTCCATTAAGCCATTCCAGAATGCAGTAAATGTCACGGATAACAAAGGGAACAGAAGAAAGGATTATAAATGACAGAATCAAAGACTGTCCTGTTCATATGGAAACATTCAGCTTTCCAAAACTTGAAGGGTTTCCTGTAGGCTTCCTTTCCTGTGGGCTTCCATTCCTGTAGGCTTCCTTTCCTGTGGGCTGTGCCATGGAAACGATTTAGTTAAACTGCGATTCAGCCCTGGCATAGAAGGGTTAAATTGTGTGTATGTTGGTGAGGCCATTTGTAAATGCAATTGGTTTAAGATGAACCAAACGAGGCTGTGCTTGAGTCAACCCTAACTGACTTTACATTACTGGTGATCATGGGGTGGGGTGATTTTCCAATATGGGGAAAAAAACTTCCTCCTGTGTTGATTGGTTAAAAATTTAGTTTGAAAACCCAGGCCTGACATTCCTTCAGCAGTATCACAGTGTTACTGACAACAGGTGAAGTATCGTGTTACCTCACAAAGCACTGAGTTAAAACTGACTGAACGTGATTAGATATGGTGTTATCATCAGCCGCAGTGACAGGGCTTGTGCTGAACACACAGGCTCATATCTAAGATATATTTAAGAGGAGTGAAGCGGGGAGATCCGCTTTCTGTGGGGGGGGTTCCTGTCCTGCCTGGGAACTGAGACTGAGCTCTATGGTGGTGATGAGCTCTGATTCTGCTAAAAGATTTTTCAGCCTGGGGCCAGATACAGAATTATGGAAAATTTAATATTATTGACAAAATCCATCCATCTTCCCGGTGCTTATCCTGGGTGGGAGGGGAGCCTGTAGCATATCCCAGGAAAGACATGGCACAGGGCTGGGGTACAGCCTGGATGGAATTTCACATGGCACAGAAGTGGGGTACAGACTGGATGGGATATCACAGGACACAGGAGTGGAGTACAGACTGGATGGGATATCACAGGGCGCAGGGGTGGGGTACAGATTGGATGGGATATCACAGGGCACAGGAGTGGGGTACAGACTGGATGGGATGACATGGGTGCTGGGTTACAGACTGGATGGGATATCACAGGGCACAGGAGTGGAGTACAGACTGGATGGGATATCACAGGACACAGGAGTGGGGTACAGACTGGATTGGATATCACAGGAGTGGGGTACAGACTGGATGGGATATCAAAGGGGTGGGGTGCAGAGTGGATGGGATATCACAGGGGTGGGGTGCAGAGTGGATGGGATATCACTGGGCACAGGGATGGGGTATAGACTGGATGGAATACCAGTCCATCACAAGATACACACACAATCACACTCTACAGGCGATTTTAGAGACAGTAAACAATGTCTTTGGATGGCAACCTGCCTGAAGTGGAGAGAACATGTACGCATAGATCCAATTAGGCAGCTACAAGTGTCAAATTCCAGCAATGAAAAGGGGCTGATTATCACTGCCGTGGTATGTGGATGCATTTCCACTCATTCTGATTACGTTTGTTTAAATTCAGATCTGTATTCTCAGAAACACATAAAGGGCATAAACTGAAACTGGCAAGACAGCAAACTGAGGTCTTGCCTGGAGCCAGAGACCGATGACGTGGCTGCCTTCTGCTCAGTTGGGCTCTTTCTCCTATTAGTACATTATTCCATGAGTACATTATTCCAGTTCATCTTGCTTCTTATTGTCACAAGTTTTGTCATCAACGCTGGTCTTTGTCTTATATTAACTATAAGACATTTGTCACTTGCCAATAAGTGAACCTTCAAATGATTCTTATTGACAGAAAAAGCTTAGAATTTTAACAAATATTAGTAATACTCATCCATTTTCAGATTTTCAAGCTGCTTGTTTTTCTCTGCCCACCTCCCCAGGGGAGTGACACATTTCAGAAATCTCAGGGACGGCTGAAAACTTGAAGAGGTACTTCCAAAAAATTTCTGCTGATCACATAACTATTCCGGTCAAAAAGATGTGGTGAGGGGAAGGACAGGGGAGCCCTGTAGGTACTTTACTGCCCAAGCTGAAGCTCTTCTCTGAGCACCGAGTGCAGGAATCACACACCGACAAGTGTGACCCCCAGGCACTCACATCCACGCCTGCTCTGTTGCCAGGCCACTTAAAACGGAGAGCAAAAGCCCTGCTGATGAGTGGGAGGAAGAAGCGGTTTCCATGCCAGCCTGTGGGGGGCGCTTTCCCTTAACACCGACAAGGCCCAGAGCACAGAAACCGCCATGAAGACTGTCTTTGAGAAAACAAATTTACAACCTTCAGCTGTTCTGGCCAACTTCCGGCTGCCTTTCTCGTTGACCTCCTCATGATCAATATCTCGTGTCTTCCCGTACGGTGATCGTCCATCATTCATTTGATAGTTTGATGAGTCTGTTAATTCAGTGACTGCCTTCAGCAGCAAAGCCCTCCTCCCTTCTCCTGCTAGTTCGTTATCTTTGCTGGTAGTATATTTTGGCCATTACTAAAAGCCGGATTCAGAGTTCAGTTTAAAGGTGGTACTGTGAGGGCCCCCAGTAAGGTCTGGGGTCACGTTCACCTTGTCTCTGTTCATCCTCGAGAATCCTCTGCGATTCTCTGTCCTCATTGCCGCCAACAGCTCACGCCTGTCTCCGCTGGGCCGTATAATCCTGCTGCTTGCAAACCCAACATCTCTTGTCAAAACCCCGCATATCGCATGAGCTTTCGTGGCAACGGGTCGCCTCACTGGGTGATGTCGGGCGGGGGGGGGGGGGGGGGCGTATTGGGGGGAGGAGACGGGTGTGCGCGGGGGGGGGGGGGGGGGGCGGGGGGGGTGAGGGGGGTGGGATGGGGTTCCAGGACTGATTTGGTCCCTACCAGTATTGAAATCAAACCTCCCCTTTTGATCAATATGCAACAAATATCATTTATTTCCGGTAAAGTGTCAAACGTTCCATATGCAGAGTCCCCAATAAACAAGATATACTCCATTTAGTGAACTTAAATTTAGTGAATTTAAAATACAATATAAAATGTTTTACGCTGTTTAAAGATAAAATTATTGTGTCAATCAATTTTTTTCTAATCCAAAATCTCTGACCTAACCTACACAAAATGTAATTTAAGCTGAATATGACATTTACTGATCCAGAATTCCTCTTTTAAAGTGAACGATGTCAGCAGGGAGGCAGGTAGTTCAAGTCAAAATAAATCACAACAGATAATTGCCAAGTGGAACAGAAAACAGTTATTTGTTCTGCAAAACAGAGGCTATGATTCCCTGGACTCTGTTGGGCCACCTGCTTCTAAAAGTGCAGAACGTGATGTTCAGTCCAAATGCAAAGAAACTACAATAATGTATCCCTGAGGGCTGCAAGTTCATATGCAGATGCGGATTCCCTCATATGCAGAAAATAAGAGAATCATTCGAGATTTAGCATAAATATGTAAATTGAATCAAAAAATAAAAATACAGTCTTTCTGAAAGAAAAGGTGAAACACAAAACACACAGACCAAAGGGCCAGGTTAGTAAATTAAACGTATTAATTTCACTAAAAAAAAAGAAAAAAAAATACAGTTAGGGTACTTACATTTTCTTTAAATACACATATACATATTCACCGTTCAATGAAATGCTCAACTAGGTGGGTGCAGGTGGCATTAATGCTGGGGGGCTCTAATATTCAGGACAGTGGGTGATATAATGGATACATAATGATGATTTTAAAAAGGGAAAATGCGTGTAGTCCTTTCCCAAAACCCTTTGACTCATTTGGTGATGAAAATACAAAGTTGTGGGTTCAGCAATGGGCGCTGTTAGCCTGTGGCACCAATAAGCCCAACTTGCGTGTTAAATATGCATAAATATAGGCCACAGCTGGCCAGCTGCACCTTGTGAGCCTATTAACACCTAAATGTCTGACATCAAATACCCACTTTTATGAAACCTAAATGAATCAGTACTATGTAAGCATATTTCCCCCCCCAATATTATCTCTGTTGGTAATTATATATTTACAACCTTTGAATGACTCCAAGAAAGCAGTTTTAACAAGCACAGGGTGATAAGAAAAAGACTAATAATTCAGACGACCCTGGAACAAAATGTATTTTGTGTAATATTGCCATAAGCACATATTGCCCTGCTTTTTGAAGTGTTTTTTTTTCCTGATACATCAAAAATAAAAATGTTGATGCTTCGCCTGTTAGAGAGCAAAGTTAAGAATGTCCGCAGTATTTAACGTGTAACAAAATTCGTTTGTGCGTAATCAGCTTGCATTATGGTTTTCGCTTTATTTTTCCAGGCCTGGCAATGGATGACGTCACCCTGGAGAATATGAAGCCAAAACTCTAAGCATTTTGGTCAAAAGTGCAAAAATATAAGTTAAGCAGGATCTGCCATTCAACGAAGAAAGGTAAAGGAGATATGGTACAAGTAGGTATCCCGCGCTCAGAAAGACAGACCCACGGCGTGCGTAATTCAGGCTTAGGTCTTTCAATTGCAAACAGCTTCGGTGTCATTCACACGGGACGGTTGGTGGGGGGCATCTCTGCTGAATGAGGTAACACGTGAAGTCTGCAGAGACAGGACAAGATGCCGCTTTGTTGCTGCACCACCCAGGCGCTGGAACGAAACGCCGAAGTCTGGTTAATTTCAGTGAAGTAATTAGCAATCACCAAAACGTCCCCATCTGCGTTTGCTTGACCGTCATGCGCCGAGTTAAACAAATGTCCCATTAAAACAGGATTAAGTCAGTCATTTATAATGACAACATAATAGGTTTATCTGCAGATGCATCCGCTTATATATCACCAAAATATATTTGATATAAAAATGAATGGTACTTTTAGAAAGCCACAGTTTATTTTGACTTGCTACGGTGTTATTTTACAATAACAAAAAGGGGTACGATACATAAATGAATCCAGATATTTGATGTTCGTTATTTTTTATGTATGAGGGTGTGTTACAAGTTGAAGTGCTTGCTAAAAAAAAGATAACATAAACTAAGTTAAACATTTTTAGTTTAATGATTATTTATATGCCTTTGATCTCCGTAACATTATAATTCACTATTTAATTGTATAATGTCAGATAAACGTGTGTTACTGTCAGCCTCCTGGAGGGAATAGAATTAATAACAGGGGGACCCCGAGGTACTGCGTCTGAGGGAAGTTTAGCTCGGTTGCTCCGGTAGATCAGGTTCATTCGTGGGTGACCGTAAACTCCGATGAGGGACTGGAAGCTGGCGTGATGCGCGAACTGGTCCGATCGCCACACATATGCACCTGTGTGTTGCTTTTTGCTGCCTGTTGCCATTACGACAGTTAAACAAATCAAATGCAGACCCATACAGCTAGGTAACAAAACAAAAAAAAACCTACAACCCAAATGAGAGGGACAGCAGTACGCTCTCATTACACTGTACAAGCCTATAATTAGCGTCCCCATCTGCTTACAGTTTGCATGCAAAGTTGCAATTTGCTGAATTTCTCATGTGTTTCGTATGGCACGAGCGCAAACCCTCAGCTGCCGCGGGCGCGTCTGTCCGACTAATATAACTAATAACTGGTAATAACTGATAATCGGGACTTCGTCGCAACCACAAAAATCTGGGGAAGATGCCATCTTCACCCTTCGCCATAGCATAGCCTGGGTCCCCTATCGCGACACGAAGAAGGAAGCTTGGGACCACACAGGTCTTTCTCTCCCCTTCTTAAACGCTCGAATAGCTATGGTGGATTGTATAAGGTAAGGGGGGTTGAATACATTCTTTCACATCATAAAACATTGCATTTAGCTATGGGGTGACTCTATAACACAGAATAACTACATTTAGTAACAATAAAAAGTCAAAAAATGTCGTAATGTCCATACACTTAAATGGTTTTATGTAGCACAGCGTTAAAACAACTTAAAATCTATGCCTTTTACACTAAATCTTGTATGATTACTACAGACCTAAAGTGGAGAAGTGTGTTTTAATCGCAGCGAAGCACTTTGGTTACCTTTAATTGACTGGTTTCTCAGTATTTCTCTTTGATGATAATTTGCGTTGCGCTGCAAGTACATAATAGCAAACATATAGCACGGCAACGTGCTCCTATTACATGAAACTGACAGAAACATCTCAGCTTGATCAGCAATTGGCCCCGGTGGTGGAAAAAAAAATAAGCATCTGTAGACACAAACAGGCAGAGGAAAAAAGGACTTCACTCGTTCCCTGTTCATGAACAACCTGCTATGAGATTTGGTCGGAAATGCACCACATGTACTATATCAACCTCGTCAATAAAACTTAGTCTTGTTTTTTGTTGACAGATTGCTCCACTGGAATTTTTAAACATTTATCTAAGCACAAACTAACACATCTAAAAGACAAAGGGTGAATCTCAATAGCAGGAACGCAAAGGCCGTACTTGTGGTCCTGACAGGACCAGTCTTGCTAACTTGCCTTCCAAGAACGAACTTGGGGCGCAATGAATCATGGGATTGATCTCGTTCGGCGAGGATGCCACCGATGTGTGCTTGACATTTGGGGTGGGACGAGAGACATCCGGGGATTTTTGCCGTCCTCGTGTTCTTAGTATCGGAATTGTTCTTCGGCAGTGGAAGATGACGTAAAACGGGTACACGAGAACACAATTATGGTCAAATGCGCATATTGAGACCCACCCAAAATGTCCTGCACTGTTTATTCTGTTATTTTAAAAAAATAACCATACAACTTACGCTACTGACAGAAGATAAATGTGCTCAGACAAATTAAGGGGTAGAGGCTGCTTGGTGGCTAGCCTCAGCATCTCACACCTCCAGGTCTGGTGGTTTAATGTTCCATCCTCTCTATGTGCGTGTTGCTGTGTGGAGCTTGTGTGGGTTTTCATCTCCAGCCCAAAAACACATAGTTATGTAAATTGGTGTCTCTATACTCATGTTTCTGCGACTTTAATGGGGGTGCAGTTCCCCACCTGACAACATGGACGCCCCCCGTGGCCTCCCTAGATATGTATGCTGCTTGGGTCTGAAAAAAATGTATTATAATTTTTTTTTATAATTATTTACATTTATGTATGTGGGCAAAAATTTTGTGTGCTGGGAACAGGCGAAACACAAACGTTTCTTTTATCTTACATTTTCTTGACAGACGCTTAACGCGGGGAGGCCGGGTGGTCGAGTCACTTCAGTTGGTGAAAAACGAAGTTAACGACAGAAAAAATAATGAAGCTTGTGGAAGCAAGACAGTCTAAACAAGAAATCAGAGGGAGTTACGCATTTGTAAAAAAAACTGTAAAATGTCACTACAAAGCATTGCATAAATAACTCATCGATTTCAATATTGTCCTTTGCTTCTTAATGCTGACAAACATAAAGGTGAAAAGCAACTGGAAGCTTTAGACTTTGGTTCAGTAAAGTAGAGTTTTAATGTGTGTGGTGA
>JAAGVU020000019.1:14139005-14152712 GCA_011763525.2 Mormyrus iriodes
TTTACGATCCGGCGCCTGGGGCAGCTCTCCAGCTTGGCGCTCAGAGGGAGAGGCACAGCCGGATCCCAGAGGCACAGTCTGCTGTTTACGATCTGGCGCCTGGGGCAGCTCTCCAGCCCGGCGCTCAGAGGGAGAGGCAGAGCCAGATCTCGAAGGCCCAGGCTGCTGTTTACGATCCGCCATGTGGGGCAGCTCTACAGCCCGGCATTCAGGGGGAGAGGCAGAGTCGGATCCCGGAGGCCCAGGCTGCTGTTTACGATCCGGCGCCTGGGGCAGCTCTCCAGCCCGGTGCTCAGAGGGAGAGGCTGTGCTCTGCTGACGTTCCGTTTCAGAATGCAGGAAGATGTCAGTCCCTGTGAGGCTGCAGACTCCCACTGTAATTATCCATGTGACCCATTATACCTCCCAGTCACGGCCGCCGTTGCCACGGGCCTCTGCTCTGCTCGGGACACGTGCCTGTTTTCTCCGCTCTCTGTCCTGCTTCCCATGATTGATGCTGGTCCCCATGTGACCTGTGACCTGTGACCTATAACCTGGCCATGGTCTGTGTCCTGCTTTCGGTCTGGGGGACAAATTGCAGTAAAGGCTGATTCTAGAACAATGAAATGAAATGAAACTAAATAGAATATTTTACTCATAATGAGCCCACCTGCAAGACGGTAATTGAAATGTAGTGAGCCTTCTGAAGTATCCCTGACACATCTGATTGTAACGGAGGCTGTCCGGGCCCTCACAGGCTAACAGTAGAGTAATCAGGAGTCATAAAATGGGACACGGAGTACAGTAGCATGCTTGGGGAGAACTAGTTATAGTAACCCTAACTGAAATCTGAGTCAGTCTACCAGTTGGGCTGCATTTTATTTTGCTGGTGCCCCTCTGTTCCACCTGGATTGCGGCTGGCCCAGCAGTTCCGTGGTGTCTCAGAGATTAACCCCGCTGTTCCTAGCGACAGTAATGCTGGAGCTTAGCCCACAGCGCAGCTGGCACTCTGTACCCCTCAGGTGTGCTCTGAAGCCCAGCGGCGGAGGACATCCAGGAATCCTATTAACTTCTCAGGAATGATGTCTGCCGCTTTTGACCTGCGTAAACAGATGGCCGTTCTCCCTGGGACGTTCTCCCTGGGACGTTCTTCTGGTTCTGAAAGGAAACAAGTCATTCTCCCTCTGCACCGGCTAAGGCGTTGATAATGGATGGCTGCCCAACCGGACGACAGTCTGCAGGAAGTGCTCATGAGTCTGTGGAGTGTTCCGCGCCAGGGGAGCGCTGCCATTGGGAGGAGGAGCCGGTGTGCCGTGTGCAGGGTCACGTGGAATGTCCTGGGACAAGGACAGTATATGACAGTCATGCAGCTGTTGGCAGCTGCTCGGGGCGCTCTGCCCTGCCGTTACGAGGTTAAGACTTAAATGTTGCTATGACAGCAGTGTTCTTTTCCTGTGGTTTTCCTGTCACCAGACACCCGCGGATTCCCTCTAGCCCTGAGACACTTTCAGTCTGGGCTCCTTCACAGCCTCATGTCTTCTTTGATGCATCTGTCGGCACAAAAACAAATGTTTGCTTAAGCTTCCATTTCAAGAAAATGCTGCCGTTTTAACGAGGTCGCTGTGGGTCTGTTAGCTACGCACATCTCAGATATTCAGCAAGCATTAAGTACAAGCCTGACCTCTAGACTTTTTTGCATCAGCTGGTTTGATTAGAACCGGATGACAGTTCCAATCCCTGATGGCGTGTCTGCATGGTGCTGTGTGTAAGAAGGGCGGAGCTTGGTTGGGGGTGTTACATACAGCCCCATGCATGTAAGTGTGTGCGCATATAAGGAGATTAGGTAACCAAATGTGTGAGTGAATTTATAACTGGAAACAGAAGAGGTAAAGCAGAGGGTAGACTGGCAGGCGTAATGACACGCCGTGAGAGTGTGAGGGTGCGTGGGTCTGTAGCCAATGCGCGTGGATCCTGTGGATCCCGTGGAGGGGCTTAGCGTGTGGGCCACAACTCGGCGGGCACAGGAAGGGGGGGGACACGCCACGCGTGGAGTATGGACAGCTGCAAGGCGTGAAAAAGCCGATTATGCAATGTACTAGGAGAAGGCTTTTTATTTGTTCTGGCAGGGGGTGGAGCGAGGTGATGTCATAATGAGTCTGTGTGGGTGGGGCAGGGGGGTGAGTCCTCTTATTCGTCAGTACATTGAACTCGCTGTCATGGCGACACAGCATTCCAGTGTGGGGGGCGGGGCACTCTCACAGGGCCTGTCACTCACCTCCGGGTGACATGTACGAAACAGTAAAGCACAGGGACACGCCTTTCATTTCATTGTGTGTTCGTCTAATTTCCGATTAGCTAATAACGGTGCCCTTTCTGTGAGTCAGTTTAGAGTTTTGCCTGTACGAAGACAGACTGGTGTAAACCAGTTAGAATCCTGCGCTCCCTGGGGCTGCATGTCGAGTGACACACATGACGCAAATAAGTGAAATTACGTTTTTCACATCAATATCTGATGTGTTCGGCAAACTTACGTCTCGGTGCCTTGGCGCCCTTTTCATACTTTCGTACCCGGACAGAGGATTCATTCGAGTTTTTTCACTCGAGGTGCTCTGCTCTGATCATATCCATAGATCAGCCGCGTATCCAAAATAATCGGAATCCATACTAATCCAGTATAATGGCATGGCGATGATACTATAGATTACAGAATGAAAAATGATTGCAATGATGATGAGGAGGTAGTTTAATTGGCTTTTAAATGTGGATACTTAACCTTTCCCTGTGGATATATACATAGCATCAGTCTAAAGGGGACGGACCCTCTCAGGTCGATGAAGTCCAGTACAATCTGGGCTCCCTGGACGTGTTCGGCATCTGCTAAGCTTCCCTTCCCCTCCTGGGGGTGTGGGATGTGACTCTGGCTGGGAAACAGGGGGGCGTCCTGGGACATTTTAAAGGGTCCAAACTATCTGGGCTCCATGAACACAAGCTGCATCTCAGCATCCAGCTTAGAAAACTCTTATGCTGCGATATGACGGACCGTCCCACTGCAACTGTCACCAGCTAGGAAGAGTCACTCTGCTGAGGGTGCGGCCACTTCCGTCTGGTTTAAATGTGATTCAGGCTTCTGGCTCCCTGCGCTTCGAGTTAGTTTGTACTTCCCATGAATGGAGTGGAGGTTCTGGATATTAAAGCGCCCCCCCCACTACATCAATGTGGGAACATGAAGACTAATCTCTCTTCCATGCTCTCATGCATCTTTTGAATGAACAGCGTTGTGTCCTTGTTGTCTTTAATGGAAACGAACACTGTTCGATCCCGTCAAAGGCTGGCGATCCATCTCATGCTATGTTGTACTGGCTGGATGTTGATTGACTATTGGCTCTCTGAGTGGACAGCACTTAATGTAGCCTCTTTTTTGAGCAAACAGCCCCTCTGGTTGCCCTCCCCCCCCACAGCCTCTCACGTGCACAAAGCCTCTAGAATCAAATGAATCCGACATTTTAATTCAGCCTCCAAGGCATCAGATTCACTGCTTAATTGGTACATATTTTGTCCATAAGGTGTCCATCAGACCCTGTGCTCAAAAGCTGACTTTGCTCATTCATTTAGGACACACTGTCCCACTGCAGAGCGACTCACCTGCCCCGGCCTTCAGGACCTTCCCACATCCCAGGTTCCCTCTGGGTCACGCATTAGTCTGTGTACACGAATGCATGCATTGGTGTGATTGCGCCAGTTTGAGTGCTGCATGTTTGATCGCTGCAGAATGGCAGCAAGCTCCCTCCATCCCCTGGATAAAGCTCACGTAGGTCTGCAGTTCAACTTTTTCATAAATGAGACTGAAATTCTTCTCTCTTTTTATGGGCGTGGTGGTGCTGAGGTAGCCTGGCCAGCTGACAGAGAGCCTCCATTCGCGTGTGACAGGAAGTGGAGCCGGCTAGCGGGAGATGATCCGTGATTACGGTGATTGAACGCGCACGCTTACTGTTGCGGGCAAATAACTGTCGAAGAAAATAACGCATATTTTCATTGGAGGAAACGGCAATTCACTATTTTTATTCATGCGATGCAGTTCGTTCTGTGCATGTTTCGCTCAGTTTAGATGGTATCTTCATCAATTTCATATAAGCATGATAATAAAATCCAAATCTTGAATTTTGAAAGCTGGGTGAATTATTTTTTTCTAGATGAATAAATTGCTGTGTATCTGTGAGAATCGGCCTCGTGAGACAATAGAAAGCGCCAGATTGCAGAATGAGGGGCCCGGCTGCAGGCAGTGTGAGTTTCTTTCAAATCATATTATGCTGAAAATCTCATGTGCATTTCGTCTCCTGCTACCTGAGAATACCCCCCCACCCCTGGCTAAGCTCCTGGGTGTGCCCCATCCCCTGAGCACTGCTCCCCTGTTTTCCAAAGAGTAGCTCATCTGTGATCACTGAGGAATTTCTGGCCCAGGTCCAGAAACAGCCTGTGAATGATTTTTATTTTCACTGGCTCTGTACCCGCCGAGCCTGCTGCTAATCTCCTATCGATCTGTGCATTCGGTGAAAGCAGCCTTCCCGGCTTGTGATGTTTGTATTAAAGCTCATCTCCCCCTCTGCTCCCATCTGCTTCCCATGAACCCTTGGAGCTGTGGAAAGGTTGAAGGCGACAGCTACGGCTGCACGATAGCAGATCTCGATATAGTCACGATTTTATGGCGCATGCGCGATAATTACCAGGGCTTTAGATGATGGGAGTAAACATATGTCCGGATGCCGGCTTTTCGGTACCATACAGACGTTTACTTACGCCCACAATTTGGTAAGCAGATTAGTAGTGCACCTAAAATATTAATGAGAGGCGCATTGTGACGCCCACAAGTTAATCTGTATAAATTCAGCGTATCCTTATGTTTATCAAATTCGGTTAGCGGACAAAACATGCGACTGTTTTGGTTTATATCTTGGAAGCGATTTTTAAGCACTGAAGTGTCGGTGAAGAAAGAGACAGCTCAGCAGCCGCAACATCTTTTGAAAGGAGAGGTATTGCGGGTGAACAAGGTAAAAAGAAGGTGGTGTGGAGATTCTTTTGCAGTTTAAAGTTAGGCATGTTCATTAAAGATAAGGATACGCCGAATTAATACAGATTACTAACATTTTAGGCACACTTCTAATCTGCCTACCAGATTGTGGGCGTAAGAAAACGTCCGTATCGTACCGAAAAGCTGGCGTCCGGTCAAATGTTAACCCCCATCATCTAAAGCCCTTGTGATTATTGCTCATGCGCCAAACAGTGGCTATTATATTGAGATCTGATATCGTGTGGCCATAGTAATGGTGTGAGTAACGGGGAGCTGCACCCCTCCTGAAATCAGTGACGGAAAAGCCGGGGGATTGAAACATGAAAAAACCAAACGAGGACCCACCTAGGAAACAGCTGAATTTGAATGGAGCTCCACTTTAAAGGCCCGAGCGTATGTATCCTCACCGATATACTAATATCGGCTCTTTTGATGAACTGCATGAATGGATGGAGAAAATGAAACTGTATGATGAGACTGTTTGACATGTCAGAACCATCGAACGGAAAGTCTGTGTGATTCAGCCAAACTGTTTTACTGCAAAGAGAGGCAGGTTCAGTGGAATAAGCCCCGCATTTCATTTGTGCTCACTGGCACATGCAAGCACGTGTGATGCGTGTTCCACGATTCGCCTCCCTGGGGCCACATCCACGTTAATGGCCTCCATCCTCTGTTTGGAAACTGCAGAGCGGAGGAAATATTTCTAAATAACTGTCATTTAAGATCACCGATCTTTTATAGGGCACAATTTTTTCATTTCTAAGTTGTTTTTTTTTTTCTTCATAAAACCTTGAGCCCAATTAAATTCCAGACCTGAAACCGGAGGATCCTCACCAAAAATAAGATCTCTTTATGTCTTGAAATGATGATGTACGATTTTGTTTTTAAGACGAGCCAAGTAACATACATATATATAATTACAGGAGAGCTGCAATTAGTGTCATTATAAAACCGCCACTTGCGCCTGAATTAAAGGTCTCACTGATCATTTTTACTGAGCTGTCTTTGTCTGTCTGTAGGAGAAAGGGAGAAATGCTTCGCATTTGTGTAATACAGCAGGTTGTATCTGCTTTTCATGCAACCCTTGGCCTCATGCTTTGTAAAGAGGGCTTGTGTTGTTTGGCATAGCAGCAGCCCAGAGCCGCATGGACAGAGGAACTGACTGAGTCCCGTCAACTGCGATTCTGCCTGGGTTCTGCTTTTTAAAGCGAGTCGAGTGTGTCGGTCGGATGAAATAAGACTTGCAAGGTAAATGTTGTCGGTTTTTGTATGTTTACTACTATGATGCTTTGGAGTTTTAAATGGAATTGTTCTTGTTTATCTACGTGTATTTATTTTCATCGTGTGAGTCAGCGTTACCCAGCCACGCGCCTCCATTGTAGGTAGAATGTAGGTATAAGTTCGTGAACCTGACCGGGCATTTTAGAAAAGTACCATCAGCACAGGGTTATGGACATCGTCAAGTAGGAGGAAGAAACCTTGTGTCCTTAAGCGTTTGATGAAGACCACATCTGGCACATTTTCGGTCTGGAGCTTCAGGTGATTAGAGTCTGGGTTTGTCTCATTCCAGGTTTGCCATGCAAGGTCAGCCTTCAGCAGACCGCTGAGCGTTTCAAGCCGGCTCACAGCCTCTGCGAAGGTTTGCATGTGGCATTTCTCACTGCTTGGATTCAGCAGTTGTGGGGCATTTGTTTGTCGCGAGCAGGACAGTGGCCCTGTCTCCACTTCTGAGGTTAATCTTAGTTATTCCATTAGGAGTTAGTTTGTGGTTGACCAGGACACTTCTTGGAAGTATGTTAGATATGAACATGGCTGTCGGTCACTCCTACTCCCCCCTTGAGTGGGAGGGCTGGCAGGGGGTGGGAGGGATGTGTTCTGCATACGCCACCCTCTGCACAACTCCCATTACTTCTCATTCATCTGAGTGACTGGTGCCCAGCTGGCTGACGGGTCAGTGGAAACATTATCCACAACCGATCCCTGAAGCTCCCGATGCAGCTATGGGTGGCTAGCTCTGCGGAGCAGGTGCTTAGAGACTGACACGGCTTCCAGGCTGATATTCCTCCAATAATGTTCCCTCACTGCTAGGTTACGTTCAGCTGGCCGTCTGGGACGGTTTCTGCAGGGATCAGCAGAGGTTTCCTTATCTTAAGTGCCTCGTTAAACTAACATTGGTGAAGGAGGGTAGTTTGTCTTATTTTCTCTTTATATTTTTTTCCCTGGGCTTGGTCGCCATCCCATAATAATCAGCCATCAGAGCCGAGATCCCCTTGTTTTAAGCAGGCAGATAATGGCTACGCATCTCTTCTTGCATTGCGGGATTGATTTCTTTATTTTTGGGAGCGTGTGTTCCTTGGAGGGGCTTTTGTACGGTGCCCTGCAAACCCATCATTTTAATCAAACGCTGTATAGTTTGGGACGCTTCACTCGAGGCGTGTTGAGAGCCGGCCGGGAAGTGGTGCTCCTGCAAACAAGCCGGCAGAAGCGCATCCTTCAGCCTTACGCTCGCGGCTGACAGCTTCCCTTAACTGGAGACAATTAGCAGGGCCTGTTTTCATCTGAGATATGGAAACTGGCAGATCGGGCAAAAAAATCAGCTGTTAAATACCTCATTTGGCATCTGACAGTAATTTGTGTTTATGATCTGTGTTAATGGTGGAATGATGTATCATTTTTTATTGTTCAGCTCCGTTTAAACACTTCCTGTGTTAACCCACATTTTGAGTGGGCAGTATTAGGGTAATATGGTATACCGCGGTATTTTGAAATCTTGGACACAATGAACAGGAGGGGTGTCGCCTTTGAAAATACCATCAAAATACCGTAAACTACAGTATGAAAAATTAGGTACTGCCCAAGCCTAATTCCTAGGCCATACTGCCTGTCTTTTAGGTCCTCTTTACTTCAGCTAGTGTAGGCAGTAACTCCCTTGTTAGCCCTGTGATAAGCCAGCCTGGTTCATTCATGGGAAAGTGACATGCCACCCTGCCCCGCACGAATCCCCTGAGGGCAATGAATACGCCAGCACGCCCAGCGCCGTGCGCCTGCTTAGGCATTATGGTGTTCCCGTGAGTTTCTGTGGGTTCACACTTGTGCCAGAACTCGAGAGGTCATGGAGGTGAGATGGAGACTTATCCCAGCAGGGAGGCACTGATGTCGGGCTTTTAAAATGCGTGACTTTGAACTGAAGTATCTCATTCTGGTCTTGGAAAGAGATCATTAGGCTGAGGGTGGGGGTTATGGGTGGGGGACTGGGGAGGGCAGCATGAATCTCGGGCCTGTTGCTTTCATTCTGAAGTTAGTATCTAATAGTGTCGTTTCTCTGTTTCCCAAATAGCTGTACCCCCCCTCAGCTTTATAAGGGATAATGTGATTCATTGTGTAGCTTTGAGTTCTTAAAAAAAAAATGAAATCCTAACTGACATGACCTTCAGCAGGTCTGCCTGGCTTTGAAGTGAGACCAATGCATGTTACAATTAGACTGCTTAATGAATAATAATTTGAATTAATGAATATTAATTACCATATTTATAAGAGCAATCACTGTTCTATTCAGTTATTGTGCCATCTTCATCGTTGGAGATTATGGATTAAGCTCGATTAATAGGTTTAAAAAAAAATCGGGGGGGGGGCAAAAGAAATGTCAGTTTGGGATGAATTTTAATGAAAAGTGTCGTGAAAGATTATGGTGCAGAATGAAAGACTAACAGGTAGAGCCAAGGAGAGGCCCCACCCCCAGCAGCTATGGGGGGCCAGCTCTTGTTCTCCTGTTTCCATGGCAATAAAGGTGAGATGCGGGGCCTACCGTGATGGGAGAATGAGGAGGGGGGAGCGTGAGTGCGTGCCTATGAGCGAGGGAGGGAGGGATAGGGGGATCGTGTGCAAGACCTCAGAAGTAAAGGGTTGAGGGAGAAGGGCAGAGACATGGCAAGGATTTTTTTTTTTCAAACTAAAAATATAACTGTTTAGTATGTTGTCTTCATGTTTGTTTTGTAGTGTGAAATGCCGCGCTAAGTATTCTGGGAATTTGGCTTATATATGAAGGCTTTCCATTTCCTTATAAATAAGGAAAATATATGAAATGATATTGATATGATATAATTCCAAAAACCATCTCCCCATTTAGATGGTATAATAAAAGGTGCACAACAGTTTTCGGAAATTATAGCATTTTTTGCTGAGGTCTTAATTTAAGAATTCCGATCAGCACAGAGTCAAAGTATCCCAGAAGGTATTAATGGAAAGTAAAACACGAAAAGG
Source organism: Mormyrus iriodes (assembly GCA_011763525.2). Taxonomy (NCBI): domain Eukaryota; kingdom Metazoa; phylum Chordata; class Actinopteri; order Osteoglossiformes; family Mormyridae; genus Mormyrus; species Mormyrus iriodes. Next base: position 14,148,310 of record JAAGVU020000019.1, read on the forward strand.
TGTAAATGGGCTAGATTGAGTGCCAGAGTGAATCTTTTACACCTTAAATATGGTTTCTGGCATCTGTGACAGTCTGTTGAAATGTTTAATCAGCTCTTTCCATCGTTATTAAAACGTCGAGTCTTTCCTTATGACCGTAATTCGCCGTGAAGAAACATTGAAAATGTCTTTAGGGTTTTTTAGCAATATATTGCTCAGAAATGATCACTCAACTAATGACTTGGAGGCTTTTACACCAGAACTGTGTGTGTGTGTGTGTGTGTGTGTGTGGTTATCTATATAATACATTGTGGGGACCAAATGTCCTGGGTAGAGGTTAAGGTCATTGTTGGGATTAGGGTTTTGTCTATGGAAATGAATGGAGAGTCCCCGCAATGATATAGGTGTCTAATCTGTGTGTGTCTGTCTGTGTCTCTGTATGTGTGTGCGTGTGTGTGTGCGTACATGTGTGTGTGCTTGCGTGTGAGTAATCTGTAGTGCACCATGTCACCGATTTAGGCGGGCTGGAAAAATCTCAGCTGTGATTTGTGGCTTGTGGCCCGTTGCCGGGGGTGACGCATGGGGCCCCTCTCCCATGGGGGCTGGGGACGTGTCAGAAGTGGCCTGATTTTTAGATGCTCATTCATGCTGATGCGTTACTCAGACAGAGAGCTGGGCGGGAGGTGGGAAAGCTGTGTGGTCCGTGCAACATGCCTGCCAGCCACACACCATGTGGATCTAGAACATCACGACGATCGGCTGTGATTCGCTATATGGCCCCTATTACTCTGCCTGTTGTCGAGTTTCAAATCTGTAAAATTATCCCATGTTTTGCTTTAGCCCAAGTAAAGGAATACGGGCCAAACTGGCTTTTTGATTTAATATTTATAGGGCAAATTCTGTGCGAGTGAACAAGCATCTAAACAGTGGACTGAAAATGACACGCAGACTTAGGCCGGGCACGGAGTTAGACGGGGGTGAAGCTAACCTGCTGCAAGTGCGGTTTGCGGCCTGTGCCTGTTTGGACTCCTTCCACGGCGTTCGTGATTTTCGTACGAAACGTTTGCTGGACGAACATCAGCATTGCTGAAAACACGCTTGTGTGACATTTCGCTTCGCAGCGTGAGCCGCAGTTGCTTGACTGAGAGGCTGATTTCCCAGAGAGCTGTGGGCTTATAGCTCTGCCTAAATATAAGCGTCAGCGTTGAGTATGATTTCCTCCTGACACTCCGTACAGCTCATCCCTATTCATCTGTGAAATTAATTAAAATCCAGCACAGCTCGTGCTCCTGTAGCAGATCAGCATAAGAGGCAGGTCACTTGTGTGTATTAATAAATTGTTTGTTCCCATCCATTTTCCTTAACTTGTTACTCAGTACCGGGTCATAGCACTCCTGAAGGTCAGGAAGGACAGGGGCCACCGTGGACAGGATGCCAGTCCATCACATTGCTGAGGCACTGAAATTTACATACATCAATTCACCTAATTGTATGAGTGCGCAGGCAGGCTGGGAGTATGCAGGCAGGCAGGGGAGTACGCTGGCAGGCTGGGAGTACGCAGGCAGGCTGGGAGTACGCTGGCAGGCTGGGAGTACGCAGGCAGGCTGGGAGTACGCTGGCAGGCTGGGAGTACGCAGGCAGGCTGGGAGTACGCTGGCAGGCTGGGAGTACGCTGGCAGGCTTGGAGTGCGCAGGCAGGCTGGGAGTACGCTGGCAGGCGGGGAGTACACTGGCAGGCTGGGAGTGCGCAGGCAGGCTGAGAGTACACCGGCAGGCTGGGAGTACGCAGGCAGGCTGGGAGTATGCAGGCAGGTTGGGAGTACACTGGCAGGCTGGGAGTACGCTGGCAGGCTGGGAGTACGCTGGCAGGCTGGGAGTACACATCCTGAAAATGTTGTTGCATGGCAACAGGACACTGTAAATTGTGGCAGTTGATTTGTGCAGTAGGGGTTTGTTGAAAGGGGTGGGCACGAGTGGGAATGGAAAGCCATGGTCTGCAGCAGAAGGCAGCTGCCCCTGGGCTGTGGCGTGAGGGAGCCGGAACCCACATCTCCCCACCAGGACCCTACTGGGTTGCCAAACAGCATAATGTATGTAGCGAAGCTTATGATCACATGTCAGGATTAGCTTCTGGCAGACTGTGGGGGCACTGCAGTGCCATGGGGAGGCCATGAGGCCATCAGAGTCAGACCACTGTGTGTGTGTGTGTGTGTGTGTATATGAGATAGAGAGCCTATCCTCATCCGCCTGCTCCAGCACCAGGCCAAAGACACTTTACTCTACGGCGGAGATGCCTTCCTCTGCCCGCTCGCTGTAGGCAGCTGCTATCCTGCCCTTCTGTAACACGATCGTCCCCTGCGGCCAAATTATGCCTCCTCTGTGTCCCTTTTGATGAAGGACGTATTTATTGATCCACTGACAGATTCATTCATTCATCCATTCACTCATGTGCAGTTACATGTTAGTATGTGAGTCAGTGTGTGTGTGTGAGTGTATGCGTGTGTGTCTGTTTGAGTCAGCATGTGTGAGGCATCTGACCTCAGAGCTAAAGACCCAGGCCCCAGTAACTCGTGTTGCTGAGTGTTGCTAAGTGCTCCATCTCTGTCCAACTGAACAGTCACTGCGGAAACTCCCGAGCCGAGACCGAGAGGCGCCCATCCACAATTGCGGCCCTGCTGATCGCGGCTCGTACATTTTCCCTGGCATGGTATCCTCCTGCCAACCTGCCCGCCCCCCACATCTGAAGAGTCTGTCCCTCACAACCTGCGGATAACCCCCCCACTTCCCTCACGACACAGCGAGAACACTGAGGCCTGCCTTGGAAAGGCTGGTTGAAGGGTGGGGGGGCAAGGGAGCTGCTCCCAGAGAGCGGAAGGGAAAGCGAAATGGCGGGGATGAAAGGCGCTGTCCCCAAGGGGCCCCGACTGCGATGGATGGCCGGCTCACTTATATTCAAAATTGAGATTTATTCACGTCCCCATTGGTGTCTCCGGTAGTGTCAAGGAGATGGAATTCTCTCCTGGGAGGGGAGACTACGGGGGGTTTAAAAAACAACAAATGGTACATGGGGAAGAGGAAGAACCACGTGGGGCCTGACGGCCACCAGGGGGCAGTGTGGCAGAGGGGGGGGGTCACCACTCAGTGGACTCGCTTATTTGTGCCCCGCCTCATTTTCCATCCAATCATGACTGAGTGAGTGCCGTGTCAACCTGTCTGTCTCTATCTCTGCCTCCCTCCCTCCCAGTGGGGGGGGGGGGGGATCTGTCACTCCAGAGATACCATTGACAGCTTTTTGAGAATAAGAAAGGAACATAGATAAATAAGCACTTTGACTGCACAAAGGCTTTCCGTGACTGAAATCATGTAAAATGGAAAAATGAGTGTAATATTAAACAGACAGTCCTGGTCCTAAATGTTAATTGACTTGAAGGACTCAGAAGCACGTTTAGCACTGGGGGTGGGGGTGGAGGGGGGGCAATTACACATCATGGGGGTAGCGAAGTGAGGCAAGGAGGGTAGGCATTCCTAAAAGATTGGGTTCTCTATTCCCTTGTATGTTTAAATTCATTTTATACCTTTTTAGAGTAGTTGAACTGGAGTGGGGGGGGGCATCATGCTTAAGTGTTAAAACCAGCAGATTATTTAGGAATGTCAGTATGACACTGAAATACACACTGCACTGACAGCATATGACACTGGAATACATGCCACACTGACAGCGTATGACACTGGAATGCATGCTACACAGACAGTATATGACACTGGAATACACGCTGCACTGACAGTGCATATCACTGGAATACACGGCGCATTGACAGTGTATGACACTGGAATACACGCTACACAGACAGTGTATGGCACTGGAATACACGGCACATTGACAGTGTATGACACTGGAATACACGCTGCACTGACAGTGTATGACATTGGAATACACGCTGCACTGACAGTGTATGACATTAGAATACATTCTGCATTGACAGTGTATGACACTGGAATACACGGCGCATTGACAGTGTATGACACTGGAATACACGCTACACAGACAGCGTATGACACTGGAATACACGGCGCATTGACAGTGTATGACACTGGAATACACGCTGCACTACCAGTGTATGACATTGGAATATACTGCATTGACAGTGTATGACACTGGAATACACGCTACACAGACAGCGCATGACACTGAAATACATGGCGCATTGACAGCGTATGACACTGGAATACACGCTACACAGATAGCGTATGACACTGAAATACATGGCGCATTGACAGCGTATGACACTGGAATACACGCTACACAGACAGCGCATGACACTGAAATACACGCTACACAGACAGCGTATGACACTGGAATACACACTGCACAGACAGCGTATGACACTGGAATACACGCTACACAGACAGCGTATGACACTGGA
>JAAGVU020000019.1:14153099-14192844 GCA_011763525.2 Mormyrus iriodes
GAATACACACTGCACAGACAGCGTATGACACTGGAATACACGCTACACAGACAGCGTATGACACTGGAATACACGCTGCACTGACAGTATAGTCATAGTAAAAGCTTTGCCAGATTTATGTCAGACCTAATGACACATCTTAACCATGTCTTTTTTCACAGTGTTGAGCAGCCTACATTGCAAGTTTATGAAAATTTTATTTCTACATGCAATAAGAATTAATGAGGTTAGGTGAGCAGTTACTGATGATGGATCAAAGTCTGATGATAAATGTAAGAGGACGTTGTTCTTAAGCAATTGATAGTGTTAACCCTGTTAATAGGCAAGTATTAGGCATGTTTAACAGCAGGAATTAAATACAAACTAACACAATTTATAAAAGCTTCAACGTAAAATACTATGTATTCCTGAAACCAATGAGTACAAGATAATGTTCATGTTACAGAATCGGTATAATCTGTTAATAAGAAATCACATATTTGAAAAGGCTGAGCCGTGAGATCCTAGCGGTGCCAGTGAAACTGGAGACAGTGGTGTGTGATCAGGCCAGTCAGCTCCTTACTGCTGGCCCACAGCGCAACGCCTCAGGTAACTGTCAACAGCTGGGTAACTGTATGTGGACCAGCAGGTCTTTGGCTGACCTCATCCTCACCTGGAGCTGAGACCTTAATTCTGATCACGCTGTGCTGCAGCGTGACCAGGTCACACACGATGCTTAACCTCAGCTGCTACGGGCAGAAAAACTCACTTTCATGCGGAGATTAGGTGCTCCGTGTAGGAATGTTCTGAGCAGCCGGCATCCTCATACCTTGGTGGCTGTGTCCATTTAGTCCCCGTTGCTCACTCAGTGCTCCTTGTCTGTTCTCCTGGCTGCCCTCTGATGTTATCACCATCGATTTTATCTTTCAGGTGCTGCTGTCTGGGCTGATCGGGGTGGTGTCCTGGAAGAGGCCCCTGTCCTTGGTGGTGAGTGACCCCCCCCAGCACATGCATACGGCCCTCTCTGCATTTTGGTATTCTGCCTGATGTAGGCTTGTTGGTTAGGAACCCACAAGAGAAACTTGCAGGTTCTCCTATACCATTAAAAGCCTGTCATGGCTTTACTAGTGGAGACGTGAACCTCTGACCTGGAAATGGACATCTTTAGGTAAATGATTCTTTTGAAAAATCTGCCCTGTTAAAGCACAAACCCTACGTCCGTCACCTAGGTATTGACTTCTCCACTTTTGAGCTGCCTAACTGACGCAGTACTTCAGACCATGAGGCTGAATGCGTGAAGGTTCTGCGTGTCCTCGGGGCTGATGGGGGATGACGGAGACCACCTGGGAAGTGGCTGTCCCAAGGGCTTGCGACTGATGCATCATCACCACCCCGTGACGTGCCAGGGCATGATCCAGGCTATTGTCTCGTAGTAGCAGAATGATCCTCTGGCATCCAGCCTCGATGGTAGCATGTCCCTCCACTGATGACCTTCGGTGACCCAGAGGAACAGAAAGCTGTTGGAAGCTGGAGCAGACAGGCCCGAGTGGGGGGGGGGGTTCAGCAGGCCTCATTTCTTTGTCAGACGTTGCAATCTCACACCTCGACAGGGATGGGAATGGGGGAGGGGCAGCCACCTGTTTAATATTCCATAAACATCATCTGATGAGGATGGCGCTCCTTCTCACACACCCCCACACTGACAGCCCCACACACTGCCAGCCTGTGCGGCTCTGCTTCAGACTTGATTCGCCTACAGGCAGTTGGGCCCCCCTGGGGGTGGTGGTGAGCTTGGGTGAGGGGTGCGGGTGCCTCTGATGGGGAGTGTCCTTCCAGCGATGACTCAGGGAGTAAATCACCAGCTTCTCCTCCTCTTCCCAAACTGCTTCGCTCTGAGGGGCCCCAGTCACAGGCTTTGACACCCCCAGAGAGAGCAACACACGATGAATACCAAGATCGCAATCTCCTGCCTGGGTGGGAGAGGTAGGGAGGGGGTGGCGTTTGGGGGTGTTAGCCGGCGTGTGAGGCACTGCCCATTGCACAGGTGCTGAGTATCCGGGGGTGCTGATCGAGATGGCAGGACCCAGCGAGGCCGCCACGTGCCTGTGGCTATAGCCCCGAGGATTTTAGCCCCGATGCCAAAAAAAAAATCAAGCCCCAGGTAAGCTCTATATTTTCAAGAGCTAGAAACTCCCCTGGCTGTGACCTTTTGGGAAACGGGAGAGATGTGTGGCCTGGCATCACACTGGGGTGCCGACCAGGATTCAGGAGGAGGGGGGGTTCTCAGTCTGCGTGTTATAAAGCCCCTGACCCCCTTGGGGATTGAGCGTGCGGCAGGCATAGGAGTGATCATTACTGTAGGTCCGCCATTACTCAGAGCGCCTGACAAGCACCGGGGGGGCGGTGGGGTGGGGGGATGGGCAGGCACCAAGTCAGCTGACTACGGCAGAGGCCTCAGGTGACCTTTACTGAGCGGGTTTGTGTAAATACTCCTATTCATAAATATAAGTAGACGGTGTAGTGCCATCACAACCATCCTGTTATTTTATGGAAATGTTGTCAAACAGGCCTGGGGTAATTACTCAGGTATTACTGAAATAAGGCTGTAAGAGGGCCACTTCATCGTTACTCTCCTCTCCAGGGTGACCAGGCGCTCTGTCTGCCGTGCACAGACCCTCTGTGCTTCTTAACATCTCGAGAGACGCTCAAATGGGCTCGACACCAGACTCTGTGCTGCTGATTTCACTCATCAGTGCTGGCATCAAGGGGACACTGATTTGTGCGCTGCATTTAATGCGCTCTAATCATCGACAAGCGTGTGCATTCCAGTGATGAAACTGCATAACGAGCCGGTGCCCGTGATTGAGTCGATCGTCAGGACTAAACTCCAGCCTCAGAGATCTGCTAGAAGGCAGCTTGTGTGGAGCTCAGTTTCAGTATCTGCCCATATATCTATACGCCTTTTTCTCACTTTCGTCTAACTCCCCAATATTCTGGGAAACGTGTTGTACGGTTTCCCATAGTGCTCTGAGGCACTTAAATTAAGGAGCGAATGGAACGGAGAGAAGTGCATTATGGGATTGAGTGAGGATCAAGCGATGTGCCAGACAGGAAGAAGGTACTAATATGGCCTTTGATCCATAATAATGGAGTGTTTCTTACGCTCAGCAGATCTGCTGCTGTGTGGCACCTGTCACAGTCTGCACAGTGAGGGCCACAGATCTCTCACGGCAGGTCCATATGAGTACACCAGATTGCTGTCTTCGGTTTAGTGGGTTCCTGTTTGTTCACCCCCCCCCCCCAGGCTATCCTTGGCAACACTTGCATGCATTAACCTTTTCACAGACAGAAATAAATCTCACCAGCACAGTCACCTGCCTGAAAGAAGCTCCTGTTGGTTTTTCTCAGGCTACTTGTGAGACCTTGACAGCCTCTTCTGTCCCCATGCCGTCCTTCCGTCCCCATGCCGTCCTTCCAGGCATGTCTTTGTAATGCCAAGGTAATGCACATGCCCCCCTTTGGGACCCTTCGGGACTGTCCCTCTCCTTTGGGAAGTCGTTCTCACTGGGCTGCCCCTCTCCATTGGAAAGCGGTACTCATTGGTCCGACCCTCTCTTTTGGGAAGCAGTATTCACAGTGCTGCCCCTCTCTGTTGGGAAGCGGTACTCACTGCGCCACTCCTCTTCTTTGAGAAGCGTACTCACTGGACTGCCCCAGTACACTGAGAAGTAGTACTCACTGGGTCGCCCCTCTCCGTTTGGAAGTTGTACCCACTAGCTCCCCTGCTGGCCCTCTCTGCTTACCTTTGGCACACATGCTAGTATAATCATTGCTCCTCAAAAATCAGGTCAGCCCTCGTGTGTCTGGATAGGAGGAGGCTGGCTCAACCCCTGTTGAATTTTAAGCACCCCAGGGAGCTCGCAGCGCTGCTCCTGTCTGCCCGGCAGGACCCCACGAAGCCAGGGGTCATCGAGAAGACACGGTGGTGGATGGGGCTGCTGTCATTTCCTGAAGGCACCCTCTCAGCACATCATGTTTTCCTGTTGCCAACCCGGGGCCGTCACTGGTTTGAGGTTTTTCCTGAGTGGATCTCCGTGCCATGCAGAAGCGCACCTTTTCTGAGCTCTGTCTCCACTGGCGCAGGCTCTCTGTCTCTGATGGCGCAGGCTCTCTGTCTCCACTGGCGCAGGCTCTCTGTCTCTGACGGCGCAGGCTCTCTGTCTCTGACAGCGCAGGCTCTCTGTCTCCACTGGCGCAGGCTCTCTGTCTCCACTGGCGCAGGCTCTCTGTCTCTGACGGCGCAGGCTCTCTGTTTCTGCCAGCACGAGCTCTCACTCAGCATCATCGACTCTCTCAACAGCGTAAATTCTCTCTCTCTCAGTGGCATGGACTCTCTCTCAGCGGTGTGGACTCTCTCTTAGCAGCGTGGACTGTCTCTCAGCGGCATGGACTCTCTCTTAGCGGCGTGGACTCTCTCTTAGCAATGTGGACTCTCTCTCAGCGGCATGGACTGTCTCTTAGCAGTGTGGACTGTCTCTCAGCAGTGTGGACTCTCTCTTAGCAGCGTGGACTGTCTCTCAGCGGCGTGGACTCTCTCTTAGCAGTGTGGACTGTCTCTCAGCGGCGTGGACTCTCTCTTAGCGGCGTGGACTCTCTCTTAGCAGTGTGGACTGTCTCTCAGCGGCATGGACTCACTCTCCGCCGCATGGACTATCTGTCTGTGAAGTGGACTGTCTCTCAGCGGTGTGGACTCTCAGCAGCGTGGACTCTCACTCTTAGCGGCGCAGACTCTCTCATGGACTCTCACTCTCAGCAGAGTGGACTCTCTTAGCAGTATGGACTCTCTCTCAGCGGCATTTATCTTTGTCCGACTATCCGTGTTTCTGCTTCTGGACCATCCCTCCCCATCGGCAGGCCCAAGGCAAGACGCCTGCTGTGTCTTCAGGTCCCGCTTGGAATCCAGTCCACTGCCCCCCCCCGTCTCAGTCTCTGCCCCGGGCTCCTGTAGGATGTCAAATTAACGATCTATAGTCCCGCATCACAGCCATCGTGTGATATAACACCAGGCTTAACTGGAGAACAATGCTGTCAACATGTCACTGATTGATGGGCATAGATTCCCACCCCGCCCCTAGATGGCCTGGGAGACATCATAAATCCTTCTGATAACCTTAATGGGGGGGTTTGGTTTTGATAATGGGCCAAGGCACACTCTTAGGGGGACCCCTGCACCCCCCTCAGACAACACCTGCCTCCTCCTGCTAAACAGGCCCAACAGAGGCCGCGTTTGTGCAGTTAGGGCCCCATTGAGATTTGGGTCACGCTGCCGGTCGCGGTCTTATCGTGCTCCATGTTCCTGCTTTGTTCAAGCTTGGGGGAATTCAAATAAGTGTCCAATGAAGTTTAGACAGGAAACCACATAAATCCAATTAGCTGAGGCCCACCTGATGCTACAGAGCTGAAATATTCCCCATCAAATTGGGGAGGCTTTTTTTGACCTCATCCCTCCAGTACTATAAGCTTTTAAAATGGCTAAATAAATGCAGAGAAACATTACCAGGAAAGATCGTGAAATAACAATGAAATGAATTCATTTGGTAAAAATGTAATTCATGACATTAAAAGAGCAGTTTTCGTTGAGTCACTGCCTCTGTTCATGGGGGAGTGGATCCTTTGCGAGGTGCGGGAAGCCTGTGATCGGGGTGGGTTAGCCCCATGTGGATAATGAAGGAGAGGTTTGCTTTGGACTCTGCCTGCCCAGTGCCATATTGCCTGTGCCCCTGAGCGGCACCATCCCACTGTGGGCTGAAGGGCAGTTTTGGCCAAGGATCGGTTTCGGTTCAGATTCACCCTGTCACATCCGCACAGGAATCTGACGAGTGGGACCCGCCACATGGGAGATGTTTGATGTTAAATCCTTTGGGGGCCCAGGAATAACCACTTGGTATTTGGGTGTGATGGCGTCGGTGTCCTGGCCTTAAGTCACGCTCCGCAGCAGACCCCGCGAGCGACGCGCTCAGGTGCTAAAATGCGCAGAACCGATGACGTCATCAATGACTTCGCGGTAGTGGCGGCTCAGTCTGACCCATCTGTCTCTGTCTGTCCGTGGACATGCAGAATGCCGGAACATTATCTTAGTCTCCAGGTGAACAGGTAAAAAAAATTTTAAAAACTCGGTCAGTCTGCCCAACACCCACACCAGCTTTCACCACGACCATCTGGGCCCAACTCTTACTTTCTTTCCTTGTTCGTGAGTAACGGTGTTCTTGCATTCTAATAAATTAACTATTGGATCATATGAGACTGGGTGGTGCTGTTTATGTCTGTCTTTCTCAGTGCCCAAGTGTTTGTTCTCTGAATGGATGAATAGGGTAAGTGAACGGAGAGCTTTGCACAGCCGTTTGCTATCCGTTCTGCGTGGCTGCATTTATTATGCCAGAAAGATAAGGAATACCAGTCACTCCACCTTTTTTGGGAGTGATGGAGGCAGATTAGTTGTTTTTATCAGCATTTGGCTAAGGCACCTTCCAGAAGCCGTGTCTGTTATGGAAACAAAGCTGTTATGCTCACACTCTTGTTTCCCCCTTTCTGCTCCACAAATCATCTTATGCACAGATTGGACAACTGTCATGTGCTGAAACACCACTGGCCGCCGCCCGCCACCTGCGAGGGGGTACTCATGGTCCTGCGTACGGGGCTCCCGCTGAGTGGAAAGAGGATGCAGGACGTCAGGACCATTCTGATTTGTTGGAATATTCCTGCCCTGGATGGATGTGAGCCTCACACGGCCATGACAAACGATGCTGCCGACGTCCGTGAGCTTTCGCCTTCACTTCTGCTGTCAGTGTGACAGATGAGGACGCGGCGAGTGCCCTACCCCGGCTTTCACGCGGCGAGTGCCCTACCCCGGCTTTCACGCGGCGAGTGCCCTATCCCGGCTTTCACGCGGCGAGTGCCCTACCCCGGCTTTCACGCGGCGAGTGCCCTACCCCGGCTTTCACGCGGCGAGTGCCCTACCCCGGCTTTCACGCGGCGAGTGCCCTACCCCAGCTTTCATGTGTAACAGGTGTATTCTGGGACCTGTCTTTGTGTGAAGGACGAGCCCTGTGCTAAATGGCCAAGCAGAATGTTAGCTTAGCAATCAGTGGCACCCTGATTACCCCCTGATACACTTAAGCAATAATAAGTAGGGTTCCTATGTAAGGTGTGTACTGCAACTTATAATTATACAACTGGGTGTTTGTTTTTATTTAATGACATAATTAAAATTCTCTTTTATATTTTGTTAAAGTGACACCAAGTGCCATACTTTCATAAGACCTTTTTTGAGTCCCTGGAGGACTTTGCTTGTCTGCTTTTAAATACCAGGATTAGTTTTGGCGCGTTTCGGGGATAAACCCTGTGGAGTGTGTAGCCTTGCTAATGGAGATTAACCCTCACTGCTGCTGCACTGGTGATGACATTAAAGATTATAACACTGTTCGCGCCCCACTGCACATGAGTTTGACCAGGAAAACGTTTCAGATATGGGACGACTCTTGTAGAATTTAAATGAAATAAAATGAGAGTGAGGCTGAGGAAGAAAACGGGAGGCAGGCACTGGGGCGGGCTGAGACTCTGCGGCCGAGCTGGTCTTTTGAACAGACCTGGGACATCTTAGTCAGTGTAGCATTTTCTAAAGTTCAGGTTCACACCAGGACTTTAAGGAGATTCTGACTACTTGATATGTGAATTTGTGGCCTGGTTCTGGGCATGTCCAGTACGTCCCCCATGTTTGTTTACACCGTATGGTCTGGTTATGCTAATGAATGGCCGCGAGGCTCAGGGGCGACGGCGGGTCTCTGGTCTGTCACTAAGCTGGCCTTGACGTGACAATTGAGACAGTTAGGAAGGAAGTGAGGAAGAAGGTGGCTGGGGACAATCGTGAGCTGGGGTGTGGGCTGGCTGGCTGGTTGGCTGATTGGCTGGATGGCCGGTTGGCTGCTTGGCTGATTGGCCGGTTGGCTGCTTCGCTGGATGGCCAGATGGCTGATTGGCTGGATGGCAGGTTGATGTGTTTGCATTGAGCTGGGGTACCACAGCAGATTAACCAGTGCGGTAAACAAGGCTGCCATCAACAGTGAAGTGGACACTTAGCCAGGGGTGTGGTCCTTAGGCGTGGCCATCAATTAACCAGGCCCCGAGGGAGTGCAGAACGTCATTAAAGCATTCCCTGAGCGACCTTCTGACAGCCGCTGTGGTTATCTGGGAAATCATAGTGGGAAAGGGCCTGAATTTATATGAAAATTACGCTTGCTTTATTTTACATTCTACTGTACTGGATGGACTGAGAGAATGAAGGGTGAGATTCGATTCGATTCATTTAGTCTGTTGGTCCCTTAAGTGGCCTGAGAAATAAAAGCATATGAAAGTGTTTATTGAGGAGGAGTTTATTAGAGAGGAGGACTGATTACAAGGGTTAGACTTGATCTGGCCCTGGAGATGTCATGTTCATCCACCAGCAGATAGACCACATGCTGTTTGCACTGGCTACATCAATAACGGTTACAGCGCATCGGTGGGTTTCAGGCACGCTCAGTCCCACCGGTATTGACTTTAGGCCGGTGAATATATTTTTTGTGAGGCAACACTGGTTTTACTAAGAGACAAACAGTCCTAAAATGCTAATGATTCCTCTGTCATTCTGTACAGCCTTTTATGATGAGCAATTTGTTGAGTGTCATGACTGAATGAGGTCATATCGGCAGCAGAGATCTCTGTTTATGAACACTTCACTGTCTGTCCACCTCCCTGTCTCTGTCCATCTCAGTCTGTCCACCTCCTTGTCTCTGTCCATCTCAGTCTGTCCACCTCACTGTCCATCTCAGTCTGCCCACCTCCTTGTCTCTGTCCATCTCAGTCTGTCCACCTCTCTGTCCATCTCAGTCTGTCCACCTCTCTGTCTCTGTCTCCATCTCGGTCAGTCCATCCTGAGCCCACCTCTGTCTCAGACTATTACCGTCGCTCTCCTATCTCTGGCTATCTCTCGGCCTTTATTTGTGTTCGTCATGACTCTTGCATGCTCCCCCCCCTCCGTCACACTTGCTTTTGTGGCTGCCATCATTATCAGCCTGTCACTTCTACCCTAACTCTCCACACCAGGAGAATCGGGTGGCCTTGGGGAAGGTCACTGCTGGAGGAGCACGGCAAAGTTGCTTGTCATCCATCCCCCTTGTTATTTATCTACCTTGACACCCGCTTGAGGTGTCAGTCTGTCCCATAATTGATACATCAGCATCATTAAAACAGTCCGACTGCTCACAGAACCTGAGACTACTCACAGATGTGTTGTACTTTACATTACAGTAATTCAGGCCATAAATGGTGATCGCTACACAAAGGTATGTGTCAGAGACCCTCCTGAATTATCAGCTTCAGCAGTGTGCTTCATACTGTGAAATAGCCAGATTACAGTAATGCCCCCCCTCAAAGGCTCAATAACAGCCCCCATCCTGAAATTCGGTCACTTTCGGTTTGCAGGTGCCACCTTATTCCTGCTACGTCTGTTTAGTTAGCCTCCGTTCACAGCATCTGCTCCTGTGTCTGCCTTCCGCCTTGCTGGCAGCATGTTATTCAGAGACAGAAAGCACAGGAGATGCAGCGGTGGGGCAGCCCCATGCGCCAAGGTGAAATGCGGGTCTCCGGTCAGCAGCGGCCCTGACTTGGATGCTGGTGCCAGGGCTGAGGAAACTGGAGATGGAAGACAATTATCTCTCAGCCATGCAATAAAAAGATGGCGGTGAAGAGAGAGCGGCCTGGAACCACGGCGGTGGGGGTGGGGGGCCGTTAATCATACCACTTCCTGTCTGAGAGGCTCTGGTGCTCTGTGGTCTGACCAGAGCCTCCCCCACATGCTGAGTGGTGCTGAGCTGGCTCTTCAGCCTTTGATAAGGAGCACCGTGGCAAGTGGCCCCCTGCGGTCTCTATTCCCGAGCCCCCCCACGCATTTATGGAGCGTTACGCAGCGTGCTGAAGCACTGCGGGGGGCGGGGGGGCGGATCTCCTCTGATTCATTTAAATACATACTGCTTTGGTCAGAAAGTACAAACACTTTTTATAAAGTACATTTCTACTAAATTTCCATCTGTGTGGATGAATGGAGGTGGGGGTATTAAGGTTGGGCATTTGGACCCTTTGAATACAGTGCAAATGACTCAGTTGGTATCCAGATTATAATATGGTCACTATATTTATTCATGCTTGGGCGTTTGTGTGATTTTATTAGCCAGCCAAGAGCCCCATCTCTTGTTTTTTTTTTGTAAAATATACAAACTGGTATTTACTGTGACAGCTAAGCATCTGTCTGCAATGGCAGATTGTGGGGGGCTGTTTCCCTCGCACATAAATTAGGATTTCAGGAGAACAGTAGCCAGTAATGATGGTCTTCCCTTTTTGGGGAAATAATCCTGTATGTTGACAAGACAATAGAGAGAGTTTCTCGCTGGTGTCCGGAAAACTCCTGCTATAATTTCCACTGTGCAAGTTGTGAAATTTTTCTGGAATTCCTGAGAACGTAAACGCTTCCATCCGACAGGCTGGCTGAACACACCTATCACAGCGTTTCTGTCGCTAAAGTCCTATTGTGCTGGTTGCTCTTGCAGACTGGAGATCGCCAGTATTGTGAGTCTGTCTTTGTGAGTGTTTTGGGCACAGGGAGCCGAGGCGGTATTTACTGTGTACGTGACACGTGTCTTAAAACCTCGACTTATTTAATTCAGGTGCTGAGTGTGAGCGTTTCAGCACCATGGACAGCTACCAGAAAACTCCAGTGGATCGTCTGTCAACTTCATGATGAAACGAAACATTAAGTAGTTAGTATGGGTTGTTGAGTTGAGATTTACACTGGAAAAACTCAGAATAAGACATTTATCTCACATTTATTAAGCAGCGGGTGCATTTCAGGAGAATATTTCTAATCAACATTATACACTCTATGGACAAAAGTACTAGGACACACCCAAATTCAGGTGTTTCACTCAGACCCTTAGCCACAGGTGTGTAAAATCAAGCCCCTAGCCATGCAGTCAGGTTTACAAACATTCCTGAAAGAATGGGTCATTCTGAAGAGCTCAGTGAATT
Organism: Mormyrus iriodes; assembly: GCA_011763525.2. Taxonomy (NCBI): domain Eukaryota; kingdom Metazoa; phylum Chordata; class Actinopteri; order Osteoglossiformes; family Mormyridae; genus Mormyrus; species Mormyrus iriodes. The sequence goes on from JAAGVU020000019.1 coordinate 14,164,197, forward strand.
CAAGCGTGGCACTGCCATAGGATGCCACCTCTGCAATAAGTCAGTTTGTGAAATTTCTGCCCTGCTAGATAGTAAGTAGAAGCGTTTAGGAATAACAGAAACTCAGCCATGAAGTGACAGACCACAGAAAGTAACAGCACGGGGTCGCTGAGTGCCAAGTAACTGCAGAATTCCAGACATCCTCTGGCATTAATTCCAGCACAAAAACTGTGCGCCAGGAGCTTCATGGAATGGGCTTCCATGGCCGAGCAGCTGCATGCAAGCCTCACATCGGCAAGCGCAATGCCAAGCATCGGATGGAGTGGTGTAAAGCACGGCACCATTGGACTCTGGAGCAGTGGAGATGTGTGGAGTGATGAATCAGACTTCTCTGTCTGGAAGTATGATGGACGAGTCTGGGTTTGGCAGATGCCAGGAGAACTTTACCTGCCTGACTGCATTGTGGTAACTGTAAAGTTTGGTGGAGGAGGGATGATGGTATGGGGCTGTTTCCCAGGGGTGTCCATGTTGTTCCCCGCCTTGTGATCTTTGCTGGGATAGACTTTGGGCTCATTGTAACCCTGTATTGGAAGCAATCAGGTTGGATGGAAGAATTATAAAGGGGATTGGTGGGGGGGTTTTGGCCAGATGTGTCCATGTCTGTATGATATGTATGTGTGCAGCTCAAATCTCCCCCATTCCAGACTCCTCCTGGGAACAGGAAAGCCCCAGCTGGTTTGAGCACTGGCTGGGCTGTGGTGGCCTAATACGATGGCTAGCATTAGAGGCTGATGGAGTAGCTCACCTCTGCCTCTCACTCCACGCCTTGGGTCCCGTGCTCCTATCACAGTCAGCCTCTTTGAAGCCGACCAATAAGGAGAGTTTTTGCTGCCCTCTTGTCTCATAGTGAGTCACAAATGGTCCCCAAGCCCGGAGAAGAGCAGTGGTTCTGTATCCAAATTTCATTTTAATTTTAATTGCAGTTGGACTCCCAGCAATGTGTTTGGCACATGGAGCAGCTTGTCAGCTTTCTCTCTGTTATAATACCCATGCAACCTCCCCACAGCTTAAATGCTTTCATAGTGCAGAATGAATACATGCATCCATATCCCCTAACCCTGTTCAGCGCCTCAGTCGTCCTGAAGGCTGCCCCCGGCAGTGCCAGCCCAGGGGTACCGCTCCAACGCTGTACAGACACCAATCCTGGGTTGCTACGTGTGGCTTAGCGGCTAAGCCTCTATACCTACGATAGGAGGGTCATGGGTTCGAGCATGGCCTTGGCAGAATGCCCACATGTTCATGCGTGTCATGGTGAACAAGATGGGGTAGGCACAAAGAGAATTTTCCCACTGGGATCAATAAGATATTGATAATAAATTACACATTTTTGGAGTGTGGGTGGAGAGTCGTGAATACCAGGAGAGCACACCATCTCTGAACATGGGCTCAAGCCCGCAACCCCAGGAGTGTGAGACCACAGCGCCCCCCACTGACGCATCGTGCTGTCCGGAACGCGTGCAGAATGCTTCTGACATGCCCCAGGACACATTCTGTAGCGCACGCTGAGGATTACACAAAATGCTAATGACAGGCTCCCCCGCAGTGCACTTACCTAATGAGGGAGTCTTGAACATTTTTCAAGTCCCTGTGCCTCAGAACGCTTTACTCCTTACTCTTAGAAACCCCAGTTACTGTTCTCATTCTCTAAGACAAATAATTTAGTTATTTCTATGCAAAAACAGAAGCCCCTGTTGATCTCCAAACCCATAGTGCCACAGAACACATTCAGCCAGCTGTGATTAGGAACCTTTCCAAAGCAGGCTTTCTAATTGGCTGCGGGACCAGTGTGGGAATGAGCATTACCACACCCCATTCTGCATGGCTTCTATCAAGATGGTATTACTTCCTGCCTTTTCTCTGGCTCAGAAACAGCTTCCCTTTGCCCAGTCTGACTTTGCACAAGATTGGGGGTAATACAGCCGTGAGCTGACTGGAGGGAGGGTTCCCTGCTTTTAATACCCGTCCCCCAGAATCCCCAGTGCTGCAAAATATTTGACTGACGTTAGAAAATTTGATGGATTCATATCCAAAGGATTAATTACAAACCAAAGATGACCACTCCTCCTGGCTTCTCTCCCACTCTCGTTTTCCTCTCCGCACTTATCTGTCTTTTAACGCCTCTCTATCCACCCGTGTTTGTTTCGTCATTCTGTTTTCGCATGCAGGCGGAAAGTCTCACCTGTTTTGGCGGTGATGAATGAGCTCCGGTCTCTCTCTCTCCAGGGAGTCACACCTCAGCCAGCCGATGCCGAAAAGAAGCCCACCCAGGTGTGGAGAGAGGAGATCGTCTCATTGTCATTTGTTCTTTCTTCTGTTAGTTATCTGAAAAGCTGTTTGTCTTTAAAGAGAATTTTAAATGCATAATAAGATCCAGAAATCTGCCCAGTGATATCAGATCACTGCCTGGACTAGACACTCCAGGTAAAGATTGCAAACATTTGCAAGGGAGTTTTTAAGACCATTTCTACACAACCAAAAAAATCTAAGAGGAGGAAAAGTGTCAGCACGGTTGTAGTCCTACATCTAACCTCCACCTCATCTCCACAACCTTGTCCAAGCATCCAGATATCAATTTTGGTCCCAAACTTCCTCGTACACCAAGACAACTCCACTCGATTCTGCATTGGAGTAACAGGCTTCTTTCTGTTGAAAGTCACTATATCACAGAGCTCTGAGCATGATGGCCGGCTCTGATGGGCCAGCTGCCTCTCCAGGTTGGGATTATGCTGCAGTTCTGTGTAGTGTTACCCTGCGATTCTCTCCCTTCCATTTCAAATCCTTCAGCATTGTCATCAAACTGAGGCTATGTTCGCACCTTGGAGCGTGTCAGTGTGTGGTCTGGGAAGGAGATCTGTCACATCGTTCTGCTTGGTAGATTTTCCATGACAGAACTCCACCAGGGTTTGGTTTTTCGAAACGGAACAGTCTGAATGGATGATATGTTCAGCGTTTAGGATGCGCCCGTGTGAGTTCTCTAGTCGTTTAAGCTGCTACTGACTAACACCGTGTCCAGCTGATGCCAGGACAACTGGCTATGTCAGACTGAGTTGCCAGGACAACTGGTTATGTCAGACTGAGTTGCCCGGACAACTGGCTGCTTTTCTGCTGACTATCAGAGCTTGTTTAGTATAAATGGATCTTCGTTAACGCTGACGTCACCCCCTGGTGTTACGGCAAGAAATTGATTAGTTCCCTGAGCTGAGGACACGCTCTTTAATTTGCCAGGCTAATCATTCTGCCTGTCGGGCCGCGCAGTTCGAGGTGACACGGGTTCGAACACCTGCCAGGCGAGTGGAGCTAATCCGGACGTGTCACTGAGAACCATGGCTGCCCCTCTGCTGCCTGGGCTCTTTGCTGAAATTCCCACCCGTGCCTGAATCCTCCCATGGTCCTCATCTTCGGATCTCCGCGATTTGTTTTTGTGTTCACATCTCCCATGCGGTCTGATCTCCCTCTCTGTCTCTGATTGCTGTTTCTCTCTCTCTCTCTCTCTCTCTCTGTCCCCCCTCTCTCACTGACTTTATTAGCTGTCTATCTCTCTCCTTCTCCCCCCGTCTGTCTCTGAGCCCATTGACCGCATTTTCCTTCAGCTGTTTGGTCTGGACTCACCTTTCCCTTGCTGGCACTGCGGGGGCAGATAGCTTTTACGTCCAGACTCATTACGCCCTCCTGAGTGAGGCGTCCATTTAGACCTCATTGTCTTATCTGGCAAAGGTCAGGAACCGATTAAAAAGCTGAGCAGTGCGGGTTAATCACGGCGTGACCCTCCCCAGGCTCCTCGTTGATCCACTGTTTGATTTAATCAATGTGTCCTTGGGGGCCCCTGTGCAGAGCCTCTCCTTCAGCAGGAGCCACTGTCCCCCTGTGACCCTGTCTCCTCACATCTCTGTTCTGCCGTATCCATCTCTATCCCCTGTCTTCCTTTGTCTGCATCTCTATTGTCTGGGCATCTCATCTGGCCTTTTGTTGCCCCATATCCTTTCTTTTTCTGCTTGCGTTTCATCCTCACAAGACGCAGGTTCGTAAGCGCAGACCATTCATACTGTGCATATCATCATGTTACTATAGACTTACCTAGCAGCTCTTAAGAAATATTCTATGAGAAAAATGATAGTGATGAGTGTTAAAGCATAATTACCATAGATCAGTAGTGCGATGGCTTATAGGTCTTTTGTGTAAAATCACCTGCGTTTTGTGTCCCTCCTGGCACACCCCAGTCCAGGAAATGAGAAACAATCACTCCTTATCTCTGGTGAATATATAAAAAAACTGTGTATCATTCTCTCGATTCATTTCACTTATATGGCTTCTTGGGCTTTCGCTGTGAAGGATGAAGCGCAGCGTCCGCATCTGCGATCTCTCTGTTTGGTTTTTCTGTCTGTGACTGCGGGTCAGACAGCCCTCAGTATCTCTGCCACTTTCTGAGTGTCTGAGAGTTTCATTTTCTGGATTTTTCCGCTTAATTGCAGAGTTGAAGGGATCCTCCGCTGTTTATAACAATCCAGTGGCGTGTCTCACCCCTCAGGCAGGTCTCGCGATTTTACCTAACGCTTCCTACTTATGGGAAGACTCCCGGACTTACACCCCAGAGTTCTGCACAAATAGTCGATGGAGTGATTCTCTTTAAAAAATAGTAATAATAATACTAATAATAATAATAATAAGCCACATTTTAAGAGTTTCTCAGTCTCGTAATGAGCTGTGCAACCAAATCAGTGAAGCTCTGCCAGATATAATGAATCTATTTCCAGTTGCTGCTGCCTGGAAGATTATCCGGTTACTTCCTCTCATCCTAGAGGGTCTTTTGTCCCTCTGTGTATCTACTATTTTCAAGGAAGAAGACCACTGGCTGACCCCCCCCTTACTTTCTAGCGTGGAACCAACACCAGCAGCCGTAGTGGCTGTTTTTAGATGCGGTATGGATGGATCCAGACCTACCATTATGCAGACACAAAGGGTTAATGGTGCCCACCCAGTCCATCTGCCACTCCCAGAGAGATGTTCCAACCTGCCTGCAATAAATCCTGCCTTGTCCCACTTCCTTCCAGCCTTCATTTGTCAGATCTACCTTGTGTCACATTTTAGCAGGTGCCACACAAACACTATCGGAGTGTTCCTCCCTTTTCCTGCTCGCGTGGAGCAGAGAGGCCTTCTCTGGCCGCCTTCAGCAGTCCGGCTTCATTCTGGATGCCGAGAGCAGCCTGGAAGATGAGCGGTTACAGGAAAGGGGCTTGTTCTGCCGTTTCTGTGGGGGGGGCGGAGGGAGTGCTCAGCATCCCGTCTCCGGCAGAGGATGGATGAGCTAGCCACAAATAACCCCTCCCCCCCAACAAACAAATCCATCGCCGGGGACTCTACAAGCTTATCTAACTGAAGAGTAATGACGTCCTGTCGCAGTGACGCCGTGCACCAAATGCTGATGTGGGCGCCGGAGAGCCAGGAAGCCCGTATTTCCCCGGCTGGCCTCCCACAGGGTCCTGTTGCAGTCGGCCCACTCGTGTCGATGAGCCGCCAAACCTGCCGCGGTGCAGCTCACGCTGCCTGTCTGCGCCTCGGCACTGCGTTCAGACCTGGGCGTTCAGACCTGGGCATTCGGGCCAGCACTGCGTAACCAGCTGAGCATGTTACCAGAAGTGCTAAAACTATAAGCCAAGTGGACATTAATAGGGGACGGCCATGCAAGCTGCTTTTAGACACCATAACAGGAGATGTGCACCCAGTAGAGGTGTCAGTCATCTGTCGCCTAATTTTGCTAATTAATGCTTATTTAAAAAAAATAAAAGCTGCAATGTTGCTGAGGTTATGGACATGTCTGCAATCTGTGATGTCTGCTTTTGCATAATGTCATTTCCAGGCTCAGAATTCATGGAGTGACTGCTCTCTCATTTACGAATCAAAATACAAAATAATTACTGTTTTGTCTCAGGTTCAGTGAGTGATATTAATTTTGACTTGAAGATAAAATGGAAAAAGGCAATTCAGCTGCTTTGGATTGAGAACAGGGCTGAGTGAAGCAGGTTTGGATGAGGACAGGGCTGAATGAAGCTGATTTGAGTCTCCAGGACAGGGATGAATGAAGCTGATTTGAGTGTTCAAGACTGAATGAAGCTAGTTTGAGTCTTCAGAACTAAATGGAGCTGGTTTGCCACTCAAGGACTGAATGAAGCTGGTGAGTCTTCAGGAGAAGGCTGAATGAACCTATTTTGAGTGTTCACGACTGAATTAAGCTGGTTTGAGTCTCCAGGACAGGGCTGAACGAAGCTGGTTTGAGTTTGCAGGACTGAATGAAGCTGGTTGAAGTCTCCAGGACTGAATGGGGCAGGTTTGAGTTTCAAGGACTGAATGGGTTCTGGATTGAGTCTTTAGGACAGGGATGAATGAACCTATTTTGAGTGTCCAGGACTGAATGAAGCTGGTTTGAGTCTTCAGAACTAAATGAAGCTGGGTTGACTCTAAAAGACTGAATGAAGCTGGTGAGTCTTCAGGACAAGGTTGAACAAAGCTGGTTTGAGACTCCAGGACAGGGCTGAATGAAACTGGTTTGAGTCTTCAAGACAAGACTGAGTGTAGCTGGTTTGAGTCTTAAGGACAGGGCTGAATGAAGCTGGTTTGAGTCTTCAAGACAAGACTGAGTGTAGCTGGTTTGAGTCTTAAGGACAGGGATGAATGAAGCTAGTCTGAGTCTTCAGGTCAGGGCTGAATGAAGCTGGTTTGAGTCTTCAGGACAGGGCTGAATAAAGTTGGTTTGAGTCTCCAGGACAGGGCTGGATGAAACTGGTTTGAGTCTTCAGGACAGGATGGAATGAAGCTGGTTTGAGTCTTCAGGACAAGATTGAGTGCAACTGATTTGAGTCTTAAGGACAGGGATGAATGAAGCTAGTTTGAGTCTTCAGGACCGAATGAAGCTGGTTTGAGTCTTCAGGACAGGGCTGAATGAAGCTGGTGAGTCTTCAGGAAAGGGCTGAATGAAGCTGGTGAGTCTTCAGGAAAGGGCTGAATGAAGCTGGTTTGAGTCTTCAGGACAGGACTGAATGAAGCTGGTTTGAGTCTTCAGGACAAGGCTGAATGATATCCTCTGCAGTCCCTCTGCATCCTTAAGACGGGTTTTATCGAGTGTATTAATGACTCCACATTCCCTCCCCTGTTAGGTGAAAATGAGTAATTGCCTTTGATAATGTTGGAGTCCTGTGTATCCCCCCTGTGCCCCCCCCCTGTGCCCCCCCCGCCTCTCTCTCATCACTCATTATCTTTTGAAATATCACTTCATTTCGCTTCTTCTTTGCTGCCTTGCGATTTTTCAGGCATTCTGATGATATTTATCAGAATCGCTTTTGTATCCGGGCTGAAGCGTTGCTGCAGCTAAGCAAATGCCGTCCCGTGTCCTAAAGTGACTCATACAGCAGGCCTGCAGAACCTCGTCTATATGTACACCACGTAAGAAACGGGCTGGATGAGGCTTGTTAGTGTCAAGTTTTTGTAGTTGAAGTAAATGTCTAAAAAGAGGGCTGAGGGACAGATATCAGGCCTTGGGGTGAGGGTGGGACGCCTGACCACTCCCACTCATTCAGACGCTGTTTTCTCAGCGCTTAGTGCGGTAAGGCATACCTTGCGGCGCAGCTAGTGCGCCTCACAGTGGGCGACCGGGGTACTAACAGTCAGACACTAATGCCCTTTGAGCGCTATCACTGGACAGTATCTAAATATCTAACTTAATACTGGTCAAGCCGACTCTCATCTCATATCAGTCTGACCGCAGACCCACTGAAGGGTGGCAGGGGGATGCCCAAGACCGTGCTTTGGACCAGCGAAATAGAGATGGCATTAGAAGTGAGCTCAGATTCCTGTTCATTTAGCAGACAGAAGTCTTACACCGGGGACATGAGAGTGCGGCTGGGCGAGAAATTGCAATATATCATCATTGGCTCTGATTTGAGCACGGGGATTGGACTCGGCTGTCGAGGCGGGATTGCCGAACTGTCCGTTAGTACGTCATAACCTGGGAAGTGGAGATGGAGTAGAGGTGGAGCTTTCAGGAGATTAACGTAAACTTTGCCTGTTCTTTTTATACTTTAACATAAAACCTGTGTATGTGTAAGTTTGCCTTGTTATAGAGAGGCAGTCAGAAAACTGCCTCCCTGAATTACAAAGTGTGCAGCGCTTTGGTCCTGTACAGGCTGTTTAAAGTGCTTTATAAATAAAGCTGGATTGGACTGGATACTCAGACTTGCTTACTCTTCTGGAGTAAGAATGAAATCACCTGTAATTTTAATCATATGGTGCTTTTATAATGTATGTCTGAGAGGTTTTGCTGGGATGGTACATAGATGCTGTTTTGCTGAGTCAGATGGGCATATAACCCCCTTGTCTGCCAGGAGAAATGCCCATCCTCTTTGGAGACACCCTTTCAAGCTATGCAAACCTGGGCCGGGGTAAACTCCGCCCCCGCCCCCCGCCCCCCGCCCCCGGGTTTCTGTTGGTCCTGGGGCGCTGCACAGCACTGCTGCTGATGTGATTCATTTAGCATAGCAAATGAGATGAAGAGAGAGTCAAAATGGCACCGGCGTGCGGCTGCTCTGGGCCGGAGGAACCCCATTATTACAGCTGTTAATCATGTGCGACCGGGCCGGCGTGCACCGTGCTGAGTAATATTCATAATGAACCAGTGTGGGAGTGCCCCCCGTCCCCCGGTAACACCTCGGCCATTTTCTCTTGTGTCTGCATTAAACCTGTTTACTTATTGATTTAAGAAGTGTGTTCTTCTAAGTAGCTACCTTGCGCCGCAGGACTCGACAACGGGAGCTGGGCATTTAATAAAGAGGACGCTTGTCTTAAAGACCAGCACCTAGGTGCTTCTATTATGCAGTTTTGGAGGGGGGGGGGGCTGAGGTTATGTCTATTGTCACACCTAGTTTAAGGAGCGTTCATATTTAAAATTACATAGGATTAAGAAGCAGGAGGATTTTTTTTATTATTGATTTAATAAAGTGAATATGAACTTTGATTTAAAGAAAAAACGAGGCACAGATGTGTCGTCACCATGTGTCTTTTATTGGATCATTTACTTATCCTGGGATTATGTGCTTTAGCTTTATGAAATTAGCCTGTGCCCCGAGGCGCTGGGTGCTGTGTGAACTCGGCGGGCTGTGCCTGTACCTATCTGAGGGTCCTCACACACGTCCTGTCAGGGTCTGCACTCCACAATACTGGGGCCGTCAAGGGCTTCGGCCAGTAACATTAGACCTTTGTGTACTTAATTCTGACTGGTTTGCTCCAGGAACGTAAGGACTCGTTCTGATGTTCTTATTGCAAGTATACGGCGAATTGACCTGAGAGAGAACCGACGGTCTCCTGTATACGATGAGTCAGTCGTAAGCGCTGTGCGTGCTCCACATATTAACTCAGGGCCACACATTCCACGCTGATAAATAAATCGGTCCCGGCCATGCACAGGCCCCAGCAGCTCGCAAAGATTCTACTGCATGCACAGCAAGATGCCGGCTGTAGCTTCGGTTCTGCCACTGCGGCAGAGCCGTGTGAGTGGGCTCGCCGACTTCTGTGTGTTGTGTGTGTGTGTGTGGGGGTGTGTGTGTGTGTGTGGGGGGGTGTGAGAGACCTCAGAGGGACTGGAGGCCCCCCACAAAAGAGCGTCTTGGCAGTTAAACAAAAAAAGGTGAGGTCTTTTTGAAACTGAAAGCAGCCAATTTTTTTTGTTCATCAGGATATTTGGGTTTTGTGGGAGTGAATGTAGGAATCACTTACTGAGTGAGAATCAGAGACAGGTTTATGTGTGTGTGTGTGTGTGTGTCTGTGTGTCTGTGTGTGTCTGTGTGTGCATGTGTCTGTGTGTGTGTCTGTGTGTGTCTGTGTGTGTGTGCATGTGTGTGTCTGTGTGTGTGTGTGTGTCTGTGTGTGTCTGTGTGCATGTTTCTGTGTGTCTGTGTGTGTGTCTGTCTGTGTGTGTGTGTGTCTGTATGTGTGTGTGTCTGTATGTCTGTCTGTGTGTGTGTGTGTGTCTGTCTGTGTGTGCGTGTGTCTGTGTGTGTGTGTGTGTGTGTGTGTGTCTGTGTCTGTGTCTGTACCAGCTGCTGATCAGCATTCACCTGCGCATGTTCCTGCTGCACCTGCACTGCAGTGTCCAAACATCCTGCCTTTGCTGCGGCACCCCCCCCCCCCAACTCCCCCCAAAATCCAGCACAGTCGGGGTCCCAGGGGCCCGGAGACCCACACGCCGCCGGCCTGCTCTGCCTCCCCTCAGCCTCCATGCGCTAAGCAGATGGACCGCATTTGGGCCAGACTCACCTCTTATCTCCAATGTGTTAAATGATATTAATTGCGATGCGTTAAATGATCGTGAGGAGCGCCGGGGTCTGCTCGTCTTGCCAGTACGACTCCACCCACCTGCCTCTCACTAACCAATGGCATCACACAGGCATTATCCACGTGCCATTAGAAGTCAGAGAGTTTAATTAGTGAGACCAAGATGAACTGGGCCGGGTTTCTACAGAGACCCTCGGAAGGACCTCACTTCACAAATCGGTTGGCAGAGCCAAAGCCACATTAAGTAGTGACCTGATTTTTGCTGTGATTTTTCTTTCAAATGACGCTTCTCCAGTTTCCACATCAGGACTATATTTTTTTTTCTTACATTATTGTCACTCTGCTGATGACCATGCAGGGGGCACTGTGATATTTCATTGACCTCATTCCTTTCTCACTGGGACAGTTCATCACGCAGAACGTGAGCCCGGCTGGAGGCCTTTTTCTCAATCTGCTTTCCTGCCGTCACAGTCCAGGGCAGCTGCTGTCCTGCCAGCTGCAAATGTCGACTGTGATTTTAGGAAATCTTTTGTGTTTTTTCGGGAAGATCTGAACCAATCAAAGGCCCTAATGCCGCACCGAATTTGGGAATGAACGGTGAATTAAAAGCATCGGAGGGGTCGGGAGCCCCGTTCTGAAGCCGACGGAGGCTGATCGAAGCGCCGTGACCAACTCAGCCTGAGGACAGCAGCACACGTCACAGCGAAGATCAGCACTTATCTCCCAATCAGGCTATCGAGGTGTTTTGATCTGTGTGTACTCTGCCCTACTTCACTTGCTTTGTCACAGCACGTCTTGCATCGCTGTCTGATTATGACTCTACGGCTCTTTGTCCTCAAGGCTTTATAACTGAAATAATAAGCAGAATCTAAGCTGAACCTCAGCCACTCAGCACCTGGTCCGAACTGCTTCTCTACCCCCTCCTGTAAACTTTGTGGATAAACAAATCCAGTTTCCTACCCCATAATATTAATAATAATAGTCCACAGGTCAGGTTGCTGGGTAACACAAGCCCTCCTCTGTTATCTTGCGGGTGTCTTCCTCACCCTGTAACCCCTGTCTTGGCCTTCTCTGTTATCTTGCGGGTGTCTTCCTCACCCTGTACCCCCTGTCTTGCTGCTGCCACATGCGTATATAGCGCAGGGGGAAGAGGCTGGTCAGTGTGCTAAATCACGCACCTGTATGGGATCTGTGGCAGACATACTGCACACTTAACAGGCCTCTAACCTACCAGGGCTGGGCGCTGGCAGCTTTATTGCTAATCCATAACACTCGGGCTGTGATTTAAGGGGCCCGGCCACTGTACCTGCTTAACGAGATGGATTTCCATATGCCGTGGGCCCAGAGACACGGACATCGGGCTTTGAGGTCGAGCAGACGGGCGCATACGTTTCCAAGACAACCATAGTAAAGTAGGGGTTTTTGGGAGGGGTCCGCGTAAGAGTGCTGAAATCTCCTGATTGTCAGCAGCCAGGATGTGCAAAGCATTGTGGGAAAAAGCGAAGAGCGGCAACTGCAACCGGTCCAACGATGGTGCCGTCCCTTACGTCAGTGACCTGTCTGTCATTGTGGGCCTTCTTAATTCTGTGGTTCTCAAGCAGAGAGAGAGTGCCGGAACTGGTGTGATGGGGATTTCCTGGCTCTGTCGCCCCCTCTGACAGATCACCTTCTTCATGCTGCTCTCAGCCGTGTGCGTGATGCTGAACCTGGCTGGGTCCATCCTGTCGTGTCAGAACGCCCAGCTGGTCAACTCTCTGGAAGACTGTCAACTGGTAAGAGCTTGCTAGCACGCTTTCCACATGCTATGTCCTCTTGCTAAGTTTCAGAATAGTCCCTTTCTAACGTGTCCTTAGGCAGAAACATACAATAGTCCATCACTTCTAGCTTTCGTTTTTTCCTAATTAAATAGATTCTTTTAAAGGGTGCCTCTGATTAACAGTGGGTCCTTTATTCTGGTCAGGATATGTTCCTGGTTGGTTAGCAGAGTGCTTAGGTTGGGTACCATGTGGGCTGTCATATGTATATACATAAAACACAAAGTCGTATAACCTGGGGATGGCGATGAATGCTTGTCACTGTAATGCTTCACCAATGTTATGATTAAGTGCGGCCCTCTCGCCGCAAGGCTCGCAGTGTAATTATCAAGAAAGCCATCAGTATCTGAGGGAGGCTTTGCAAATCATCTGACCCAGCAGTCAGTCAGCGCAGTGTGGAAGAAATTTAGCAACTAGATCATTTAGTAATAAGGCTCTGGAACTCGCGCGTGATGAGCAAAGTCTCCTCCTTTATTTAGCAATCCAGCACAGCGCTCCGCTGCACTCAGGTACTAGCACACCCAGCACAAGCAACAGCCTACTGTTATACCTTAACGTCCAGTTCCCTATAAGGCCTTCTAAGCCCTAATTGGTCAGAAATCACAAACAAACCAAGCTCAGCCATATAACAAACATAATCCTCTACCTCTATTGGTCTACTTTGGCATTGGGGTAACCACACCTAACATCCGCCCCATCTGCCCTACTCTCAAAACATCCTACTCTACTTATCCTATGGGGCTACTGATTGGTTAATACTATGAATAATATGGATAATAACACACAAATCAATGAAGGATCACATGGTTAATGCAGATACATTGGTGATTATGGATTACGCTGTGCTGATTAATATAACGCATATAACATAATGCAGCTACGTTCTGACACTACAACATTCTGGACCTTGAGCTCAGCCAGTCAAGACTGTATCGAATCCCTTCCTGTAGGAGCTTTCACCCCCCCCGTGCAGCCTATGTCTCCAAGGTCTCAAGGCCTGTGAGACTGACTACGCATAGGCTGGCCGTGAAGCAAGGACACACAGTATACAAACAATTTCTTCCTACCTAAGGCCTAAGACATAACAAGCCCAATATGCCACCCGACCCCTGGCCTACCAATGTACTTTCCACAGCAGCTTACTTTAATCTTAACCGTACCCTATATCTAAGTGAACACCCATTGTGTTCTGGCAAACTGTGTCGGGTTTACAAACCTTAGATGTCAAACTCCCAGAATGCACCGGATAGCATATGCAGCAGGAGATCTGTGTCCATTTGCTTTAATGCAGAAGCAGTCCAGAACGGCCCTCATCAATGCTGTCTGGCCTCAGGGGGGCGCTGCTCCGGTTCCATCCTCTTTGTTCTGTACTGTTCTGACTGGCCCGTCGGGCTCACACAGGCCTGCAGTGAAAAGGGCAGCAGACATCCCCCGTAAAGAGCAGCCTCTGCTTGTGTCTCCCACTTGCCCCTGTGCTGCACCAGCCTCAGCTTTGTTAAATTAGCCCCCGAATTAAAAGGAGCGCCATGTGAATGGTGGGTTGATCACGGAGTGAGAGCTGAGGGTGACTCCCCCTGCCCTCCACTCTGGTAAGAGAATTTTAATTATTTTCATCCTGATTAGCAGATCATCTCTTAAACATCTATTACTAAACTGAAGTCATTGACATTTAAATCGGGTTTTTTTTATTTGCTTCCCTGCAGTAATCGTTAATTGAGTTTTCCTGTAGCCATATTACTCATGTGCCATATTTAGTTAATTTTCTTTGCAATAAAAGTTATACACGTATTTTTAGGCTTCATGTTTTATGAACGAAGTGGTGTTCGGATTGATTGGAGCTCAGGTCTTCCCCGTCTTGGAGCAGCTGTGGTGTGCGACCAGGGCTTAGCAGGCCGGCTGCCGTGTGTCCCATCGGGAGCCCTCTTCCTGTTCCCGTAAGCGCTGTGCCCAGTGTCAGGCCTGGGCTGGCTTGCCGATTGCCCAGCACCAGCATCCACACAGGATGTTGTTTTTTTCATTTTCACATAATGTTAAATGCTTCACAATGTTTTAGAGCCTCAGCGGGTAGGGAGTTCGAATCTCACCCCTTCTGCTGTGTGAGTACAGTTTGTGTGTTCCCTCTGGGTAGGTTGGGGTCCTCCCAACATACCAAAAAGCCGTGGTTGGGCTGATTGGTGTCTCCAAATTGCCCATAATGAGTGTGTTTATTGGTGCATTGTGACGGTCCTGCGTCCCTCCCCATTCCCTGCGCCTCCTGGGACAGACTCCAGGCTCTCCTTGTCACATGGATACATTGCATTTATACATCGTGATATATATAATTACACATATTCGTTGTGCTCTTTAAGTAGATGTTAAGTGGATGATCGCATTGTTAAAATCTAAGATTTATATACATACACATTTATATACATACACATTTCTATACGTACACATTTCTATACGTACATTTACCCTCCTTAAGGGTGCAGCAGGCTCTAGATGGGCTTTATCTGCGGCCTTGATCGCTGAGCCGCCTGCCGCCAGCTCGTCAGCTTCTAACCACTGTCGGATTTGCTTTCAGCCGGTGTTGTGGGAAAACAGCTCCCACTGGCCTTCAAGCTGCATGCCGTGCTGCTGGTGTTTTTAATAGGGCCTTAATCTGTCCCATTAGATTCTCAAGTATGGATAATCACAATAGATAACATTCAGGATAGACCTTATCCTGATTATCCTCTTTCTACCTTACAGGCCCACACACACACACTCACACTCACATACACACTCACACACTCACACACACACTCACATACAGTAGTCTCAGCCATAGTCTGACTGTCACTGGTGGCAGACAGACGGTGTTCTCTTCGCCAGGCCTGCCAGCACTGTGACGTGAAAGCATGCAGACCACGTGCTCTACGGGGACATGGAGTGGGAGGACCAGCAGTAGGTGTTGGAGCACGGCCTGGGCTGTGCCAGGGGAACCTGCTCCTG
The DNA here is from genome assembly GCA_011763525.2 of Mormyrus iriodes. NCBI lineage: Eukaryota > Metazoa > Chordata > Actinopteri > Osteoglossiformes > Mormyridae > Mormyrus > Mormyrus iriodes. The sequence goes on from JAAGVU020000019.1 coordinate 14,179,340, forward strand.
TCACCATCGCTGTCACCGGGGTTTGCCTCCCTCCCAGCCACCGGTCCAGCGATCGAACGGCATGGGAGCCAGAGTGTTTATGGACAAATGTTTCGGATTTCTTAAGAATCCGGTGCATTCTGGGTTTTGTTCAGGCTGAGCCCGTGTCCCCCCTCCCTGACCCGAGCCGTGACTGCACCAAACCAGGAAAGCGTCCAGGCACAGTACAGTCACCAGGGACCGAGTGACAAGTGCCACAGTGACAGAGTAAAGACAGCCACTCCATCAGAGAGCAGGACCTTTCAGGCCAGAGTCGGCCAGACGCACTGGTTACATAACGCCGTTGCTTTTAAACCACAAGCCTCCCAAAGGATCATTCTGTTCCTGTTTAGTTCTGTCTTGCCTGAATTCTTGTGAGTAAAATCGATATCACACTACAAAACATATGGCTGTTTTACTGGTTAACAAGTGCTGTTCTTATGACACGAAAAGCACTAAGGAAAATCGTTTGTACTGTAAATGTTACACCAGTGTCTAGTCACTTGCTTAAGAGATAATGGGCCATGGGGTCATCGTAAGGGTTTTTATTCTGTTGGAACACTGGTGAGAAGTGTATTAACCGCTTTACCGACTGCGAAATGGCAGTAGTTAGTGCCGTCGTGTTTCAGAGCAGACTGGGGGTAACATGGAGGAGCAGGTGAGTTCCACAGCTGACTGTCTCTCGGTGTGTAATTTACGTGTCAACTCTACACAAAAAACTCAATAAGAAGTGAATTTCAGGAGTCCTTTCAGGTTAGGGCTGCCCGTGTATCTGCCTGTTAGACTCCTTCACTGTGTCTCGCCCACCCAGATCAAATTTGACAGCGACGGGGTGTGTCTGTGCTGTGAGCTCCAGAAGAGGAGCTCAGGCTGTACCAATCTGGGGGAGACACTGAAACTGAACCCCCTGCGAGACTGCAGCACCATCCGGCTGCGCCTTAAGGTGGGCACCCTACGCTGCCGGCCCCCCACCCTATGGGGGTTCGCGTCCTCTCTGCCCGGCCTGCTCCATCACTCTGTGTGTGTGTGTGTGTGTGTGTGTGTGTGTGTGTGCATTGGTGCCAGCAAGTTAGCTTGTGTCCTTGAGACCGAATGGAGGGGAAATCCATCCATCTGTGTAACGATGCCGGAGGAAATTCCAGAATGGCTTTCCAGGAGGGTTCCCTGTACAGTGTGGACCTGTTTTCAGGTTAGACCCTGTCCATGTGGCTCGGCAGCCACTGGGTATTTTAGGGAAGTTTATATAGGGCAAGATCAATCGATAAAGACAATTATCCTCAACTGGAATTTACACTAGGAACCGTTTCGAGCCTCACGTCTCACCGCGGCACGTGTCTGTGTGCAGCAGCCGATCTCCAAAGTATCAAAAATAGCGGTGGTCTTAGTAGCACCACTGTGGTCTTCTCTGAGCAGAAGAGCAAAGGTCAAGCTGTAGGCAAGTGCAGTCATGTGACAGCTAGTGCTGTCATGTGATGAGATTCTAACCTGTGCTGTCATATCCAGTGGCTGCCAGTCATACTGTATTCATGCCGTTTATGTCATTCACCATACAACCAACCAGGGAAGAGGAACCCGGGGGTCACTGTAGGGACGTGGATCCCAAACAGCAGAAATTAATTTTTTTTTTGGTGAATCAGTGTTTCTGTTATTGTTAGCAAATTGCTTGGGGCTGCATGTGCTTTTGTTTTGTTAGTTAAATAATTATAAATAACTCCAGTGCCCCATGTCATCATGGACCTATTTCTGAAGTGTGAAACTGAAAACTGAAAGGTTCTCTCCTTTCCTCATTTGTCTGAAGCTGATATCTCTCTCTTTCTGTGACTTTCATGTGACTCGGTGCGTGTCCTCGGAGTCAGATGCCTGGGAAACAGCTCTAAACATGTCGCACAGATCTGCCAGTGTAATGAGCAGCGGCCTTGGCTGTGGGACAGATAGATCCCTGCTCCCCGCCTCCTGTCCTGGTCTTACCTTTCTGCTCGTGCTGTGTGCCATTTACATGAAATACCTTTTTATACACAAAGACATTCAGTCACAGTGTAGAAGTATCCTGCTATTTACGCATTTTATAGATAAAGAAAACCTTTAAAAAAGACAATTTCAAAAATGTTTTTTAAAAGCACATAGCTTCATGAGAGCATTAACAATGATGGCACTTTATTGATCCCCATGGGGATTCTCTTTTTGCCTCCCCCATCTTGCTCTCCATGACACATATAGCTGACAGCAAGATTGGCAGCGAAGGGCAGCCACCTACCGTGGCACCCATGGGGCTGGGGGGTTAAGAGCATTGCTCAAGGGCCTGTGGACCAGTGACTATTCTGCTGAGACTGGGCTTGAACTGGCAACATTCTCATCACGCTGCCTGAGCCCACTGAGTCCCACACTGCTCCTATTAATGTTGATGATTTTGGTTGTACTTTTACACATATTACAAAGAGCATCCTAGGTCCCCCCTGGCTCAGAAGCCCCTGCCTGGCTGTCTACGTGACCCCTCCCAGACAAGTTCCCTCTTGGAAGATGACCATCCTCTGAGCTGAGCTTCCTCTCGGAAGACAACCATCCTCTGAGCTGAGCTTCCTCTCGGAAGACATCCATCCTCTGAGCTGAGCTTCCTCTCAGAAGACAACCATCCTCTAAACTTACCTTCTCCTTAGAGTCCATATTTCAGTTACAGCCCTGACAGTAGTTGAATATGTTCAGTTGGGAGAACAATTAAGTATTTACTCACATCTGCAAGCCAGATGTTTTGAGACTGAAACACCCAAAATAATAGTACCTCTTCTTCCTCAGTCTGTATGGAGAATGGTAATGCAGCATGCCAGTTCCTTTATTATGCAGTAGCAGTAAATGAGAGGCAGAAAATCAATCATTAATGCCTTATTTATAGGGAGTCAGAGAGCCGTATCAAAGGCAGGGGGGATGCTGAGGACTCTCGTGTGATGCTGCTGTGGCTCTTTTCTGACCCCCTGTGACTCAGACTGCTGTGAATAGGGAAATGCCTTTGTCAGAGGCTGCAGACACTGCGATGTGCCTCATGGGGACAAAAAATGGACAAAGGACAGTCATCAGAGAGATAACAGTCACGTCAGACCTTCCACACAGAAACATGTATCGAATTAAGGAGTGACCCTGCACTGCACAAAATGGTGTTTTTAAAAACCTGGGGACTTCCTTCTGCCTCTAAGCATCAAAGTTATCCCTTTCCTTTGAGAACTGAGGAAAGGATGGTGTCCCAGATCTCTCCTCAGAGGGCTGCTCGCTGTTTGGCAGTAAGTGTTGCCATGTGAAGACGCAGGGTCACCAGATGCGTTTAATGAGAGCGCCGATGTGCCTTAAATGTGAGCCTTCCCTTAGACACAGAGAAGGCCCGGCTCTTATAGCTGCTAGAAGAAGAAAAGGGGAGTTCTTCAAGGCAGCCACATGACACATCTGAAAATGCCTGTTATTGGGAGGAAAAGATGTTTGCCCTGAAATTCATTAGGACCCTTTATTAGTTATTTATTGTGTAATGCTAATTGTATTTTCTAGAGGGGGGATACATATGGTTTTGGGACTGGCCCACCTCCACTGTGGACACACGCTCCTTAGCGTGATAACTCAAAAAGTATTTGACAGATCTTTTTTCAAACTTTACAGACACATTGTCTGGATAAAAATCTGGAACTGGTCAAATTTTGAGACGGATCACATAATCACAGAGAGAAGTGCAGCTTCAGAGACTTATCCCATCAGTGCAATAGCTCAGAAAGTATGGTCTGAGAGGAATAGGGATTAGATAGGGGAGGGGTGACAGGGCTGTCCAGGGAATACATCATTGCAGGTCGCACACTGGGTTGTCATTTTGACAGGATCTAGGTTATAGTTTTAAAGCCTGTGCTACACTAAGTGATTCTGGGAATTCTGTGAGCACTGGGATATTTTTCAGCATGCCAGCTGATCAGTTCATGTCAGCATGAACAGATTCACCTGGAGCCCTTTGTAAAAAACCTTGTCCCATTTCTTTTGCATCAGTCTTGATATTTCACACCCATCCTTTCTGATGACTGTGGAGGAATATGTAATATGTCAGCATATTAAATCCATCTAGCTGTTTTGACTTTTTATATATTTTATTAAATGATTTCTATTTTTCACTCACATGGCTGTGCCCTGTAGGAATGTGGGATTTGTTCTCATTTCCTCATAGCTCGATGTGAGGAAGATCTCCAGGTGTAAGCACACACATTACTTCTCCATCCATCTTATCATCACCTCCCAAAACTTCACTTCGTAGGTGATAATCAGCCTTTCTGCAATATTCTCCCTCCATCACACCCTCCTTCCGTCCCTCCCTCAATTTCTCACCCCTTTGCCTCCATTCCCCATCACGCAGGAGCTGCTCTTCAGCGTGTGTGCCCTGAATGTCATCTCCACCATCGTCTGTGCCCTGGCCACCGCCATGTGCTGCATGCAGATGGTGTCCGCCGATGTGCTGCACATGGTGAGTTTGCTCGTTGCAGGAGCAGCCTGCCAGAGCCCTCAGTCCCAGTCAGTTTAATATGGGTAAAATTCACATTGCAGTATTTGAAATTTTTACCAGACATATTGCGATATTTATAAAACAAAAAGGGAGTTGCAAATGAAATAAACTCTAAAGAGGACTTGTTATAATCTTCCAATAAAGTCTGTCATGTAAGTCGGTGGCGTCGCCGTGAGTTGTGCCAACAGACACAAAGCAGTGCCGACAATTCACTTTCTTTTGTTCAATATTGTCTCTATGGAATCCAAAATATTTCCATACAGCAGAAGACAAATGTCTTTTGGTGACCAGTTCTTTTCTCCTCCTTGCTCATTTTTGTTGAAATGTTCACAAACACACCACACTGCCTATGAGTGAGTCCAACAGCAAGGACGAACATGACTGTGAGTTTCTGATCTAATGCAAAAGCAATAGTGGTTTATACTAAATAAAAGGATCAGTCATTAAAATTGCAAAGATTCATAAATTTTGTTTCCTATGACAGAATCAAATTATTTTAGCAGAACTTATTGATGTTCTCAATCAAGCTACCGCGGCCCTTGTAAGGTGACAATTACATATCTATATTATGGTAATATCCATGTTAACATTGCACATCATGCAGGCCTGGTTTCTGTCCTTCTGCAGTTACTCATATGAACCCTACTTTGGTACTGAATATGTACAATTATGCTGCTATAACCCACAGCCTTAGCTACCATGGGTCTGGATAGCCTGCCTTGCGCCCGTAGTCTCTGGGATTGGCTCCGGATCCCCCAGGAACCTGAATAGGACAAGCTGTTTCAGAAAATGGATGGATGGATGGATAGATGGGACTGGTTAGCTAATAAAGACTCTCTACTTCTTTTCCAGAAATTAGAGAGGACCGTAAAATAGTTTTTTTTTCATCCAGATTGGTTTGTTCATCCCAGAAGAGAGTCCATGCTTGAACCAAGCTTTCAGAGTTCCTTCACATCACAGAAAATAAATGAACTCCTGAGCAGATGCCTGGACACTCTGTGTCTTTGTCTAGCTTTTAGAGCCTTTTGCCGTCCACTTGTATGTCCAGCCCAATGACACATTAACTACTCCACACTCACCCCTGTACCAACTAAAGAGAAACTGAATTATCACAGACACCCACTTAATACGTCTGCCAAATTTTTCTAGAGAGAGCTTTTGATTAGAAGGTTATAAACTTCCATGAGTGTAAGTTTTTAATAGAGTATACAGGTAGATTTTGTACTTTTGGTGAGCAGCTCTGTAAATGGGACCCTGGACTCCTGAAGGCTGAGATTGTTAGCGTCAGTGCTTCATGAGGATGCCTTCAGCTACAGCCTTGAATTCCAGGGTTTGCCTTGTCTCAGGAGTCTAACGTGACTGTGCATATAATCAGCATGCTGATAGTAATTTCACCATCTTATAGGGCTATAAAACTGAAAAGAGTTTTATTACGCCTGATCTCTACCTGGCTGAGGTCCTGTTGTAATCACCAGTCAGTTCAACACATGAACTATTAACACATTATTACTGTAAAGCATTCACAGAAGAACCATCCACCAGGCCACAGTAAACCTCACTGTTTAAACAATAGAATGATTTGCAAGCTCTAGAACTCTAGAATGCCTAGAGATGCAGGTTTCTGACTGTGAGATCTATTCATCTGTTTCTATGTGGTCTGAACATCAAACGCTTTGACTCTTGATGCACAGAGAACAGTGAAGAGCATGACATTGCCGGTTCCGAGCCGTGGTGTGTAGCTTGCCCTCCCCCGCACCTTCAGACATAAACATGCTTGGGGGGCTGTCTGCCGCTGTCAGTGATATCCCACACCGTTGTTTCCTGTGTCTCCCTTTCAGCATGTAATCCAGGGAGTATGCTTGTTTCTTGAGTTCATTTTGATCTTCGATCTTCAAAGACCTCTTTTTTAAACCTTTTCGACACATGTGTGTGTGCGTGCATGTGCATGTTTGTGTGTGTGTGTATGTGTGTGTGTGACTGTGTGTGTGTGTCTGTGTGTGTGTGTGTCTGTGTGTGTGTCTGTGTCTGTGTCTGTATCTCTGTGTGTGAATGCAGAAATCATTGTCCTCCAGCGCTGCTGCGGTTCAGAGCTTCCAGGTTAGTGGGCCGCTGTAATTAAGTTGATCTCTGTGATTAGACTTGATTAGAGTGTCTCTGTGGTAACACCTGCACCCCCCCCCGGCTGTTTCAGTTCATGCCACACAGACGAGCCATGAGCACTGACTGCCTGCCCCCCCATGGCTCCCTGCTGCACCAGACGCTCGACTTTGACGAGTTCATCCCACCCATCCCCCCGCCGCCCTACTACCCTCCCGAGTACGCCTGCACCCCAGGCATGGACACGCAGAGGTACGATGACACACACATCCCTCCCCCACCCTCTCCTGCCCGATACCTCGCCATTCTATATTTAGGAACACTTTGTTCAAAAATAATGAGTTCTCAGCCTTCAGGCTGTGAAGTGCCATCCTCTGTGGCACGTGTGACCCACGGAGTCCTTTCTTCCGCTGCACCGCAGATCGCACACTGCAGCCACACACCGCAGGTCGCACGCCGCAGGTCGCACACCGCAGCCACACACCGCTGGTCGCACACCACAGCCACACACCGCAGGTAGCACACCGCAGCCACACACCGCAGATCGCACACCGCAGCCACACACCGCAGGTCGCACACCGCAGCCCGCACACCACAGCCATACACCGCAGATCACACACCGCAGCCACACACCGCAGGTCGCACACCGCAGCCACACACCGCAGGTCGCACGCTGCAGGTCGTACGCCGCAGGTCGCACAATACTGCCGCACACCGCAGGTCGCACACCGCAGCCACACACCGCAGGTCGCACACCACAGCCACACACCGCAGGTCGCACACCACAGCCATACACCGCAGATTGCACACCACAGCCACACACCACAGGTCGCACGCCGCAGGTCGCACACCACTGCCGCACATCACAGGTCACACGCCGCAGGTCGCATACCGCAGCCATACACCATGAATTACACGCTGAACAGTCCAACTGAAGTGCGCACAGCAGCTGAGAGGGGGACCCCAGCTAGCAATGGCAGTGTAATGGACAGGCAGAGAACGATTGTTTTGGTTCTGACACACAGGGCAGGAAAAGGTTCTGTCACTGAGAACACTCGTAGTGTTACAGCCATTGTGTAACCGTCATGCCACAGGCTGTGGTTTACAGACTTCCTGATGACATATGGGAGCAATGCAGATTGGTATGAGGCCTGTGGTAGTTTTTTTTATAATAAAAGGACTTCTCAGTCACCTACTGTCATCAGACTCGCTGGAGGAGCTGAAATGCCGCAGGTTTGCGAAGTTTCAAGCCGGCGCCAGCTCACACCTGGGCTTTTAATGAGCGACCAGCACACGCCTCCTCATCATTTTGCCTTAATTAGCTCTGGAAAAGGGGGAGGCTTGTCTTACTTACAAGCTGCTGCTCTGTGAGTTTATCTCTGAAGTATGAAAAGTACCTCAAATATGTTCATCGTTTGGTTAGATTGATTCAAATTATTTTTATTGCTACCAATTTGTTTAGAACATAATATTTAGAACATAATATTTAGAACATAACTATCTCAAACCCGCTTTCAGTCAGTACTCGTTCATATAGCTTTGGCATTTCCAGAGGGCTGAGGGCAGGAGATGTCCCACAGCCGCTACTGGCCTGGGAATTGCAAGCTGTTGTTCCTTAACCACTATGCCACCTGCTGTCCATAATGTAAACTGACAGCTTTATTCCCCTGACTGCATTTGTCTGACAGGGGGCTGCACCTGGACTTCCCTCACTCGCCCTTCAGCGCCATCTATGGGGTGCCCATCAACAGCCCCGGCACACTGTACCCTTGCGAGCTGCCCCCACCCTACGAAGCTGTAGTGGGTCAGACCCCTGCCAGCCAGGTGAGCCTGCATGCTGCCCGAACGGTCATCACATGCTTCTCTCATTTCAGTCTGTATGGAAGCCTGGATCTAGCCCCGATCGCATAAAAAACGAGCAAGGAAATCTGTTTGGCAGACAGCCTGAGTGTCCTTGGTTATTTCCGGGGAGGTCTGAGATTTGAGGCAGGCAGATTCCCCGCTACACCTGCCTCGCTGAGCTTACCTTCACAGCGAGCTCATTAAAACAATTTTCATTTATCCTATTCTTTCCAGATCCACCTACATCTATGTGCATTAAAACAAATTCGGCCCCCATCTGGCCATTCTGATTCACTCAGTGGCCTTTAAAACAGAAAATGAGAAGTTGTCCTTATCGAGCACCTCTGCTGTTTTCCGCCACGATAAAACCCCATCGGTAATCTGTCAGACGTGCTGCGGTGTGCTATGCCTTCCTGACACGCTGCGAGACCTATAAATACCATTAAAACACTTTTTCGGGGTATAACCTCCAAGGTCCACACTGTAAGTGCAGGAAGTAGCTTTAATGTGACGCTAGCAGTGTAAAGTCACGGTGAAACAGCAGCTTGTTGTCATGAAGAGGCCTCTTTCTGCTGGGTTTTCTAGTCATGAGGATGAATACTGGACGTTTCTAGAGAATCACTGCTGTTTTTTCTGCTGGTCAACAGGATGGTTATAATTGACTGAGATATGTAGTGTGTTTCAGCCAGGGGACTATCTTACCTCAAAGTGCAGCCATTCACACCTGCTTGTGCTGGCAGAGCCTGCTTGCTAACGATGGGCTTCCCTTTCCCCCCTCAGACACAGATACGCATTGCTGCTCTGAAAAAGACCTCTTCCATGAATCTTATATTAATCTTACCAATGTCCAGGAGATTTTTCACACCTTTTCAAACATCTATGAGTGTAACTTCATTCCCAGGAGAGTCCTGGGTATTCCAGGGAAATTTGGTCTGTCTAATTTATTAGAAAAATGAACTTGACTTGTTTCTCTAAGAAAAATAAATAATAAATAATTTTTAAAAATCAGTTTTTCATGTGTGTGTGTATGTGTGTGTGTGTGTGTGTGTGTGTGTGTGTGTGCATGCGTGTGTGTGTGTGTGTGTGTGTGTGTGCGTGTGTGTATGTTTGTGTGTATGTCTGTGTGTGTATTTGCAGGTTACCACCAGCCTAGAGCAGCAGGCCACTGAGTCAAGCCTCTGTGAGAGAAACACAACCGCTGGCTTCAGCACGCAGGGTGAGTATGTTCTCACAACACAGTCCCTGCAGCACCTGCATGAGGCCCTAACAGCCTGGCCAGGGGCCCAGTTGGACCCCAAGCAGACCTCAGTTTGACCTGTATTTGTTTTGATTCATCCTTAAAACTCCAGTCAGTGGGAAAAGGGGAGTTTAAGCTGAAAATTAACCACAATAGCACCTCTGCCTTCAAATTTTAAGTATATGTGCCAGTGCTGTGCCCTGGGTCTGTCTGGAGGTGCTGTGCGTTTCACAGACCCACTGTTCCCTGACCACTGTGCTCTAAACGCTGTGCTCTGACCGTTGTGTGTCCTGACCGCTGTGCCCTGACCTGCAGCCTCAGTGGACAGCGCCTCCTTCATTGTGTCGGAGGTGGCCGACATGCCGTATCGCAGCTGCTCCTCAGAGGACCTCGGCTCCCTGCGCTCTGCCTCCGACTCCTCCCCCTACAGCGCCACACGCATTGTGCCCACCGATGGCAGCTGCACCAGCCTGGAGCACAGCGCCCGCTGCTCCCTGCGCCACACGGGCCCCGCCCCCTCTGACGATGGCCGCGGAGAGTCTTCCCACCCCCAGGACTCTGCCGCTGGCTGTGCCCAAGAGCGCTCACATGACTGGTCACCGGAGAATGTCAGTGTGCTGGGACGGGAGGAGCTGGTGGGAACCACACCCACACGGCCCAGAGGGAAAGCCAGTCGGGTGCTAGCTCTGTCTCTGCCCCCGCCCCCTACCTCCACCTCTGCTTCTACTGCCTCGGGGTTTGCCAGCTCTGCCCCGAGTCTCTCCGCCTGCCCTTCCCCCTCCCTGGCGCCCCGGCCCTGCGGCCACAAGCTCTGCTTCGGTGTCTGGTTACCCACACAGCCCCCCTCTGATCGACCCCGCCCCCGTCGCTTGGCCAGGCACTACCAGAGGCTACCCTGCATCGTGCGCTCCACCAGCGACCCCATCTCCTGTACCTCCACTGCAGGAAGTGAGTGTCCCCTGTGCTAAATGTTTGTCTGGGGCGAGCCAGCCACCACCACCTTCAGAGGTCATGGTTTGGAAGATGGCAGGACCTCTCTTTTTAACACCACTTCTTAGTGATTGTTACTGGTACAGACTGTATTCAGTTCCAAGGCTAGTTTACACTTACACGTTTTGTTATTAAGCTTGTGCCAGTATCACTCTCAGCTGTGTAACACTTAGCCTCATTGTCGACTCCTACTGTTATTTCTCCATAGACAGCAGCTATAATTCTGCTTCTACTAGTTTCCAACCCCCTGACGACTCTCCACAGACCTCGCCTGAGCCAGGTAACACTCAGTCACTCCTCCCTTTGGCACCGGCAGCTTCCCGAACTCGGTCCCTCACAAAAGCAGTATCCCTTACCTGAGAAATGAACGCATGTGTCTGCTTCCAGCAGCCTGCTCTGAGCATACCGCAGTGGTGGTCTCCTACCAGGACCCAGCCGGACCCGGCCCCCTGGGCCACTGGAGGCGACGGGAGGCCGGCAGGGTTGACATTCGGCTCCGGCCCCTGACTACGGGAGCCCCTCCCAAGGAGCGACCGCACTCGCTGGCCGACTTCCAGACCTATAGGGACACCAAGATGTTGGTGGCCAGGTTTCTGGAGCATTCCAGCTGTAACCTCCCACCCGAAGTGCAGCAGGTGGTTGACAGCATCAAGTTCGTCATCAAGTCTGAGGAGAGGCATATGGAGGAGGCCGTGTTCAGTGCCGACGTCATCGGCCGGGTGAGGCCACGGCCATCCGCCTCACTGCGCATCCGGCTGCGCAGCGAGAGGCTGACTGACAGCCTGTTTATTATCTCCCCAGGCGATGAGGCAAACCCACAGATGCTCTCGTGGTCCCAGCAAGCGGCACTGCGATGACCTGCACCTGCACAGCTGTGGCGCGCTCAGCTCACCGTCCCTGCGGCGGCCCCGTCTGGGCCCCTGGGCCCCCGCCCCCTCCGCCACAATGGGTGCCTTGCCGTCTGACCGCCCTCAGCGGCCTGTCAGCATGTGTCGAGAGACCATCCTCTGACCCGCCACCAGTCACAGATCGACCCCCCCAGCAAAAAAAACCCTACGATCTGACAGTGTGCGACAACTGCCCCCCCCCCCCTCAGCAGCGGAAACGCGGGTCTCTCGAGCTGGTGACTAGCGAGTTACGAACAACAAATAATCTACCACTCACAAACATCCAAAAGTGCCCCTGTGGGGGGGCGCTGCGCCTTTACTACTCTAACTAAAAACACAGAGAATAACAAGATCAAGGGACTTTTTAAGCTAACCTAACAGGGAAGGTGTAGAATTTTATACAAAAATAAAAAAATAAATAAACATTTTTTACTCATCTGTGAATGTCCTTAACAAAAGGGATGTGGCCCGGTTCCCTCCGAGATATAGAGGTCCAGTTTGCAGGCTGGAGCCACCGGACATCAGTTATTTATTTTAACCACAGTGTGTTGCAGTTCTTACTTAGTGTTATAATAAAAATGTTTTTACCTCTTTGTGTGGCGCTAATCTATATTCTTTTACGCAAGACTATAAAATGGCATGTTCCATTTCCATAAAATTGATTTTTAAATTAATGCTGAGTTTTATAAAATACATTTTAGTGGACCTTTGTAAATAAGCACTGCAGGTATTTTTGAAATAAGATACACTTTATCATTGTACTTTTGTTCCACTGTTATGTATCCGAGGGCCTGGACTCCAGTGAAAGGATTACAGCAGGGATGCCCAGAGCTGGTACTGGCAAACCTTGGTGCAGGAATGAGGTGTCACCTGTTTTTGGGAGTTTGGGTGTTTGGTAGGCGCACTCTGCTGTTGTCAGTAGCAGATCTTGTGCAGGCTGCACCCGATCTGTCTGGAAGATGGATGGATGGCCTTCGATTCCCCGCTGAGTTTTATCAAAGATCTGAACAGTGCTTGATATGTGTGGCCATATGAGAAAGTGTATCAACTTGGGAATTATATTATATATTGAAGCTTTTTTATTGCCTTTAACGTATACTAACTTACTACAGCACCCCAAGAGTCGAGATAAGTTAAATAAGTCATGGATGAGATGTTGATACACATCTGCTAAAAGGTGATTTAGCACAAAAAAGGAATTTCATGCTATAAATCACATTGAATAGTATTGAATAGTGTCACATATTTTAAAAGTCCTGTGTCAATAGTATTCACTGGACATGGAATACATATGGTCCACCACTACAGGCACTCATTCACACAAACCTTCCAGGCACATTGTATGGGTGAAGATCTCACCAAAATTGTTGCAGTGCTGTTTAGTAGCAGCGAAAGGAACGGTCACTGCAGAAGTCATTTGACTTTGTGAACACGATAACTCAATAAGTACTTGATGGATCTTATTAGCACTTCACAAAACATGTGAATGAAGCTCTACACCTGATTTCATTTTCAGACAATGCACACCAAAATTAAAGCAACAGGAAGACAAAAGAAAGGGCAGCTGCAGTAGACACTTGTGAAGACAGTAACTCTAAAATTATTTGATGAATCTTTATCAACATTATATAGGTGAGGATCTGGATCCTATTTAATTCTGAGACAAATCACATAAAAATGGAGAGCGTGTGTGGGGTCAAGTCAACTGCTTTATTTGTCACATGTACACAGGGTGTACAGTGAAATGCAGATGTACACGCAGAATATACAGTGTGTGCATATACAATTTACAAAAAAAATTAAAAGGAAAAAATATATATACACTGCTCAAAAAAATAAAGGGAACACTTAAACAACACAATGTAACTCCAAGTCAATCACACTTCTGTGAAATCAAACTGTCCACTTAGGAAGC
>JAAGVU020000019.1:14192944-14220345 GCA_011763525.2 Mormyrus iriodes
TAATAAGAATATTTCATTCATTCAGATCTAGGATGTCTTATTTTTGTGTTCCCTTTATTTTTTTGAGCAGTGTATATACAAACAAATTTATGTGGTCATATACATGCCATATATATACACAAGCACAAACTTGGCACAAAACATATAGTGCATGGAATATATAAATGTAACTATCAATATATTTCCAGGTTATGTAAATATGTATATGGAATATAGCATGATCAGCATTTGTACATTATGGAATGTGCCATAGACTAGGAACATACAATTCAATTATCCAGTAGGCAAATGATGGCCCATCGAGTTAATTATAAATATATGATGTGCTAGAAACCAAATGAAATACAGACAGAATTTGTAGAGGGGGACGAGGAGGAGTCACCTTGGTATTTAGGTAGGTGTCTGTTTGTGAGCCCTCCCTGAGGACTTCCTAAGTCTTTCTGTTCTTGATTTGAGGCATGATACCTTCCAGACCTCAGCAATTCAAACAGGTTGAAGAAGGTGCAAGAACAGTCTCTCATGATCCTGGCTGCCTTGGCAGTGCACCTTTTTGTGAAAAGGTCTGGCTGGTGGGGCAAGGATATTCCCATGAGTGCTCAGGTGAGCACGTGATTCTCTGTGTGGTCTTTTTTGGAGCTGATTCCAAACTAGGCAATGATGTCACCTATTAATATGCTTTCGACAGTCACGTGGTAAAAGGTCTTAAGGACACTTTGAATATCTTCAGTGGTCCAAGGTGACAGAGGCACTGCTTTGCCTTCCTCACCACGGCATCAGTAAAACTGGTCCATGTTGGTCAAACCTGAGGGAGATTCACAGGTATTTATGTGGGAAGAATAGGGATTAGATGAGGGGAAGGGTGGCCGGGGAATACATTGTTGTCATTCTGGAAATATCACGTGCCACAGAGGAGTGTTCTTTTAACAGTCTTTTTCTGACATGATGCAGAGATCAATTGAACAAAGTTAGAATACTCAGTCAGCAAAGACACAGATTTAAGATGCATTCTTGAAAACTCCCCAAATACGAGTTTGAGGTTGTATGTCCTTAAATATTGTTGTTTTTAGAATGTTTTTGTATTGTTCTGCAGTTGTTTATGCAGTTGAACCAGATTTGCAGGTATAGATGTGCCAAGGAATAAAGGTGATGCAATAGGTCATACCTTTTTCAATTATCATATTGGTCAAGCTCAATTGGTTCACTGAACTCTTGTAGATCAGATCCCAAAGTTGATGTTATTCCAGTTCTCACAAACAGCCTAGGGTGGTACAGTGAGTAGCCCTATTAGTTTACCCTTTCAAGACCGTGGGGGAGGGGGGGGTGTTCCTAGCATGGCTCAGTGTGTGTAGAGTTTGCATGTTCTCCCTAATGTTGCACAGGGTTCATAAGGACCAAATCACCCTAATTACCAGATCAAATGGAAACTCCCATTGTCATCACTCAGTCTCATAGATATTAAAATTTGTGGAAAAACTACATCAGTGACTTTTTCAGAACCAACTAAAGATCCACTGGGTGACAGTTATAACAACTCGGAAATAAACCGAAAAGTACAGTATTTCTGTGACATGTGTCAATGTTAGCAGTGTATGTTTATGTAGTTCTTTCAACAATTACAAAGTGCTATCAATTTATAGACCTCGATTTAAAGTTGAGGTATTAAAACCAGGTAGGTATTAATCAAAAATGTCAATTATAAAAAACAAATATACCAAACACTGGAAAACCTTCCTGTATGTAGTCAATGAATACCTTTTAAAAACAACAACAACAACAACAACAATAATAACAATCATAATAATAATAATGAATTTGTGATTCTGACACTTTGCAAAAATTTGAAAAGTCGTAATTTGAAAGTTAAATGCTTTTCAGCTCAGCCGGTTACACCTGAATTATTTTACAACGGAATGTGTACCAGACTGACCGCCTTTTCATAAAAGGTCACGGAAGTGGAGCTCGAATTATGCCCTCCTTCAGCTCCATCCTAAACGGGGTATGTGGCAGTTACCGGCTTGCCTACGAACACGGAACTTGAAATCCCCTTCGCTCAATAGAAGCCCGAAATGTCCCGCCCATAAGGACGCTTCTCCAATCCACTTCCTCTCCTGGGCGGGACCTCCGTATCTGCCCAATCGCACGAGCCTGCGCTGCCAGAGCGTGCCCATTTATTGGATGTGTCGGTTGCTCGTTACGCCGAATCGAATGTAATACGGAGACAGATGTTGGATGCAAATTTGAGGTCTGGGTTTAGGGTAGCGTATTTAATGGTAAAACCTACAAAACAAAATTGGAAGTTGCGTCTGCTTTTAGCGTCTCCAGTGTATACCGGTCTTGTATGACATTACTGGAGTTAAAAATATCCACGGAGAATTAGAAAGTGTGGAGTGCCGAAACTCGGCGCGTAGTTCGGGACGTTGGTGGAGACGCGTCTTTAGTTATATGTTAACTATCGCCTGTTTGCCAGTACTTCGCTTGCTCTGATCCCTGGGGAAATTACTTCTGTCTGGAAAAGGAGATGCGGGTTTTTGCGTCGATGCCTTGTCCGCCAGCTGCCGAATTAGTGATTTTTGTTTCTGCAGAAGTTGCACTGATTTCAGGAGCCGTTTGTGCACTTTGCTGAAGTTGGCCCCCCGCGCGCCTGGCCTTGTGCCGTTTGCATGGTTACGCGGACGGAAAGCGCGCCTGAGGTTATATCCAGACTTAATATCCAGAAAGCTGACGGGACTCCGGGTTTTATTATTATTATTATTATTATTATTATTATTATTATTATTATTATTATTTTGAGAGCAAACAATAGCGGGAACGCCGTTCGCCAACTGTGCGGAAGAGGAACGCGGCGTTAGCGTCCAGTTTGGCGGGCAGATGTTAATTAAAATGGAAGATGACAGCTAGTAGTTTATAGTGAACTTGCTGGATCGCCAAGTGTGTAGGGAGATCACGGGGAAATCTACTGCTTTCGGCTGCCGTCTGACTCCCGGCCGCGCCGTCGGATGATGGGCTTCAGTGCCAGCCGCCGGGGGGGCCGCCTCCCGTCCTTCGCCATCGTCGCCCTGGCCGTCCTCGTCCTCTTCATCTCCTTCAACTACTGGGACGTGTCGAGCCAGCGCGGCCGCCTGCTGGACGAGCTGGCGGAGGCCCAGGCGCAGGCGAAGCGCACGGACGCGGCGCGCAGCCGGCTGGAGAAGCGCGGCTCGGAGCTGATGGCGCAGGTGGAGGCGCAGCGGAAGGAGATCGATAGGAAGGAGGGCGAGGAGGGCGCGCTGCGCGGCAGCATGCAGGTTCTGGAGGGGCAGGTCAAGAAGTGCAATGATGAGAAGGTGAGAGATGTCAAGTACTGCCGTGGGTTGAAACTGTAGTAATGCATTGATACTGGCGAGCGGCCTGCGCTTCCCAAAAGATCTCGAGAGGAGAACCTGTGGCTGTGAACTTAATGGCGCTGCATCACTTGATACTTTGTCGATAGCAATACTTCCCGATGTATTTAAATGTGATGAAAGCTGCATGTCCCGGATCCGCGCCGGGAGGGGCACGCCCGACGACCTTTGCATTCAAAGCAATGTTTGACGTGTGGGATGGGTAAAGTTGACAAAGGTGTCCAGGAGATGCAGGGTTTGCCGTGGGGACGTCATCAGCCGCTGCAGCCTGTGCACAGCTAAGCGGGAGGCCCCGTGCGGACCTGGAGACGTTTCCAGATCCAAGCACCTGTCCCCCTACAAGTGACCATCGACACCCCCTCCCTTATAGACTGCTCCCTGTTAAAAACTCAACAATCTTACCAAATCAGTTAGTTTAAAAATATATAACCATCACGTCAACATCTGTGGCAGCCTGTATCCACACCAGGAAGGTGGCTAGCTGTGTTTCGCCAGGCAGACTCCAGCCTACCCTTCTAACTTAAAAACGTCCACACCCAGCATTTACATACGCGACTTTGGCTGGCACCCTTAGGGGTGTGCAGTCCTCCATCTCTCCAGACCACTCAGAGTTTTCAGTCTGGGAAAAATAGCCCATTCTTCCCCAGTTTCTTAGTAAATCAATAGTCCTCCTGGACTTGCAGCCCAGTTTGAGGTTGTGCCTTACTACCAACTTGGAGCCTTTCTCTGTATCACTGTCTGCCAGATTCTGTTTCCTTCTATTGCATCTCGGCCAGCAGCAAGTAGTCATGGAGGCAGGAGGGCCTGTTATTCACACGGCCATTTCTGAGAGCTGGGAATTATGTGTGGTTTATAATGTCTCCAACACGGTTATGACTGCTGACGCCATCCCCACTCACTCTCCAAGGCTTCCCGGCTAAGCATATGACCTCAATTAGCGATAGATTCTGAAAACCGAGGGATACGGTTCAGAGAATGAGTCAGAACTGGTATCCCAATGAACACCCCTCAGTATAAAATCGACAAAGCGTTTGACACTGTTAGTAAGGTTGCTTGTACAAGTGACACTTATTTTCTGTATGCCCCCCCACCTTCGTTTCTGTTGTGGTTTGTTTTTTCACTTCAACCCATTTTGGGCAGTCCACAGCTTTTCACTGCAGAATGTTTATGTTTATTGCTCTAATTGAACTAATTTAGTCTAAAACGATTCTATTATCAGTTTTAAAGTGATTTGAATTTCATTCAAACCTCTTCATTTCTCTGTCCCCCTTAAATCGGCATCAGTGTGATCTTTATACTTGAAGAGTGCGTGTTTCTCTTTGCATGGGAACCAGCTCCCGTTCTGAAAGTAGGACACTCCTGGCCGCGGAGGATCTATGGCAAGGTGGACAGGGAATTTGTCTGGATAGTATTTGCTCCTGTGAGCATCTCACTTCCTCTTTCTCCCTCAGATGAAAATGCAGAGCGACTCTCTCTCACAAGTATCAGAGATCCAGCGGCTTAAAGGTAAGAGCATCGTAGAAAGCCGGCTTTTATTTAGACAAAATGTAACACTTGTATTCTTGAGCCAGGAAGGAAATGCAGCCCCAGCACCTGTTATACCCTCATTAAAATTAGCCATGGTACCCTGGATAACAATTCTCTGTTCTGTTAAGGGAATTAGTTTTGTGTGGTGGTTGCGTTTCTGTTGTCGAACCTAGATATAATGGCATATTTAGCTTGTGTCAGTCCTGTGGCATTTCTGTTTCACCTATGGACATGAGCGTCACTGTCAGTACTTTTCTCGCCAGTTTCCAGTGAGTGTTTTGTGAAGCTCTTGACTGCTCTACCCTATTCCCACAGCGAGAGGAGCGTAGGGAGGGCCCCCGTTTGTAATATCACACCCTTTTGCTCTGATAAGTGGGGAAAGGAAACATGGAGAGTAGTGTAATGGTGTGTTTGTGACAAAGCAACATCACTTTCTTTGTGCTAAATAAGCAAGTGAATGTGCTTCTTGGATTGTAAAGTGAACACTGGTTTAAAAGGCATAGGCTTGTTTGTGGTTATGTAGAATGTAAGGAGGATTTCGAGGAATGGATGTGGCAGCCTTGGCAATAAGGAGTGTATAGGATGCTAATAGAGCTGTCCGACCATCGGCGCAGAACCAGTTTAGTCACAATATCTTGTCGGGAGTCAGTATTACCTTTGGAATGTATTTTTTTTTTTTTTTTTTTTGAATGTGGCTTTTGGCTACAGAGCAGCTCAAGGAGCTGAAGGATGAATACATGAAACAGGAGGGGCTGCTGCAGGAGCTCAAGAAGAATAGGACCTCCATGGAGAAGAAACTCGAGTTGGAGAGGTTGGTGGAAAGCAGACATCCACTGCGTGTGTCACGGTGTTGGGGAAACGGCCCTCGCAGTCTGCGCGGCAGCATTGTTAACCAGGGTTTATCTGACCTGCCCATGTATGCTTTTCCACGTGGCAGTTTGCAGTGCAAGCAGAAGATCAACCAGCTGAATGACGAGTATTTGCAGAAGCAGAGAATCCTGGAGGAAGAGGCCTTTCGGTTGAGAAAGGTGATGGTGGGAACTGACAAGATTGATGATCTCCGTAACCTCTCTGCCGAGCACCTCTGCCTTAGAAGAGAAATTAATATGCCCATAGTTTTAATCCACAGCACTTTTCTCTAGTAATGGAAATGAGCGGAAGCGACCCCTAAACTTGTTTCCCAAGTTTGGTGTCTGCAGTGTAGGAAAGTTCTACAACTTCTTAAAAATTATTCGTGGGAAATTTTTGCCCCCTAGTGGCTGACAGTGATTCCTGCGTGTTCTGGTGAGTTTGATTTAAGGCAGTGATGTGTGGTTAAGTATGATGGTCCCTTTGTGAGAATAGAGGCCTTTGATTAACATGTCTGTCTGAAAGGATTTCCCCCCGGTCCATTTGTTTGTGTCCCTGTTTTCCCCCTGAAAAGTTTACTGAAATGGTTTTTCTTTTAACAAAATGTTTTCAGCTGAGACCCCACCCCTTTTAATCAAATCGCTTGAAGGCCCTTAAATGAGGAATCACATTTTTGCCATACGCAGATCAAAATGTCATCTGACGCTCAAGAATAATGGCAGACAACTATAGTGAACTAGGTGTACTGCTTGATAGATGCCGGGGGGGGGTTGGCTGTTTTTGACCGGCCCGAGTTTACTTTCTGCAGAACCTGCCACAAAATCGAGCCGTGGCAACCATAAACAAGGCAGACGGAGACTCCCCCAAGCTGAGTGTGTACCACCCGGACATCCCCGACACTAAAGGTAATGTTCACTTGTAAGTTTTACTGCATTGTATGAATCGTTCTTCGACGCACACACTGCTGGGCCGTTGATGTACTTCTGCTGCTGACATGCTGCCTCCTTGTGTGTGTGGCGCCCCCCCCCCCAGGAGTCACCCTCTCCTTGTACCCCAAAGAGCTCAGCAAACTCGCCGTTGACGCTGGTGTACCAGGTGCGGAGGACAGCGACCTTGGAAAAGCGAGAGATGCCCCATTTGGTAAGGAGCTGCTCAGAAGTAGCTGAGAGCGTTACTCCTGCGCATTGGCTGGCTGATGGCAGCATTGGGTCTGTGCTCTGCAGCAGTGAGGAAGCCGGCCATTACGTGGAAGCAGGTACAGCAAGTGGGCGACGGGCCAGCGAAAGAGCTGGGCCATGCTGACACTTTGGGGAGCAAGGTGAAGCTTGAGACAGAGATGGAGAGAGTGGCTGCGGGTGCTGGCGATGGGGTCAACGACGTCCCCCAGGACCAGGGCCCCATGGGGGGCAAGCATGCAGACGTTCAGGCAGGACCGCAAGGACAGCTACCCGGTGAGATGATGCCCAGACCAGCTTCTGTGGTGTTTTCCCCGCTCATTGCCAGGTTTTCTTCCTGGTAGCACTGCTGTGGCTGACCTGGGTGCTTCACCCAGTGAATATGTATTTTACTGCACACCTAAATAATGGTTTTCCTTGACGCCACTGAAAGTAAGCTAGTAAGCTATTCTGCTATTTCTTCCTGTTTATATTGCAGTTTATGTAAAAGGCAGTGAAGTGGGTTAGATATGTAGGAAGAACTAACTCACTGAAAAACACTTTAACAGCCATGTTAATATAAATTGGCATGTACTGTGTCGCCCTGTTAATTCAGCAGTTATTCAGAACCAACTGAATTACATATTCATCTAAACGCCTGTATTCGGCAGCCTCGGATGAGCCCCCATTGAAATGTACCAGAGTTAGTAGCACTCTGTCTTATTCTGGGTGCAGTTCAGCTTAGAGCAGCGCACTCTGATATGAAGGGAACAGTGATCCATAAGTAACTGGAGGAGATCCAGCCAGGGCTCAGATTGAATGTGTGCCTGCTTGCACCTCCTGCTGATTCAGCAGCCCTCTGGCTGTCTGTCTTCACCTAGCCCTCCACTCCAGAAATGTCCCTGTGTTCCAAACCCTTCTTCAGACTCTCAGTCCTTGTGCTCCCATCCAAAATAACTTCCAGAGCTTGTTTATAAAGCTGGGCATTTACCCTTGCCTGCCTGCCAGCCATGTCGTGCCAATAGTCACTTGTAGCTGTGTCCTTGTCCTTGGCCCAGCCCCAGATAGGATGAAGGTTGCCGCACTTGATGACAAAAGAGAGGGCCTCCAGGTGGCCCCAAACCCAGCCCAAGCCTTAGTCAAGCCCATGGAGAACGAGGCTGCCAGGAACCCCCATCCTGTGCAGATCCTGGGTGAGTATGACCATCACATGGTCGTGGTGCTGCTTGCTGAGCTCGAGCCGCTTGCCTGCTTTAATGATTATGATCTCTCACAGGCCCACAGCGGTCGTCTTCTCCATTGCATTTATGTAGGACCTGACTCTTCTAGCATTTCGCAGAGCCCAGTTCAAGGACCTTTTAGCTGTGCTGTTTAACTTGCTAAGTTCTTAAAACATGAGTTCTCCTTGGAGTAGCTCAGAAAGGTGCATGGCTAATGTTTCCTGCCCTGTAAGTTTCACTGTGTCCCACATTTTGTTTGAAGTCCACAATTAATTGGTGTTTCTTGGCTTGTCAGTCTGTCTGCATTTCCTCCTCTATAGTTTTTTGTGTGACCCAAATGGCATCAGTAGATGGAGCGGCATGAGAGTCAGGATGTGTTCGCTGATCCATCCCTCCACCCTCTTCCCCCCCACATTAGATGAAGGCCAGCATGCTGTAGATGGCGGGCGGCACCAAGCTGTGGATATACTGTGAACTGCTGCAGGAAACCAAACGCTTTGGTGAGAACCGTGAAGTATCATTCAAATATAGATTAGCGAATCATTTTTGAGTAGTCCTTTGCATTAAAGAATATGAAAGATGTCATGTACATTTTGAAGAAATTGTATGGATTATACTGTTCTGTAAAATTTCCAGAAAAACCTTTTGTCTTGTACTGCAAATATGAGATGTAACACATTATATGATTCAAACACTGCTGTACTACCATGTACAAATGCTTAGATGCATTATTTCTCAAAACTTCAATGTGTGTCATCTGTCATTAACATTATATCCTGGTAACTCATCTTTTGCAGGAAATGAAGTATCCTCACTTAGTTGGTTTCAGAAACGGGAATTCCAAGCAGTAAACATTCTGTGCCAGTTGGTCTCCAGTGACTCACAGAAACTCTCCTTAGCAACAGATAATTAAGATGAAACAGATGGATCCTTTTTATTAATTTTTTTTTTTTATGAATGGACTTCTTCCCAAAAACTGTTTCCTGATAAAGGACTCTACCCGTTGACTCCTTTGCCATCTGGGCTGTAGCCAGTGGTACGTAAACAATGTGAACCGAAGGGGGAGAGCTTTGTGGGGAGTCCCGGAAAGGTGGCGATCACGCCACCTACAGTCCAACTAGGACAGACTTGGTTTAGAGCAGTGTTACCCAGTCCGGTCCTCGTGGACCCACAGACAGTCCACGTTTGCCTGTCTGGCAGGGAGCAAGGAGGGAGCAAAAATGTGGACCCCTGAGGATTGGGTTGGGAAACGCAGGTTTAGGGTAACCTTTTTAAGTTCTTTTTTTTTTCCCATTAAACTGGTGTAATAAATAAATAAGCATTTCTCTGGTGGATTCTATACAGACGTCTCCAGAAAACCTCATTGCTGCTGATTTGCACCAGATTCTCATATGCTACTCTTTGTCACTAAAAAGCCTTTTCTCCTCTAACAAATAGTTTCACTGAAGGATTCAAAACCCCAGATTATTTTGCTGTTAGCTTTTGGTTCAGCAACTGATTTTGCAGGCAGTTTCTTGTATGGGACTTTTTTAAGGGGTCCTTTCTGTGTGTTGTTTTGAGTTGTAATTCAGCTGTGCTCTTTGAATAGGAAGAGCACTTTTGAAATTGTGTGACAAATCAGCAGGTTGCCCCGGGGAATTCTAAAGTGTTTGTGAAGGCCTGTTTGAGGGAGCTGAAGCCAGTTCATCCTGACCATCTTCAGGCTCTGACACTCAGCCACTACTTTGACCTTGGCCTGAGGGCCGTTGTGTGGTTGCCTGTGGCGCTATACACCCTGAATGTCTTGTGCTTGTTCATTAAAGGAAGAATCCAGTGCTTTTGAGGGTCCTTTGTCTTTGTAATGGAAATCGTCCAGTGTGCATTCACATACTTAAAATTATAACAACGGTTGATTGTGGAAACTATAGGCAAGACATCATCTCAAGCACTCTTGTAGACAAATTTGCCAATTTCGTGTGACCCAGGAATGTTTCCTACTGGATGATCGTTGTATTTCCTCTGCTTTTGACATTGTATCAGACAGACAAATCGCAGCAATACAACTATATGGATATAGATAGATATACTTTGTTAATCCCAAAGGAAATTTGGGCATCTGGTAGCTGAAAAACACAATGATAGTTGCAATAATACACAGTAACAAAATAAAGCACACGTATTGCAGACCTAGAGGCTGTGTATGTGGATGCAGTGCAGGGGTGAGGACCTTGGAGAAGCTGTTCAGGTCAGTGATTATGAGTGCCTGGATAGTAATGATTACTACTATACATAACTGAAAATATCATTTAAAAATATAAATGTATAAAGTATATGTATACAGTCTGCATACTATAATGTTTATAATATAAAAAGTAAATATATGAAATATAGCTATATACATGAATACTCTGAAATATACATACTCTGTAAAATATTTAGAATTTATATTAAAAACTAATTTTAAATATGGAAGTGAAATGGCTATCCATTATGTGCAAATGTGCTTCTGTGGATTACAGAGGGAACACAGGCAGCCTCATGCCTAAAAGTCCAATACACTATAATGTTTGTGTGACTAGCTAAACTCCATGAATGCACGGGCTACTTTTTTTTTTTTAATGAGAATGGACGTACCGTTTTACAGGATTGCGGCTGATGTCAGCCACCAAGCGTGTGGAGTCCTTGATGAAGCAAACTGCCATTTCCCATATACCAAAGTAAACCCTTTCATTCATTTCCATGTGGAACAAAATGTGGTGTGGCAATCTATTTGGGGAGTTTATATGTGGGATGGCATACGGTTAATGTTATCTAGTCTCCTGGGCAGCAGCTTTCCAGTAAAGGGAAATCCACCAAAACTCATGAATGTCTCACACTGTTTCCATGTTTACTGTAGTATAATGTGACCAAATACTACTTTGTGCTCCTTGTAATGAAATGAGCATTTCCAGTGGATTAAGGCCAGCTGGTGACACTTTCATATGTTTTCCAGGCGGCTGTCCCGTTACAGCACAAAAGATTTATGGGAAATTACAGACTAGGAGCCCGAAGACTTTGTGGGGCTTCTGTTAAGCATAAATATCAAGATATATAATGTGTTAAAATTGTCTGGTGAGGAATCGAGTAAATCCAGTGTTGCATGTGACTCCCCTTTGAAGGGCAGCAGTAGGTGCTAAAGCCACTTGTGTCTGGTGTTTCAGGCAAATCTTGCAGACAAGCAGCATTGTAGTTCAATTAAGACATGCATCTTGTTAAAAAGGAGTACTGGCACTTTTCACATTTCTTCATTTTATAGTGAAAGTGTTGTGATTGCTCAGAAACATAAAGGAAAGGAAGGTCAGAGTTCTTGCTCACAGGTGCACAATTCACCTGCTCACCCTCCCTTAGCCTTATGTCTGTTGGGCCCATTTAAAATGTTGCTTCAGTGTGTAAAACTGATTTCAACGCCAGTTAACAGACACGTGTTTAAAGCTTATAGTGTAGATAATTATGATTTCAGGCCGGTGTCCGCACAGTTTTGACTGGTGCTGAAGATCTAATATTACAGTGTAGCTACTGTTTCATATTCAAAGTGGAAATCACATAAATCGTGCAAAACACTTGAAACCTTTTGGAAATTCTGCTATGACTCTATTAGAAATGTAAACTTCAGCTCCTAGGGTCAGCACTCCTGAGTACAACGGTCTGTGTTTGCAAAGGCTGTTTGTAACAAGCTGAACTGAAAATAAAAATACATTGTGTTCGTCTAATTCGCTTACTTCGAATGCAAAAAGATCGCATATGGCACCGATTTATCCAGGCGTCGCAAGGACAGATCTGCCGGTGAATTATTCTGCCTTTTCAAAGTATGTTTTAAACGAGGATCTTCTGGCTTCTACCGAAGGTTTGGCCGTGATGGTTGGTTTTGTATTACCTCGTCGAGAAATTTAGTATCTATTCTGCATTATGAGGTGAACTGAGCCCGCTGAATCTTAGGGGGCGTCAATCAATCAATCAATCAGACTTCATTTATATAGCACTTTTCCTACAAACACAATGCAACACAAAGTGCTTCACATATTAAAAAATGGCGTCCCAGCCATTCTGTGACTTATTGAATGCCGGATTTCACAAATTCGATGTGAACGTTAATAACCAATCGTCATTACTCAATGGCGCAATACTTTGCAAGCCAAATCTGATCAATGCGCATATGGTCTGGTGGCAGTCCCACGCTACCAAGGACTAAGATCCGGAACGCTTTCTTCTGCTGCATAGATAAGACTGTTTTCCTCGTTAAAGCGTTACGCGAATTTAACGATTTTTACGTTTATACTCTCGTGGAGGTTTTGTTTTCATTTTAACTGTAAAATTGGACTTGGGTACCGTTAAATGGATTTTACACGTTTTTGGATTTCTGAATAAAAATGATAAATAGAAACACATTTCATGAATCATATGTGTCGGGGTAAACTTGAAAAAATTACGAAAATAGATGTCAAATTTAAAAATGTATCTCAGTTCTGCAGCACTGATACTCTACCATCTGGATCTTTCATAACACATTGCCATGGCGACCACTATTTTCCCCCATTCATTTCCACTGTGTATTGACTACTAGCGAAATCCTCGTATATGTGAACATTACCTGGATCCTTGTCTTTAGCTTGCATTGTGTATTTTAGTACAAGACAAATAGATAATATAAGCAATGCTCGATGAAAAAAAATGTACAAAAAGACAAAGCATGTAGGAGTTTGCATATTATGCCTATACTTGAAAATATTACCATATACGTAACTAGCATGGAAATGCCTATCTTTCGAAATGATGCAATGTTTTACGGTGCTGGCTTATAGGTGACCGTGATACCTGCGGACAGTCCTACAATTCTGCTATACTCCACTATGTAAATCAATGAAATGCTGATGTTAAGAATGACACTCATAGAAACGTGTCGTGCCTTAACATCCAAGCAGACCAACCCACTTTCGATTTTCACATTTAAAGAATTTAAATTTGTTCTAATCAATGACATGAGCAACACAACGCCCCACCGAGCTACGTCACATGCTCCATGTTGTTTTGTTTGTATAGGCAGGGGGCGCGCGGCAAGGGTCCGCGTGCACGCGCGCGTGAGTGCGCGTTCCCTCTTCATCCGGGTCTCTGCCGTCCACAGACAGTAAGGAGGCGGGAAATGGCGTCCGGAGGTGCCGCGGAAAGCTGGTTGCACACTCCAGGAATATAACCCACCAGAGGCGCTAAAAGACGGCGGCCGACTCCGCTGTGGTCCCCGGCGTTCAGACAAGCACAGCCGCCTCGGCGAGAAGACATCGCTTCTTTCGGCAAGTACGTCCGGAGGGAGATTAGCGCCGCTCTCGGTGTGAGGGAATGCGGCTGTCGTAGAAATAAATATTTACCAGCGTAACGGCGCTGGCGGCGGATTGGTGATCGGCTAGTACGCGCTGCCTGTGTCTCATAAATGTCGGCATGGTTCGGAGTGACTCCGGACCCCCGACACATGCCGCTTGGATCAGGGAAAAGCTCTTGGCAGTGTCTTTTAATGTATATACACACAGACACCAGTGTCAGTCGTATTTGCCACCAGCCTGCCGTCCAAATGTATTGGTCCTCCACTGAACCGAATACCACTCTCATTTTAACAGAACTGCAATTAATTAAAATGTGATACGCCGTTAAAAATACTTAGTCCCCAGAACTAGTTAACAGATGCTGGTCGGCTGGGTAGTAAGGTGCTCGGGAACTTCTGTACTGCCGTTTTCTGAGAAGCTGAAAACTTGACTGTCGGCTGGCCGTGGTCGCTTTTGTCGGCTGTGTGAGTCCGGAACCTCGACGTACGCGCTCGCCTTAACCCTGAGGATCACCGCGGCTGGGTAAAAACACAGCCTTCTTAGGCCGTGGCCTTGTTTTCCACCTCCCGCCCCGGGCTTGAGTACAGTCACGCCGGATTCCCCTACCCCCCCCTCCCCGCCCCTCTCACTTCTCGGGCTGGTAGCTAAATCTGCGGAAACAGGCTAACGCTAGTGTACCGACTTCGGGGATTACGGCGCCCTTAGGGCTGGGAAGTGCGGCCAGACGGGGGTGTGGGCACTCTCACGCCGGAGATCGCCAAGCTGTCTGCCTTACAGTGAAGTCTGATTTATCCCCGTGGTTGATATTTGTCACCGTGAACAGTCGTCCTGCTCGAAACGCTTCGTGGGGTTCCAGCCTTCGTGCCGCTTTATTATACAGGGGGGCGTTGCTCTTTGTCTCAGCTTGCTCACACTTCCACTGAAATCACCATATGAAGGAGTGTTTATCTTGGAAATCTTATTTTTCCCCGAGATCTTGCCGATTCCAACCCTGTGATTTTTGTGCGTAGCGCATAAATGTGACAGCTGCCGGCCAGCTTGTACCTATCCGCACCGGTACCACGCAGACAGGTATGCGGGGCAGCGTGGCCGCTCCATAAATAATTGTAACAGCAGTTCAGGTCACGATGCATGATTTAAAACTTCAAGATACACAGCAGCCTTTTTGCGGCCAAGCTGCTGTAAGATAGTTTGGGATCAGTTTTATTAAACTAGACCTTTGCGTCGGCACAGATGGAGAGAAAAGTCACCTTTACTGACGAGTCAAACTTAAAAACTTGGTGGTGGGGAGATGTCTGTTTCACTCACTTCATTCGTAGAATTTTATTTAATTGGCCAAAGAACTTTCAGTATTATAATGTTTTGCTGGACATTGACTGAGAAGTCTTAAATCAGCATGAGAACTTTGGTATTTTTAAGTTTTCAAAGGTCAGTGCAGAGAGTACCCCTCTGGTAAAATTGGACAGATCAATGTTTTGTGAACTTTTGGTCACACCACTGTTGCAAGAGCAGTATCTGGTGTGAGCCTACCATCTCTCTCTGGTGAATTGATGAGGCCTGTGACAACTATTTAAAAAATGAATACGTGTCCCCAAGGCTGCAGTGAAATGTGAGTGTTAGGATGTAATTTACAGTGTGTTTTAGCTAAAAATTGAAATGTGGCTGTCTATAACTTGGTTGTTTAGAAGTCTGCTGTAAATTATGTTTTTCTGTGTTACCACCGATTTGGTATGGCTCTCCTGAAAAGAAATTATTCTCCAGAATTGTACTTAAGAATGCCTATTTGCATGTACCATGCAAATGTTATTTAATAGTTGACCTTCTGCTTTCATTACTTGTCTGCAGCCTATAGCTCTTGTTTAAGGTTGACCTCCTTTTGATGCAATTTGAAGTTGGTGAATA
The DNA here is from genome assembly GCA_011763525.2 of Mormyrus iriodes. Classification (NCBI taxonomy): domain Eukaryota; kingdom Metazoa; phylum Chordata; class Actinopteri; order Osteoglossiformes; family Mormyridae; genus Mormyrus; species Mormyrus iriodes. Next base: position 14,208,307 of record JAAGVU020000019.1, read on the forward strand.
TTTGTGTTTCTGAATCTTAAATGTCACCTCAGCTTATAGTGTGTTGTCAGTGTCCCCTCTGTGACAGGTGGGTGTCAGACAGTTATCAGGTAGATGAGCTTGTTCTGGGAGATGGTAAATGTGTCTCCCTCCATTCTGGGGAAAGCTGGGGTCTCTTAATCTATAGCATTTGGAGTGAAATGGCAGTGTGATTCTGTTTTATGTCTTTCTTTTATGGTGGACTGTCTGTTCCTTTAAGTCATGTGTACCGGCCTAATAAGAACTAGTCGTTACTTCTAGTTAATGCAGTAATAACCTAAATCAAGAACCCTTACGTAACATTTTATTTGTTCCCAACAATGGATCTGAGACTTCACTCATGACACTTGTAGTTGTGTTTTGTCCATAATTTATGTATATGTGTATAATATACATTACACCCCAAGACTTGTGTAACTTTGTCAGGTTTAGTGCATTGCCTTCATCACACTGGTTAATAATATAATAGTTCCCTTCAGTCTGATGGGTAATTGTCACATTACAACTGTTTGGATCTTGTGCAGCAACTGTTGCCTTGCCTGAATTAAAAAGCATTTGAGTAATGCAGACTTTCAGAGATTAATCTAAATGTACGCCAGGATTTTATGGGATATGATTTTATGTATACATATTTTCTGTTAAAATGAAAATAATTCCCCTACATGAATGAATTCATAAGGCTCTAAGGCTGTTTTTGGTACATTTCTCCATTATCTGGTTAGCCTCCAAATGATTTCAGGATACTGCTGAATCTCTGCTTTGACTGTAATTAGTCGGCAGGGGAAAGGCTCAGGGGAAAGTATTGCTACTCTTTGTCCACCAAATACCATATAAGAGGAGTGTGTCTGAGGGGGGAATGAGAGAGAGAGAGAGAGTGCGACCGAGTGTGACTGAGGGAGGGGGAGAGTGTCCTCTTTCTACTGTGCATATGCAACAGCTGGTTGTAATTTAAGAAAAACAGATCTGGTGGTGTAACTGGAGGAAGAGAGAACCATCTGAGGGCTCTTCTGTGAACTTAAGCATGTTTTTTTTGTTTCATCACAATAATGAGTTGGGAGTTTGAGTAGCGCGAGGCATGGTAGTGCGTGGCAGTGTATGTTGGGAGCTGTGTATGAGTCATACCTCTTGTCGGTAAAAATAGACAGGGGAAGAGACTCGGAAGGCAACAAAGCTGCTGCCTGCTTCTGCGCTTGGTTTCCCCCTCCCCGTTATTCATGATTGCCTTGTCCTGCGGCCTAATTTGGAGCATGCGGTATTTTGAGGGTGGGCTACCATGGCCTCGCTTGGCCAGAGTTACTGTAAACTGCTTTCCTGTTTTCTCATGGCTGTTCAGTTTGGCCAAATTTGTGTTGATGCGTGTTTTGAGATGATAATGGGTAAACCATGTGGGTTGTGATTAACAGTGGAGATGGTGATAAAATGTGTATGTTGTGCATTAATTCTGCAAATATAATTTGAAATACCATAAATCTGCTCCCTTTACCCAATTTGCAGTGTATTGGTTGAGAATTTGTAATGCATGTTTTAGGCTTTGTCATAGCCCAGGTGATTATCCCCATTTCCCTCCTTATCTTTGGAATAGATCTGAATCCTGGCTTGTTGGTCACCTTGTCCTTAGTTCTGGAAGCTGTGTGTTTTTTCACTCATACTCACACCACTGTCCCTTAGGTCTTAGCCAATCCAGCATACAGTATTCCCAGGCTTCTCCCTACATGATGGCGGTTTTGATTATCATTTGTGTGTGGCCCATGTCTCTGTATTAATGATGTATGTTAATTGCGGGCACTCTGTAGCCGCTATACTAGCTGCATACATCTGTAAAGGTGTGGTAAACTTTTAAACCATATCTTTAGATTCAATCCTGTACTTTTAAAGTACCATGGTCAATAAATGATTCTGCTGAATGCATTCTGGAATATATGGGAAATCTCTTCCTCAAATTTTGTAAGAAAAATCAACTTTGTTAAAAAAAATAAAGTGTAAAAATGATCAGATCTCTGTGGTATGTTTGTCTGTGGCCATACAGACTGGCAATGCTAGTGACTCTCGCAAAGTGGTAAACACTGAGGTTGTAGCAGCTGACTGCCGGTTGTGAATACTGATGTGTACCTTGGGGTTCGCCCCCCCGCTCCCATTGCACAGTCAAATTCAACAAGCCATGTCACTCTCCCAAGTTTACAACTAATACATTTTCCTTTGTTAATAGGCATGTTTGGCAGATGAGAATCGATGAAGGGCCAGTCTCAGCTGTTTATATTGTGAAGAATTATAGTGTATGGTAGGCTTTAATGTATCTGTTGGCTGGGGTAATTCAATCTGCATCTCTAAAGTCCAGTCACATTTATCATCTGGGGGATAATCTCCATGTTACATGTTTTTGCATGCATTAACTTGCAATCTCATTCATTTGCACCCAGGGGCGCTGGAGGGGCACGGATAGGCTGGCAGATTTAGGGGGCCCTGCACTTGACAGGGACCCTCGAAAATGTGAAATTATACATAAAAATTGGGTGGGGGGTGAGGGGCAAGGTGAAGTTTTGTCAGTGGACCTAGAAGTTCTAGCTATAGGCTTGCTCCTGTAGGGCAGTGTATGGTTTATGGTTTCTGATAGGTAGGACTATCGGAAAACTATAAGGTTAGGTTTTTATAAAGGATTCTGGTGTTTTTCTGTAAATGTATAGCTTTATATGTAGATAAAAGTAAACTGTCTCAGCCAGTAGGTGTAATCAATAAGTAAATGTTACTGGGTGTATTTTCCAACACCACCAAATCTGTAGGTCCTGAAATGGCCCTTCATGCTGGAGCTTTCGAAAATTAGTTTTTTTGTTTGTCCCCCCCCCATATCTCCCCAGTTCCTTGGCTGGTTCAGGCTCTCAGGCAACTGTCGATGCTCTGCTGAACGGGCCCATCTTGTTTCCCCACACCTGTTACCCATTTGAAAAGAGAGCCGTCCCCAACGCTGGAATGAGAGAACGGGCAAAATGGTACAAATTCAGTCCATGTGACTCACGACTTGGACCTATAGCTTTGCAACATTTTCTGTCGTCATCTGCTGTAGTGTGAGAGGCAGACAACACTTCATGAAGAGAACTTGCTAGATCTAGCTTAGTGTTAGTGAGGTTCCTGTATGCTGGATACATTCTGGATAAATATCCTAAAGGACAATTTCACTGAGCAAGAGCCAGCAGTGTGCGCACAGGCGATGGAGATGTTTTCACCTTCATTGGCCAGAATGGTGGCCATAGCTGGGCTGTAATGAGGAGGAGAAGGCTGAGGATTATTGCCAGACATTTGGGGCAGTGCCTGTGGATGGAGGCAACGTAGGAGACCTTTCAGATGGAACAAAAGGATGGAATGAGCTTAGCTTTTCATGAGATTTCCCTGTAATACAAATCTGCATTTATGTATGTGATATAAAGCAGAGGTTTTCAATCTTACTTGAATTAGGGACCCCCATGTGAAAACAGCCCAGAGCTAGGGATCCCCTACCACTGTCTGATTTTGGGGGGGCTTTGGGTCCTCTTTGATTTATTTATTTTTGATGAACATAGGCATGTTAGTAATATGCATTGTTATATTTAAGGTCTTTTATCAAAAATGTAATATTAAAGCCTGTTGGACTTTAATAAGGGTTTGTTTAATACAACTGGACCAGTTGATGTTTCGTGTTAAGTTGCAAATGTGAATCAGATGAGCGCCCTCTGTAAAAGATGCATGAACTGGGTGAGAGGACCATGTGCTGAGTGTGTATGGAGAGTTGGTGCGGTGCTCACTGGCTGCTGTCCTGACAGATTCTGCATTTGTCTGAGTGCTCCCAGCCAGTGTTGTTGCGTAAGCCACAGCGGTGGGGGCGGGGCGTGTCCTGTGGTTTCTTTTAGGAATTTTTTTTTTTCCTTTAAAAAAAAAAAATTGGCAGAAACTGATGTATGGGAGAACCTCTTCTATAGCAGGAACCTTTTTGCAAAAAAGAGATGGCAACAACGATTCAGGAAAACTGCTTCAAAGGGGGTTTTTCAGCCATGGCACAACATTACTGTCACCTTCCTGGCGAGTGTTCAGTTAATAATTGTTGTTTTTATGTCATTCACAAAGATTTAAACCACACACTTTCCTCTGTACATTTTAAAAGTTGGAGGACAGTTCTTTGAAGCCTAGATTTCTTTCACCACTGGATTTCTTGTGCTGTTGTTGCTGAAATCTGCATGCTTGATTTTTATTTTTCCAGTTATTGGTTTTAAATAGACTTGTCAGTACTTGCTTTTTCAACTTTTTGTACCGTTTTTTCTTATGTAAGATATCTGTGTGAAGATTTGAGAGACTTAACTGCGCTGTTGCTTTTGTGAACGTGCCGCTGTCTGTACGAATTCTCATACTTTCCTTGCCCACTTTGCCTGTACCTTGAGCTTTAATCTATCTGCTCGTTCTCCTCCCTCCGCCAGTCTTACATGTGACGGTCAATACCATGAGGCTGAGAATGCGTAAGGCTTCTCAGCAGCCAAGCCCTGTACATACGCCCCGTCCATCCCGGACCAAGCGGAGACATTCGGAAGTGGATGTGTGCACACCAACGGGCGGAGGGGCGGTGCAGAAGAGCAATGCCGGGCTCCTCTCTACCATCAAGAAATTCATTCGAGGAAACGCTGTTAAGGTATACAGGCCCGTAATGGCCAGCATGGCCGTGCCTTCTAAGCATAGTTAAAATTTCTGGAAATAAGTCACGTCCAACAAAACTGTGATCTGGGCCCATGTTTCAGAACCGGGTCTACTGTTCTGTTGGGCATGCAGCTGCATGTCTGGGAACTTTAACTAGTTTCTAAGAATAGCCGTGGTTCTTGGATAGCCATGTAGTGCCAGGGTGCGCGATTTGATGGAACCGGTGGGGAGTAATGTGTCGGACTGGGGTCCTGGACAGTAGCTAAGCTAATGGTTAAAGAGCTGCATTTGTGATTGAAAGATTCCAGTTAAATTAGACCCAGTCTTGATAATGTACCCTTGACCAAAAATACATGACCTGAATACCCAGCTGTACGAATGGATAGAGCCAGAAGCTTGTGTGCATGCCTGCGCAAGAACTGTTTAATTGCATATATAGATTTATTCTGCCTTAGTCTTTCTTTCAGTCACATCTTTTTTGTGCCTACTAAAATATGCTGATTTTTAAAATAATTTACATGTGTAGCGACATTGTTTTCACTATAGCAATTCATCTCACATCACATTGTATGCTATGAGAGTGACTGCAGGTCAGTTTTCTCTCTGGGTGTATGGCCTGACTGGGCCTTGGTAGCATGCTGTTCTTTGAAGGGGCTGGTGCTCTTTAACGACGGTCCCTTTCAGTCTGTAGCCTCACATGAGAATTATAACTCTGGAAAAAATGACCTAATGCTGAATGCGAGTGCTCCTGCCCACTGGGAGCCAAAGGAGTACTGACCGTGGGCCCTGTGCTGTCCCTCGAGGTGGAGCTGGAGAACCCAGCCAAGAGGAGCTGCATCGACCGTAACCTGGATGCTGGACTGATCTCGTCCTCGCCGCAGACGCCAGACCCCCTCAGCAGAGGCCCCCCCAGGGTCCGCCGCAGAGGGCCTGTTAACGGAGGTGAGCTTATGGTTCATGGAATAGCTCAGGTGTGTAATTGCACTTATACAAGTAAATATAGACCAGTGTCATGAGCACAAATGGCTTTATCTGTTAGATTTATGCATGTGTAAGACCACAGACTTTCACATTCCCGTAAGAGGAGCCTCTCCAGGGTGGAGATGCATGTGAAACTGAAATATTTCATGGAAGTTTAAGGGCTGGTGAATGATATGCTTGTTCTGGTATATTTAATATTAGTAAGGACCTGTTTTTGTACTCTGATCATCAGATGCCATCAACCATGGCACAGGCAAGCCAATGAAGCCCAATGGCCGGCTGGAGGACTCTGCAGAGGCTGTCAGCAGCCCGCCTAGAACCACTTTGCTGGGAACCATCTTCTCACCGGTCTTCAACTTCTTCTCTCCTGCCAGTAAAAATGGTAAAGTTTGCCCTGTAGCTCCTTGGTTTGTACAGAAGTTGCATCGCCTTTACGGTGCAGTCTGGAGGTTTCTGAGAGCGCTCGGCTTCTGCAGTCACCCGGAGTAATCGGCAAGCTGCTGCAGGCCCTGGTTCTTGCAAGTTGGGCAGGATCACGTTACGCAGGTGCTAACGGATGTGCAGGCGTAGTTAAGCTCAGGTGGATTTGGAATGGCAGGAGCTTCTGTCCTTCCGTTTGTTGGAGAAATGTCCTTCACGCTCATGCAGGATAGGATCCCTATAAAGGACATGGTCACTTCCATGTTGGCAGGATCACAACGGTGAGATAAATACGTGACCCTCTCCTTCAGGAACATCCGGCTCAGACTCCCCGGGCCAGGCCGTGGAGGCCGAGGAGATCGTGAAGCAGCTAGACATGGAGCAGGGAGAGGAGACGCCCACTAGCACCGCTACATCCAGGGAGGTCTCCGGCATCTCCCTCTACCCCGCCAGCCAGCCCCTGCCCCTAGCCCTGCGCCCCCCTCCCGATGGTGCTGTTGAGGAAGGGGAGATTGTCACTGGCTCCGACCTGCCGCCCCTTACTGGTATGTACTGATGGAGCCATAGTCATATCCAAGCAGGCACCTGGCAATTTATCTTCCTATGTGAGTGAATAGTGTCTGTGGCCTTGTCTCTTCATTGGTTTAAATTCTTTTTTGTATTATAATCAGGCCAAATTTAAGGGTATGTTAATTTTGGAAGTATAGTTGTTTTTCAGTAACACTATAGGAGCCATGAAAAAACCTGAGCTGTGGCCATGTTGCCTTTGGGTTTCTGATATTTCACCTTCTTCCCTCCATCTTGTTTCCAGTCCCTGGGTCCACCACAGACGGTGGGTACTCTGAGATCCCACCCACCGCTCCTTCAGAGGGGACATATGAGGAGGACTGGGAGGTCTTTGACCCGTGAGTGCAGCTCCCTTGCAGTCTAGGGTCCATCCTCAAAGCGAGCAGCTGTAACTTGGCTACGTGAACGGTGCAGTGGAAGCTTTTTGCAAAGATTGTCGACAGTGCCTTGCTGTTCCGCAGCGTCTCCCTGTGCTGAGTCCTGCTCAGCCCCACTCTGATCTGCACTCTTCAGGTATTTCTTCATCAAACATGTCCCTCCCCTGACGGAGGAGCAGCTCACACGCAAGCCGGCGCTCCCTTTGAAGACGCGCAGCACACCGGAGTTCTCCCTCGTCCTTGACCTGGTCAGTACAAAAGTGCAAAAATTGTTCATCCTTTTTCACTTTCATCAGGGTTTCCTGCCAGCCACCCGCCTTCAGTTGCCATTAATGTAAATATCAAACATTCTTTCAAAAAACCACTGTTTGAATCGTGGTTTATTTAGTTAAGTTTTTCAGTTGATAATTGACTATCGTGATTACTTCCCAAATGAAGACAAAGACACTTTCGGCAACCGTCTGTCTGCTTTCGAATGCCCCGGGACTCCGTTTAACACATTCTGATTATCCTGTGGTGTCAGTCTCATTCTCAGGGCTGCTCAGAGGATCAGTCGTAGTTTGAATGATGCTGAGGGAAGCACCGCTTGGTAAACGGAGATAATGCTAGACTGATTACCGGCTAATATCACATTCTGTGCTGATTTCATTAAAATTCAAGAGCTTTTCTGCAGTTCGACGTTGCTCTTTCTTCATTAATGGAAATATTGATTCATCCACTTCAAACCTCTCTGTCTGTCTGTCTGTACTTCTGTCTCTATCTGTCTGTTAGTACATACGTACGTACACAGTGGACTCTTTATTAGGTATGCATGCATAGTAGCAATTATGATCAACTTTTGTCTCCCAGAATCTTTTCAGATTTTGGCTAGTTTTGCCTTTGTTTGTTTATTCCGTCACTTTCTGTGTGAACTGCACATTATAGTGTGTGAATACCCCAAGAGAGTGTCTGCTTCTGTAATGCTGGAACCACTACGTCTGGCACCCACATTCACACCACTTTTAAAATTGCTTAGATCAGGCATTTTAGCTATAACTGAACCTCCTGACCCTGTCTGTCTGCTGTTTGAATTTGGTTGCAGCTACATGTTTTGCTGTCTGTCTGTGTCTGTCTCTGTCTGTGTGTCTCTGTCTGTGTGTCTCTGTCTGTGTGTCTCTGTCTGTGTGTCTCTGTCTGTGTGTCTCTGTCTGTGTCTCTGTCTGTGTCTCTGTCTGTCTCTGGCAGAAGTGGCAGTGTCAGTTTAGTGAAAGCTTATGTAATTAGGCTAACACAGCTGTACGCATCACATTCAGTCTGCAATGTTCGGCCATAGAATTGCAATAATTCTGACTTGTATTTATTTCTGTTGAAATGACAGAATAGTAACCTTCGCTTTGCCTGCCATTTGTCTGTTACCTTGGGAAGTGTAGCCGTGTTGTAAGTGCTGTATGATTTCATGCCAGTGACAAAGACAAATTTTCCTCATCCGTCTTCTTGCTTAAACAGTGTGGATGTTTCTGTGTTCTTTACTGTAATGAGTAAAATTGCTGCAAAGATTGAAGTTACAGTTAAGTAGCACTGTGTACAGTAGTGGACAGAACAGTATGAATGAGTATTGTGACTCTCCTCTGCTCTGCCAGGATGAAACATTGGTGCATTGCAGCTTGAATGAGCTGGAAGACTCAGCACTTACCTTCCCAGTGCTCTTTCAAGACGTCATATACCAGGTACCTGCAGGCCTTCCTTCCCTAAGCCTGACGGGTCGCTTTCCCTGTCATTCCCTGCCAGCGCGGGAATCCTTGCTGCCGTTCTTGTTTGGGTTTGCTTGTAAATGTTAAATATGATGTAATGCAGCATTAAGTGGTGTCCAGGTGTATTTCAGTGTGCCTTTCAGTCTGTAGAGAAACTGTTATAAACCATAGTAGCCCAAGACACAGCAAGACCTGACCTGTCCTCTCTTGCCTGCAGGTGTATGTGCGGTTAAGGCCGTTCTTCAGAGAGTTTCTTGAGCGTATGTCTCAGATCTATGAGGTAACCAACCCCCTGCGGCACCACTGCAGGATTTAAGATGTCAGGCTTCCCTTTGCTCTTAATGTTTCTCTTTCTGCATGTTTGCTTCACAATGCTGAACTGTGCTCACCTCCTTCCAAAGATAATTCTCTTCACTGCCTCCAAGAAGGTGTATGCTGATAAGCTTCTGAACATCCTGGATCCCAAGAAACAGCTAGTCAGGTCAGTAGAAGCACTTTCCTGACCTTCATTGTAGTGCTGCTGGCTCCTGTCGTTGAATATGGGTTCAGTCTTTATTTCTCAGGGTGGACGCTTGTTAGTGCCCTCTGCACTCGTTCTCAAATGGTTAATTCACGTGGTCACGCTCCCCATAAGTATCCGAATTCCCTTAAGCACCAATTTTCCTCTTTCTCTTTTGATTGTAATCTGTAGACACAGGTTATTTCGTGAGCATTGCGTCTGTGTGCAAGGGAATTACATAAAGGATCTGAACATTCTTGGGAGGGACCTATCAAAGACCATAATCATCGACAATTCACCTCAAGCCTTTGCTTATCAGGTGGGTCGATCTGGCTGGGACACCTTGCACGCTTCATCAGTCGGCTTCTTTCGTCTGCACGCTCCCTCTTGTTAAGAATGACGTGAATGACGTAGCTCTGTGTCATCTTTCTCTGCCTTCAGCTTTCCAATGGGATTCCGATCGAGAGCTGGTTCATGGATAAGAATGACAAGGAGCTCCTAAAACTGGTCCCGTTCTTGGAAAAGCTAGTTGAGCTGGTATGTGTTCTTTGTGGTGGCATTCAGTGGTCGTCAAATAATTGACCTAGATGATAGATTTTATATATATATAAACACACACACACACACACACACACACACACACACACGTGTGTGTGTGTGGGTATATATGTGTATGTAAAATAATAGAAAAAATAAAATAATTTGGGATGCACCGATACATTTCTGTGCCACCATCACATTCAATCATGGAAATGTATAATATTTCAATATTTTTATATATCTTCTTTCACATAACTGCAACCGGTGCATCTCTAGTTTTCTTGGCCAGTTTGCGGTTCTTCTCCTTTTTTGCCAGTGTGACCTGCCGATGCCGATTTTTGCCGATTTGCGATTTTTCTTTCTAAGAGACTAATATCAGGCTTTTTCATGCCTTCATACTGTACGGATGTTATAGTGCAGGGGGTTAAAATTTCCCTAAAATATTTTTACTCTTTTACTGTCACAGGGGAAAAAAAAAACCTTATCTAGCTTTGCGATTTTTAATGATTATACCTTTTCAAGATCATCTAGTTTAATAATCAGTTTAAAGTTTGCCTCCGATGTGTCCCCACGTTTTGTGGCGCTTCCCCCAAGGTTTACTTTGGCTTTAAATGTATTACAAATTGCAGTCTTTGTGTCGTTTTCACTCACAGTGAAAAACTAACACAAAGGACATGTGAGTGTGCACACCGCCGCACGGCTTTCCCGTTACCCAGCGCAAAGTTGATGTGACACCACATAAATGTCGGCCATCGCAGGGGGTTAATTTGCCGATGGTAGTTAACAAGGCAAATATCAGCTGATAACTATTTATTTTAATATAATGTATACGCACACAGACTTATATACAAATACCTCCGCAGCAAAGTACGGCATCGTGACTTGCATGGCGACTGACATGCACCTGGTGATGAGTGTGGTGTCTCTGTCCCGCAGAACGAAGACGTGCGTCCACACATCCGCGAGCACTTCCGCCTGCACGACCTCCTGCCTCCCGACTGAGCCCAGAGCACTGGGCTGCCTTCAAGGACCAGTCTCGTAGGAACAGCTATGGAAACTAATATTTCAGATCAAATTCATGGCCATGTGAAAACTCTCCGGATTACCAGACTGCCATCGCAACGTTTCCCCCTCAAATCCCCACATTTCTTTGAAAGGAAAAAAGCAATTCAAAGCATTTTTGAAACAACCCTCCCAGTTATAGAATTTTTTTATACAGATAAATGTATAAATATATAAATATATGTATAAATGTGCTCGTAACTGTAGGCGAGCCCAAGCGCGACCCCGCAGTCTGACTGGCTCCCTCCTCCCCACGGCAGCTTCTTGCCTCCCTCAGCAGCCAGAGCGTCACACGCGTGTGGGGTTGGTGCTGGAGGCGTCTGCCCACGAGGAACATGCTGCGCTGTGCAGAAGGGGCCTGCTTTCCGTACGATTGGTGCTTCGAGTGGAATCACTGACACTTATTGGCTGCAGAGTCATTTCACCATAAACGGCCAGTTAAAATACGTGCGCCTGAGCGTGTGTGTGTGTGTGTGTGTGTGTGTGTGTGTGTGTGTGTGTGTGTGTGTGTGTGTGTGTGTACACACATCTGTCCCTATTCAGGTTTCTGAAGCTCCTTCTGTTAAGGTACCTAGCGAGTTACCATGCCTTCCTTTTTAGTTTAAATGCTTTTTTTTTTTTTTTAATCGACTTTGGCAATAGATATAGGGTTTTCCTTCCTTGTCGCGGTTTTCTTGTGTTTGTCTGCCTGCAAGATGCATTTTTAATTGGGCAGTGGGGACAAACACAGTCTGATCAACAATGGAATTTCTGTAGTTTCTGTATTAAGAAATTGCGTTATTGTCAGTGTATTCTGTAAACCCAATGTGGAAGAAATCATAATTTTTTAGGAATGGAGAATATCATCCCTTATACATGAGAATTACTGGCTTTCCAAACCACAGTGATGGATTTAATTTGGCGAGTCTGAACTTGTCGGCCTGATATGTTCAAAGTTTCAGTCTGTTCTGAGCAGTCCTGCTGAATCCCCTGTGAAGCGATCCCCTGCCAGGCAGATGGCTCCTTTTACACATCGCAGGCTGCATGGCGGCTTGCAGGGGAGCTGGTTTGGATTGTGTGTGTGTGTGTGTGTGTGTGTGTGTGTGCGCGCGCGTGCGTGCGTGTGTGTGTGTGTGTGTGTGTGTGTGTGTGTGTGTGTGTGCGCGCGTGCGCGCGCGCGCGCGCGCGTCCGAAGGTGTGGATTGTGTGAACT
>JAAGVU020000019.1:14262940-14278217 GCA_011763525.2 Mormyrus iriodes
CGGAAGGCCGAGTAGACGGAGAAAAACGAGCGGAGGGGCCAGGGGGGGGAATCAGGGGGGTGCGGGGGGCGAGGGGGGGGGGGGGGGGGGGGGAGGTGGTTGGGGCTCGACATGGAGATGAGTCATTCAAGAAATGAGGAGCTGAGATTCCATCGGAGACGGTACATTAAAAAAGGCCACAGAGACCGAGAGGCTTGGGGTGCAGAGCCCCTCCTCCCTTTGGGGGCGGGTAGCTCCTCAAGCAAATCCAGAACATCTGGCTGGTGCTGTAGTCACAGGGCTGAGAGCTTGGCGTGGAAGCAGGCTGGAGGGCACTCGGAGGCCGGCGAAATCCACCCTGATCACGCGTCTCAGGACTGAACATTTTCTCTCTGCTCCTCTTGGGAGGAGGGATGGGGAAAATGAAAACCTGACGTTCTGATGGCTTTAAACACACGCAAAAGGAAACCAATACGCCTCTTCTAGCAGAGATAAGATCAGGCTGAGAGAGATGGGTGGACAGATGCTGGTTAGCTACAGTCACATTGCAGCCCTGCAGTTTAGAGACACTACACGCAGTACGGTACAAAAAACTCATCTCTTATCTCCACCCTCCCCCTGCCAGCACAGACTGGCCTGTACGGCTCACGCAGCAAGGCCCTGTGTTCAGCGTTTAGATCTGTGCCTCTTCCATCCCTGTCCTGGCCTCCGGTGCTGGGTGACATCCTCAGATCCTCATTCAAAACACACCCTATATCGGTCACGCCTCTCCATCTCCCTTATCTAACTGCTACAGGTGCTTTGTCACCCAGCTCATCACTCCAGTCCTGGAGTTAGTGTCTGACTCACTCACTCACTCACACACACACGTAGACCAGCTCGTGGAACTCACAACAAAGCCTTGGCACTTAGTTCCAACACCTGCATCTCAGAAATGTCCATTTCACACATTTCAGATATGTATGTATACCTGAGAAGAGGCTGATTTTCCTTATCAATCATGTCTATGTCAGTGAACAAGGCTTAAACGCCCATACCGTCTGCAACCAAGCACCCACCAGGTCAGGAACACTGGGCAGATCTGTGACCACCTCTGGGGTCATACACGGCCCCGTGTGAATGCCTCATTATACGTTGGCTCATGCTGTCACACATCTCTCAGCAGCGCCCCCTTGTTGCTGTACCATCCTTGCAGGGCTCAGCCTACCTGGTCATGGCACTGGCTGCCAGCGCTGCCCGCTGCTGCACAACTCCCCGGCATGCCTGCCGGCCGCTCCAGGGGACAACCGGGCTCAGGGAAGGTGACCGGTGGCCGCGGAGGAGACGCCAGATGGTGGTGATGGTGGTGGTGTGGGTGGTGGGTGTGGCTATGCTGGGAAGAGGGCGGTCCTTGCTGGCAGCTAGGGAGGGTATGGCCCAGGGGGAGGTGTCCTGGGGTAGGGCCTCCACAAGGGGAGTGCTGGGGGCAGCAGGAGGGGAGGCGGGGCATTGCTGAGCTGCCAGCCCCTCCAGGTACAGCTAAGGAGCCTCTCCTGCCATCATCTAACAGAGAAACGAAATAGGAAGAAGAAAGCTGATTATTTACCCAGAGAAAGCGGCTGCTCTATAGAACATCAAAGCAAATAGTCATGCTGGAGACCCCACCCCAAGGCCAATAGGTCCTCCTTACCCCGTATGGCAGGCACAGCCACGTCACTGCTGTGAGCTTGCGTTCCCAGAGTGCTCTGGGGCAGAGAAATGGAGGCAGCGCCGCTGCACGAGGGCCCAGGGGCATCATGGGGGGGCTGTGAGGTAGAAGCACTGAGATAGGAGGAGGACGACCTCACAGGCTGGTAGCTGGAGCCAGCAGAAGAGGCCGCCACCATGGACAGGTCTGAGGGCGAGAGGGTAAACAAGCAGTCAGTGCCTGGGCCTTGTGCCGTTGCGAGCGTGATCCCAGAAAGGAGAATACAGCGTCCAGACGAGAGACTCTGCCCAGCCGCTCACCATCCTCATCCATGGTGAGATCCACCACCTCGCCGGCACTCTGCCGTAGCGGCTGGATGACGGTGGAGTTGCGGTGCCGGCTGCGGTGCTCCAGCCCGCGGCCCTGTGAGCAGCTGGGGCCCCACTGCATTCTGCCATGGCCACCTGAGGGCCGGGGCCTGCCGGGAGAAAGAAGAGGACGATGACCAATCACTACGAAAGGCCACAACACAGCAGAAGAGCAGAGAGAGAGCCCAGCCTGGATATGGAGGAGCCTAGACGCTCTTTCTGAGACACGAAGCACACAGACAAGGTTGAGGGAGTACAGCAGCAGCTCAAGCAGCAGGGCAACAAATGTGAATTTCTATCTGCACAACATTCTCCATACTCAACATAAATAATGAATGAACTACAATAATCTTCAGTAAACAATTTCTGGCAAAGAGACCACCACAACACAGGAAGGGTAAGAGGTCACGCAGAGCACCTCTTCAGATATTCCAGAGGTACCATTCCGGAATAACTGAATTGCAAACAGGACACAGAAAGGATGGTCCAGCTCAGGGCAGAACACAAGGTCAGAACACAATGAAAATCAACAGAAGGCGCATTTGAAAAGTCACTCATCTGGGAACAGGGAACCACAGATCACTAGGGGAGGAGGACATCAGCACAAGGGGGAAGCAAATATTCATAGCTGAGGGTGCTAAATGTGGCCAACTGGGGGGGACGCATTACTGACACTGGGGGGACTGAGAGCCCGCACCACTGCAGAGAAAACGGCCACATGGGTACCAGACCATGGCGAGGGGGGGGGGGGACCTCAAGGCACACTAATTACCTGCAGCAGTGTTTCCCAGCACGGCTAATTAACAGATCAATTAAATAAAATGAGTGTATGCGCTGTGTATGTGTCAGTGACTGCCCCTCTCTGCCAAAAGGTCGAAATGAACCAATGGGCCATGCGACTGTCAGAGGCCATTACGCATAAACTTGGCGAGGCATGCTGATGGCAAGCACTGACAGGAACAGAACACAGGGAAAGGGGGCCCTGACAGGCTGGGGACAGAGGGACAGAGTGACAGAGTACAGGCCGGCTGCAGCGTCACCTGGCCAACACGTCTGCACTGCTGATAGCGTGGCTGGTGAGGAGACCAGGCGAGCACGAGGCAGGCGTTTCGAAACACGCGCCACACATAGGAGGGCTTTCTGTACGCTATGGACTGGGATGGGCATGGCGTGGGCAGCTGAGCATCCCGCAGTTTGCAGTAGGCGGCTGCTCAGGGGAACATCGACACATTAACAGCAGCCCTGCCCCTACACTCAGCCAAGGGGAGCCCTCCAGGGAAACACGCCGAGTTATTGCAGGGAAGACGGGACGGGGACAGACAGACAGACAGAGACACACACACACAGATTCCCAGGTCATCCAGTGGGGGGCGAACCACACCATGCCACAGCAGAGGCAACACTTCCAGATAAGGGTGCACTTCTTGGAACCCCAATCTGCTAACACCTTGCCATATCAGGAATGATCATCTGCTTTAAAGTGGTGTTTCTGAGCTCGGTCCTTGGGAACCCACAAACAATTCCAATGTGGACAGTCTGACAGGGAGCAAAAACCTGGACGGTCTGGGAATCCCCGAGCACCAGGCTGAGGAGCACCACTTTAAAGAACCTGACGTCAAAGCTTATAATACAGTTGTTTTCTTCATTTTCACCTTCTCATTATGTACTACATGTTTTATTAGATAATTTCTAGGTTTCAGTATTCAAAGATTTTAAAACAAAATTTGTGTTTTGAACATACGTTTAAAAGAATCATATTTTTACCGGGTAAAACAAAAAAATTGAGAGAAAAAAAAAAAAAAAATGGTCTAGCTTGAAACAGAAGACAGACTGCAACAATCGCTTCTGTCTACCGCGCCCAGCATCGTACCTGAGCCAGTGAGCTAACAAGCTAACTGAGCCAGTGAGCTAACCCCAGCTAAAGAGTCAGCAACTGAGCAGGAGGCCCATTCTTCAATATGGCTCCAGATCGGGGGTGTCAAAAAACCCCAGTCCTGGGGGGCAGAGTCCTGTGTAGCTTAGATCTTACCCTGTTTCACCACAAATGATTCAGCTCAAGAGCTGTGTGGTAATTAGCACAAGGAGGTGATGCAGGTGTGTTAAATGAGGGGAAACCCAAAAATGTGCAGGGTTCCGGCCCTCCGGGACTGGAGTTTGACACCCCTGCTCTAGAAGAAATAGGACCCTGGACTTGAGAGGCTGTTAGAAATGGTTTGAGGGATGGCTGGATTGGGGGGGGGGGTTCTGGAAGAGCAGACTGGGGGACAAGCAGACCCTGACAGCCGGTTGTGTCAGACAGACATCAGTGCAGCTCCGAACCACCCTACGACAGACAGATCCAAAGGCTCCTGCAGGCCTTGTCAAAGGCCAGCTCCCATCAGCCTTCTAATCTGGTACTTCAGTCTCCTAATTAAAAGTGTTTCTGCTCTCTGCTTGTCCTCGGCTGTGCAGTAGCTGTAAGCCAGGTGGTGCTGGCCTCCTTGCCCCACTATCTGTGCACATGCACACAATTCATATATTCCCATCATTTTGGGGACTCTCCATTCATTTCTATGGCCATAACCCTAATTTTAACCATTGTAACCCTGACCTTTACCCAGCCATAACCTTGACCATAAGTAACCAAACAAAATGCAAGATTTTTGGCCATTTTAGTATTTTGGTAGCAGTCACGGATTTTTATAAAATTGAGGTTTATATTGTGGGGACCTAAAAAATGTCCCCACAAGCAGAAAAGTAAAAAGCAGGTTTTATCACATGCCCCCATGGTGTGGTAAATACACAGAGACAGACATGCACGCACACATCTACAGCCTTGAATTCCCTTCCGTTACACAGTGGCACTTTGGCACCAAACCCCCACAAACAAACAGAAATGAGAACAGAACCTGCCTGAAACTCATAAGCTTCATATCAAGGCTTCAGTCACAACAAGAGAATTTCAAACTCACATTCCTAACTGGCATAAGGACTCACAGACAGTCCAGTGTGGCTATGTGCTGGGTGGCTGCAGTGAGAGAATCTCTCCTCCTGGCAACAGGTGCTCCAAATGCACAGGTGATGAGGTCCTTACCTTTGTAAACACCTCAAAAACATTCCCTTAGAATAATCTGGGGTTAACACTACCATCTCAGCCCATGTTTCTGAAAGCCAACACAAACAGAAATCTGATGGACTGACATGAAAAGGCCGACAACGATCATCCAGAGAGCGATTAATCGGGGCTGACAGAACAACTCTGCGGGCAGCAGGAGCGAGCAGCTCACCAGCCAAGCTATTTCTGGACACACCAAGCGGGATAATGCAATCAAGTGGGTGGAAATGATTTTTAGCGCCATACACCAAGGTACGTCAATAACAATCACGCAGAGGAAGGGCGGGGCCAGAACGATGAGGGAGGGGGAAAAAAAAAAACCCCTGTGACAAGACCCCATATTCCACAGCAGGATACACACCATCTAATTTGGCTTTAGGTCACAGCTCCCCCTTGACGGTTTTCTACAAACAGACAGCATTTTGACTTCAGCAACCAACCAAAGTTACCTTTCACTGAGTCACTGAGCGTTTTCAGACCCACTTCACACCGACTTCCCCTAGGTACACGAGAGTGGCCTTTTACCAACCCGTGTGAGAAGCACATGCACAACAGGCACATTAACATTTGAGGAACTATTTCCCCCTACAGTTATAAGATAATTGAACACTGCAGTACAATAAAATCTGTTTGATTGCACAGAGCCCAATACATACACAACAACATGAAACCATTTATACTGTGGTCAAAAGTTCAAGAAATCCCATGTTTCTCACATTTCAATAAAATACACACGGCCTTTTTCACGCGAGCAACAATCTGAAGACACTTCTGAGACCCGTAAGAACTTTTAAGAAGACATTTCCCCACTTTCAGAGCCAACGTCAACAAAAATGGAGTGGAAAGTTCACAATTATTTTTACCATTGTCAGCTGAAACAAAACTGTACACTTTAAAAACATTTAAACAGAGAAGCAGACTTCCTTACCTCATTTAAAAAAAATTCTGTAGCCAAAGTAATGGAGAAGCACTCCCTGCTATAATGGACCCGATGAAATGATTATAAATAACCGTCGTTTTTAAGCTTGGGACACACAGACATTTTAGTGCATGCTGGCCGATTCCATTTTAGTATCCAAAAATGGTCTCAGCAGGATACACTGCACAGAAAAGGAAAGCGCTGAAACATTAGCCCAAACATTTTGATTCCCTGATAAATTCTACTTACAGATCAAAGTGAGTATGGCAACTTTGTGGGGGTACACAGCACTGCAGTCTTGGTGAGTAGCTATATTAATACTTACTAAAATTACAACTTGCCCATGGGGTGGGGTGGGGGGCAAGAGCTCCAGCTGATCGTTAAGTTAGCCATCGTCTACTGCCAGACAAACAATATACCAAAAGTGATGGGAACCGTCGCCTGCAGGCCAGACGATGCAGTTTAAGCATTAAATGTCCTTGGACGGCCAGGCTTCTTTTGCAGGGAGACCCGGTTTGCTGGATGCCCCTACCAGGCAGTGTCTTCACCCCCCAGGCGGTCATGGGGGCAGGCGAAAGAGGCTCACCTGTAGCTGTCTCCCACGGTGACAATTTCCACCTCGCTGTCTGTGGAAGTGACGTTGATTTCCTCAGTGGGCTGGACCAGTGGGGCAGAGGTGGCCTCGATCACCACCACGTCTTCATCCAGAGGGCCTGCGATTGAAATAAACATTCACAGGGGAAGATCTTGTGCAATTTACAGCGCCTGCGCACAGGCACATGACAGCTTTCACCAGGAGGTCAAATACACATGCGGTTGCTTAAATATTCTGATCACGACCCTGAGGCTGAACCGCCATAAAGAAGCTCAAATACCAGAGGTCAGGCATCCAGCTCCGCAAAAACAAAATTTCCCCAGCAAACCTGTACAGCGCTGGCTATAAAGGTTGACCTCTAGTCCCACACAGCAAGAGAAAGTACCCACCCAGGAGACACACCAATGTCAAACGGACCTTTCGGTTAAAATCCCCCCCCCCATTTATTCACTTTGCCCTTTTGCAGGTTGGCGTGTTCCACATGCATGAGCCGGTCCGCCAAGAGACTAGTTACAGGCGGCTCCTGCTCGCTTCGGTTTTAAGGGTCGGCTCTGTAAGGCTGCTGCTTGGTTTGGAGGCTGACAGTGACGTAAAACCGACGAGACGCTTATTTACTATTCACAGTGAACATCATGATTTACTGTGTGCTAATAACCGCTAGCACACCTGTTATTATGTTAGCATCGAACGCTAGAGGAATTAGCATTCGCTTGCATAACTCTGCATTACGAATCCGTTCCGTTCAGCTGTTCCCCAGCACTTTAAATAGGTCGGAAATGTTCAAGTTCCGATTTATGGAGAATGCATCAGTACAATGCAATGTATGAATATACTAATAATATATAGATTATGGCCCTTTTTCCTTCAGATAATTCATGCACATCGACGCAGATCATGGGTATTTCCTTGCATTTCAACCAATCAGATGATGGTGACACAGTTAGCTTGGCTCGGTCACGCTTTCAGCCCTGCTAGTAAGCAGGTCCATATCAGCACGGGTATGGCTCACATCATTTACCAAGGAACAGGGTCGCTTTCTGGTACGGTTGGTGTACAGCTCGGGTAAAATGTCTGCAATCTTTCTTCCATTTTGCCTGTGTCACCGTCACTCCATCTGAGCATGGAACACACACCGCAGACCAAAGACGAGCACGACGACCCGGAGCAGGAGCCTGGCGCTTCGCCGCCAGCCTGTTCGGAGGCCGGTGCCACTGCGGGCTCATGCAGAAGCAGGCGGGGCCAGACCACAAAACTGTGGGGCGACCTAACGAAGTTAGAGTGCGAGACACTGGGGAAATTCCACAGGCCCTGCCCCCCCGCCCTCAAGGCCAGAGAGACTTGTGCAGTATGAAAGCAACCGTTCTTTTTCACTCAGGGTCCCGTGTTTGCCTTGAAAATGATCTGGCTGCGATGTTTGTGCAAAATCTCTAACCTTAAAAGCCCCCGACATCTGACGTAATGGCTTAAATCAAATTTAACTTAGAACAGAGTCACCCTAAAGGAGTCTGTGCTTCTCACAGCAGAAATCACACATACAGCAGTGTACTGAGGCATGCCGGGACCTGGGCCCCCAGGGGGTGCCTCCAGCTGCCTCCCTACGGAAATGCTGCAGGAGAATCCCTTGACGGCACTGAAAAGAGACAACACAGTAAGCAGGAAGAAGCACCCCCACAACAAGGAAACCAGCCTGGGTAACAGGCATGGCACAGTGATGACACCCCGGAGACCTCTGTGGGACTCTCCATCCTTCCCACTACCTGTTTCCCAAGGAGAGAAAGAAAAAAAAAAAAAAACCTGAGCAGGGCCCTAACCACCCCCCCCCCCAATCTCAGAAGAACCGACAAGCATGGAAACAACCTCAATCCGTAGAGAGCACTGCCTGCAGGGAGAGTGGGGGGGGCAGCAGAGACGGAAAAAGGCAACTATTCATACAGCAGTTCCCTTTATCTCAGAGCCCCGAATATCGCAAGAGCCGACCCACAAATACCATGAGACTACACTGCGTGAGCGTCTGACTCCCTTTTTCCAAAACTGCATTCGTGTTGGGGGGGCGGGGGGTGCACGGCCATCACTTACAGCTGTGACACGTCAAGAAGATGGACCGGCGGACCATGCTGGGGGGGCAGACAGAGCGACATGACATTCGCTGTGTCGACACCAACGGACCTGCCCATTTGGGCACTGAAAATTGACACAGATAAACACAGCATTCTGTAACCATAACAGAGCGGCGCACAGAAGAGCAAGCTGATTGGCTGCATGGCTAGCAAAAAACGCTGATGGGTGGGAAGGTGCGGCTTAATAACGGAAATGTATATTCAGAGAAATACACACGCCACAGCTGCTCAATAGCAGGGGGAGGGGGCCGCAGGGAACAGCCCACTCTTTGTCCAATAGTTCGACAGGCTATGGGGTGAGTACACACTAAATGCCTTAAACATCCAAAACAAGTTTGGCTCTGAAACTCAGCACAGCAGGACACGACTTCCAACAGAAAGAGGGAACGGCCAGGACGATGGAAATGACATGATTCGGAGACCATGAAGGAGTAGGCAAAGCCACCCGATAAGTCTGCGTTCCCGGCAATGCCGATTTCTACTAAATGGAATTCCCGGTGTATGTGCCGTCCTGCTGCAGGCAGCACTGACAGGACATTCTTAATTCCACACTTTAGCACGCCTGACACAGCCTCAGGGTAGAATCACAGCAACTCCGGCACATGGGAACAGTAACAGAAGTTACATGGGGCAGAAGAGGAGACATCTTCCTAAAGATGTGTTGGACGCACATCAGAGTCTGTAAGCAAAAACAGAACCCATAAAGTCACATGGGATCAAAGAGATCGTAGCAGTACCACTAAGCGGACTGAGCAGGCCTGGCTACCTGTCAGCTACCCTGCAAATGTGCACTCCCCCTGTGACTCTAGGATGGAGTGCTTCCTGCTCCCAGCGCCACTGAGCCGCGCAGTGACACCCCCCCACCCCCCAAACCTGCTTGTTGTCATACCCTCAGCTAGCAGCTTGGTTCAGGCCCGTTTAGCAAGACAGCTGGAGGAGTCACCCCCCCCCCAAATGGCAAACAGGGGCCAGCAAGGAAAGCTATGGGATCACTGTTGGCTTGAGTGAGCGCCCCCTTCAGGACACAAAGGGGTAAATGTGGCTGTGTTTATGATGACCGGTGACATTACAGTCACATCGCGGTAGCAAAGCCGCCGTATGGCTGGATTCTCACCTGCGGCCATGATGGTGCCATCGGCCTGGCTGCTGCTGCTGCTGACGTCCACGTAGAGCTCGTCTTCCAGCCCGGTGAAGGACGGCGAGGAGGAGGAGGAGTCGTCACTGGTCAGCTCCTCGCTTGAGCTGCTGCTGCTGCTGCTGCTGCTGCTACTGCTGCTGTGAAGCAGGGCGTACTTCCTGCGGGCGATCACCTCCCGCTTCCTGCGCTGTAACAGCAGGCGCTCCTTCTGCCGGGGAGTCCGTGGGCTGACCCCGCCTACCGCTGAGGCCACGCCCCCCTTCGCCACATGCTTTTGGTGGGTCAGGCACGGCCGCTTTAGGAGCACTGCCTCCGCCTCTGGCCGCGCCCACCGGTGGGTCCTGCTGCCCCGTGTCCGTCCCAGAACGTCACGTGGCCCGCCAGTGTCCACTGCTGACGCCGCCTTCAATTGCTGCTGCTGATGGCGATTCTCAGTCTTCGGTCCCGCCCATCGCGCAACACCGAGGCCCTCCTCATCCTCAGAGCTGAGTGTGTCCGAGTCCCCGAAACGTGGGCTGGATGAATGGGACGACACACAGTCGCTGAGGGAGGACTCAAGGGGATGCTCCTCCTCACTCTGGCCCACGATGGGCACGCAGTCCGAGGGGCCCGCTTGCTGGCCTCTGCGCTTCTTACGCCCGCCAAGGCCCCTGACAGGGTCCGGCTTGCCTGCCTCCCGCCGGGAGTTGGTACATAGTGGCGCCAGCTCGCTGCCTGCCTTGGCCACAAGCTCTACATCCCCCACGAAGTTCTTGGCCTCCACAGGCTCCGGACCGGCCAGCGCCCCCTTCACAGGGTCACACTGGCGCACCGCACTGGGCGGTATGTCGCTCTTCATCCTGGCGGGGCTCCGAGGATGCCGCACGCGGGACGTCAGCACCAACTCCTAGCATTCCATGGGGGGGGTAGCGGTCCCGAGATGGGGCAGAGGATGTGACTCCACCTGCACCTGCTGGGGGGGGTGGGGGGGTTGACAAAAAGGAGAAGGCAGTTGGAAAATGAGCAGCTTAGCAGAGGGAATAGCAAACAAATCCATTAGAGCTGAACCTAATTACAGACATCTCACCCTCTCTTTGAAGATTTAAATAAAAAAAATTGGAGATGAGGAGCAGACACCAAAAAAATCACCAGCTTGCTTGTGTTGCTCGATAATTTGTATTCATCTGCAGGTGGAGCACACCATGAGCTGAAACGCAGGCCCAGCGAACGGCCCCCATATCATTCACACAGGGGCGGATACAATGGCCGCAACTCTTAAGACAGGTAGGGGTGCGAATTTCCCAGTTTGTAAGGGAGGCTTGTGTACGCAGATTCATTCCAATTCAGCCGTCGGCATTACATCCACAACAAGCGACCGTTACGTCGGCGCCGAACACGTCGGCCCGTCTGCTCCTGCTGCAAAGCAACACAACTTCCACTTTCACGCTTTCAAGCCTCAGAAAAGCAATTCAGACGCACTAGGGAGGCGGGTCCAAGAACTCTGCTACCAGTCGGCACACAAACTGGTTTCTGCTCTTCATGTACAACAAACAGAAGCCAGCAGTCAACCTCGTCAGCACACAGGAAGTGGAACAGGGGTGTTGGAAAGACTGCATTTACCTCACAGGCACAAACGCGAGACTGCCGCGGCCACCTCAGGCACGGCGTCGCGCCAGAGGCAGCGGAGCACCGCAGCCACGTTTGATATAAAACCCCGAAAAGCAGAGGCACGTGAAGAGGAAGGGCAGTAAACAAATTAGTGGGCAGTGCGGGTAGTGTGGGAGACAGGCCCATGTCAGCTCAAGTGGTAATAATGCCCCGACTGTGAGCAAAAGATCCCATTCTGAGACTGAACTCAACTCGGACCAACTGTGGGAAGAACAGGAAAGAGCAGCAGCTCAGCCTGTCAGACGACAAACATCCACCCACAGCCTCCAGAGAGAGCCGGCCCACCCTCCCTGCATGGAACGGGGGGGAGCACTATGCTGCCCTGGAATCACCTCAAGGCCCGCCATCTCCCAGCTCGTGAATTATGAAGGCAGCCATCTGTCTGAGGAGTCCACGCTGGCTCCGTCATTGTGGGGGGGGCTGTAAGGGTGGGGCACTAAACTCGAGGAACCCAGGAACCCAAACAATAGAAGCCCAGTTTCTACATATTTTGGCTTAAACTGATATGCTTAATCTCATATCTCTGGGAAAGCCGTCCCATTATCTATTCACCGAATAAAAACAGCAAAGTACCTAAGCGTGATCTTTGAAGAATGGATGTTGTCTCTGAGGCCAGTTCCACCATCAGAGTGCCCTAGCTTTGAGCCAGACGGCTTATAAATTGGTCCCTGTGAAAGCTGTTTCCATGACCAGGACATCGTTTTAAAATTCAGCTAGTTTTCATTTAGACATTTCATGCAGATGCTACTTTAAAAAAAATGCTCCTTTAGTAATATTAACTATAACACATATTAACAGTAATATATATGGCAATGCATGACACCACTGCACTACAATAATTCATCATTGTTAATGAAGTGCTATTTGTATTTGAACAGTAACACCCCAGCCAAAAGCCTGCAAATTACAGAGACATTTAGACGGCATTTTTATTAGCTGAGAATTGAAGTATACAGTAAATAATTTAATCTCGCACCACTATCCTTATGGGCACCTGACTACATCAGATATTCTACAGCAGATATTCACTATGGGCACTTTGGAATCAGCATCCTGAGTCAGCACTAAAGCCCAGTGAGGGTGCGAGTTAAGCAGCAGCTCTGGGCTGCACTCCGTCCATCTGACAGCTGGGTGGTGCGTCACACAGCAATAAACTGTGTATACAGAAGCCAGAAGGTGCACATGAGATTTGTGGGGGGGGGGGCAGAATCTTTCCAGTGACAGTGATTATCACCACGTCGACCACCGCTAGCGGATGGGGGAGCTGACTGAGCATGCCCAGATCACAGCAGAATCAAGGTGTCTGACATAGGAGCCGCCTGGGGAGCGGACGTGCAACGTCATTTACAGCCCCCTGGACAGCCATCAGCACACACCCCCACTCCCCCCCCCACTCCCCACTCGATGCCTTCCGCTAGAATAAACCCTGCAGTTTCAGCATCTGAACCTCCTGACAATGCAAACGAATTCACCCTGTCGGGGGGGGGGGAGGGGACTCTGGAGCTGGAGCTGAGACCGGGAAAGTTATAATGCAGGGAAACGGACCTCAAGAGACCAGTATGCACGTTCAGCTGGTGCGGGAACGGAACCCCACAGGCCATCGTCCCCCCCCCACCGTTCTTTGCAGTTTGTGCTGAAACAGACCGATCCTGCTAAAGTAAGGCTGCATAACCAGACTGCAGAGCCGGACATGTTCATGACAAATAACCCCTCATGTTAGGGACCTGAAGACCTGCCCCCTGGGGTCACAGGGCCCAGAAGGCCCAAAATGCCAAGTATGGGCTGTGGGGTACGGGCTATACACAGCCTCTGACAGGCAGACAGCTTCCACAAGAAATCAACAAGAGCCACACATCAGTGTGTTACCACAAGTTATAGACACATTCATCGATGTCTGCGGGCCAACATATGCCACGGTGCTACGTGAAAAAAAATCTGCAACTGCAAGACCAACCACGTCAGGCTGGATGTAAACACAGAGTCTTCCTGCTTGATGGTGTCAGTGAGAGCAACATATCCGCCTGGAGCATAAGCTACGGACCCCACAACTTGCGGGAAAGTGCGAGAGTGAGCAGAACTACTCACACACGAGGACCAACTTGTGTGCCAGCAGGCTGGCTCCTGTTACCGCAGATTTGGGTAAGGGGGGGGGGGGCTCCGGCATGACTTCTCCTGCGAGGCTCGGAGAGCCGCGGAGCACAAGGAGCTGTCGTCAGTGGGGACACCAGCTGAGGAAGGAGGCCCACAGCACCTGGGCAGCAGCACACCTGTCATTAAAGGCTCGAGGAAGGGGAACTGCTGCGTGCCCTGAAATAAGGTCTCGGCCATCAGAGATAATAATAATAAATAATCATCATCATCAAGAATCATTAAAACTGAGGTAGGTGCTGAGGTTGTAGTGATTTATCAGCAAAGGCACCAGTGTTACGATAAGCAGTCAGGAGAAGAGACCCACACCCTTTCCTGGCAGCACAAGCTGACTGAGAAGTAGGCCAAGGGGAAGCCTGAGGAGCTGACTGCACACCACAACATCAGCCATCAAGAAGTAACCCAGAAAGTCATCTCACCGAGCCAGCTGCGATCAGAGAGCAAAGGCAGCACACTGCGGAGCCTCCTGGGCCCACATGCACAGGGGAGCGCGGGTGACCTTCCTGCACAGACATGCACTCCACGACCAGCATTTCAGCCAATCAGCAAAGCGAAAACCGAGCAGTTTGTCAGGGACATGTGACCAAGTCCTTACAGCATGGGTATGACACCAAGCCACCAAACACGCATCCGTCATCCTCACCTAGGAGGGAACAGATAAAAAGGGCAATAGCAATGCAAGGAGATACAGACCTGCTCCACTCACCTCCTCCACTCTACTGCTCACTCCAGCAGTCACACATTCTGATTCTGACCCAGCTGTGCCATTACAGGTCACTGGTGCCATGTGCCACTCATTTACAACACCGCTAATCCAAAATTCAAGCATTTTTATACTTCTTGTACTAAGATTATATCAAAAACTGATATTAGGTGCAGTATTTTAATTGGCTCAAATTACCTCAAATTGATCAATTTTTCACAAAAATCTTGTAGGAAACCAAAGGTCTAGATTAACATAAGGTTAATTTTGTTGGTGCACTGTTGTATCAGTATAGTTTTTGTTCAAACACAATGCCAGATAACTGAATACTGCTACAATGAATTACATCTACGTTTTTCTGGTTAATTTCAGGGGGCCACCCTGACATGCACCTCCAGAGTGAGAGGTTCAAATCCCATCCCCTGCTGTGTGAGTACTGAGCGTGCATGCGCTCCCTGTGTCGTGCAAGTTTCTGAATCTAAACCCAGCCTAGTGCCCAGTGCTGCCTAGGATCGCCTTTGGCATCCCTAGTTTAAGGGTTTGGGACATGTGCGGATATTTAATCCCTTAATCTTCATAGCATTCTGAACAGGTACTTCAAAATCTGAGTGAATGCTGAATGTAACACACTAAAATGTGTAATGTGTATTTTCAGACTTTACATGTTTAGATTCAGTCAGCAGTAATCCTAACTATTCTAATACTGTCAATGTGCACAACCTAAGTAATAGTTCAGCTCATTTTAATGCATTTTTTACTATTTTGGTAATAATAGCAGTATTTCCAAGTCCTGCTAATAAACGCAGAAACTGAGCACCGCTTTAATGAAGATGGAAAAATGCCAAATTTAGCGGTTATTATAACCGTGCGACACCAGGCCACACAAAAAACAGCCTCCACACT
>JAAGVU020000019.1:14286914-14300843 GCA_011763525.2 Mormyrus iriodes
ATGGAGGAGAGACAGAGGGTGGGTCAGTATCGCTATGGAGGAGAGACAGAGGGTGGGTCAGTACCGCTATCGAGGAGAGACAGAGGGGGGGTCAGTACTGGAGTGTCAGAGGGTGGGTCAGTACTGGAGTGTCAGAGGGTGGGTTGATGCTGGTACATAAGAAAGATGGTGGAAACTTACAGAGTAAAACACTATTATTGTGTTTCTTAACTAAAAATAAAAGCCTTCCATGCATTTTTGATAATTATGGGTATTGAGATGGAATGAAATGGCAGACAGAGCAGCCATTGTGAGGGATGTTCCTTGGAGAGTCACAGTCAGGGCAGGTGATGGAATGGCCCTTACAGATGACACTATAGTTGTGACCGCTGGGCCGGCTACTTTGAGAAGCTGTTCAAAGCTGATCCTCCGGCTGTGACGTTGGACATCTCTGAGTCCAAGGTTCTTGAGGCTGATCCTCTAATTAGCTGTGAACCCCCCAATCTCACTGAGATTGCACGGGTGGTGATTCAGCTGCGGGTAAGGAAAGCCACAGGGATCTGTGGTATCCAGGGTGAACTTCTCCAGGCTGGTGGTAAGGCCATCCTCCTGGCATTACGGGCAATCTTAGCAGCTTTGATTTGGGAGACAGGCGTCATCCCAAGTGACTGGAAAACGGGACTTGTTGTCCCTATCTGGAAAGGGAAGGGTGATCGCCTGGATTGTGGTAACTACAGGGGGATAACGCTGCTCTCACTGCTGTCCTTGCCAGCATCATACTCAACAAGATATGTGATCATTTGCTCACCTACCGGCAACCAGAGCAGTCTGGGTTTATGCTGAAGAAGTCTACTGTCAACCACCTCCTGGCACTAAGGGTTCTCATCAAGTGCAAACACAAATATTGGCAGGGTTTCTTTGTAGCCTTTGTTGATTTCTGTAAAGCATTTGACATCCTGAGACTTTGCAGGATGAAGACTGGACTCCTTCGGTACTGTGTCTCTTTGGAGAATCCTCGGGTACCGCTGGTTTGACTTTGTGTCGAACGAGCGGTTGCTAGGGGAGTCCCGAATGAGGCACATTACCTGCACTGTGAGGGAGCCTCAGTTAAGGGCACTACGGCCATGTGGCGCATTTCCCTGAGGGTGATCCGGTTCACAGGATCCTCATTGCTGAGGACACGAGTGACTGGATCAGGCCAAGGGGACGCCCACGTAACACCTGGCTGTGGCAGATAGTCGGCTATTTCTGGAGGGTGGGCCTGGATCGTGTGTCGACCTGGGGGTTTGCCAACCAGGATCCCAAGGATTTTTGTCGTGTGGTACACTTGCCAACATGCTGTATCAGTGCATGCTCCCCAACCTGACCTTATATCGTTATTGAACAAATGGTCTAGACAATCACATTTATCAGTGGAAAAAATGTAAACCTCTAGGATAATGACCTCTTTAAAAGAGGGGAATTGGAGCCAGGTGTTTTAGTTCTGGTGTGGATCTGATCGGCCCTGGTGTATAAAATAGATCATAATTCTGGTCACACGCAATTCTGTATATGCAATACGGCTCAATCAAAAAGAGATTTCAGATCACAGCAGAAGAGGTTGAAGATCATAATCAAAGGATTGTTGACGACTTCTGCCTCTATCATTCCACAATCAAGTCGGTAGTCCATAACTGTTAGAAACTGAGTGTCGCTTCACTGCCTAGGGATGCGTGTCCCAGCTGAGGACTGGCAGCATCTCTTGCATTTCATAATGTCTCTGTTCTTGAGTCTACTGTAACAAAAACGCTCCTTTACCATGGAGGAAACCACTACCCTGTTTAAAGTTTGCTAAACACCAGCGGGCTGTTCCGCAGCACTCCTAGAAAAATGCTCTGTGGCAAGATGAAACAAAAGACAAAAGATTCTGTTAAAAGTGCACATTGTTGTATTTTGAGATAACAAAACACTGCAAAGCAGTGCTCTAAAGCCTCATCCCAGCTGTGAGGTATGTTGGAGGGAGTGTGAAGTTTTGGGGCTGTTTGCCACCTCGGGGCCTGGACATATTCCAGTCATTGACGGACCAATGAATTCTGAGCCGCACTGGGAAATTCTACAGTAGAATGTCAAAATGTCTGCCTGTGATCGAAATCAAAAGAGGGTGGGTCATGCAACACAACAACCATATAAAACATGTCAACAGCATAGTGCCTCAAACTCAGTTGTATATTTCCGAGTCCACATCCGAGTCCTGACCTCAGTCCCATTGAAATGCTGTGGTGTGATATCTGGCAAGCCGATCAAGCATGAAATCCCATAAATGTACTTGAATGAGAACAGTTCTGTATCGAGGATTGGGCCAAAACACCTCCTAACCACTACGCAGGTCTGAAGAGGAGCTACTGAAAGCATTTGGTTGAGATTATTGCCAATAAAATTTCACTAGTTACTAAATTTATATCAATAACCTTAACTGTTTGTCATGTTCAAACATAGAAAATGTTATTTATGGTATTTGATAAACAGGATAAACTGTGTCCTGTAATAAAAGAATACGTGCAATTCAGATCATTTCAACGACGAAAGGACAACAACTAATGATCTCACGAATATGGAAGAGAAAGAGGGTAAAGGACATATCCAGGATTAGAATGGCAAAGAGATTCATAAAGGAGGCCACAGTAAGCAATCAACATTTTTAACTGGACAAATATGATGCTCTAAGACATGCAGATTTTAGGACTAAGGTATTTGCAGCACGGGTAAAACTGGCACCAGCATGTCAGCAAGGTTACCTCATCAATTGGCCTGCCAATTGATGCCTGCTGCTTTCTCTGCCAGCTGGAGGGAGACACCAGTGCAGAGCCGGCCTCAGCCTCCATCATGGTCACACTGAAATGTCTCTCACACACCCATGCAGGGCCTGCCTCAGCTTCCATCATGGTCACACTGAAATGTCTCTCACACACCCGTGCAAAGCTTGTCTCGGCCTCCATCATGGTCACACTGAAATGTCTCTCACACACCCGTGCAGAGCCTGCCTCAGCCTCCATCATGTCACACTGAAATGTCTCTCACACACCCATGTAGAGCCTGCCTCTGCCTCCATCATGGTCACACTGAAATGTCTCACACACATTCACACCATATTAATCTTTCACAGGTGACTTCTGATATCTCCCCACTGTTGGGGATGGCTCATGACAAGGGAACTGACAGATGAGGAGAAGAAATGGAAAATGTAGAAACAGAATGTAGATGATACTGCAGGACCACCATTGAGTGGGAACACTGTTTTGGTGGACTGGTGGACATCAAATGTTCTGGAAGGTGGAGCGGACCAGAGTCACACCATCATTGACATTAACACAGTCTAAATGGCTGTAACTTACAAAAATAACCCATTTCATGGAAATCGTAATAATCCAGCAAATCAGGGCATCATGAAGGCAACATTCTGGGGGGGGAGGGGCACAATTACAGTGCAGCAAAAAATCATGATGCAATTTTCTGCAATTTGAGATATATATTCAAAGGCTTTGGGAGGATTATTTTAAAATGTCACTAAATCAATTTCTATGGCTAGTAATCTTCCTTATATTAAATTACTATATTAAATACTACCTGTTTATTTAGAAATTTTCATGCCAGTTATTTGTGCTGTTGTTGAAAATGACTTATTCCCTCACTTCTACACTAGCTCCCGCACTGCCACAGCAAAATCATATCTGTCTCACCCAGAAATATTAAGGGGCATAAATTCACGTGTGACAAATTCATAGTGACTATATCCACAATGCAAATTAATTTAGGGAAGATAGATTCCTAACATAATGCTAATTGCTGAAGTTTGTTTTTGTGGCCTTCATTTACCAAACCACTTCATTTTGTTCCCATACCACTGATCTCACCTAGGATAATGTAAGCCTCCCGACTGAGGACAGGATTGGGACTTTTTGCTGTTTTACATTAAAAAAAAAAAAAAAAATCCGGAATTTTTTCTTTGCATCTTGACCTGGAGATAAACAGAATTTAGTGTTTTACAAACTATAACCTGTGATCGTGGTGGTAAAAAGCTTAACAATATTAAATAGGATGCTATGCTATCACAAGTCATGACAAGCTAGTGAGCCAGAAGGCTAAACAACCAGCTTCAGGAATTTTTGAGGAAACTTTAGCTGATAGTAGTCAATTAATTTGCTGAGCAAAGCAACCTGCCTATTTTTCCTCAAATGCATAATGTATAAATAATTGCAATTATTTGCTGCAAAGTTTGTCAGAAATCAATATCCAACAGAAGTGGCACATGTGACTCTGAGGTATGATCTAAGACATAATTAGAACGATACATTTAACTCGAAATATAAAATGATCATAAACAGACATAATAAAAAACAGAAAATAAATTCAATTAAAATATTCAAAAATTCCGATTTCAAAAATCTGAAGGAGCACTTCACTGGGCACGATAGCGCTCCAAAGACATGCACTTCGGTGGAGTTTCCCAGTTGCCCGTAGTGTATGACTGTGTGTCCCTGCAATGTCCTGGCATCCCGACCAGGGTGCCCCCTGCCACGTGTCCTGTGCCTCCTGAGACTGGCTTCAGGTTTTCTGTCAACCTGTGCTAAGCTTTATGAAGATGCATGTATGGAATATTTTGCAGACATGATAACATGCATATTCACACAGCTGGGCTATACAGTGCAACCAGATTTTCAAAAAAGCATAATCCTTAAATATGACACAGCAGTTACCCTCTGGGATCTGAACCAACCTTTGGATGAGTCCAGCTCCTAGACCATCTGCTTCCATTAGTAATTATCTCAGCTTTCATGTTACTGGTGTGAAGGCAGCATTCACATAGAGCGCCGCTCCAGAAATGCATAAATCAGGGCCAAGTGAGCCCTGTCTCACTGCAATGCCCCGTCTCACTGCAATGCCCCGCCTCACTGCAATGCCCCGCCTCACTGCAATGCCCCGCCTCACTGCAATGCCCCGTCTCACTGCAATGCCCCGCCTCACTGCAATGCCACCTCTACCTCCCCCACACATGCCATACGCCATTGTGCCTCGGACCCAGTGCATTGTTGTTATGAAAGCCAGACTCTTTTTTATCCTCAGTTTATCAGCTACAGTTCTCTGGATAACAGCATTTTTAGATGATAAAAATAGTCGTAGCCTTGAATAGGTTTTCACTAGCCGACTTCATCCCTGCTGTCTGAGGAGGTGAAAACAACCTTTACCAGCCCATAATTCACCCGCTGGGCCTTTATTAAGATCTATTTAGATTTGGGGAGAAGAATGTGGATTCCTGACAGCAAGGAGAAACCAAAGCACAACACTGCAGATGTTTTTTTTGTTCCTGGACAGACCCTTTATTAAGGATATGATGGACTAATGTACATTTTAAATAGAACCCATTTAGGTGACGTTTACACTTATCTGTTGATGTATTGATCCAGGGAAGATGAAGCCATATACTCTTTCAGACCTGGGGGGCTTCCTTCTTCATCTGACAAGCAGTCTGCTTATGTAAACGGAATGAAAAAATCGAGATAATACTCCCACCCTCCAAACTGTGGAAAGCCCACCCTTTCAGGAGCATGTGAGGAGAGCTGGCCAGCTGCTTCCCACAAGTCCTCAGCCCACTCTCACTTTCGATGGTTCCAAGCGGCACGCATGGGTATGCGGTAGCAAGGACATGCACTGGAGAAAAAAATAAATATATCGATTCATGGCGTGGGGTCGGGGGAGGGAAATCATTAACGTTACACTGCGGCTCCCAGCTGTGGTCACGGGCGTCCTGATTCCTGCTCGGATTATTGGCCAGCAATGGCCAGAGTTCTACTGTATGGTGACCTACCCACCCCGAGCGACCCACTCTAACCCCCCTCCTGGAGAAACTCAAGCGGAGCAGTGTCATTTCCTGGAGGTTATGTCATGGTGTGCCCACAACTGCTTTTAAACGATCATGTCGATGCCATGCCTTTTCCCCATTTTGTGCAAAACCCACATTTAAAGACACCTGAATGGTGACGATAGCTACAAGTTACTGCAATTCCAGGCCTGTTCCTTGGCAGGCTTCGTGCAATTAGAGCCAAAAAGCTTGACGAGAATAAAACGGGATGCTAAATAGCACTGCGTGTGCAGCCCAAGCTGGCATTCACATTTCCCAGGATGTCTGTGCCAAGCGGTCATGCAGCTGCTGGAAGATTTATTTATTGTTTGTTTGTTATTTAGTAGAATATGTGTATGACTGAAGAATTTTAATTTATCCTAAACTCACAAGAGTGTCAGTGAAAGCCTTCAGTTGTGCGGCACCTGCCTGCCTGGCAAACGCAGTGCAGGGCAGTGCAGTGCAGTGCAGTGCAGTCCCTCCGTTATAATGCACTGTGTCCAACCCTTAGTAGAGGCCCTAAGGGTCACCATTATGACTCATCCTTCAAGCAATTCTCCATTTCTAAGCAATATTGACACAGCTGCCTCTGTTAGCTTGGCATGATAAATAGTGGCAGTCTTTAGGGGCATTTCATAGACCATTGGCTTTGTTTTCCCCCAGTGCTGAACTAAAAACGACACTCTGAATTCTCGCATAGCGCAGCGAGCTCCGACAGCGTACCATGGGCTTGGCGGTCCTGTCGACATCAACTCCTGTACAGGCTTCTATACAGCGTCTTAAGCTTTGGTCAGCTGGCTGGAGTGAGATTTTCAACTTAAGACAAGTCTGTGCATGTATTTACATGTACGTTACAGTTTTATTACCTCGTAAACAGTCTGTAGGGTTTGCAAACTACCCCAACGCTTTTGACGTAGCTAATTTTATAATGGAGTAATATAGATTAGAATTAATATTTGAATAATATAGATTTCTTGCTTGAGAGCCTGATAGCGTGAGTGTCACACCAGATGCGTCAGAGTTGGCAGTCCTGTTACGCGACGCCTTCGCCCGGATAAGAAGCCCTTCCTTTTCCATGCATGATTACAGGACTGCAGTGAGACAGGATGGTGTCCGGCCACTGCTACAGCTCTCCCATCAAGGACAGAGTCACACAGATGCCCACAGCCAGGAGCACTGCCTGCTCTCCATCTGTCACAGGGACCGGCGCCTTCCACCGCTAATTCAGATGATATCATTAAAATTCAAGCGGAGGTATTAATTGTCTATTCTCTCACTCTGAATTCACAGCATCTATTTTTAAAACGGCACTGTCAGGTATTATGCCCTGGCAACTGCAGCTTCACCGCAGACCTTGGTCAGGTGGTCCATGGCTGTGGTTACGGATCGCTGTGTCCTTCCCTACTCAGCTCCTGTCAGGAGACACTTGCTGCTTCTGTTTATTTGTCAAGCCACCAAATGTGGCTAATCCTTACGGCAAAGCCTTAAATGCGGTATGAACCGAAGGACAGAACCCTGTACCACAAAACAGCACACCCTCGCCTCTACAAGCCCAAATTGTCATGCCATGTAAATGAGGTCATCTGGCTTATCTTCAGTAAGCACCTGCTCGCAGGAGAGTCCTCACGCATAGACTGTCACAACAAGATGTCCAAATTATAAATTACTACAAAGCCACTAATGAGTACAGAAGCAGGATTTAGCTTTATTACAATTTTTCCCTGTCTTGCAGTAGAGGATGCCTAGAAAAACCAGCTCCTAATTTGACCAGTGAAGTATTGACCTGGTTTTCCCCTCCCCAGTAACGTATGTGGCATCGGACTGTGCCGTGTTATGAATTTGACCATATTGAGTATGTGACCCAGATTTATTGTGTAAGCAGGCAGCTGAGAAGTGCATGGCTATTTACTGTAAGTTGCCTGGATACAGAAAGTTCGCTAAGCCAACCATCATTGCATAGCGGCAAGCATTCACTTACAGCTCGGAATGTGGGCTGTGTAACATCACTGACGCCGTGAAACTAGATGCTGCTCTGATCAAGATTCTTCAGTAGCTGCTTGACGTACAGCCTCCGTGTTCTGAATCTAGGAGACAAAGGCATCCTTCAGCTTGGCTCTATACAGGTGAAGACAAGATTAACGCTGAGTGGAAGAAGGTCTCATGATGACGTCTCTTTTGGGTTACACCTAAATGCAGTGTGTAACTCTTGTGCAAGACTGGATGCGACAGGCCCCCAGGAGGATAGTCAGATCTGACTCAGCGCCTGTCTATTCTCAAACCTACTGTTGGTTTTGAAACTGAGACTCAATTCTCAGAAAACAAGAGGTCCTCCACACAAACCTGGACAGAGGTGACACACAGAGGTGACACACGGAGGTGACACACGGAGGGCCCCTGGGGGCTTGATATGCAGAGTGAGGCTACTGCATATGCAATGAAAATTAACCATTACGGCATGGCAACCTTTCAGCTTCAGCCACATTCTCTGCCTAATTATCACCATGACTCCAGTACAAAGCACTGAGAGACACCACAAATCTTATTATGGGTGCAGACTTACAATGATCAGAAGACTGAGCACACAAACCCAGGGACACAGTATGGTCACGATGCAGACCACAGGCTGCATTTAATAAACTGGGCTGAGATACCGAGTGAAGTGTGCAGACCATGAGAGAGGAACGCGCGTGGGCTCTGAGAGCAGCTGCAGGGCTGGTGAGCTTTCATACACCATAAGCATAAGTCCCAGGAAGCTACACACAGGATAAGAGCCTCACCTTCGATACGATTCCGAACTGATCTTTCTCTTAAATTTCCCATATTCACCAGTCCTGTGAACATGACTCTAAAAACATGTATGCATCTAATATTCTACAAGCAGTAAACTGCTCATGCCTATGCTGAGATGTAGTGTGAACTAGATAGTGGATAATATTGATAGTGGATAGTCGTGATGAGCGGGGGGGCAGGGGCACAGTGCAGGACTGATGCTACATAAAGTCAGAGTCTCAAAATTTGTAACGTATACATTTTAAAACCCAGGCCCAGTCTGTTTAATTTCTGTTGACTTTGCTGTTAATCGTGGCACCCTTTGCAACCTCACCTGCATCCCCCCCAAGAGCACATTTATAACTGTCAACAATGAGCCTGTCCCACTCCGGAGCCTGGCAAACAGCTGCTCGCTTTCTTCCTCCTTAGCATTACATGACAAATCGCTAGCCGCCGTCTCTGGCCTCAGACATCACTCTTGGCCCGTGTTTACCCGCTACATCGCAGCTCAGGTTTGCCGAGTCACAAACCGCAGGAGCCCCCTGTTGTTCCCTGGGAGTTTACGCCCGTTTCAGTTTGTTTGGACCTTTGGACGCTGCTCAGACTAGGGCACATCAGGTGACGGTTTCTCAGAATTGGCTTCCTTTTTACCAACTTACCAGCGTCTCTTTTTTCTCCCCCAGTGATCTGAAAGCCCCCTTTACCGTAGCATTTTAAATAACACCGTAGTGTCGTCTGTGTGTAAACAGGTTATAAAAAAAACCCTAAGTATTTATCCTACAGCAATAACCAAATCATACTATACATCCAATAATGGATTATTTTCCTCTGTTAAACCACAGACATTTAGGTCCATTTAACTATTTAAAAAATGTGTATTTTCATTCCGATTAATGGCCTGGTGCAGCATCCATTACAGCCCCTGACCTCGGTATGCAGTGCTTCTGGGGGTCCTGAACTGGCTAAACTTTTAGGAAAGTGGGGAGACTGTTTTGACTGTCAGACCAGGGGACCCCCCCATAACAGGTCCGCAGAGCAGCTATGTGGTTCACCTCTGAAAACACCTCGACATTTCTCGTACCTGGAGTCACTGCCTGAATAACAATTTATAATGAAATATTAATAAGGAAATGCTAACAATGGACATGAAATATACATTATCTGCAGGTAACCATGAGTGCATATTTCATATATTCATTAAGAAAAAACAATCTTAAGAGTCATTTGTTGTGTTTTGGTGAAGCATTGTATTGTCACACCTCATTATTATAACATGTAACAAATCGGGAGGGTTCCCGAACACCGTCCCCCCCCAGTCCTTCACATGCAGTACCCTTTGGTACCACTGGGAGGCAGGCAATGTACACTAAAATGACCCCCCCACCCCCACATTTGTATATCGCACCTTCACACAGCTTTTCCTGGTGTGGGTTGCACTAACAGCATGCTAACGAAGTCGAATCAGGCTTCCTTTACTATGCCCACAGATTCTACCTCATTCTGGGGGACCGACCCCCACAAATTCCCAAGGCAGGTGCGAGATGCAGCCCCCCCCACCGTATTCAGTGTGCCCCACGGGACAGGTGGTATCTTTATAAGACACCCAAACCATCTCAGCTGCCTCCACTTGATCTGAAAGAGCAGCAGCCCTATGTCGAAGTCCCCCTGGATTTCCAAACTCTTCCTTATCGCAGAGACCGAACCTAGCGACCCGGCAGAGAAACCTCGTACTGACCCCTTTACCTGCAGCGTTATTTCAGCCATCACCCACAGCTGACGGCAATGTGTGATACACTGACCAATAAGCCAAAAGCTTCATCTGACAAACTCCCGATTGGCCGTCCAGGTCAAAGTCAAATTCAGGCTTATTTCTATAGCACATTTAACAAACGCAACAGGTTTAACCAAAGTGCTGAACACAGTAATAAAACTCTAGTTAGCAGATAAAACAAATGATACAATAACAGGCATTTAACTAAGAAT
Source organism: Mormyrus iriodes (assembly GCA_011763525.2). Lineage (NCBI taxonomy): Eukaryota > Metazoa > Chordata > Actinopteri > Osteoglossiformes > Mormyridae > Mormyrus > Mormyrus iriodes. The sequence continues at coordinate 14,297,521 of JAAGVU020000019.1, forward strand.
CATAAAATAAATAGCAATAAGCGTCCCAGTTACTTCATCAAGCTACCTAGATCTGTTCAGTACCCTCCAAACCAGTTAACCTGTCAAGCTCACTTTCCCTCTTACCATCACGTGTTACTGTGCCCCAATGCAACTCCCTCACTATCCCCCCCCCAACCACCACCTGAAGGGAGTCTTCCACTTCGCCAAAAGAGCACTATAGCCTTGGATTTGGTGATGGTGATTTTCAACCCCCCCATTTCACACTCGCCGTTGTGTGTTGGGGGTGTTTGTTATAAACAAAACCAAAAGCACTAAATTACCTGCAAAAAGCAAGGATGTCACTTCTGGCCCCCTGTACTGGACACCCTTACAGTTTTGGTTGCTCCTTGATGTCCTGTCCATTACAATAGGAGTGAAGATGTTTGCCAGACACCAACATCCACCCTAAATAACTTTCATTTTATTCCAAATATGCAGACAACTGCCACTACATTCATACAAGGAACCCAGGAACCAAATACCACACAGGGGCAGCCTTGACACCCCATATTCCCAAAGCAGCTCCCACAGCCTGTCCCAGCCCTCCTTCAAGCCCACAAAGCACATGCAGACTCTTCTGAAAAAGCATCACAAATCTTTACATGCCATTGCCTTGAAGACCTTCTTCAACTTGACATCTTCCCTCACCACAGGACCCACAGGTGGACACCTACGGTTACCACCATGACAGGCACTAACTGCTTTTTGGCTGCAGCTCTTTGGAGCTACCACAGCAGTGGAGCCCTGGACCATAGTCCAGCCAGACTCTGACCTCACTCAACATGTGAGAGACATTTTTCCACAGGTGAGTTGAATTCATCTCGCACAGAAGCTTCAGCCAGATGTTCCCAGTGAACCCTAACTGCTCACTTGGATCCTCTCAGTCCATCTGGTCTCTACCCAATATGCCAAATCCAACTGCCACCAAGTGGTGATCGGTTAATAGTTCTGCCCCTCGCAACCTAATGCCCAGAGACAGCTTCAAGTCAGATAATGCCAATGTAAAGGTGATGGTTGACCTTAGCACAGGGTGATGTGGCACCACGTACACTTATGTGTTCAGTATCCTCAGAAGATCACCATGAGTGTGGTAGAGAGATCTGAATTCTTTAATGATCCACAGAGCCATATTGTCTGGAGATTGATCTCCTGATAGGGACTCTATCGGTGAACAGGTCTGGGGGGGAAAAGTCATACAAATTACAATAGGGTTACAATGGGGAAAATTACTAGGAGCCACCCAAGCGGGAATGGCTATATGAAGCCATATTCTGTGCTCGCCACACTCAAGGTAAATGCTGGGGTGGGGGGGCACGTGCACTGCCATTTGATTGGCAAGCATGAGCAGGGAGGTCCCACCTGTAAAATGCACCCACGATGCTGGGTACAATTATGTTTAGACAACTGGAAACATAAGAGAAAGTATTTCAGTTTCAAGAGATTCAAGCTTCGTTGCCAAGAATGGCACTGACAGCCAGGGACGGTTCTATCATTTCTTGGGTCCCCCTCGAAGTCATTATGACCCCCACCTCAGATGTTTCAAAATGAAACAGCTGGCTAGTGAGCACTGGTAGATACAATGAGTGGCATACCTATCAGCCAGAGGGCAGCTGAATACTGCACTTTATCTTAGCACAAAACAAAGTTATAGGTGTGAGTTTACATAGCAGTCACCCAAACAGAACAATGTCAGTCCCAAATTTTATTATTAAATGTTTCCCAGGACAAAACAATTCATTCATTGTAATTGGAGAAAAATTTTAAGTCATATAAGATGATATTTCTTTTCATTAATGTGAAGGGGTGAGCCCACCCATTGACTTAACCCCTGCTAGTGAGTAGTGTCAGAAGACAGTAGCTAGCTATAATTAAGCCTGTTAGCAGAACACAGAGCTTCAGCAGCAAACTACAGAACACCTTTAATATTTAGGTTTAGTGCCTGGGGCCTACAGGGGCCCCCATGCAAAGCTGCTGTTTGAAGGGTAGTAAATACATCCACTGTTGGCATCACCGTCTCAGTTGCTCTCCACTATGTAATACCTCTTAATCCAGCAATAAGGCATACGCTTAATTTGTTTACAAGAATCAAAAATTCATGGCCAATACTAATAACCTTACGGCACCTTTATGCGCCTTGTTCACTAAGGTTATTTGCATGACTACTAACTGAAAACGCATAAATCAGTTAAACTGGCGAGCAAGTTTTTCTTTTTTACGGGAGCCCAGGCACAGCCAAACAAATATACTGCATTATAATTATTTCGAAAGGATGTTATGTAGGAACAGCTCTGGCGCCGGGGTGGGCTGCGGTTCTGCATGCGGGAGCAGAGGGGGCTCCGGCGGCAGGCAGGGCGTACGGGGGCAGCGCTGGGGCTTTATTATTCGGAAGCGGGGGAGGCGCCAGCCCTTTGCCAGCCCCTGACGTCAGGCGGCTGGAGACGAGCGCTGAGCGGCCGTGAGAGCGCCGAGGGGGCGCCGCCATAGACAGGGGGCGAGTGCGCCTTTAAGAAGCGCCCAGCGGAACAATAAGCGGCTCGCGGTGTCCATGCGCCAACAATGGAGCTGCACGGTGCCCTCGCGCTGAAACTGACGGTTTGGCTCTGCTGCGTAGGATTCGGCGGAGGTGAGTTACCGCCGCTGGCCGCCGTTCCGGGGAAAAGGGCATTTTAACGGCTGTGCGGCGGCGGGACGGGGGATACGGCCGCCTGGCGTATTCCGCCGGCGCTAGCTAGCAGTTAGCGGAGCCGGAGCCCTGGCCGGAAAAGCGGCCGGCTGCACGGCGGCTCCGGCCTGAAGACACTCGGCGGCGCCATTCCGGAGCATTACGGACCGCGGGCTGCCTTTCCGGAGCAGTCAGGCGGCTCGCTTAGCGCGTCCTCCCCCGTGATAGCAAGATGGAGGGGGGGCGATCGTGATCTCCGGTGCCCGCGACGGGATCCGCGCCGCAGCCCGCCGAGCCGCTCACGACGGTCCCGCAGGTCGGCCGTCCGCCCCGGGTACTCGGGCCCGCGCCGTGTTCCGCCCCGGGGACGGAGCCGGGAGCCGCCGGCCAGCACAGCGCCTGCATTTCCGGGCTTATTAATGGCGCATGTTTGCGGTAGTTATATAGGACAAAAGTCCCGTTTAATGTCGGTCCTCCGGTCCGCTTAGCCTGTGAAATCCCGGCATGAGGGTCCGCCTTTAGCTGCAACGAGGGACAGACTCTGGTGGTGGCAGTAATAGTAGTAATAATAATAATAATAATAATAATAATAATAATAATAATAATAATAATAATAATAATATTATTATTATTATTATTA
>JAAGVU020000019.1:14304222-14325125 GCA_011763525.2 Mormyrus iriodes
GGGGGGGGGGGGGGAGGGGGGGGGGGGGGGGGCCGGGGGCGGGGCGGGGGGGCCAGGGGGCCCCCCCCCCCCCCCCCCGACCTTCTGCTGTAAGGCGAACCTTTTAAAAGGAGAACAGTGTGGAAGCTCGTTTATCAGTCCGGCAGCTGAAACAGTGACGCTCTGCGCTGTCCCACTTCTGTGCTGCATTCTCACAAAAGAAACGCTGATGTGGTTTGGGATGGAGTGTCGCATTCCAACGCCAATTATTAACACCCCACCCGCCCCCCTAGCAGTCAGGATGTGGTTCTCGAACAGTTGCGTACACAATACGGTTCCATATTGTCACACAAAAGCCGGTCTGTTTAGCAGAATCTGCCCTGCCGCCATCATAGCAGGTGAAGCGTACCAGACGTACGCGGCCTGTGCTGTGGGGCTGCACACTCCCCTGTGCTCGGGGTAGCCGCGAGTTAGCGTGTGTGCTTTTGCCCATTGACCCTGAGCACTCTCCGGCATATCGAAGGAGGTCTTTGGTGTTTTTTCCGTGGGTGCTTGGAAAGGAAAGCAGCTTAGGATTCCCGTGGTCATGTGACGATGTGTTTAAACCTCACGGGCAGCTCCAATCTCCTGAAGCAGGCAGTGTGCCTGAACAGATGTGACTGCAGGTATGAATACTAAACTACAGCTGGCAGCACAGTGCTCTATCCTCCACCGTCCCCTCCCTGCCCATGCCGAGGATTGTTTATGGGGTAAATATTGTGCAAGTGGGGTAAAATTGATCATGAGAGCATTTTCGTCGCACACCTAGCTGGGTTATCCTCTAACGAATGAGAGCTCGAGCTCCTGGTCCTGGTCCTAGGACAGTGATCCAGATCCATTCAATGGCCCTTCCTGGATACAGTCTGGCTCTTTGCTGTTCTTCTACGTTCGAGTGTCACTCCCTCTTTGCTACCAGCTGGGATTAAATGGGAGAAGCGTGAGCTGTGTTATTGCATTCTGGCATCCAGTGAGGCAGCTCGGTTTGCCAGTCTGGCAGTGTGCGGGGCTTTCCTGACACTCTCAGAAGAGCAGGGCCCCTGCAGGGACCTTTGAGCTCCCACCAATCGCTGTGCCACAGATGTGCAAAGGTCATGCACTCTTGGGATTGGGGTGCTTATGATTCATGTGCATCACTCATTTCTTTTGAAGAAATAATGCAAAATTAACATGCAAAGTGTAATAAAGATTTATATTAAAATTTTGTTTATCTTGGTTGTAATGTAGTTATATGTAGTATCAGCTATTTACCTCTTTTTTGTGGGGTGAGTCATTAACTAACTTGAGTTTTGCTGCAGAAACCGCTCTTTGGAACGCGAACCTGCAGCCTTCTTCCAGTTATACGCCCTTAACTTTTCGGGTGCCCCAGATGGGTCCCTCGTCGCATCTGCTCCGTTTGAGGGGGTCAGCGGTGCATGTCGTATGGGTACGTTCATGTTCCCCTCCTGCTGGGATGGCGGCTAAATGCTGCCTGCCCTCGCTGCGATTTTTGCATGAACATGCAGCGACTGGGTTGAGCGTGGCAAGTCTCCCGATGGAGAGCCCGTTCCCACATGCAGGGGCTGCTGTTCGGGCACAACGGCGCGTTGTGCTGAAGGACTGCCCTGTCTCATAGGGACCCTTTGTTGTCTGACTTGGGTCTTGTGACTTCTTAAATCTCAGCTTGTTCCCTGCCTGGTTTGATCTGATCCCTTCCTAGACCGTACACCCCTCTTCTCCCAGGGCTATCCTGTATGTTTGTCTAAGCAGAGCTGCTGGGATCTCTGCAGTTGGTTTGATAACACTTTTCGAATAAGGCCCCGCTCTTTGCATTCGATATTTACTCAAAGACGATCATTCCGCAAGCTCAAGGTGCCTTCTAGCTTCCCTCTCCAAACAAAGGACACAGAGCGTCTCCTTGACGGTGCCCGACTCTCGCCATGATCCTGAAGCGCCCAACCCTGCAAGCATCTGCTCCATAAGGTGGAACTGCTGAGGTTCTGGGTGTGTGGCAGGCCCTGCCAGGGTCATTTGTGGCCCCGGTAGGCCGTGTTTTCTCTCACACTGTCGTGAAATGGGGCCGAGAGATTAGACAAGAATCTTTTGAATGATGGATCATTCAGATCGCCATCCTGCTGGAAGCACGGCTCACTTTGACATCATGGGAGCTCCACCAGATTATCTTCATGGCCACAGGATGCCTGTATGCTGCCGCCGTATGTAAATGACCTGAGTCCTTTCAGTGCTATTCCCGTTCATTATTATAATATATATAATAATTATTAACTGATTAATAATGACTGTCAGAGTCACGATCGGACCTCTTCCTGGTTCAGCCTTTCATTCGAATGTAACTGTTGAGCTGAGCTGTACTTTGTTCCCCTCCTGCAATCCCCGCCTGTCTGCCATGGTAGATCCCATCACTCAGGCCCAGGGGCTCAGTTCCGTCACACTGCAAAACCAGGGCTTGTTGGACATCAGGTGGCTCACTCTCCGCCCTCTTGTGACACAATGATCTCCTGCTGTCTCTTTGCCTTGGGGCTGTGAATAAGGTTCATTCAAGCTACCAAAGCGTTTCGAATGTCAGAAAATGGAAACGTGGGTAAAGGTGCCGGGGCACTACCCACGAAAAACTGGCTAAACTCGCCATATTTTGTATCTTTGAATGATGCAGCCTCAGTGAAAAGCTCATTGAGTTGTGATATTTCAAGCACTTTCCCTGTTAAAGCAGGTAAAATGCCGTAAATGTGCTCAAGTGCCATCTGAGGCTATTGGGAGGATTAAGGAGTAGGTTTGCAGGTCATGTGGGGGCGGGGCTGGATTGTGCTGTTAGCATTAACAAAGGGCGCTTTGACTGCTGTAAGAAGCGGTTTGCAGCAAAATGCTTAATGATTTCTCACAGAAAAAGTGTTGTCACACACTGCAGTAATAAATTTGCCCCACTTGCAAAAACTGCACCATCTCGTAAATGGCGAAAGTAAAGATAGTGTCCCTTAAAATAAGATGATTTAAAACGGGACTGGTGTGATTGGGCTTGCCTTTCTCTCTCTAGCCAGTCTATAGGCATGTTCACACTTAAGTTCTGAAACCTGGTCCTGGCTTAGGAGTCCCTGGGTCGTCTCGACTTGGAACTTTTGTAGCTCTTGGCCACTTCAGTGTGTGGCCTTTACACCACACAACAGGAACTGGGTCCTTTATGCTAAAAAAGCATGGGAGAGGCAAGAAGTTTGTAGGTTAAACTTCACAAATAATTTCATAGGAAACTACACCACCACCCCACAACAGTGGAGGATAAACAAGTCGTTTTGTTAGTTACTGGGGGGATCGACTGTGATCAAATGGGACACTGCCTTTTATTTATATTTAACTTATATGACCCATCACATGTTCATGATTCTTATTAAATATGGCCAGCAGATCGATCTTTCGGTTTCCAAGGAATAAACAATGATGTGACATTATCCCGCTAATGAGCACTGGCGAGTCTTACCGCCGGCACTGGTGATGTTAGCAAAGAGTATATTAGTTAGCAATCGAATTTTCCAGTCCGGAAATATGGAGACACAAGGAAAAAAATGTATTAACTGTTGCATTAACTGTAATTGGGATACAAAAATGATTCCATCTGCTCAATTTTTGCTCTGCTACATCTCATTTTCTGCACTCCTGTGTAACTTCCAAGTTAGTGCTGGTGCTTGTAGTGAACCGATCAGCAAGGTATTGCTGTAAGCACCTCCCCAGGAGTTCACGTTCGCAGGAAGGGTATCTAGTCTGGAGTAGATACTAAAAAAGGGTTCAGGAACTGCCTCCAAGGAACTACAGTCGAGCCAAGTTCCTGCGGTGTGAACTGGTTCTGGAAAAGGGTTCTGGTTCCAGAAAAAAAGTTCTGGTGGGGTGAAAGTGCCTTATGGTTCTTTGTTTGCCCATTTAGTGCTGCCTTATTTGCATTTAATGTCTGTCTTCTAATTATAACCATAGTAACAATGCGCTGGATGCCTCTGCTTTGCTTTACGGCTTTGCGTAGAACATTTACTGCTGCGAAGGGAATTAATGGTAGTGTGCCTGAATTCAGAGATCGGATGTCGGCAAGTCGTCCATTTTGATTAGCGATGGAGCGTTAGGGGCAGCTTTGGCGTTAGTCATAGCTGAACCTCGTGTGCAGGAGCTGAGGTGTGTGCAGGAGTCATCTGAGGTTGTTCAGAGTAGAACAACATTTGAGATGTTACCTTAAGCCAGCAAGAAACGTAACTCAGAATCCAGTGCCATTCTGCAAAAATTGCTAATTCTCAAAAAAATCAACGCCCCCTTTCCTTTTTTTTGTTTCCCGTAATTGAAACTGTGGTGGGGGAATGAAGCTGGCTTCCTTTTACATTCTGAAGGCACAATAATAATAATAATAGTACCTTTAAAATGGCTGACTTTCCACTCGCTGTGCTTCATCAGTCTTGCCTGGGGATTTTAACAGGACATTGGGTGCCATTTCTGAACAGTAACATTCGACAGAGGTGTGAATGTGTGTGTGATTGAAAGGCCCGGAGCTGCTGCTCTCCCGGTTCATCCTGACAGCATTCAGGCCTCTGCCGCTCTCTCCCTGCACAGGCCATTATGGGAACCCCCTGAGCAAGTACATCCGTCACTACGAGGGCCTGTCCTATGACACGGACGTCCTGCACGGCAAGCACCAGCGGGCCAAGCGAGCCCTCTCGCACGAGGACCGCTTCCTGCACCTCGAGTTCCACGCGCACGGGAGGTGAGTTTGTGGCATGTTGCTTCACAGCAGCGACTTCTTTGACAGACTCTGTGGTAATTTAATGACTGACTTTTTTCCCTTTCAAACTGGGCATTCTCTAAGCTTCAAGCTGAAATGATTTTTAAATTGTAATGTGGCTTTTTTTTTTTTAGTTCTGCATTGAATGACCGATAAAGATCCAGTCTCCGGAGACTGTGTTTAGACTCATGCTTGCTGGGAGGGTCATCGTCGTCTTCCATTCAGTGTGACCTAATTTCGTATTTAAGGTTTTGATTCAAAGAGAACTTGCTTATAGTCGTGGGTGGTCAAGATTTCTTATTGGGGTGTCTGTGGGCCTGGAGCAGAGCTTTGTAAATGAAGTTTTGAACGCTCTGCCAGGCTCTTCGTTGCTTTCGAATATTTTCCCCACAGTGTAACAATGAGAGCTCAGTGTAATGACCGGGAGGTGGTCGCATGGCCAGCCTGCCCTGTGATATCATAGTTTGCAGCCTGTTACAATACAGCTTCCCATAACTGCGGTAAAATCCTCTGCTCAGTATTTTGAGTCATGGTCTTTCCGGTTAGTTGATGCCTCTGAATCAGTCAGTCAATACATACATGTATTTTAGAGATGCCAGTCTGAGTATGATCCCATTGTATTTTACAGTACATGAAAGGGAGCATGGCTGTAATTTAGATATTTTTTGTTTTCTCTCATACGATTAGCCGTATGCGCTTCCCCACCTTCTGTGCCTCTCTCTCGGTACGGCCCATTTAGCCATTTAGTGCCCTGTAAGCGGTTCCCTGCTTGTGCTCGTGTAGCTCCGTGACTTGACGTGTACTTCAGCCGGGTTCAGATTTTCGGGCGCGCTGCACTTCCAGGTGACGGAGTGGGAGGGAGTCCTTTCCAGGCCGTGGTGTGGAACAGCAGCTGTGTAGCACAGAGCGGACCTTCCTGATAGCATGATTCCTGTTCCTGTTAGTGCTCCATTCTGCTTTCCTTTGCCATCTCCATTTTTCTCACAGAAGATGGTCTCTTTAATGAGGCTGACAACAGAGGCTGGTCCATCTTCTGACTGCTTACTCTGGTCAGGGTCACCTGGAGCCTGTGCCAGGCAGCATAAGGCACCAGCCTGCGGTTCCTCCTAGATAGGATTCCCGTCCATTGCAGTACACACAACCACACCCCGTGGATAATCAGCCCAACCATGCGTCTTTGGGCTTCGGGTGAAACCTGCATGACACGGGGAGAACGTGCCCACTCAACGCACCCTGCAGGTGCGAGGCGCCGACTGTTTGTGTTGACCCGCCGTGCCGCCCTGGTGCTGTAAACTTTTCTTGTTATTTCAGGCTGACAGGTGGCTTCTACAATAATCTTTGATCACATGCAGGTAACTAGTTATGGTAGGTTATAGTAACTGGTAATGCGAGATGGGGGGGGGGGGGTCCACCAGAGTGCATCAAAGCAAATAAAACCTTATGCGGTCAGATGGGGCAGCAGCATCATCCTGCTGGTGTAGCTGCCACTGTCCCCTCTAACAAATCAAGGTACCAGGACCAGCCCGCTGGCTGATTTGGCCCAGATAAGATCTGCTCCAGGCGTCCCGAGGTGGCAGAGTAGAGCTTTCCCTCCGTGGCGTGCTGCATGTGATGTATATCTTGCTTTTCTGGATGCCGGCCGTATCCATCTTCGTGGAGTCCTGCCTCCCATGCAGATCTGCTTTTCTGCCTCTTCCTCTTGGTATCTCGCAGCACTCCCCGGTCCCCGGTGTGGCCGCCACGGCTCCTTTCCTCGTGCTTTGCTGTGATTGGGGCACCGTGGCTAGTCTGCACCTCTCAGCTTTTCAGAATGCACCAGTTCTACGATTCTTGCTGGTCTGAACCCCCCTTTGAGGCTGCCTGTCCACAGACTTACAAAGCTGTCAGGTTTACCTGATAAGCGGATTTGTGTCAGCGGGGGAGGGGTGTACCTTTCCTTTGATTTTAAAATACAGAGATGGACTCCTTATGAAATAAAATCATTTGCATACTTGCTCAAGAAGAATTGGCCACTGTTCCTGTCCTCCTTCCTGACTGCAGGCAGATTAAGCACCAGGGGAGCCTCAAATCAGGGCCTTTGTCATTGGTGTTGCGATCACTGGCTTCTGTGGGCTCTCCGCTGTTGTGCCCCTGCTCTTTAATTGATTCAGGCCACCCCTGAGGGTACCGCCGCCTCCCGGATTTCTTACCAGGTGGAAAGGGTTGGACTGAAGCGGAATTCTGAAAGAGTGATGTTGATTGGGCTGCCGGGGCTGAAAAGCAGGCGGCCTTGGTTTGTGAGCATGCGGGGAGCGGCCTGTCACTGAGGCTCCCAAAACGGCGACAGCCGGCTCTCCTTGGGCACTGGCTTAGGCTCGTAGAGGGGTTATTATTAGTGAGCTGAGCCTCTGAGGCTGAGGGAGAATTAGCCGTCCTTCCTGCCCCCCTCCCCGGCTCGAGATGCTGATTGGCTGAAGTCGAGGGGTGTAATTTTAGAAAAATCGTACTGGTACCCCAGTTTGTCCGGGAGGACTGACGATGCTGGGTCAAGCATTTGATTAATCCCCCCCCCCCCGCCAGAGCGAAGGAATTGCATCCAGCTCCATCCAGCGGCAGCACAGGTTAGCGGTAATGTATCTCCGCAGGATGCAGCCTCTGCCACCGCAGTGTAGGCGGCTGTGTGGTGGCAGTTGGCTCGCTGTACGGCATCTGGGCTGCCTGGGCTGTCTACCCTGGGGAACAGCACTGGGGCCCGTGTTAAGGGCCTTGTAAATGCCGTGCGCTCTTAAGCCTGCTTTCGCAAGCAGCTGATGGCTAATCATTACCCTTGTGAAGGTGTCAGTGTGACAACAGAATGGGGATTAGTGAGATCTGCAGTCATTCTGCTGGTGGTGGGGGAGGATCGAGACACCAGTGTGCCGTATGGCAGGAAGTGGCCGGAAACACACTGGCCGCAGTTCCTGTTGGTTTACCACACTGCTCTCTCGTGCTTACTACTTCCTGTCTGAAGCATTGCTTTTAAAATGTATGCAATAGTGCACATAAGAAGCCACGTTTTTGTGTTTAGTCCTTACAGTGCCCTGTTTGCTGATCTCATAAGTGGAAGATTTAAGAAAAATAAGTGTCATATTCCATCACCCACTCGGGTACCTGACAGCAGCTTGAAATCTTGAAAAGGCTCCTCTTGAGTAATGTAATGAAAAAGGCGTGTGGATGAAATCACCTTTCACTGACTGTATGGTGTCTGGGATGGTTCAGGAAGGGCCACTGCCTGCCGGATGGCTCCCTCAGAGCATGGAGCCCTGGAGGACGGGCTACTTATCCCTGTTTTAGCTAGAGCAGCTTGGGAATCCTGTCCCAGTTCTGTTCAATAACCAGGACTTTAGTAAACCAGCCATCTTTGGCTTCAACAATAGGATTCGTCTTTCTAGAGGAGAAACACATTCAAATCTTTCTTGTCTAACCCAGAAAAGTCTGTGAGTCTGTTTATCACAGTGGCCCAATTGATGGGAAAAGCAACACAATGCAGTAGCCATGCAATCATCCCACGCTTATCCAATTACTGACTTAGTTGGCATAAAGTGCCTCATATTGAGGAAAGGCAGGGCAGCTGTGACGCTGGCGGCTCGGAAAGCTCCTCAGGGCCACTGCAGCTCCAAGGGAGCGGCTGGCAGTTCATGGGTGTGATTGACCTTCCTGAACTCTCTGCGTGCTGGCTGAGCTTTCTGTGAAGATCAGCGCGTTGCCCCTGCAGAATGTTCTGTAGCCATTCCTTCCCCGGCACCAATAGCAGGTGCTGCTTTTTTGAGCGGTAAGATTAAGAAATGCAAGTATCCTTTGAGATGAGTATTTCGCTTGTGAGTTTCTGCATATAGAAGTGAAATTATTTAATACCCTTTACTCAGGTGTTCCCAAATATGAGGCAGATTTTTTTTTTTGTATGCTTACGAGTGACAAGCGTGTGTGTGTGTGTGTGTGTGTGTGTGGAGGGATCCTTAAATTTCCTCCTGGCAGCCAAAGTCAACTCGCTAATGGCAAAGGCCACGCTGTCATTTCAGGTTCTGCTCAGTGACTTATCGTTGCAATCTGGTGATCTCATCCCAGTTTAGTGCTTTCTAGTGTAAATGCTTCCCCTTGAAACGAATGCTAATTAGTTAATTATGTCTGCGACTTATGAGATTTCACCTTACAAGCTGATTTCCAAGAATGGATTAGGCTTGCAAGTGGGGGTGGGGATACCTGTAGCCTGGCAAAAAAATACCATTTCCCATATCCAGGGTGTTAGCGAATGAGGCTGGGTGACAGTTTTGGAGATTTCATATATTAGTACAAGTTATTGATAACTGAAACAGATAAGCAATAATATGAACGTTTTGTCTCTATCATGCTACGAAATTGCCTACAGTGAGCAAAAGGTTTCATGTTTACCGGAGAGAGAGAACCTGCAACTATTAACATGAACAAGCATATTATCTGCAAAATTTAAACTGCATCCTCATATTTTTCAGCAACAGATGAGCATCAGCTAGCATCCAGCTAAATGCTTTTTGTATTTATTGCTTACAAGACAATAACATTCTGTTCTTTCAGGAGCAAGTTGGTTGGCATGATTTGGTTTGTTTGAAAATTCCTGATATTCAGTGGCCTTGCAGGCACTAATCATCTAACAACTGTAATGACTGCCTTTTAATTAAGCAAATTGCATGCAGAGAGGCTTCGTGTTGAAGATGATAAGGACCGTGCCCTAGCTTACTATATAGTATTTCCTAAAATCAACCCAATAAAAAAATCAAAGGAGTTTGTGTCTGGTAGCCATAATTACTGAATGGCAGCAGTTCTGTTGCCTGCAAATGGGATATGGACTTATTTTAAAGGTAAATGCACCTCACACAGGGCATGCTTATCTATCCACCACAGCTGTTTCCCTGTTCCAGCGACGAGTTACAAAGGCTGAAATCAAGACTGAATTTAATCAGCGCCGTGACAGTTGTTCTGGATCACATCCTGATGCTCCCACCCATCAACTTCCTCAATATTTACATGTGCCTGTAATGTTACGAGACCTTTGCTTTTAAGGGATGTGTTCCATTTGTGGGAAGAGAGCTGGAGTAACACACCCTGTCATTTGGTCTTGTGAACACAGTAACTGTAAAAGTATTTGACGGATCTTTTTAGGGTAACACTGTTACTTATTATTCTGTTTACTCTTTGATCTTTGATGGATCTTATTACCACTTCACAAAAACATTTTATGGATGAAAATCTACACCAGAGACTCGAGACAAATTGCCCCAAAATTGAAACGTTGGCAAAGAGGGCGAAAACGGAGGTTGCAGTCTCCATTTTGTGAACACAGTCATCTGCTATCTCAACATATTCCATGGATGTTTTTGCAAACTTCCCAGGAATGTTGTACAGGTCAGCGATTTTTAAACTGTGGGGCAGGTAAATTTTCTGAATATTTAAAATACACTTTTTTTTTTTCCACAGCAGCCGTAACCGTCTAGTAGCCAGTCAGCTAAATTTATGGTGGGGAACTGATAATGTATTGTGGGGGAATTTAATTAAAGTTTGGCTTTAAGGATTTTTTTGCAGAGGCATCAGGTAGGTTTGGGCAGCATTACGGTAATATTTTCATTAGTCATGCTCTGCATAACGATGTTTTGGTCAATGACGGACCACATAAACAATGGCGCTCTCGCAAGATTATAATCGAGCTGAAAAATTCCCGCCACCTAGCGACGTCACAGCCGTCGTAACATCGTAAGCGCAGTACATTACTGACGTGTCTCTGGAGATGCTGGTGTAAACAAACCTACTGCGCTGCCATTCGTTTGAAACTGTAGCACCTGCAATTATGTACAGTACATAATACTTAATGATAATAGTGATAGACAACTGTTACTGATTTCTGTGTTTACTGCACTGTATTTTTTTTATCGTTATTTAGGCTATACTATATAGCCTAGGTGTGTAGTAGGTATACCGTCTGGTTTGTGTTAGTACACTCTATGATGTGTAAATCGCCTAACGATGCTTTTCGCAGAACGTTTCCCCAACGTTAAAGGACGCGTGACTGTACTGCGCCATTTTCTTTGGCTCATTTTCTATTTCGTGTTATTAACATCATAGTGACATGTCTACAGATAGCGGTTGGATAGTATTAAGTGTACGACCGATTTAATGAGACAAAAATAAGACCTATACGGTTTATTAGCACGTATAACGACAGCTTCCACTTCTGCTGATGAAGGGCGCAGCCGCCTTGAATTCTGAGGTCGGGGTTGCAGAGGTCCCTCCGACTTTCCGAGTCGGAACTCTGACTTCATGGGGCGTTCCAGTTAAAATTTCCAACTAGAAATGGAATGCACCATTAACCCTAGTCTTTGGCTACATTAATATTACAAGCCTCATGGTCCAATTCTGATTCTTTGCTCTGGTCAGTGCAAGTGACCTGTATCTGACGTGACTGCATCTGTCCTCCGAAACAGCGCGCATGCGCGCATCGATGTGTTTTTTGCACGAGTCACCTGCGTTACCAACAACAAAAACCAGTCAGCGTACGCGTATAGGCAAAAAACCACATGAACTCCGATCTGACCATTCATGCTGCATGGCCATGAATCGGATACGTATCCAATCTAGCACCACATATGAAAGTGACTCAAATCTGATTTGAAAAGATGGGATTTGTGTGTCCACACAGCCCTGAAAGAATCCGTTCTGAGTCACAGGCAGGCAAAAAATTGGATTTGAGTCACTTCAGCCTGCTAATGTGAACGCAGCCCTGGTCAGTCGTGGAACTGGGGGGGGGGCTGTCCAGGGAATACATCATTGTTATTCTTTGTCATCTTCTTTGTCATTTGTAGGCAAGCTCATATTAACTAGTCTAGCATTATAATAAATATATTGTGATGCTGCAGAGCTGGCTGGGAGATATTTATCCGGACTACTGGCACACTGCAGCACACCGTGTAGCGGTGTATGCCTGCTGCTCTTGTAAATAGGTGCCTGTATCGATGCCTTTGTGTTGTAAATAGCACTGTACCTGTGTAGTGTTTAGTTGCAGGGTGTGCGTGCTCACTCGCGTCTGACCCCAAGTGCGAGTGTCCTGTAAGCTGTCAACTTTCGCCTGTGCTTCAGTTAGTTTTCTGGCAGCAAGCGATCGGTAAAGGCTGACCTTTTGTTTTGAAAGCGCATTGTCTGTTTCTTAAACATGTCCCGACGGTTTGCTGCAATATGTTTATTTCCAAAGTTAATATGCTAATATAAGAATGTCTTTTTTGTTTGCGAGTGTTTACTTTATTCACAAGTTTGGGATGTGGTGCATTATGCGGCGTTCATGTACACCCCACTTTTTTCCATTTACCTGTGGAGCTTGTGTGTTCGGTTACATGGCAGGTACTTAACTTTTCCTCTCATACAGTTCCTTCTGTCATGTCACAGAAAATGAAGGTTATATTGCAGATGAGAAACAGAATATAAATATGTAGATGTATCGGAAAGGAACATGGACACACACACTTAATTGGTGGGGGAAGATTGTGCTAATTTACATGTAACTGGAATGTGCAATAAATCAATAGGTGTAGCTTCAGAGTTCTGTGTCGTGACTTGGACTCAGAACATTCAGGTAAAAAGACATTAATGGGCTTTCACATTTCCAGTTGATCCATCCAGTACTTCTAGAAAATGTTGAGGTGGGAGGAGTAGGAATTAGATGGGATAGCAGGTGACGGGGCTGTCCGAGGAATACATTGTCGCAGTGACAGCATCCTTTATAGTTTAGTTCTGGTAACAGCTCATTTTATTCTTAAAATACAGTGATGGAGATGTAATGACGTGATGAGTACCCTCAAAAAAAAACAGCCTCTTACCCACAGCGCCAAACGCTACGTGGCGTGACGAACACGTCCCACGGTGCCTGGAAGCAGGACGCGTGGTGCGGGGAGTCGGTGTGCTGCTCGACGCTGATGGCAGGCCAGGCTGATCCGCTGATGTTCTCAGAGCTGATGGGACTGTCTCCAGGACCCACTGAGCATGTCTGTTTGGCGAGATGCTGCTTTACGGTGGAGACAGAACCTGCTCAGCACATCATGTCACATACAGAAAGGACATATCTCCCGGCTCCCAGAATGCAGGCAGACCGTTAGAAGGCGCTGTCCCTGCTCAGCCCTCCAGCTGCTTGGAATACAATAAACTAAGTGCTGAAAGATCTCCACCAATCTGACTGATTTCCCCCCCCCCTCCCCCGCGCAGAACTACGTAGAACTGGCTTATAAATAACGACAAAACCTGAACATATTTACAGGCTTGTTACTTGCAGGAATAAGGTGCTCCAACAGTGGTCACAGATTAAGGACGCTACATCAAGGGACTAAAGAGTTAGTGTGAGAGGCTTGAAGTCTGGCCTGTACGGCTACAGGACCAGCGTGATGGGTGCCGTACGGCTGCCTGTTCTGGGCCCCGCTGTTAGTGTAATTACTAACGGTCATGCTTTACACTGAGGGGACCTCGGGGGTGAATTAGGTGTCCGTCATCATTTGCCCATCTGACCCTCTTGAGCTGTGATTCCCAATCCGGTCCTCGGGGACCTGCAGATGGTCCACATTTTTGTTCACTCTCAGCTTGTTGGGAGCAGAAAATATGGACTATCTGTGAGTCCCCATGGAGCGGGTTGGGAAACGCCACTGTAGAGGAAGCTGAAAAGGTGGCTTGAGGTACATGGGAACGCAAGGTGTTCTGTGTCGGCAGTGTGGGTCAATCTCCTGACCTGTCACACATAACTTCAGAAATAACAACTGCCCCCCTCCCCCACTCGGCTGTCCCCCGAAATGGATTTCATTAAAATTTTATGTAAAACTAGGAGAGGCTGTTTATGGGAATGGGCTGGGGATTTGAGGATCGATCCACACAGATGGAGTCATTCAGCTGCAGAGTGGCATGCACTGCATTGGTGTGTTTCCGGTCAGTGCCGTTTGTTTCGAGTGAGGAATTCACGATCTGTTCCCCGTCATGGCGGCAAAGCCCGGAGAAAATGCATGAACGTGTCTCCGGACACTACCGTAGCTGACTGGCAGAGGCCCTGCTCTTTGGCACAGTCAGCGCTGTGCCAGATGTGCACCTGGAGGAGTGTTTATGTCTGCGTGTGTCTCACCCGTGCCCTGACCCCACTCTGGTGTGCAGGTTTGCTGCTGGCTGAATTCCACTTTCATGCCACTGGCGATTGCGAAGCAGGTTTAATAGTGAGACTCGCCATCATCTTCATGTTGGAACCAGACTTAAGAAGCATGACTCACACTGGTTTAATTCGATTGGTTCCAGTTTCCTCGCGGACTGATCTGCTCACAGGCACTGTTAGGGAGGAACGCGTGTGCTGAAAGCCCGAGTCATAAGGCTGGATGTGTCCATACCGGCCTTTGGCTTTGGATGAATTTGAGCAGCTGAGAACAACTCCGTGCACATGGACTAAAGGCTGTTTGGCCCGTGTCGCGTCGCCCCTCTCTGCCCTCTTTACGGTGTGTAGATGCCCTATGGGGGCTGAAAGCGGGCCCACTTATTGCTCTCTGGCTCCTCTCCGCCGTTCTCTGGGGATATTGTGCTACTGCGAGCAGCCAGTGGGAGCCAGTGACGTGATGCAAAGTGAGGAATTATATCTGTATGTGTACTCCCTGTTACTCACCCATATCCCACTGGCTCTTCTATCTGATGCACCAAATAATGGGCTGTGGACTCCGTCCCCAGTGGACACACTGTCTAAAGCATCCCTTTCTTCTCAAAACCTCCGCCTGATCGAATCGCTTTTCTGGCCAAACGGCGCCGATCCTATTTCCATTGTCTGAAATTTTATGCCCTCCTGTAAAGGGGGGGCCCTGGTAAGCACTCTGTCATTGGAGTTCTGGCTTCTGCACTCGTTTTTTATTCCCCTCTTTCTGCAGATTGCTGTCTCTGCTTTGTGAGTCCTCTTACCTGGTCAGAGTTCATACAGCTGGGAATTTCTGTTCTGCGTGGGGCACTACTTCAGCTTAATTAGTTACATGGTCATTCTGGGGTCTGCATTGCACGCTTACTGTCCACAGACTGTGGCCAGTGTGTTCCTGTTGACCCTCTGCCTTCCAGATAAAGGAATTCCGGGTTCCTCCGTGGCCCGGTGGTTCCGTTGTTGAACCATCTGGCCGGCAGCTTGGCATGGGTCTCAGGTCACCCTGCCAGGTGCCGTTCTGTCTGCTCAGTTGTCCTCCATCAGAAGAGCTGGACAGGGCCGCAAATCTGCTGTCATCCTGGGGGGCTTGAGACGGTGTTCTGCTTGTGGTGCAAAGCTGTCATCATCACTCTGCTGAATCCCATCCGGCATGAGAGCTGACGGCCATGATGCTGGGACCAGTGGCTGGGGGAGAGCTTTTACTGACAGGCCAAACACGAGGAGGACCCCACCTGCTGCTGGCAGCCATCGTGGCGATTTACAGACTTCTTGATGAAATGCCCAGGACGTCCTGATGTTGCCGAGTTCCATGTGTCCCTGGGTCAGCTAGGGAGGGGCTTGCGTTTCACTTCTTTAACCAATCACAGTCTTCGTCGTATGACATCACCGCATTGGGCCATTGCTTCTCATTTTCAAACTCAAGGCGTCCAAAACCATCCAGCCGTCAGCTGCGGCAGTGTGAGGCTCAGTGGGCGGAGCCTCTGTGCTTCTGATTGGATGGTTGTTCGTTCAAGCCTTGTTGTTGCTGCTGTTGTTTATTATAATAAAATTATAATAACAATAATTATTAATAATTATTACAAATTATTATTATTATTATTATTATCATCACCATAAAGTGTTGCTGCACCCTTACATTGCTCTGTACAGCCATTGCAGGTCAGCATATTCCTGTATTTTGTCTGCCTATGATATGTCCCTTAACAAAAGGCATACAGAATAAAGTAGGTACTTTAGAAGTCTGTGCACTTTGCCGCTTAACAGAAAACACTGCTTTTAATTAATGCGGTGATGTCATACAACGAAGACTGTGATTGGTTAAAGAAGTGAAACGCAAGCCCCTCCCTTACTGACCCAGGAATACATCGAACGGCAAAATCGGGACGTGTGATATTTCAAGCCTGCGTTCCCTCGCCTTGCTGTTTGATTTGGAAAAGCCCTGACTGAACCTTCTGCTATCGTTTAATGTTCATAATACAGCCTTCAAAATTTGGATACAGTTTTTTGGGCCCCCGCAATTTATGGGACAGGCCGGAACAGAGCAGCATTACTTGTATCTGGGCCATGTTGACCTCTTTGCCACGTGCTGTTTACTTCTGGGGGAGCCTGTGGAAACTGAACGGGCTGCAACGGGCGTCTGAAGCTGGCAGCGGCTGCCCTTCCTTTCCCGCTCCATACAGAAAGCGCCCCACGCAGTGCCAGGGAGCACGTCCTGACAGATATTTAATATGTGCGCTGTGGATGACGTGCATCTGCAGAGGCAGGTGCTGTGGACCATAAGGAGCTGGATATACATCCAAACCATCTCAGGTGCAGCCCAAGTAGATGTATGGATATAGAAGAATCAGCAAAGTCTCTTTGGACATAATGAGTTGTCTTGTAGCGAATGAGCAGCCAATAAACACGAGAGAAAATGTGGATGCTGGAATTCTCTGAGCAGACCAAAGGTGATAATGCAGAATGCGCCGTGTGTATCACTGCTGATCAGGTGTCAGGGAATCTGCATCGCCTCATGGCTGTTCCTGCCAAGTGCGCTCCTGCTTTACACAATGCTATAATTAGCTCTCCTCGCAGAAACAGCAAGCTGTCCTCCCAGCGTTTGCAGCCAAATAAATGCTTCTCCGTCAAATCTTGCATCCCGCCTTTCTCTTCCCCCATGTTGGGCACAGTATACCTGAGCCAAAGATGTTAAACCCCGTCAGCTGAATTTCTGTGTGGCTTCCCTCTCGACGGGAGCTGGGCTACTTGGGGCTGCTACTGCCCCTCGGGTGTACGGGTGTCAATTTCCCCTGACACTGGAAGCGGGGGGAGCCGTTCCACAATGAGGTTCCTGTCCCAGTGATCATGCTGTTGCGGCCAGCCGGATGCAGTCCACCAGCTAGCCGCCGTCACGTTTTGAAGCTTCCGTTTAACGTTCTGGGCTCCTGCGTCTCTTGCTGAGGCCGGTCTCTGCCTTCGGGCCAGAATGCGTT
Organism: Mormyrus iriodes; assembly: GCA_011763525.2. Classification (NCBI taxonomy): domain Eukaryota; kingdom Metazoa; phylum Chordata; class Actinopteri; order Osteoglossiformes; family Mormyridae; genus Mormyrus; species Mormyrus iriodes. Next base: position 14,321,138 of record JAAGVU020000019.1, read on the forward strand.
TCGGTTTTACCATGATGGCGGCTTTCCCAGTTGGAAAGCGAAACCTGGAGACGACTAAATTGCGAGGTCCGGTGTGCACTGTCTGCCTGGCAGCTTTCTCTCTGCTATCTATTAATCACTAACTGACTTCCATCTCACATCTGAGGAAATATAATCCACACACACCTGCTATTATTTATGCAACTTTTTAATCTAATAGCAAATATTTAAAGACGTTTTCAAGTTTGTCTGTGTTTAGGTGCAACAAAAGCTAGCCCGTGTGTTATTGTTTTTATACAAGTCCATGCTACGACCGTTAAGGGGGTACTGTTAACGGGATGTGCAGGGAGCCAGGGACGGCGTAAACGACATCTTTCATCTCCACGGACACCTGTGTAGATAAATTTAGCAGCCAGTTCTGCAGCTGGATTCCCCAACCTCTCCTTCTGAAATCTGGTTTGATTATCCCTTCGTGTGACCGTGTGTGCTTTGCAGTGTTGAGCCTCAACGAGCCAGGGAGTCAAACCTGTAGACAAATTTTTAGAAATGTTCCATTAGCTCACACTGCAGTCCAAAGAACGAAAAGAGACCGTCACAGTCATGGTGTCTGTCTGTCTGTATCTGTCTGGGTGCGTGCGTGCGTGCGTGCGTGCGTGCGTGCGTGCGTGCGTGTGTATGTGCGCGTGCGTGCGTGCGTGTGAGTGTTGGAGCCTGATTGTGTTGTCCAGGTGTTTCTCGCTTCCTGTCTCTGCCAGCTGCATTTGGAGTCCCCGTGGCCCTCGGTGACCCTGGAGGCATTCTGCTCTGCTCCAGCACACTTCCAGATTTCACACACAGCTAGTTTAGCTGGGAAAAAAATAGTGGCGAGTTGAGGTCAGAGTAATGAACTGCAGAGTGGAAACAGAGTCCTGGAGAGTAAACACTCTGTCCCCGATCTGTGATGCTCTCAGTCTCCTGGGGGAGCTTCTAGAGTTGGGCTGGGTCCTGCAGTGGGGGGGAGGGGGAGAGGAACTCGGTAAAATCCCAAATTGCTGGAAGAGATACAGGGGCAAGCAAGCAGGCTTAGCTTATGGTGACCGACTAACAGTCCCGGCTGCCGGGCAGGTGATAGGCTGAAGCTTGGGTCACTGGGCTTGGATCCTGATTCTAGTCGTCCATAGTAAAATGGAGGGGGGGGGTCACTGAGACGGAATGTGCTGCTAAGCTGCGACAGCGTTATCCAGGAAGGTGCATCCTGAAAGCAACTGTAATGCGTAGCTTTATTTGGCCCATCAGGAAGTGGAGGTCACCTGGATGTGGTGGAGCAGGATGCATGTGAGGGCCGTGTGATTGGAGTGTGAGGGAAACACGTCAAGCTGTGGAACAAGTACCTGCAAAGAGCATCTCCTGATCAGCCCAGTGATGTGTTTTCTGTATAGATGGTGTCTTTGTGACTCTGGGGACTGTCTGAATGGCAGAGATGTTCAGTGGAAGGAGAATCTGGCCTGATTTCTTCCTGATTACTGCAGTCATTTTGTTTGCTGACTTGCTGGCTGTTAAGCTTAATTATCGGTTTATAATTGTCAGTTCTCTCTTCAGTGCACCCAGGGAGTTCATGTTCCACACAGTCTGATGTGCATTTACCTTACTCTCTAAAATTTTAATTTTGCCAGAACTTTATTTGGATGCACCAGTGTTCCATTTTACTCCATTTATGCAAAACTGATGTTTTACGTCAAAGGAACAAAAAGATTAAGCTCCCCGCCCTCCCCAATTGTTCAGATTAAAGATTTTGTGCTGTAGCTAAATCCATCGCTCCGCTCCAGAACATTCCAGACTCTGCAGGCCAAGTCGGCACCCACACTGAACGTTCGCACACATCGCCCAGTCCTCTCTGACCTTCACTGGTTCCCTCTTCCGTATCGCATTCAGTATGAAATCCTTCTGTTTGTGTTTAAGGCTCTCCATGGCCGTGCTCCTCACTATCTTACGGTATGACTTAAGCTCTCTTCTCCCAGTCGCAGTCTCAGATCTTCATCTTCTGCTCTGTTGTCTGTCCCAAGATTTTAACTTACCACCATGTTCTCAGGCTTTCAGGTTGCAGCCCCCCAGCTGTAGAGTTCCATCCCCCAGAGCCTTCGTGTAGCTGCCCCGCTCCCCATATTTGAACCCTCAGCTTAAACGCCACTTCTTGTTTCCGTTTGTCCGATCGTATCAGCCAGGTTTGAGTTAGTCTGCCGCCTCTGCCATGATATGGTTATATGGTTTATCCATGTTATTTGTGGTTACGTTTCTTTCATCTTTTACTTGTAATGATTACCTTTTCTTCATCATTCCTCTGTATAGTGTCCTTCGGTAGGTGAAAGGCGCTATATAATTTAACTGTATTGTTGCTGTAAATGGATGTATAATGAATAGCCTGTTATTCCCTGACATGTTGGGGTACTGAAGGCCCTAAACCCGCAGTCATCCTTACTTCTGCTTTGTATCACAGGCATTTCAATCTCCGAATGAAGAGGGAAACCAAACTGTTTGCCCCAGACTTCAAGCTGGAGATGTCAGGAGGAGATGTGAACTATGACACGTCCCACATCTACTCGGGGGAGGTTTATGGTGAGTTCAGTAGCTGGTGCTGGGAGGACTGGTCCGAGGAAAGCGCATTTTTAAGGCACTGACTGAATGTTGATACTACCAAGGACTGAAAAATAGTCGCCCATATTCTAGCATTTTTTGTCTATAATGAACTGTCCTCTGTCTCTTTAGTGATGGTATTAATGGATTAGTGCCAGACTGCACAAAATCTACCTGCAGACCCACTTAGTGCCTGCTTTGTGCCACAAACACTCCTGGAACAGATCGCACATGAGCACATCACTGCGTACATGCCCAAAGCATGGCTGTATTTCTCAAAATAAGATGGCGGGGATGACCGACGCAGTAAATGCGATGGCTGCTAAGCCTGGCAATACGGCGGCCGAAGGGAACATGAGAGATACAAAGGAGTGATTTCAGTGAGGAAACCCGCAGGATCGCTGCCTGTGAGGGAGAAGGTGCAGCCGCCCCTGCCCTCATGGCTTTCCCATCACTGGCTTGGGCCTCCACACAGAAAGCTGTGCCTCGCTCGCATTAGGCTGCGCATTCAGGCTGTACGCTAGCTGTGCGCTGCAGGAGAACTTATGTCCATATTTTATTTAGTGCTGGCACAGTGAAATGGATGGGGAAGGGGTATCCACTCCAATATCGGCAGCCCCCACCCCCCGATAAATGAATAAATCAGCTCACACAAAGAGTGTGTTCCTTGTCACTTATCATGAATCCACGCATTACTGAGGTCATTTCTCTGCACATGCCTGGACATGCACCTAATGGAGATCGTAGGCCTGCATCAGACACTCATTTTATCATATGGATCAGTTATTTTTTTACTCATGTTTAGTTGTGAAAGTGCAGCTTAAACAGCGTTAGTCTCATTTTAAACAATGAAATCCTGTTTTCCTCTAAAATAATTTAAAAATCTTACTTATATTGCATCCTTTCCTGATGTGACCCATGTGATGTCATGACATACACTGCACCCCACCTGTTGGCCAAATTCGGTCCCCCCAATGTCACCCCTTCTGACACTACTGGAAAGAATGTGTATCTAGCCAGCATGAGCCCTTGGTAATCAGATTTAATTTTAGTTTGACAGAAAATTTAGCCACTTTAGTAATAATCATTTTGTTGGGCAAGTGCTTTGACCCTGGGGGGCTCCAGTCGGTTGTGACTTTCAAATTATAGGCTTCTGTCTTTCCTTTGGTCATCTGGGTAAATTAAAGGTAAATAAAATAAAATAATCCCTGATTAATAAGGTACTCATACAGTAAAATTTAACAGGATACCCAACTTTGTTCCAGAGAATCTATGGATGTACAGTGATCCCTTGTCTATCGCGGGGGTTGCATTCCAGAACCTCCCGCGAAAGGTGAAAATCCGCGAAGTAAAAACCATATGTTTATATGGTTATTTTTGTATATTTCAAGCCCTTATA
>JAAGVU020000019.1:14342074-14352391 GCA_011763525.2 Mormyrus iriodes
TCCCCACCCCACGCCTCTCCGCTTGCTTATTTTTTTTTTTTTAACCTCTCTTTTCCAAACAAAAAAGTGGATGACAACCTAATTTTTTTTTTTTTTTTTTTTTTTTTTTTTTTTTTTTTGACCCCTCTCACGTTTTATTTATCCTCCCCGTAATTTTATTTTTTAAGGAATGCCCCCAAGTCTGGGTCACTGTTTTACTTACATTTCTTTGTCAATGACGCAATGTCAGTGAACAACACAGAATGCAGGTGACGAGGGTGTGTTTTTTTTGCTGCCAACCAAGGCCTGGGAGTGGAGAGGACCTGCAGCTGGACGTGACCGGACAGCCAATGTAATTAACATTTGTTAGAGACCAACGACCACATGAAATCCAGGCTTCTTTCTAACACGGATGCTCACCGATCTTCTGTGTGCAATTGTACAGATTGGCAATATGGACTTTTTTTTCCTCATTGTATCATAAGAAGAAAAAAAAAGGCTTTCTCTGCTGTTCGGAGATGATTAACTGTTTTAAATGTCACTCTCAGGATTCGAAAAAACGAGCGGGGGAAGGATGGGAGCAATGGGGTGTTTCAGGAACCGGAGCAGAGGTCTCCTGGGAGTCCATGGGTGCAAAATCAGAGGGAGAATATCCTGTTGTATGTCAGATATGGGCATCCTGCAGAGGCTGGGGGTCTGAACCCCTTTCACTTTGGAATAAAGGTAAAATGATAGTAACAGGTAGGAGCCATTCTTTGGGCAAGTTGAAAGGTTTAGTTTTGAAGGTTTTTGGCGACTTTCACCTTTAAAACGTATAACTTTGCGTGTAGATTGATGTGGTTATTGGACAAGCTCAATGTTCTCTGGCAGACAGTGGATTTTACCATAATTGATGTGTCTTTGTTTTGCACCTTGAATATGACTTTTATTCTTAACACAACACAAAACTCTTGTCAGTGAATAAATAACCACTTTATACAGCTGGGTGATGACAGCATCTCTTAAGCAGTCTGACTGCATTGGGCGGGAGCCTGCAGATCATCTGAAATAATCTTCTGGGACCGGACTGTGTTGTTAATGGGTGAATGGGGAGGATGGCGGGGGAGGGGGGTCAGCGGCTGTTAATTCAGCTATGATGGGAAGACTTTTTGCTGAAATGGTTAGAAAATGTCAGTATTGTCTTCCCTTTGTACAAACCAATACTGACTGACTTCCTGCTTCAAATGAAAACTAGACAATTTAATCTCTGTGGCCCCTCCCTCTGCGCTGTGTGTCACGCAACCTGCTGCTTAGTTACTGAGAAGGAAGATAGAGTATTTAGGGGTTTTTTTTTTAAGACGTACATAAAGATAAAAAACTAGCATCATTTCTAACACTTTCTTTTCGAGTTTCTAATTTCCCTTTTCAAATGGTGATAGAGCAGTTACTCAGTACTGGACTCTCAGCCGTGATTGGCTACGGAGTCTGTGAGGAGGAGCGCGGGGAGAGTGACAGACCTATAGCAAGCATCCCCCTCCTGCTTGAACCACCCAATCAGTTTCTCTGTAATCATGTATGATAACTAGAGAATGTAACTTTCTCTTGAAGACATTCAGATGCGTGTTCTGGCACACAGGTCTAATGCTGGGGGGTTACTGGAATATTCCAGAGAGAACTTCATTACATCCTTCTGTGGGCAACAAAAATAATGTTACACATGCTCCCATAGTTCAAAATGGAATTATTTTATTGTGCAAGTTGGCATGGTGGTTTGTTGCTGGAAAATATATATTTTTTCTCTTCACCTTTATCAAGACATGTGATAAGCTTCAAATGTTTTTTTTTCTCATTAATGTATTTGTTAATCTGTGGTATGATCTGGGCCATTGGGAATTACCTGTTTTCTCCCTCAAGTCTCAGTAAGTCTTGGAAAAAAGTGCACTGAAATGTCCACTATCAGTTGAAGTATGGTATCTGATAAGTTGAAAATGACATTAAGAAAAGGTCCAGTACTACTGTCTGATTTTAATGTCCGCTGTGTTTTATACAGTATCTGTAATTTTCTGTTTTGTTCACTTGGAAAATTTTTACTAAAAATTGCAAAAGGTATTGTGCAAAGATGTAATTTTTTTGAAGTACTTGAAATGCATTAATAAAAATAGAAATGGACAAAGAATTCCGACAAACTTAAGTGGTATGCTCTGAAATGGCGTTAATTCATTGTAAAGGCGTTTGCCCCCTACAGCGCCCTCTGGCGGGCGAAGTATAGCTGGAATTTAGTTATGCTCTCTGGAAAAAAGAAATAGTTTGGTTTTCATTTGAACTCTTGATAGATAATCAATATTTCAACAAGAACTAACCTTGTCTGGTGTACACCATACAATACACTACAAATTAAAGGGTAACTGAAAATCGTTGAAAACATTACAACATTAAATGAATTCGCCATGTCATTATTTCCCACCTACCAGTTGAATTGCAGGTAAAATAGCCTGCGTTCATTGTACTAAACAATTAGCAACAATCAACAGCATTACATCCTTCTTTGCGTTAGACACACGTAGCATTATTATATCCCACAATGACCATTACATATGTAGTTTGTAGAGGGGATGAACAACATTATTAACTGCTTGTCTTAAAGTGTTTTCCGCGTAAGCTAAGTAACATTTTCAACAAACACCCTCAGAATTTCACATTTCCAAGGTTGCGTCTCAGGTCACGTGTTTGGGTTTTCGCGGCACCTTCTATGTGGATGGAAGCTGTCCGTTTGTTAACTTATTAAAACCCAAGTCCAACACTGACCACTCATTGTCTGAACACAAGGCATTTTAACCGTAAACAGACTTTTCAGTATTTTCCCCATTTTACACTGGAAAATCCTCAAACGTCCTCAAACTAACGAATGAAATTAATGGCAGGAAACAGCACTGATCCTACCGTCATCCGCCGAGTTATCTTCACGGCATGTCGCGCGCCGCCTCACGTGCGTGCCCGTGCCGATCGCAGAGGAGTGCTGAGATTTTTCTCGGTTTGTTGAAAGAACGTGATTCATTTTTCACGTAAACCCTGAGCGGGTGACTGGCTACACAGCATTTACTCAGACGTGCGTCGGCTGTTCGTGTAACGATGCGTATGTGACACTGTCGTAAAGGCAGCTGCATGTGGCCCGGCGTAGGGGCCCTGCATGAAGCTGAGCGACGGATGCGCTTCATTTCCCCGACATTGCACGTGGCTTCGCACCCGGGAGACCCAGGGATCAGTAAAACGTGATGGGAAGTACGATATGAAACCTAGGCTACTTATGATTTTGGGATTTGAGATAAAACATTCAAGAGCTTGAGTTTTTTTGACAATTCATCTTAAATAATTTATGGCCTGGTTCCATACCTATATAACAGGAATTATTTGGTTAATATGTATAAAGCCTGAATTATGTAACACGGTACATGATGAAGACTGCCCTGCGGGACGGACGACGACCTGCAGCCTACAATAATGACCCTACAAGCCTCTCATCCTCATCTGACTTTTATTTGTTCGCGGTTTTTCTTTTCGTCAGCATGCTGAATGCTTCAAGGCAAAGTATAAGCCATGCATCGTTAGTCTCACAAGTAAATTCATACAGATATGAGGACCTAGATTAATTGATGGAGGGATATAATTTTGGATGTTAGTATTCAGCAGCTGCTTTCCTGGGCAGATGGAGGTTCCTGCAAGTTTCTCAGCCATGGTTTCTTGGGTTCTCAGCCTGCACAGGCAGATTCTGCAAAGTGTTATGCAAAATTCAAGTCTGTTTAAGATGCAACATCCAAGAAGCACATTTATTAATTTATAACACGTGTATGTTAAGCGGCATTGGAAAACATGGATAAGCGTCAGAAGGCTTAAAGGCACAGGATCTCTCAGATTCCACGAGCATATCGCGCCCAAGGGCTCATCTTGTCGTCACCGGTGTTTTGTGCACGTCCTGCATCCGCATTCTTGCACTGGGACGCGAGTCACATGGAGCAGCAGCTGCGCCTGGCTGCAGCTCGGCGGCTGGCTCGGGACTGTCAGCGGGTCGCGCGCCGCGCGCGCCGCTTCTGGCCGCTCCGCTCGCAGCGCGCGAACACTTTCTCCTGGGACGGCGGGATGTGCGTGACGTCATTCGTCTCCACGCAGAACGACGTCCTGGAAGAAATGATTTGAAACGGCGTCAGATCGCTTTTGAGGTTCATTGTAGCTGTCACTTAACGTAATATTCTATTAACGGAGAAATGCATTGACATCATTATCAGTTAATGTGATTCTGTACAGTTTAAGATATGTTTTTATTTAATTTCCCATATATTACTTTCCCAAAAGTATTCAAACAAACTAATGTGGTAAAATTCTGGGTACATGTAAATTATAATATTTTATGGTGCACTTATTAGCCTTTGTCGTGCTTCCCTAATGTTACATTTTTTAACACGTTAAATATTTCTCTACACTGCAAATACTGTCGGCAATACTTATATAGTGATACAAACATTCGTCTTTTACCCCACACATCTGAAATAAGCCACAGAGCACGTGTTATATGACAATGCATATTAAGTTTTAAAAGACATTTTAATACCCAGTATAACGAAACAATTTCGTAGCTACTTTTAAAAGTGTTTTTTAATACTCTTTATCACGCCTTTATTTATGTAATCCGTACAGCTCCGATATATACACACATTGACAACCGAACGTGACGTATGACTGCAATGTTTAATTCTATGATCTTGATAATGTAATTTACCTAACGGGGGGGTGAATGCACAAGTTACAGGTGTATTCCTGCAATTCGCATCGTTTTCTCTGCAAAGAGCAGCAGGGCACACGGAGAATCCTACACTGAATCGGAAAAATAAGACACTTTATCGGTGTTTATGAACTGTTACACTTCAGTAGGAGTGCACACAATATTAGTAACAAGCTGTAATTTTGCAAATTTAAAGACGTCAAGTTAGAATTTTGGGCCAAGCTTGATGTTGTGATGTATTTTATTTTTTAACAATAATTTGTTTTCTGTGTTGTGTACTAAATGCAAATGCTTTGCATGACTCTCCATGGGCAGGAGGAAAGAGGTTCCATACAGTTCCATATGCCCAGCCACTGTATCTCAGCTCTGTATTTGTCGAGCGAGAAGCCCCGGGGCCTTTCGCTGGCTGCCAGACACCCACTTCTGACCTTTGTCATTAAATGCCACGTGGCATCCTTTGTATCTGCTGTTTTCTAACCCCGCGGTTGGTCATCACCCAGCTGAATGGTTCTGGGGCTATGGAATCCTGGGTCACCATCGTCAAATGATCAAAGGTCATGTTCTGAACACAGTGTAACTGTGTACATTTGTGTTTGAGACAATCGTCTGTCGGCCTCCCAGTCTAAATCATTGCAGTGCTCTGAAGGGGTAACTTGGACTTAAAGGTTGACCTTCAGTCCACTAAGGATGGTACTACGTGTATATTTACAAAGACAAAGAATAAAACAGGGAGCATAACTGAGGTTCTGCACTAGCGTACCAGCTAATGGCTGCTGGATTCATTGGTTACTATGTTTCGGGCACAGTCGCCTACTTCGCCTGAGTCTCCCCCGCCTTGACGCGGATCTTGCCCACAGTCAGCTCAGGCCCCTTGCGCCGCAGGTGCCAGGGAATGATGGTCTGCATTTTGTTCCACATGTTGGCCCACACGGCGCTGCCCTCCCAGCGGAACCGAAGCAGCATCAGCTCTCCGATGTCCTTGTCCAGCGTGATCAGGAAGGTGTACGTCTTATTTCCCGAGATCTCCTCGATACTGGGAGATGTGGGGGACACAGACCAGTTCAGCATTTTGACATTTGTTACCATGTGTGAAGAGTAAGAGCCCCATATTATGAATTAGTTCAAGGTTTTAAAAAGGCAGAACCCTTGAAATGTGGAGGCCTGCGCTCGGTTAGTGGGCAGGGGTTTAGGTGCATTTTTACTATACATTAGTACTTGAAGACTCAGTACTTGCAATTAGTACTTGAAGACTCAGTACTTGCAATGATCCCGCTTAGTCTACTGCATTTTAAGTTCTAGCAGCTAACACCGACAGACACTGGCATCTGAATGCTGCCCGTTTACAGCGAATTAGGGACTCAAAACTGAACACGCCCCACAGTCCAGAGCAGGAATATTGTATTCTCCATGAGATAAAACATGCTTTGGCATCTCAGGCACTGACTGCCTGGTTATTAATGGATGGGAGTTCTCCCAAGCAGAGGGTCTTGGGAGCGCACTGTGCATTAGTGACCCTTCTCACATTTCGTAGCCGAGAGCTGGCCCAGTGCTAAGAAACGGGCGCCAAGTACTCACAAGGTGATGGGCAGATTTTCGCTCTCTTGCTTGGTCCCAGTGAGGGAGATGGTAAGGGATGGCTCGATGCGTTCGATCTGGTTGATGAATTGGATCTTGAATTGATAGTGATAAACTGTAGGAAGGTAGGAGGATATATAAGAAACATTACTCTTTCGAGCATGGTAAGATATGTTAGTGTGCAGCTGAGGATAAGTTGCCGGGATCCAGGCTGCCTCCAGGAGGCGCACTGACCTTTGTAGGGCATGCGCGAGCGTGTCTTCAAATAGAGGCGCCGGCTGCTGCGGCCTGTGCGCACCTTCCGGATGTTGTACCCCAGTGTGTTGCAGCGGTTCTTGCGGCAGTCCAGGCACATGCCCTTGTCGAAGGAGCTGTCATCATGGCAGGGGTAGGCGGTGCTCTGCATGTCCTCGTTCAGCAGGGAGTCGATGAACAGGTGGACGGCACGCTCGTGAGCACATTTCATGGTCTGCTGAAAACCTGCCCCAGAAAAGGGAGAGATTGGCATGCGAAATCCACCTCCAGGCTGAAAGAAGTCATTTGCAGGAAAGAAATAGCTACAGAAACAGACGCCTGAAGTGGCTCTTTTAGAAATGTCATCTTTTCCCATTTTATTCTACATTTTAGTTTTTTAATTGCGCGCTACATTTAATTGGCCGCCAAGCCCTTGGTAAATGTCAGCGAGCATTAATCACATATTCTGCTCCGATATACACCATGGTTATTATTGAGGCTGCCTGTCACACTGTACCGTGCACAGATCCGTGGGGCAGCGCGGCCTCACTGCATGCGACTCACAGGAAATGCTCACAGACCTGGGGGACACTTGGGGTTTCGGGGAGGTCCGTGCCCGGGCTAATGTGAGCTGTCCCCTCCCCAGAAGACTGTTTATAGTCACTTGTTAATGGTGCGGCTTAAATGTGATCAGAGTACGCTGTATATAAACCTGATTCATAAACGACTCAAGACAAGAGTCCATTGCAAATAAATAACATGAGATGAACCCGTACCATGAAACTCCATCGATGACATTTCCTGTTTACTCCATGACTAACGGCAGTGAAAGTATTATAAATAATAAATAAGGAGCCCAGACAAGCACATTAGTTCAAATCTAATCAGCATCTGTATGCGTTTCACACGCTTAATGCCTTCAGAAGCTCATCTGCACTTTGCAAAAGTCATCTGCTCCATACATTCCGATACTTTATGTATTTGTCTGCATGTGTATTTATTATTTGCAGATCTTTATTGATTTTTATTCTGTTTATTATTTTTTTGCACTTTTGTCTCCATTATATACTTAATTGTTTTTGTTATATCCCCATCTGCACCAAAAGACATTCTTTGTAATTTTTGTACGTGATGGATAAAGTTTCTGATTCCGAGACTCTGTACGTGTAGCCAGATGGACTGTAGCCGCGTAACAGAGCACTGGCCTGACAGCGTTTAATGCTGATAACAGTGTTCACGAACGTCAAAATCAGCTGGCGCCGCCCTTTTGGGGACAGAGAGTAATACAAGCAAGGGTATAATGTGTTTGCATTCAGCTGCCCTTTTCATTTTCTTTTTCTACATTACACCGCAGTTGACACAGGGCTGTCTCTCACTGAGGCGTGACGTACCCCAAGGTACGACGTCTAGATAATTATCCTGTCCAGATGACAGCTGCATTAATGTGCCTGCCTGTCTGCTAGAGCCACAGATCCGACCAACATAGCCTTACTCAGCCATAGTCTTACTCACAGCGTTTCACTGGCAACAATTCAGCCTTGTGTCTGCAGCAGACACGTACCAGGGCGAAGTTGACAGCAGAGACGCAGGACAGGGGGAGTCCTGCAAAGACGTCAGGGAACACCGAGACCCCCAAGGAAAACAGACAAGCGGACTGAACTTTCACTGGAAGCACCAGCGACTAGACTAAAGCCAACTAGACAAAACCTTATTTTTGATATTTTAGGAGAAGTTCCAATGCACTGGAGAAGTTGAAGGTAGAAGAAGAAGAAGAGGGTGATGAGCAACTGCAAGAGGTGGATCTGCCTCACCAAGACATCGCTTTGGGCACGAGTGTTTGCTAAATAAATGTAATGTAACGTAACGTAATGTAACGTAACGTAATGTAACGTAACGTAATGTAACGTAACGTAATGTAACGTAATGTAATGTAGTGTAATGTAATGAGGTGTAATGTAACGTAATGTAATGAAGTGTAATGCAACATAATGTAATGTAACAGACTCGATCATCACAACAGTGAACACGCCTTTGCCTGAAAACCCAAAAAGCAGACAGGAAGCCTCGTAATAACATTATCTAACCCCCCAGAAGCTGACATCGGCTTGAGGGCATGTAAAGGCACCATAAAATATATTAACACATTACTTCCTTAGCCTGGTTTATAAAGAAAGAAGATGTAGAACTTTGGATCCCCGGCTGAGAAGGTAATACTGAACATTTCTCACAATGAATGAGAAGTAACCAAACAATCAACATGCAGTGAGCCAGCCGCCATTACGGTACGCACCCAGCAGTCCGTACTGGGTCAGGTGCTCGTAGAGGTTCTGGATATGGCACCCTGGCTGGAAGGTGCCACCATTGGGATAGAAATCAAAATGTGCCACAGGCTGCTTGATGCCCACACTGAGCCCCATGTGCTCCTGGGTAAAGGTATGGATGGCATCCACAAAGTTGGCATCATCCGGTGACAGCCTGTCTGTGTAGGACATGCCCTCGAAGAGCGGGCCAGCAGGGTCCAGACCTGGCAGTCAGGGAGAAAGAGCGAAAGCGTGACTCAGCCCTGCAACATCAGCACAGCGTTTCCAAAGTAGGCACAGCGGGCAAATAATGACACAAGTGAATCATTTTAAAAAATCAGAGCTGGGTTCCAAATCATAATGCAAAAATTCACCAACATTTGGAATCTCAAGGCAATATGAGACAGTTTTATTTAGCTAAATGCTACAAACTGACAGGTATCTAGACAAACATGTCTAAGTCTTGTAAGCTGACACCATATTTCCTGACAGTTTAGTTATGAGATCAAAAGCTGCTATATAATGAAACAATTAAAATGGGAAATATCAGTTTAACACAGATGTAAAAATGTTCCGTAAGCTGAGAGAATCAAATGTTATTTTGCAGATGTACTACTGCATTGCAACAGTGTTTTTGGCTCTTGTACAAATAATCTTTTGGAAAACACGTCACTATCTTGCTTGAAAAGATCAAACTACATGCTCTGCATTTAATCTCAAGGTTCCTGTTGGACACACCCCTCACGTTTGATTGGTTTGGATACATCGTCAGATTATATGACCACGATTAGGGGGCGGAGCAAAAGTGAACTCACTCTTAAGATTTGCATGGGAGATACATCTATTATAATTATGGTAATTCATTCTAAGAGACACTGCATATGCTTTCTTCAGAAAGGTTCAAAACAGGCACCTATAAAATACCAGTCTGCACAAAGTACTGGAACAGGAAACTCAAAATGACTCCACAAAAGGATGTCATTATGGATGACAGCTCCCTCACCTGTAATCCGCCCAATTTTCCTAAATCCCGTTAAGTAATTCCCTGTGAATCCTGCAACGTGGGCACCCAGGCTATATCCAATCATGTGGACCTTATCCGTGGTGAAGTTGGAACTTTCCTAAAAGCCAAAGATAGGTACATGAGTTCAACAGATTCAGCTAAAGTGTGTTACTGTATGAGAGACACAATTATGGTTCTTTCAGAAAGTAACAGCAATTATAATTCAGGCTTTAATTAAAGCCATGAAATGTGTGTGCTGACTGGGATAAGTAATTGGGAGATGGGCAGACGGGAATGTGTGTGCTGACTGGGATAAGTAACTGGGAGATGGGCAGACGGGAATGCATGTGCTGACTGGGATAAGTAACTGGGAGATGGGCAGACGGGAATGCGTGCGCTGACTGGGATAAGTAACTGGGAGATGGGCAGACGGGAATGCGTGTGCTGACTGGGATAAGTAACTGGGAGATGGG
>JAAGVU020000019.1:14352491-14365123 GCA_011763525.2 Mormyrus iriodes
GCTGACTGGGATAAGTAACTGGGAGATGGGCAGACGGGAATGCGTGTGCTGACTGGGATAAGTAACTGGGAGATGGGCAGACGGGAATGCGTGTGCTGACTGGGATAAGTAACTGGGAGATGGGCAGACGGGAATGCGTGTGCTGACTGGGATAAGTAACTGGGAGATGGGCAGACGGGAATGCGTGTGCTGACTGGGATAAGTAACTTGGAGATGGGCAGATGGGAATGTGTGTGTCACCAGGTTTTTCCAGGGTGATGTCATCACTAAGATTGTTGTTTAAATCTAAAGACTGATTTTTTAATTACTGCTGATCAGGTACAGTGGCTCTCCAAGGGTTAGCCCGCTACCTCCAGCCATTCCAACAGGTACGCCATCTCCTGGCCCACTTGACGGGTATTCATTGCAGCAATCGGGTAGTGCTGCTGGGCCAGAGGGAGCCAGTCTCCGATCATCACGTTCACGTCCCTCAGTGTGGCCTTCAGAGCTGTCGCCAGATTTGCCACCCATTTCTCTAACTTCCCATCCAGCTGGAATAAAAGCCATTACATTAACCCCACGGCAACCCGAGGCTGATGCGCAGCGTGCAGTTATATTGGCAGGGGTTTGATTAAATTGAGTCTCAGAGAAAATCTGCAGCATTACATACATCTCAGCTCCAAATATTGTTGATTATGGTTCATTAAAGGAGTTTGTTCCTGCTATTAAAGTCTTTTGGCAGCACAGAGGCCTAAAGGAAATTAGGAAGCAGTCGTACCGACCACCCATGGATGATGATGACCAATGGGTGACTGGAGTTGAAACCACAGGAGTCCAGAGTTTGAGGCTGCAAGGGCCGGATAGCACACAAATCTTGCAACGAGGCCCCTACGCTGAACATCCAGAATCTCGACACTGGCTCATAGGGCGTTTGCGATTTGACAGTTCTGTGGGTCCGTAAGAACTCTGCAGAACAAACCCACAATCGCACAAAACATAACAGCACATAAAATATCAATGATAAAAAAATTATGAAACGCTAAACAGTGGTGCTCAGATCTGGCCAGACAGACACAAAAGGTGTGACGCCCGCTGGGCGTGTTCAGTGTTGGTGATGTTTACACTGCTGAATACGCGATAGATCTTAACACGACGTCGGGCAAATATCAGCCTTTATGCTGTTATCTACGGCTCCCCAAGGGCAACATTAGGCTGCGAGTCCCAGCTGTGCTCCTCATGGTTCCAGTAGGGATGCACTCCAGAAACCCGGTCGCTTAAAAAAGCGAGCTAATGAAAGTCACAATGGCGTGATTCCCTCTGATCGACCCCGTGAGTAAAAAAAAAAAAAGAATGATCTCATTCGGTGGCTAGCTGTGTGGGAGCTTTTAGCTAGCTAAAGGGCCAAAGGTACAGCATAGGCAAGAAGAGCCCAGGTGCCCCGTGCCCTTGTGTGCATTTGACCTCTCCCGTTTCATTCTGCATACTGGTGACTCCCAGCTCTGGATCGCGCTCCTCTCCCACTCTCCAGCGCACACCGCGCAGTTCCAGATCTGTATTTATCCCTTTGTTACCGATGTTGTCCTTGCAGGCTGTTATCTCACTGTGGGCCGCCATATTGATGCCTGGTTTAATGTTTAATGCTTATCTAACTGCAGACATAAATCACAGAAGCTTTGTAGACACTGGCTGCATGTTGGCATTTCATGTGGGACAATGCGATTATTGTATATATTGGTTATTGTACGCTTAAAAATCAGTTTCCTCAGTAACAATTTTATACAGGATGATAGCTCAGGTATATGAAAGCCCCACCTTAATGCTCTTTGCTTGCATGATGTTATCAAAAAGCTTCACTTTTTAATGCACTCTCGATTAAAAAAAAGTCTATACATTGATTCATTCTAACTTAAGAGTATAAACCACCTATGCATATTCCAACTGCCGGTCCTGTTCACGAGTGTGGGAAGCCTGGAGCCTACCCAAGGCAGCACAGAGCACAGGGCTGAGGTACAGCCTGAATGGGATGCTCACGCTCTACGGGCCATTTACAGATGCCAGCCAGCCTAACTGCATGTCTTTGGCTCAAGGGAAAGAATGGGATACCCAGACACACGCGTCACATGGGGAGGACACGCGAAAGGAAAACAAATAAATGTACATAAATAAATGATCTTTTTATCTTTCATTTATGAATTACACGGGGCCCCAAGGCAGCACATAATAAACATTATAATATTAGTATTACATTTTTTCTC
The DNA here is from genome assembly GCA_011763525.2 of Mormyrus iriodes. Lineage (NCBI taxonomy): Eukaryota > Metazoa > Chordata > Actinopteri > Osteoglossiformes > Mormyridae > Mormyrus > Mormyrus iriodes. The sequence continues at coordinate 14,354,726 of JAAGVU020000019.1, forward strand.
AGCACTTTAGCGGGATATGGAGGGATTGAATTTATGAAGAGGGTAACATTCCAAGAAAAATGAATGAAACAGGATAACTCACCGTCTTTTATTCCCCTTGTCCTTTTCGCGTCACACAGGTGATGTAAGACAATAAGGACGTAAATGAAAACTTTCACAGTGGCCATGACGCCCCCCAGGACGCCGTCCTACGATTCCTCTGGGACTGGCAGGAGGGGACGAAAAATGGCAGAGAGCTGCTCCTGAGCCGATATCCCAGACTGTCCTCCAGGGCGGCTAGTTTGGTTGGAGTTGAACACGCCCTGTGAAAGGCTGCAAGTTGCTGTGGGAGGGACGGGTGGTGACCGGTGGGAAGGGGCAGCTCATCCTGATTGGCCACAGCCCACGCTGGATCACCTTGCGAAAGAATAGCAGGAAAAAGAGACATCTGAATTAGTTGAAAGAGATAGCAGATAGATAGCAGATAGCAGAGACGAACGATTTCAGTGTTTGCTTCTGGACTGATGACCTTCAAAACTTACTGAGTTGAGCCCTGAGAAAAAGCATTCAGTGGATTCCAAGCGCTCCGTATACTGTGAAATCAGGTCAGTGTTTTCACTGGGTTATTTCCTTTGCGTGTGGAGTTTATTAAATCCGCGATTGTCTTCGGAGAAGCATCAGAGCTCAGAGCTACACTTGACCCAATGCTCCAACACCCAACCAGGATTTATCTCGCTCCCACCTGTTTCTCTGGGCTGGGGGTCACATGGATCCTATGCCAGGCATGCCAGAGAGGCTCGTCCTTTGCACCAGCCTAACTGCATGTCATTGGAACGCCAGCAACATGGGAAGAACATGCAGAGTCCACACTCAAGGAGGTGTGATTCAAACGTCCAGCGGGGACATATAAGGCAGCAGTACTGTCCACTGAGCCACCATTCCAGTGTCAGCATGCGCAACATACACCGCAAATGTCGAAATATGCAAAATATATGCAAATTTAAAAAACATACATAAATAGTGTCATTTATTCTATGGCTTTCAAAGAAGCCAACAGCCAGTTAAATTTAATTGAGACGTCTGAGTTATATTAAGATCACTACGCAGCAAATAGTCAGACATTAATCCTTTGAAATACGGTGCGGCTGTGAAGTTTTCATTTTCTTTATTTTAATTTCAGCTTCATTTTTGGCACCCAGCTTCCGCAGAATATACTGAAATGTACATATTGCAGCTGACAGTGACACTGTGACCTCTACCCCGCAGCACGAGACGGAGATCTGCTGCCTTCCATCTGTGACAATGAGTGAAGATTCATACCTTTGAATGGTCCTGAATGGTGATCTACTGGAATAACATGTGAATAATATTTGCCCCCATTCTGTGTGCTTCCTGAGATCGGTATATTGACATTTGGGATAAACATTCATATGTGCTTATTAAACTGCAAATATGTAGAGTTCCAGTGAAAGGACTGGACTCACCTACCCACACAAAGGTTTATTTCTACTATTTATATAGGCATCAGAGCTATAAAATCACACATATGGAATTATGCGCCCATCAAAAACAAAAAAGCAAAAAAAATAATCATTTTTCAACCTTGAAGAGTCAGCGTGGGAAGGTTTCGCTGCTCTGTATACAGAATGATGTCTGATCAGAATGCTGTAGGATTCTGTACGTCAGGGAAGGCTGTCAATCCGGAGAAGCCTTGAAAATACTTGAAAATACATTTCCCATTCCGTTCAAATATGACTTTTAGTTCACACATTTACCCGATGAAGAATGCGTGCGGCTTTGCTCTGGGTACTATGAGCACCCAGTGGACAGTGGAAATGAAGTGAAGCGGCCCCTCTGTACTGGCCAGAGCGCGTGAGCATGTCAGGGTGTGTTAAACAGTGAAACTTCACGGTTAACTTAAATACACATTAGTGTGCCTTCCTGTACTTCTATGGAAAATTATTACAGAGGAAATTTTAATTATACAATTATCAGCACAGTTCCACGTGAAATGCCCTCCCCAACAACCCTGGATTAGCAGCTGGAATATGGATGGATAATAATATGTACAAACATGTAAATTAGCAGTGTGACTGCAAATGTCCGGATGATGAAATGGGTAAACAATGCATGAAGGCCTTTGTTAAATAAAAAAGACGTTCTATTTCACTGTGCCTAATAAAATAATCTTCACAGGCACAAACCTCTGTATCCTCTGTTATTTCAGGGTATTTACATTTTTTTTGCCGGCCGATACTTCGGTTCATTTCGTACGCTATAATTACTCCTGTTGACAGATTTTTGTCAGATGGTTCAGCAACACAAATTTCACAGGAAGGAATGCGCTATTCTGCAGGTGCTCAGCACCAACGAGAGAAAAGCCATTTAATGAGGCCCTTTTCAATGAACTCGGAGCTGAGGGCAAACGGCAAAGAACAAACAGAATATGCGGAGTGTACCTTTGCTCTTCAAACAAAACAGCGCATGTTTGCAGAATGATGGGATGTAGACATATGCAGGTCCCAGCCACTCAGACATCAGACTCCATCCAGAAGCATCACCTACCTGATGGAGGACTGTCCAACAGCAGCTGTGCACTGCACTTCCCAAGCCCTCCGATGGGACAGTATGTAAAGACCACGGAGTACATAGCATAACACACTACAGTCAGTTCCGGCTTCCTCTTGTGATTTAAATATGGTTGCCAAGGGGATTATTGAGCTGCTCAACCTCATAAACTCTAAGGGCAGCAATTAAACTTGCTGGGGGCTGCGGAGAATATCGTGCATTGCTGTCCCCTTCAGTATTGCATATTGCACACTTCAAAGGTGTCTCTCACCTGCAATACCCTTCGAAATGAGAAGGGCGTCCAATTAAACACCTTATTAAATAGCTGATGACTCTGGGCTCACAGATCCTTCTTCTGTGTTATACTGCAGTTGAATGTGTCTGTCAGTGAGTGACACAAGCTTGTCTTATGTTGGAAAATGAAACAAAAATAAAATTTCATCACTGGCTGAATATTTTTAAATGAACACATCTGCACCATGGCTCACACCTAGCGATGCTATGCTCTTTAGACGCTCATTAAATAACGATGATCTCCCTCAGGAGATGCCGACGTTTCTGCTTGTCAGGCTATAAAACGAAACCGACGGAATTTCCAGAAGACGGATGAGATTTTCCTCTTATTTGGGCATAAGTCAGTAGTTTTTTTGTTTTGTAATCATCATTCCTACCAGCCCTCCAGTTCCTGTGATCCTGGTAGCACATAGCACCTAATATGATCCGCAAGGCTCTTACCTCTTTGTTATGCCAATAACTGAATGCTGCTCTGTCCATTAGCGCACCAGCTGGGTGTGGGGCTGGGTGGCTCGGCCCTAGCTGTAGCTAAGCCAGGTTACCCAGCATTCCTTGCTGTCTCTTCTGTTATAATGGCGTGACCTTTGCGAATGATTAGTTTGTGAGGATCGAGTCTCTGACACAAACTAATCTCTCACGTTCACTTCCCTGCACAGATTTTTTCTTTTTGTTATTCCGCTTGTCCTCAGAAATATGATGTGAAAGCTGCTTCCCTCCTCAACTATGGCCAGTGAGAGCTGGTGAGACATGTAAGGGCGTGCTGTAAGCGAGCATTTGATTGGCCGGAAGCTAAACATGGGACTGAACGTAAACGCCCCTAAAGAATCAACAAGAGCTGTGAATGAGAGACTCCATCTCTCAGTGACTTGAGTACGTGAGCTGGTGAAGGAGAGACTCTGATAGGTTACCACTTGGTCATAAATGAACGAGAAACCCAAAGGAGTGAAGGAATGAGTGAATGAGTGAGTGAATGAGTGAGTGAGTGAGTGAGTGAATGAGTGAGTGAGTTTCTCAGTCACTCCTTCAGAGCTCTTGTTCTCGTTCTGAATGAGTGACTGAAGGAGTGAATGAGTTGCTCATATCATATAGGCCTATAGTATACAGCCTACATGTGAGTGACTTCCCGTATGATGTCATTGAATTTTAGAGACGGAACATTTTCACGACTTAAAGTGATTTTAACCAAGCTTTGTTAGCATTTGGACTCGTTAGCTGACCGTGTGATGAGCTGTTGTTAACAAACACGAGTAGCTAGCTATGGTACAATTCTGCCAAGACTTAGACTATAATTCTATGACAACATTATTTTTCTCACATGACTTATCGTTGGTATTTAGCTTACTCCTTACCACTATTTACCCTAAATAATAGGGTGTTTTTTCGACATATTGGAACACCAGTGTTTCAGATCTGTTTTATGCAAACAGGAGGTGCCACTGAACCAGTTGGTGAACGAATCAGAACAAATATTTTAGGTGAACTGAATCAAACGAACTGTCACAAAGAAGGAGTCATTTGGCCCATCCGTAAGTTCCTGCACACAGCAGAGCTCAGCATCCAATATGACAGTCATCATTTCACTGCACCCGTTTCCTCCTGAATTTGTAAATCTCAGTCTCATACTTAATGTCATGTCTAATTATGTTTCTTCACCTGCATTTGTTATAATAATAATGTTTTTCCGGGAGCCGCACATCTGCCCAGTGAAAGGGGTTCCCAAAGGCACGGTCAATGTTGTGATGTTCGATTCCCATTATGTTGTTGCTGGTCATTATCTTCGGTACCTTATTTACCTTCTATTTCAACTTTTTTCCAAAGAATTACAGCCTTCTTCAGTGCAATAGGTCTTCGCTCATAATGCCGGAAATAAGATCACTGCAGTCTAATCATTTGTATGTCAGTGAAAGTTCAGGCTTGTTTCCTTGGTATTCTTAAGTCTTCACTCTATCACTTACTGCTGTATTTCTTGACCGTAGGACCCTAGGTTGTGATTATAGTTCCAAGGAGGCAAAGTTGTCCATAATCTCTACCATAATCTTCAGCATCAACACTAAACTTATCTGCCCCATCTATCCCGTGGTCACAATCTCCGTTTACTTCTTGTTAAGACGTAGACCAATCTATTTTCTAGGTTATCAACACAACCACAGTTTTGTCGATTCTTCCCCCATTCATCAGTTCACAGATCTCTTCTTCCAGTCCAACTTCTCTCATTCTAGGTTCTCTGTACAAGTTGAATAGATATGATCAAAGGAGGCATCATTTTCTAAGAATGTTACCAGTCTGGAACCCCTCACTGTCCCCATAAAATGTTCCACACACTTGAATCACATTAAGCGTAGAGCTCATCTCAGGAAACATGGGACAGTATGTTGAGGACGCTCTGGATGGCACGTTCACACGCACGCTTAGGTACCATTTAGAGACATCGGTTCTCTGTCAGATGTGTCTTTGACTTGTGGGATACAACAGAACAAACTGAGAGCCATGGTGGAACTCAAGCCCACAACCTTGAAGGTATGAAGCCAAATTGATACCCAACCCAACATTAAATTTGACATTTACAATATCACTACATAAAATCAACATAAAATCAGCTCAGAGTCACCATGTCCTGGGGCCCTGCAGGGCACACCGAGGTTCGAATGGCATGCATGCTAGCATAGGAGACCAAAGTTGCTCTTGTTGAGTGTTTATACAGATACACCTGAAATATTGGGCCGCTCCAGCTCTGGTCACATGCTCAGTTTGACTCGAATAAACACGCACCAGCATAGCTGCTGACAGCTGACTCTGCAGCCTTGTGTAAACCAGCCACCGACAACAAGTCCATTCTGTGACAGGCATGGATGGTTTCCAAATCCCTTCCCAAGGTCAACGGGACTCGGAAGGCATTTGGTGAAATACCAGCAGATTCATTTAACCTCTGCCAGTTTGTGGTGTTTCACTAGAGATTAATCTACAGTGGGCAGTGTACTGGACCAGGTGTCGCACACAAACCACACTGTTACAGTGCCTCCTGCAAGAACGTGTGAACTCCATGTGAATCCTTGACTATTAGACCAATAAGTTTCCCATACGTAAGAGAATAACGTGTACTCGTTCTCTGATTATACTTAAAAACAGATATTCGTCGGATTACAGTAAAAGAAACTCACTACCAACACAACACAAATTCTCAAAATTACAGTTACCTGATTCAGAAAGTTGCTTTTAATCTCTGCTTATTTCACTCTACATGTTTGCTATTTTGGCTATAGTTTGGCATAAACCCGATAACAGAGCACTGGAGAGGGGCCTTGATCACAGTACAACATGGCTGACCACCTAGACCTGGTTTATTCCTCCTGTTGCATGGAAGCCAAGGGATTTCTATTCAACTGTGTTTCTAAAGTCTGCAGTGACATTTCCAGTGACGCAGTGCAGCCCATGTGACAGCATAAGATCTGATGAATGCAGGAATGAGTGTACTAGGGAATGAGTACATACATCACATTGGAACTAAAGGTCTTAGTTATTAAATTATATTAATGTATAATCCAATAAAGGCCATTACTCAGGTACAATTATATCTGTGTGTGCAACTTGACATAAAACTGTTTCTAAATAAATTACGCCATGTGACCTTGTATTGCATAAGTGACTAGAAAATGGATGGATGGATGGATGGATGGAAGGATGGATAAATGGATGGAAGGATGGATGCTACATCACCTTGTCCTATTAAAATCCGTTCCTTTTCATTACAATTTTTAGCATAAAATTTGTAAAATTATAGATTGTATAACTCGTTAAGCCAATCACACCCCAGGAAGCAAATTACCGGGGCTTGAGGAGTGTAACAAATATCTGGAAAGGCATGGGTGTCCTGGAAGGGAGGAACAAAAGAAAATTGTCTTCTCCTTCATTGTATTGCTCTGTATTACTTGTACATAATCTAATGTTAAACAGTGCTTTTTCTAAGCAGAAATACAGATAAATAGCTTTAAACATAATATTCCTCGGCGGCCCAAAGCTGTTCTGTAGACTCACTGGAAAAATGTTCTTTTGGATCATATGAAATAGAGACACAATCCAACATTCATATACATTTTTCTGATTATTCTTCTGCAGTGACGGAAGAGCTGAACAGGAGAAAATGGCTGCCAGCCAACAGAAGCATAAGCAGGCCGCCGGGGAGTTACCGTGAGAGACGGCGGGCAAGCCACAGAATGAGAACCAGCAACATGGCTGCGCATGATCTATGACGCCAGAGACCCTAATGTCATGCGAAATTCTGCTGAAATCTCCTCGATGGTGCTCAGCCTAGTCCATTGCTCCTCAGAGTGTTTTGTCTTTACCAATCTGCTTATTTTTCAAGAAACAAACCTCAGAAGAGGAGAAGGTAGGGTGTGCATTGGAGGGACTCATACAGAAACACTCGGGGCACGGTGTGTGTTGAAGGTGTACTTGGGGCACGGTGTGTGTTGAAGGTGTACTCGGGGCACGGTGTGTGTTGAAGGTGTACTCGGGGCACGGTGTGTGTTGAAGGTGTACCTCCCGAGTTAATTAAGCAAATTAGCTTCACATCATGCTCTCATGTATAATGAAATTATGTATATAATACTTAAACTCCTCAAAGCACCCAATATCACAGTTATTAAACAATGCCTTGTGAAAAACTCAGGCCATGGTTCCCTGACTGGGTACATGCATAACATGTACCAAAGAGAACTACAGACTTGAGTGTTTGTTTCCCATGGTCAAAGGTTTTGGTGGCCCCAGTATGGTATGGGTTCAGCTTACTGGAAAGGTTTAGGGTCACTGAACTCCTCAGAGCACAAGGCAAATACCAGTAAAAGACAAAGCAGTTTGGATCAAACACATCTGCCTTGTGTTGAACCATTTCTGAGGACTGAGGTCCTTTAGTGCTGCTAGTTTAGACAAAAAAAATCTCCTTCATGGTGTAAAATATAGTGACTTTTGCAGTTCATCAGAAACTCTATATATAATTTTTCTATATATAGTCAGTTATGGCATTCTCTTCCCTCTGGTAGCTGTCTCTTCTCGGGCGTATTGTGAGAAATCCCAGCACACTGGAAAAGCTGAACGTACAAGAGGAAGGAGGTGAGCAGCGGAAAGATGGATGTGCCCAGTCATCACAGCAAAGAGCACGTCTGTGGGAGGTGTGAAGACAGACAGGAGACAGAACATTCCTCAGGAACAGCAGCGGTATGGTCACCAGGAGGAGGCGCTGAAGTTATGGGACCCGAAATTAATAATTCTCTGGTGGTGTACTCATTTTTATTTCAATGTAATTATAATTTCAATTGTTCTGTAACAAATGTTCAGGTTTTTCCTCGCAAGGCAGATGGCTAACAATTAGAATGCAACTTGGGGAAAATGTTTAACTGTCATTTATGATTTTCATAGATTCACATTGATTAATGCATCTTGACATGTCGCTTCTGCAAGAATTCCAGCTCGGAAAGGTACGTTCCGTAGTGTGTTACTAATTACTGCAGGGAAGCAAAAAAAATGCTACCTCATCACTGACAGCACTTTAATTATCAAGGTCACCTCAGATATCTGCTGGCATTTCTTTACATTCCTTTGTACTATTTTTTCATACTTCGTCTAGCTTTTATTGTTGCATGGTGATTCAAATATCCATGCAGCTACCAGAACCCTTCACGTAAATGATGATGAGGTGTGATAACTTATTTATTCTCTAAGGAATATTAACGTTAAAACAATGAGACTATTCCATGTTCATTTTACATTTACTTAGCAGATGCTTTTGTCCAAAGTGACGTACAAATCAGGATCAGATAGTAGGATCAAGCAATATCCTTGGAGCAACCGGGGTGAGGGCCTCGCTCCAGGGTCCACAGGTGATATGGTTATTTTGCAGGCCACAGGATTTGAACTGCTGACCTTGCGATCACAGGCACAGTCCTAACCTGCACAGCTGTATTCACAGGAAGATTATTAATTTACATAAGGATTAGGTGTTAAAAAAAGAATACATATTAAATACTTTATGAAATACAATAATGATCGGTTAAATTCCAAATTTGGAACTGGATAGTGGATCACCAGGTTAGGTGGCTGGAAGATGGATGGATGATTGGCATATCTTTAGATATTAAAATATCAAATTTCAAATGTGTTGATTTTTTTTTTTTTGCATGAGTGACACTAAATCTGTTTGCTTGTCGGCCTCCTGTATCTATGCTTCTCTTTTGTTAAAATGACGTGTCCCTCGGGTTTGTTTTTTCTGGCATATTCCTGAGAGTATGAGTGTTTGTTCCTGTACTGCAAAAAATCGAGAGCAGGAACCACAGCCGTGAAGGCGAATCGCACACGAAAGGCAGGAGCGAATTAAGGTATATTCGCCTTTTCTCTCTCATTATGCAATTATGTGATACACCGATGTACCTACTTTCCAACGTTTTAACAGAACTGAAGAGCGCAGACCCGTTAACGCAATGATTAAGTGATCCAGAGGACGATCCTGGTTTTATAAGCCATTTTAAACAAGCAATCTTAAGCCTAAAAACTGGAACCCAAGACACTGAGAAAAAAAAAAGATACCAAAAACAGTTCAGCTCATTCCCTTCCGAACTAGGACCCAGCTTCAGCACGGATACTCTGTATTTTAGGGGACTTAAACAACTTTGATGTAAACATCATTACGTACAAATCGAAAATACTGTTAATCGATCAGACACTTTCTGGTATCAGTACTTTCTCTGTGCTAACCTCAGAATGAACAATTAATGATTAAATAAACTGAGCGGCGCATTTTCCGTCTCCATGCGACCGCAGCATTCGCGGGGATGTATTGCTTTTACGGTGCAGTGCTTCATTCTTCCCGCAGATGGCGCTCCGAGAACAGAAAATAAAGACTGGAGCGGAGCAGCGAGACACAGCGGGGCTCCTGGATCGCTGCCTTCATTCGCTTGGCATCTGAAACAGGTACTTTCAGTAATAAACCCAAAGACGCGCCATGGGAGAATCACACGCCTTTATCATATTATCGGGAAACGCAAATCTGACTTCGAAGTAAGTCAAGACCCACATTTGCCTTACATTCAAAATTTTCCATCTGACATAATGATGACTATTATATCCACTCTAGACTTTTAAAAGTATCGTAAATGTGCACTGGGGTATATTAATAAATGCAGCTTAACTAACAATGAAATTGGTCTTTAAATGAACCATACACATTAGTTTGTGAAGAACGTGAAAAACGTATCAATAAGAACAGCGCCGCTAAACACATGGAGTCGCGTGTAAATACAAGAACCCTGACAGCCCCGACTCCGCTTCGTCGCTAATATATTCTCACTGCTCCTAAGACGCAGACCATTCTGTGTAAATGCTCACTGACTTATTTAACCCTCACATCCACTTGAGGTTCTTTAGGGCCCCACTAGGGATAAAATGGGGTGCAGAAATGTGAAAAAACGAGCTATCAAAAAATGCTGACAGTCTAACGTTTCGTTTTGCCATCTTTACAAGGAGAGACCGACCATTTCAAAACCATGCTTTGCTACTAAGAACAGTAAA
>JAAGVU020000019.1:14385177-14421910 GCA_011763525.2 Mormyrus iriodes
GGGGGGGGGGGGGGGGGGGGGGGGGGGGGGGGGGGGGGGGGGGGGGGCGGGGGGGGGGGGGGGGGGGGGGGGGGGGGTGGGGGGGGGGGGGGGGGGGGGGGGGGGGGGGGGGGGGGGGTTCTCCATATGCTGGGTGATACCCAGCATATCCAGGGCACCGGTCCGAATCTATGTGCTGCCCACTCTCCGAGCATGGCTGCATGGGCTGCCCAGGGCACCGGAAAAGCGTCTGGGGGCCTCAGAGCCGGCTGGGCTCCCGTTAACTGAAGCAGAACGACATGGTACGTCCTGCCAGACAGAAAAGCACAACAAGCACATGGTTACCCAGCTGCCAGAGCCTCTGGGGACGAGCCCCCGCGTTTCTGAACGGCAAAGGTAAAGGGGAGCCTCATAATGCATAAAAGGTGATTTATGAAACTCCGTACATTAACGCACACCAGCAGCTTTAATCAATCCGCCACACTGATAAATCTCCTCACATCATTGGTCAGGCTTTTACTGGACACATTAAGTATGATAGGCAAGTTGATTTAAACAGCCTTGGAGCCCGTCCAAGGTTAAGTGAAGATTCTATACCCAGCAGGATTGGAATTCCAGTTTTGGATTTATTGGGCAGAGCACTTACGGTTTCTGATGTATATCACACACTAACCATTACCCTATGCCATTTCGCATGATTGATGATAGGGATTCATCCATAACCATTTATCTGCAGGGTAAGCCGAAGGATTCCGAACGGTTGGAAAATTGCATTAATTCACCCACGGAAATGGATCCCCACAGATTAACCCTGAGCAGACGCAGTGCCCTGATTAGCACATTTACACTGAGCGCAGACGGATGGGTGCAATTAAAAAGAGAATGCAAAAAAGATTCTGGAACAGAGTCAGGAGTTGAGTTTAAAAGTTTGGCACACTTTTCGTTGGAATCAAAATTCATATTTACATGACATTTAAGGTTTTCGGATAAAAACGACGCGAGTAAATTTTTGCTACAGCCAGTTATTTAAAAAAGAAACAGTTGAATAAAGAACAGTCTAGAAGATTAAACCCGTGTCCTGTTAACCCTCTTTGATATCCGCAATGAGGAGGAAACTCGAAGCCAAACGAGACTCACAGAAATATCACCACAGAAATGCCAAATACACACGCCTACAAAAGCAAGGCTGCACGAACCCCAAAAATACACCGTTACTCAAACTCATTCTCTAAGTTCTCTGTATGAAAGGAGGTTGCAAAAACCCCGTATAAATAAATTTCCTTCAATTCTGCATTAAGCTGTAACAGCCTCACCTCCACACACACCTGCCCAGATTCCAGTGGCCTCTGCCAATACAACCTCCCCCCCCCCACCGCCACCATAGCAGAGTGGTATCTCCTGTACCGCTAGCAGCCCGGCAGCCCGCAGGTGCCTCACTGACCTGTAGGAGGAGCTGTTGCAGCGGCTGGCCCAGAGATCCTGGCTGACTTACCACTTCCTTCCTGTGGTGGAAGGAGGCCAACTGTGTTCCGCTGATGACCTCCGCTGTGCTCCAGGACTCCCAGTCATCAACGGACACAACCAGACCTACAAGAGCAGATAAACTATTATACATGAGTCTGAAAGTGAGTCATTTTCAGTAAGCTCAGTGGTGGAATGAGCCATTTAACGTGAAAGAAACACTTTAATTCCTAAACTCATGCTACTGCAAGGGACGCCGAAGGTCAGGCTACACTAAAGCGGGGGACACCCTCCTGGGGACCACACACACCCTCCGCTGCCATCCTTCATCTGGACAACAAATCTCAACCACACACAGCTAAACTGACAGTTAGCTTAACACTGACAGCCAGGGGGGTAGCTAGTAATTCTGGGTCCCAGCAGAAGACTTTGCCAAGCTTGCAGAAGGGTGAGCAGGTGTTCCTCTCAGCAGATTTTGCCAAGCCTGGGGCCCCTGATGGTACATTTTTAGGGCCCCGTGAATCTGCCAGGTATGCAGGCCCCTCCAACACCCCTGCTGACAGCACACAGCGAGAAATAGTGGCTAACACTTCGTTATATCAATCCTCACTGAGCCAGTACCACTGTACTTCAAACAAACAACACCGAGGCAGTTATCGGGTTACGCGACCGTATATTATACAGCGTACTCTAAACCCTAACGGTACGGATGTAAACTAAGGTGGGTGACATGGGTAAGAAAAGCTGAATGCAAGTATGATTTCAGCGGATGTCCAACGAGAAACAGACACAATATTACCCAAACAAACACATACAAAAAATACTCACAGATACTCAAAGACAAAAGACACACAAATGAATACTCAGACGAATGCGATTACTGGACACAGAGTCACCAAGACCCCTGCAATAATGTAATGAACACAGTAAGATGGGAATCTGAGTCACCTTCATTCTTTCAACGTTACGTCTCCCATTTCTGCCCGTAGTCGGGCCCCAAAGTGCCCAGCGGGATCTCTCTCATTCAGGGAAAACAGGAAACAGGAGTCTTACCGCGCACGGTGGTTTTTTTTTTTATTACGTGGTGTCAGGGAAGACATTGATTGATGTGAGCTAGAGATGCGTTACGCCTTTTGTCACAGCGGAAACTCCGCACCTGCTGTATTGATGGATTAAACCACAGAGGAGAACATGATGGGTATATTTAAGGGGTACGGACAGTGATCGATATGGGCCCAGGAGGTCAGGACAGGCAGGTGAGGTGGGCTAAAGGTGACCCCGTAAAACTCCGCCACAGGTCGTCCATACGCAAAGCTGGCTACAGATCCCCGCCTGACCTGGCACCGCAGCACGTGGAGGGGAAATCTCGCGTTCCATCCAGAAAAGGAAATCATCCTCGAGTGAGGTCCCTTTACAGGCCGGACGGGGTGATTTTATGATCTGTACATTTAACAAGAACAGAGTTCTCAGCCCAAATCTTTACCAAGCTATTTTTGCAGGCCCTTATCCTAAAAAGGAGCACATGCTTGTATCCATGACAAAGCTAGGCTCTTCCCTAGAGCCATTTGTCCAGCTGTTAAAACTGATACAAAAAAAAAAATATTAACCATGCAAGCTGCTCTGAAAAAGGGGGGGGGGTCATTCTTACTGCGGACATTTCGCAAGTATAAATCACAAGCCATAAATGAGCAGACCGTTATGGGCCAAGGTCTCGGGTATCAGAAACACAACCACCAAAACATGGGAATGAAATCAGCCAACTGGTCACGCCCATCTTTGAAGCTGTCAGCAGCAGAGATTTCCAAGGGATGCCCCTTAAGGTGAGGCGGCACATGGCCGCGGTCCGCATCACTCCACGCCGATACGTCAGTGCCTGGAGATACGCAAGCGGGAAGTGCGGCCCTTTTCCGGTACGGGTGTGACTCACCGCCAAAGGAGGGCAGAAAGGAAGAAAGGAGTGAAGAAAAGCTTAAGTCGGTCCGGGAATCTGCCAGCTGGAATCTGACCTCCGGTCCTCAGCTGGGAGGGAGCTGCTTTTCGCTTTCCTGTTACATCACTTTCAGGGATTCATACAAAAATAATATAGCCACAATCGCATGACATTATAGCTTCCATGAATGCTCTGGGGAGAGTCTGTAAAACAAAAAAAAAAAAAACACTCACAACTAGAGGCAGCCGGCATGAGCCCCGCAGCTGCTCTGCTCACGGCAGGGACGGAGAGAGGGACCCCGGCTTCGCAGGGCTCACGGGAGGGACGGAGAGAGGGACCCCGGCTTCACAGGGCTCACGGGAGGGACGGAGAGAGGGACCCCGGCTTCGCAGGGCTCACGGGAGGGACGGAGAGAGGGACCCCGGCTTCGCAGGGCTCACGGGAGGGACGGAGAGAGGGACCCCGGCTTCGCAGGGCCCTCGACTAAGCGCCGAAACATTTCCAGGCACCAGGATTTTCTGCTGGAATGAGGTGCCAGTGTGCGACATGCATCGTTTCCAGAGCGTCCCAGCCTGCCTGGCTGATTCCAGCGGTTTTATCCCCCCCCGAAATGGCATAACACAAGTTTTTTTTTTTGAAAGTGTTATTCAACAGATTTAATACATTCTGTCACTAAGTAAAACCAACTGAGGCTGTGAACACGCATTAATGACACTAACAAGTACAGATCATTACTGCTGCGATTATGTTTGACTCAGGGCTATAAAATTAGCACGGGGGGGGGGGGGGTGGCTGAAAAAAAAGAAACTACTAAGCTAGCTGAATTAAAATTGCAGTCCAGATATTAGCCTTAAAAACACTAAACAAAAACTGTCTGCTTGTTTTGTTTTGAGGAGTAAAACTGCCCTCAAGAATCTGTGCAAAGTCCTAATTTGTTGTTGCAGCCTATATTGGAAATATGAGCTGAAAGCTAAAGCCCTCCGGAGACGTGTACCTTGTGTGTGCGCGATAACGTAAGCCAGATGTGAGCAAGGAGCACAGAAACAGGTGATGGTGGCATTCGGACAGCACCACGCCCAGACAGACAACAGCTTGAACTGATTGTCATCTTTCTGTTGGGGTCATAAATATATCCACCCCCCCCCCCCGGATGATGAAAACTCCTCAAAGGAGCCCTGTTTGTTTTGTGTAAATCTTGTGGACCAAATGGCCAGGTTTTGAGCTCTGGGCCACTCCCACGCGAAATAAACCAAACCATCCATTTATTTTGGTCATGCTTAAGAGCTGAGCAGAGGACTGTCATGTCTGTGTCGATGGATTCTCCGCTGGTGGGGGGGGGGGGCATTTTCAAAACAACGTGGCTGAGCGTTACGTCAACCAGCTGGTACCCAACAGAACACAGGGACACGCACCACCCCTGCTCTGTGTCTCTGTTTGGACACTGATGTATATACAGACGTTCATGGATTAGGATGCAAAGGTTACAGAAAAAAAACGAATTCCTTTCATTATACTTTACTGATCACAAGGTCTGGCTAAATCCAGGCTTCTTAGCAACAGCCTGTGATCACACACCTCATAAAAACATACATATCTGACTGTATTCAAAATGCCCCCCCCATCTCCTAAGTAAGCCTTACCCTCTCTCCCATTTGCTGTTCCGTAAGCTGCCACTGAGGTCCGTCTCTCACTCGGACGCTGAAGAAGGCATTAGGCTGCAAGACTGCCCAGCTGTCTACCAGCAGAACTCTCCACTCCCCCCTCCACAGGGTGCCGGTGGGGGGGGTGAGAAGACGGCCCCAAACATGTAGGTGTCAAGTAGGTCCTGCTTGGCAGCTCGCAGAGGGGAAGACAGGAGCCCCAGACGAAAGGCCAAATTGGGCTGCCATGCTGTCAGAGACGTACAGAACGGCCATTGTTGGGGCTCTCTGGGGTGCTGAGACACAGGGACTGTTTGTGGCTTCCCTCTGGAAACTGGAAGCAGCTTCGATGGCATTCAATCAAATGCGGCCGGTGTGTGCTTGTGTGTGGAGACGGGGCACTGAAACACACCTGTTAGGAGCGGATAAGTACACACACACATCTGCCCAGTGACTGATCAGTTTTAGATTTGAAGGTATTATAGTTTTCAAAACACTCGCCAAGCAGAAACTTGCAAGTATAAATTTTCCCACTAAAAGAGACTTCTCTTATAAAATTTTTTTAACCATAAATACGTCCAATGTTTGGCCATTTTTTCAGTGTTCTTTGCCCTGCAGTAAGGCTGTGAATAAGGAGCCACACACACAAAAGATTAAGCTTATTTCCTGCCCTGTCTGCGGGATGGGAAGCTCATGTCTTTCCAATCAACAGCCCTTCCCTCAACAGACTTTACTGTGCAGACACTGTGTGCCCAATGGCAGGGCACACCACCGCGGCATTTGATTGGACGTGACAGACCACCTGATCATCTGCTGTGGCGGGGCATGCAGGCCTACCCAGAAGCCACTCTTGGCCGCAAAGACTGCCCTGAAGTGATATCTCAGTACATCTGGTGTATTTTCAGCTGCTACTCTAAGGAAGGATGAAGGATAGCTCCTCTGTAATGCACAGTTGTATATATCTGGTATTAATACATAAAACCAAAAGGTATGATTTTGGCTTCCCAGTGACAATTTCCTGCACATGTCTGTGTGTTTATTACAGCAGACAGAAATGCCCTTCAGACGGATAAATACATGTCTCCTGCTCCATATCTAATCATGACAGATTACAAGAGAAAGGGCTCAAGCTTGTAAAACAGAGAAGGTTCTAGAAGGGCTCGAGTCACATCGAGACCTGACGTGATATGAATTTTATAGCTAAAATTTCACCAACTTTATGGGTTTTTTTTTTTTGTAACCGTACACAGTGTATGTTCAGCCCTGCTGATTCACAGCTTCGTTGCTGCTAGTTATAAGCTGTTAAGGAGTCACGTCGAGCTTCAGAATGATTCTCATTCATTGGTTCTCTAATCATCAACAACATCATCTCCCACTATAACAGCCGTGGTGAGCAAAGGAGGACAAAGACCTGGACGGCACGGATTTGGCACGGAGGCCATATTAAAAGATACAAACGAACAGGAAGGGGACCGTGGTGTCTCCATTGTCAGGTGCAAAGGTGAGCGTGAGCGTCTGAGTGTTCATCCATGCGGCACGATGTCCAGCGTTCACGGGTCCCAGGCGGAGAGCCGACACCTGTAATCTCTCCCCTCTGTAGCGCCCGGCCCCGACAGAACCCAGCTCCTCTGTCTCGGGGCCGGCCCCCCACCTCCTTGCCACCACTGCTGGGGGCCATTTGCTCCAGGGGCTACATGCTAAATGCTACAAGGTGATGGCTTGGCGCTGGGAGTAAAAGGCTGCTAGAGAGGACAAAATAAAAGATATCAGATGGGGAGGGGCATTTCTTCAAATAAACACAGGAGAAATGAGACTAAAGCCAAATGTTTTTGTTATCTTACGTTTACCATTTGCAACACTATCTTGACATAAATCTTCCATCATCTTTTATTTCTCTAAGACCATTTAACGAAAAGGCACATTTGATACGACCCATTAACGTCCTATGAGATTTCCCAGCAGGGCCCCTTAACAGTAATGCAAGGGCCTGGGACTGTCTCAGACGCATATCGAGGGGACAGCAAGGCCTCCACCCCCCCGGTCAGAGGAGAGGAAGTGATGCTCCCAGGTTATCACTGCGGCGTGAGAGTGTATGAGGAGTCACAGAGCAGGCAGGAACATTCACACCATGGTCAAGGGCCTGCTCACGTGAGAAATGCAATTATCACCAAAATACAGAAAGTAATGATCTTTATGCAAGCTCCAGCATTGTGAATAGAAATAAAGACGGACAGGCAGACAGGCAGGCAGGCAGGCAGAGAAACAGTGGTAGGCAGGCAGGCAGACAGAGGTAGGCAGGAAGGCAGACAGAGGTAGGCAGGCAGACAGACAGACAGGCAGGCAGAGAAACAGAGGTAGGCAGGTAGGCAGGCAGGCAGACAGAGGTAGGCAGGAAGGCAGACAGAGGTAGGCAGGCAGACAGACAGACAGGAAGGCAGGCAGACAAACAGGCAGGCAGGCAGATAGGCAGAGGTAGGCAAGTAGGCAAACATAGAGGCAGGCAAGCAGGCAGACAGACAGACAGATAGACAGACAGGCAGGCAGGCAGGGAGGTAATTAAGCATAAATAAACTAAATGAGAAATATAAATGTAGTGAACTTTGCAATATTACTGGATTTTTTGCACTCTAACAGACATCTTATAGCAATGCATACATCAGTATCATACACTTTTCCCTTGGACAAGCGATCCGAACGCCCTTGAGATTGCATAGCACTCTATAAAACTTTCAGCACAATAACTCAAAAAGAGGAGCTCACTCCTTCCTGATTTACAGGGACAGGTCATTTTCCATCTTATACCAACGTTCTGAAACCACTAATTATAACACCAGAATCTCCCTCTGGGCAGATTTCATAAGAAAAAGGCAGTTTAAATATTTACTTATCTTAACCCCAGCCCTGCCTGATGTGTGTCAGTGCATTGGGGGCTGGGCTTTGAGGCCTAGCGTGTGAAGACTTATTTAAGCAGGACGCCAAAGTATCCGTGTTCCCCCCCCCCAAATTCCACTTCATTTTTGCCAGCCCACCCCCCCCCAACCCCCCCAACCCCAAGCTGTCTTTCCTGAGGAGAAGGGGCTGCTTTTGCTCTGTCCACATGAGCATTGCTCCCCTCAGACTGAGGAATGATGCCCCCCAATAGGGCCACCCAGAGGAGCCGAGCCTTCACACGTCACCCGTCCGTGTGGCCTCTCTGTACAGAGGAGTAATGGAGAGGCACGGGTATCACAACAAAGGGTGGGGGGGGGGGGGTTCAGAATCTGACACTGTCATATCTGGAGTAGGAAAAGAAAACATTGGGACATGCGAGAAGGGAGCTGCAAGGCTGAAAGATGAACCAGGAGAGCGACCACAGGGGCGGCGACAGAGGACAGCTGGACAAGCAAACACTCACACATAGAACAACATCACAGTTCACACTCTTACACTATACCCAGTGACAGGCAGAAGATTTACAGAGGCAAGCCGGGATCCAGGATTCACAGTGCAGGGTATCACCACCTAAACTCGCAACTGGTCACAGGTCAAATTCCTTAAAATAAGAATCTAGCAAAACTCTATTAATCCTGTAAATTCACTGCTTACACCATCTACTGACATGGGAATATACACAAATAACACTATTTCTGTAAGTAATACAATTTAATGTTTGGTATCCTGGCATGTGGATCCTGGCCAGTTACAGGTAGCTTCACATTATTCACAAAGGACTGTTTTGACGTGTAGACTGCTCAACCCTTCAATACACAAAGAATGAAGGATTCATAAACACTAAGGATCAGAGCATTCATGTAAACACTGCCTTATTAGGTAGGTCTTAAATATCCAAATACACAGACTGACAGAGTACACCTATACAAATACATAAATTGCTGGGTGTCAATACTGGGAGTCGCGATCAGAAAAACACAGATGTCTTGAAAAATCAACAGTTTGTACACCAAAATGAAATTCTTATAATGATACAAAATAGAGAAACTCTATGCTTAAAGTACATACAAATTTTTGTTGCGATATTCAGGAAATTGCCTAGTAATGAACACATTCCTAATCAGACAGAGATTCCTTTACAGATTAACTACTTCCTGATTTCCTAGGTATTAATGACCTTTGAAATTAGGTATTTCAGCTTCTCCCAATCTGCTGAGATTACCCACAAATCACACACAAATCCTTATACACAGCTGCTAAGGCAAATGGTTCGAAACTTCACTGTAAGGAAACTTGTCATTAAATAGCAGTGAATAATGCAACTACTTTTAAATTAATCTTATAAGACACATCCATGCGAAGCAAAACAAACACCTATTTTTGTGACTTATTCTTTAACTCCCTCTAGTGGAAAATGCAGGAAAATATAGAACAATGTAGCTCTAAGAGTTGAAAGAGTGCCAGTATGACACAGGTTTGTTGTGATGGCATCAGGTCACCTACATGCTTTAAGAAACCATTAGACGAGAGTTTTTGTTAGTCCCTATGCGTCACTAATTAAAAATGAACAGAGCCTTGTGACAATTGCTCTGGGTTAATCGTTTGTATTAATTAGCTATAAAATTAGTCTCACAGGTTTGTAGACAAAAGTAAGATTATATGATTTAACTACAAAGTACTGAAGAAGAGTATTTGAAGTTACAATGAGTCTGGAAAACAGCTTGAAACACCAGGGAAAGGATGGTCACGGCTTCGCTAGAACTAATGTTAAAATACCACAGATTTTTACCCCTTAATCAGTTTTATTTGTGGCTTTCTGGATTAAAAAGGACTTTTCCGGGACACATGCAGAGGCTGCAGTGGCCCCGAGGTGTTTTGCAGGAGCAAGGCCAGCACAGCTGACAGCAATTAATAAATAACCCCCGCACGATAAATGCTGGCGACCCTGTGAGATTACCGCCACGTCGGTCACAAAACTCGAAGGCAGAAAGCGACCGGCGCCTTCCGGCCCAGAACACGATGCAATGCGCTAGCAGCAGGTGATCACGAGCGAGGGTAACCTCTCAGACACACGTGGCATTGCCTACAGCTTTCCCAATGGCACCACAAGTGGATCCATCTCCATCGCATGGGGGACAATGAAAAATAAAGTCAAAAAGAGCAAGGAAGAGAATCCGACACACGCAACATGGCCGACCGAACACCAGACCAAAACCATTAACCATAAAGATTAAAAACTGTCAGTTAACTTTGTGACCGGACGTCTGTGGCCTCATACAATCTCTCGCCACCAGGAAACTGCATCCCTGTTTCTGGATATTTAGCATATTAACAAACACAACAGCACCTCTAACCTGTACAATCGGATTAGACTGGTGCCCAAAGCATATTTGTGACCCACGTGCCTGTGTGGACCCTGTGAAGGGCTTATCTACTTGGAGCACTGCTGTTCCCGCAAGGCACCCGCTTTACTGTTGCCATGGTGTCCCTGCGCTTGCAGCCATACCTGCTGCTCATTCAATTACCATATTTGTTTTCCATTTGAAGTCGATTGCCAGGAGTGTTGAAATTTCACAGTTGGCAAAATAAAGGATAAAATCAATTGGGAGTAATTCATAAACTTGCAAAAAAAAAAACAAGCCATATCTTGATTTATTACTATTTAGGAATTCTGTGGCAAAGAAGTACAATAAAATAGCAGCATGTTGCCAGGAACAAAGGAAATATGTGGTTACACACAATTTTGCATCTGGATTTGCCTCCAGCCTGTTCTGTGGTGAGCATGGGGGCATAGATGGTCAAAGGCTATGAGAAGATGGAGCCAGGGGTACCCTACCCAGTGTCCCAAATTAGAGGTACATTAGTCACACAGTCGGCCCATAATCAGGCGCCATGACCTGGCATTCTGCTTAAAGACTATGAACGGTCCTGTCTCTCAGCTCGGTCCTGGCACAGCTGGTCACAGCAAAGTCGACACACCACAAGCCAGGGAATGGCAAACCCCTGCCCTTCCAGTGAGATCCAGGACTCACCAAGGCTGAGCTGAGACCAAGACTCAGCCAAGGGGAATGAGAAGCGACTCCTACTGCAAGTTCTGCCTCTAATTATAAGAAATAAGAAAGCTGAGGGCACTGAGAGACAGACAAAGGGAGTAACACATTCATGTCATGACGTATGGCAGAGAGAATCAGGCAAGGTGAGGCAAACCAGACCTCACCTCGAAGGTCTCCTGTGGAAAGGGCAGTTACTGCAGGCATGCAGCATGATGTTACAGGGCTACGTTAAGGGCAGGCTGTGTTTGGTAGAGAATGCGGTGGTCCCCTTTGTGATTATCAGCATTTTTCACAGAACTATGAAACTCTGATGTCTTTCATCCGTATGTTGTGCATGGTACACGTGAGTTCATCAAGGGTGATTGTTTTTTAAACTTTGTTAAATGACTAGGAATGGCCATCTACTAGAAAGTCCATGAGAATGAAGCCATCAGGATAGATTCCTGCAGCATATATCAAAATCAAAACAAAACCCCCAGGGCCACCAGGAAAACAAAGGTTGTTGGTTGTCTGCAAAGAGTTACAAATGCATTTCGAAGGCTATAGGGATCCACCAAACTACAGTCAGTTACATATTGTATAAATAAAGAGCCGGGCCAGAGGCCTGGAGCAAAATCCTACATCATACATGTATTCACCAAAGCCAGGGTCAGCATTCATGACTGCAGACACCAACTGTCTAAAACGCTCAATAACTTTCACTGGAGGAAAATGTTCAACTTGGTGACAATGAATATGAAATGTTTAAATAATACATTTCAGGTACAAGACCAATAAACAAACGTACTAGAGATGCACCGATCGACCGGCCAGGGACCAGAGATCAGCCAATCAGTCTCATGTATTTTCGATACCAAACTGGTCCATTTTACGCATGCACCCCACGCCATACACACAGCGGCGCAGGCAATAGCCTCACAGTTGTGTGCACGCTCACAGTCGCGTGCACGCTCACAGCCACACGCTCACAGCCACGTGCACGCTCACAGCCACATGCTCACAGCCACGTGCACGCTCACAGTCGCGTGCACGCTCACAGCCACGTGCACGCTCACAGCCACATGCTCACAGCCACGTGCACGCTCACAGCCACACGCTAACATGTCATTAATATGGAAGTTCTTCAAAATGAGGTTTTTCCTCCAAACACATGAAGATTTCTGAATTTGACACAAACAAAGAATATGAACCTCATACGAGCAGCCAACCAAAGTCATAGGAATGTTCTAGTTCAGGGGTGCTTTGTGCCATCAGGACATGGACTTCTTGTCATTGAAGTAACGATGACGTCTGCTCTGAATGGTGACGTACAGCCGGAACAAAGTCAGTGAATATAAACAGGAGCAAGTCTAAATGAGAGTAGTTCAACAAGAAAGTACCTGAAATGAGCATTTTAATCCCATCAGCCCAAGAAAATTTTAGAACTGAAGGAGTTCTGCATGGCACTGAACAAGGCCAACTACAGAAACTAGCTAGGTGCAGTCATCACTGATGATACGGCCAGTTATGGAGTTGTTATGGGCAGTTACCGTTTCACACAGAGATAATGAGTGCTGTACAACCTTCTCAATAAATCGTGTAAGAGTCCAAGCCATTGTTCACATTTGGTTCTGACAGCAATCAGTGAAAGACGAAACCCTGCAGGACGCCTCCCAGGAAGCTCGTACTCTCTCACGGACCTGTGAGCATAGCTCTACAAAGAGTACAGAGACTCCGGCAGAGCCACAGTGGAAGGAACAGTGCTCAGCATACGCAGCAGATACGGCCTTCACTGCCCTAGTTCAGCAATTTAGACCCTGTCCAGTGCTGGTCAGGACTCCCAATTCATATGGTGGAAATAAAGGATAAAGTGAGCGTCTGGAACAGCCAATCAGGCCATGATTATGGTCATACAATCCACAAGCACACTCACGGGAGTACAGAGACTGAGAGCAAAGCGACTTGACCATGACAGATGGCATTTCCTGCCTGTTACAAACAGAAAACATTTAATGAGAGACATTTAGTCACTGAATTGCTAAATTATTCAGTGAAAGAGACCATTTGAAAAAATGAAATGGGGCTGGGACAGAGGTCATGGGGTGGGGGGAACCCCAAGAATGTCATCGATAAGAAGCTTTTTCACCCATATCTTTAATTAGGCTTATTTAATGTTTTTTGAAAGCTCTTGTTACAATCATCTGAGATGGGGCCTCCTTAGGAGAGCCATACTGAAGGAGTCACTTGTCGACCAAACAGCAAAAGACTAAAATCTTAAAATAAAATAATGTATATCAGACTGATAAACAGGAAGATATTGCCAGCTGGGGGGGGGGACTCTACAGCAGTGCATGGGAGTTGATCAGTGGAGTGGTGCTCAGCAACCAAGCTGCACAGATCTGGTCTTTAAGATCCTGCTAATGACTGTCCGTGTGGACTCCATTTCCTGTCTCCAAATCTCAGAATTATGCCTTCTCAGAGAGAGCCAGCCTTGTTAAAAAGCTTTCCCTCCCTCGCCCAGCCCCCACACCATGTCTAACTTGATGAACGATGGTGGGTCCTCTGGGTTAGGGATCACGCAACATCAAAACGCTCAGCATTCAACCAATGTATTTTCCTTGTGATTTGTTAAGAAAATAGTGCCCCCCCCCAGCAACTGCCACCACAAAACAGCCTTAAACCCCTTGACACCCCAACCCCTCTCTGCCCTGCCCGCATCCTCTGCGTTGTAAATCTTGTTGAAATAGCTTGCAGGTGTCAGAATTAAAAAAAAAAAAAAAGCATATTCACAAAGGAGTTCTGACTCCAGATGGGCCCGCCCTCCCCTAGTTCCTAGTTGCTATTGTTGTTTTTCATTCTCTAAGAGTAACAGTGCAGGAACTAGGCCAGGCCCTGCTCCAAGTTCTGCTCTGAAGAGGAGAGAGAGCAGGTCCCAGTGCCACATTCCAAGCATTTAGAGTATCTGCCACCTCCAGCTCTACAGCACAGTTCTCACATGTCCTTAGCAGCAGTAACGGCCAGAACTTAGCATCAGGAGGACAAGGATGTTGTGTGCAAGCACAGTACAACTGGCATATGCCCAGGCCGACGCTAATCCATAGTCTATGCTTCACAAGAAGAGCTAGAGCAGAGATATGGATGAATAGGCAAACCAGTGTGTTAAGATGGTGTGGATAACTGTACATTCTTGGTAAAAACATAGTAAGCTAATCAAAGCTAATCAGTACATCTGCATTGCTAAGACCGTACATATGACAAACAGCTACTTTCTCTTATGACAGTTTAATATTTCATCATAAAAACAGTAATCCTTTCATTGCAGCCATGCTTATGATCAGTCACAACATGAACAACACAGAACTTTACTAAACAATAGTGAAAAAATTAATTACATTTAAAAATTTAGAATTTTATGCTGTACATTTCACATTGGCGAGGTTATAATCACAACAGCCTAAATGACTTTTTAATTCAAAAACTGAATTCATTCAGTCACCTGTTTTTACTCAATTCTGGAAGTTGAAAGAGCTGCTTTTAAAGTATAATTAAAAATAAAGTACTTTAAATGCATCCATTTAACAATTCTAATGCTTGGCTAATCCATCTTCCCACACTAAAGACCATAGTATCACCGGACACCATGCATAAGTGCTATAAATCCATTGCACTTTTAGTTTGAGACAAAATAACTAGTAAATAAAAGCACTGGGAATACAAGATGAAGGCGACAATTAAAAAAACAATAATTTTTTGTACAGTTACAAAAAGTATAAAACTATGCAGGAATCTGACACTACACAGCCTTCAGATATTTGCCATAGTAGACTAAAGACATGCCTGTCTAGGTAATGAAAACGGGCAGTTTGTGTAATCCCTGCCCCAAAGCAGAATCAGCCCTCAGAAAGGCTGCTACGCGAAGCCCACAAGAGGAGGACAAAACCAGCTCATGGTTTTAATTTGCAAGATTTACGCCACCAGCAGATGAAGGTTCAGGATGAACTGCCCCCAGCAGAACTGTCAATCTAAGAGGGCCTGAATATCAGGTTGTCACTAAAGGTATTTCAGTAACTGTCAATGCTGACAGATTTCTCATGTTTTGAAAAAGAAAGGTGATGGAAAAACAAGAGGAAAGGGATGAGAGGATCTTGAAAAGTAAGCTTTCACTTTCGTTATTACGGGCAGTCGACACGCTGTTTCCCATGGGCGGCACGCAGAGTCTTCAAAGCACCTTTGGTGTCCACATTCAAGGAAACAAATCCATGTAAATACTATCGCCGTGGGGTTTCTCAATGTGCCACTAAGCAGGACACTAGCTGCTCCCGGAAACTCAGACTAACCACACAAAGCCAGCCTTAGCCACCTCACCTAAAAACACTACTTTGGAAGAAAGATCACAAGTTGTTCAGAACAAAGGATCTCTCTGCATTCGATTTGTTAGACATGGCTATCAAACTGTCGCCAATTTGGTTAATTTATGGCTAAAACAATCTACAGTAAGTAAGACTGACTTGATGACTACATGCAGCATACAGCCAACACTGCGTTCTGTCTACTGTGGATTGGTCACAAACGTTATTCGGCCACATAAGTAATTAAGCTGTTCAACAGCCAGCTAATCTCACTTTAAGCATGATGCATTTGAGGAATTATAATGTAATTTTGTGGCTAAACAGCAAAACGTCTATAGCTAGCTATTCATACAAAGCAGTAACATATCATGTGTTGGAAAGGCACACTGTTTTAGAGTACTTCTCCTGTGCATTTCAGAAGGAAACATTATTATATGAATGAAATATGCCCTAATCCTCAAAGGTAGCAAGTCTTTACAGATACTAGGTATTAAAAATAACCAGTTCAGAATTTATAAACTATTAAATTGCATCAAACATATGACAGCATATTATGAAAAAGTATTTCAAACATAAGGGGGAACTCATCACCAAAACTGTGTAAAACAACAAATATATTAATATAGTGGCAATTTATTTTATGAAAGTGGATTATTTATAAATGATCAAACTTTAAGGAACATTTTTGCTCAATTTTTTTAATTAAGATTTTTAAATGCTGCAGCAACCCTTTAAGCTGACAGTTCCGATAAAATACAAGCGAGAGCACAAAGCCGAGAAAAAACCGTGACAAAAACCATCTGCTCACACAAATGCTCACAGTGATCCCAAACTAGCCAGCCACCTGGTGATGATGCTTTAAAGTTTTCCACAGTGCGCCCCCTGCTGGCACATTCTCATAATGCCTGTTTGTTTGTTTGTTTGTGTTTTTGTTTGTTTGGGATTTGAAATGACCGACAACCAGACCTGACACCCAGGTTAGGAAAGACACACAAACAGCTAATCTACAAGCCTGGGGTATTTACGAGGACTTATGGGTAATTGCAGATCCCTCCATCATCTTCCAGCCATTTATCCAGTACATGGCTGGGGTATTTATCCACTATTACAGTATAAAACACAGAACCAGTGTCTTGTGAATAAGACGACAGTAATACTGAAGAATGTGGTGTGAAATGTGCAACTGAAGGAAATACCACGGTCACCTATATTTCCAGACATTCATCTGAACAGCTTTTAACTGTTGGGAGAAATAGTGTGAATTAAATTTTCAACCATGATAAAAAAAAATGTATATGGGGAGCAGAGCCAGGAAAAAAGGCTTTTAAATAGAAATATCAGTTAGAGATTTGTGACAAACAAGGGAACAAAGATACAAAATCCAGGTATGATGCATATCCAGAGGACGAGGCCAGAAATATACCACCAGGAGGCGCCAGCAGATGGCAAAGCTGGGCCGGCACTCCGCAGCACACGGTACTTCGAGGTACTCAGAAGCATTGCTTCCCTTTAACACACAATTTTCTTTTACTATTGAAGGGTGATGCCTCACAACCAAACGCAAGCTGTTCTCACCAGTTCACAGGAGTGTCCTGATAAATTACGGACTGTGTTCTTGAAGACAACGTCCTTAAGGAATTGGCCTTTTGACATTTTCAGGTGTTCATTTCGTTGCTCCTAAATCCCGTTTCCTCCATCAGATCTTTCTGAAACATTTCAGGGGGTGAGAATCTGCAGCGTGCAAGGACTGAAAAAATACACACAAGGCTGCCATCTAGTGCTTCTTCACAGCCACTGCACAAAGCTCCACATTGGCGCAACAAATACCACCATAACCCTTTACTTATATTTTTGGTTTGTGTTATTTTTCTTGTTATACTAGTAATGAATACTAAAAAACACATATAAAATAAAATTTAAAAAAATATAAAGTTTAAATGTATTTTTAGGGTGTCATCCAACTGTGTAACCAGTGCAGGGTCATATAACTTATTAAAAGTGTATTTTATTAAGTGTACCATATTCCACTGAAATACATCTATAGGAATATTTTAAGTGATATCACTGCATAGATTCGAGAACCTTAGGCCAACTAAACCACCCAGCACCAAACCATCACACTACACAGGTGAAATAAGGATCCAAGAGTATCCCTGAAAACTGGAGTCAGCATCTGCCAGTCCTGTTCAAAGGTAGGCTACCGTTCAGCTACGACCACTTTAATTCCCGATTCCAGTCGGTGAGGAACAGGAGGACTCCATCTGCTTCAACATGGCCTTGCCATGATTTGGGCAGAAAGTTGTTGTTTGTGTCTGAATCATACCACTTTCCCCAGTTTTTTAATCTCTCACCAGAGTAGTAAAATGTATGCTAAAACACCAGCTCACTGTAATATTAATTAGGTGTCATTTCAGTTAATCATGTGATAATCATCGGAACACTGAGTATAAATTCAGACAAGAAGCCCCCCACCTAAGATTCAAAGCGTTAGAAATGACCTACTCTTTCCTTTTTTGGTGGATAAGAGAAAAATACCACTACAGCAAAATATATCATGCTGACATTCTTAGGCAAGAAAAATACACTGTGCAGCAAACTCTAACAACATAACTGTGTAAAAAACAAACTTTAGCAATACAAGCTTGTCAGGAGTGTGACAAAAGGAAATGATTTAATAGCCTCTGCAGTGAGGAAAAAATGAATAAGGGACTGAAGCTCTCAAACTGGCAAACAACACATTCACGATGCAGAGCAAACCAAAGATATAGATATCATGTACCTATAAAATACATTTTTCATCGTATTTTATTTTCCCAGTTCTCCTGGGATCTGAGCTGTGTATCCTCTATTTAAAACAATAACTTGCAGGCTTCAAATGTAATTTATTAGTATGAAATATATATTGTGGAATTTGTAGTAAATATAAACAATCTTATTAAGCGCGCTCGGTTCCAGCCCAGCAATGTCGGCGCATCTCCGAGCGACTGCCAGCGCGCTGCTGGACGCGGCGGAGAACAGGACGTTAAAAGGCGCTGCTCGCTCGGCAACGGCCTGCATATTTATGTAGGTAAGGTGGGCCTAATTAATAGCAGCGCAAAGACGATCTTCCACGATGACATATTTATTATTGGGGCTCAGCAGCGCTGTCTGGAATCCTTCAGGCCGTCAGTCGGAGCGCGTCCCCCGGTGTTTGTTTAAACCCCCCGGTCTGTGCTCCAGCACCAATTACCAGGGTTATCAAAGAGCATCAGCCAGCTGAGCACCACTGACTCCGCACATCCTCCACCCTCCCCGCCCACACCTTTGATGTTTTCCCTTCTAGTTCTCATCATTAAAATTCCAGACGTGTAATAAAAGAATTGTCTTCTAATAAGTTGGGAAACAGAAACCGTGCTTATATAATGTTGACGTTGGCTCCCCTTTTCCAGAGGGCAGCGTCAACCGCGCCTTTCAGCGCCCCTCCTCTCCGCCCTCCCCGCGCGCACAGAAGCGGAACCGCAATCCGCCCCCGATGCGCAAAGAGCCGCGGCCGGGTCCGCCCTCCCCGCGCGCACAGAAGCGGAACCGCAATCTGCCCCCGATGCGCAAAGAGCCGCGGCCGGATCCGCCCTCCCCGCGCGCACAGAAGCGGAACCGCAATCCGCCCCCGATGCGCAAAGAGCCGAGGCCGGATTCCTCCGAGGTCTGGGCTGCGAGGGCGGCGATATTCGCGGCAAATGTCTGCATTTACACCAAAACTTTTGGAAATCTATTAAGCTGGTAATGGTGAACTAAATTTGAACACCATGTCACGATAAGATTTTTAATAAAACACTGAGATTATTTCTAAAATTAATTTTGCAGTGTATAGCTGTTTTCCCTTAGTTGACAATTCATCGCAATATTTGTGCAATACGCTGCTGCTCGCAGAATAAATAATAATAATTGCTAACGTTCCTGTCAACTTGAGCCCCCTTCATGCAATGCACTGGCTGAGCGTTAATTATTTTTGCATTTCTGGAGAAGTACAAAACAGTACTTAAAGACGGTAACTACAGAACAGGGGCCCCGTTTCGTGCCCAGTATTCCACCGGGCCGTTTAGGCTTTAAGCATTTCAGAATTTCCCCTGGGGGGTGGTTACAGAGGGCTTGATTAATTTCCAAGAATAAACTATATTTTCAGTTTTTACGGAAAAAAATGAAACGGTTTCCCAATATTTTATTCCCAACAGTTAAAAGCTGTTCAGATGAATGTCTGGAAATATAGCTGACCGTAGTATTTCCTTCAGTTACACATTTCACACCACATTCTTCAGCATTTCTGTCGAATTTCCCGATAAAAGTGCCATATGACAGACGACACTGAGTGAACATCATTTTTTACTGTGTGCTAATAACCGCTAGCACATCTGCTATTATGTTAGCATCAAACGCTAGAGGAATTAGCATTTGCGTGCGGTAATCTACATTACGAATCCGTTCCGTTCAGCTGTTCTATAGTACTGAAGGTTGGAATTTTTGAAATTTCGAGCTATCGGGAATGCAGCACAACATCGCCACATGCGGTACTACTAATAATGAATAATGCATAAAATATACCCTTTTGCCTTCAGGCGATCGATGCACATCGGCGCTGATCAACGGTGTCTCTGTGCATTTCGACCAATCAGGTGGCGGTGACGTAACCAGCTCGGTTTAGTTCCGCTTTCCTTTATGGCGCTTTTCCACTGACACCGAGAACCGAGCCGTACCCGGAACTGACGGTTTTCCGTTGTATGTTATGCTAGACGTACCAAGAGCAGAGCCATGTTAGCGTAGGTGCGGCTCGCATAATTTACAATGGAAAACCGTCAGTTTCTAGTACGTTTCGATTGGTTCTTGGTGGCAGCGTCGCCAACTTTGGTCAGCTGACTGGACTGAGATTTTCAATTCTGCACACACATTTACATGTATGTAAGAGTTTTATTACCTTGTAAATAGTATGTAGGGTTTGCAAACTGCCCCAACGCTGTTGCTGTATCTAAGTTTAGGTTTGTAATGGAATAATCCTGCAGTGGAAAAGCGCCATAAATTGCCCATATTATGTATGTACCCAATGATGCAGAAGTGAGTGCACCCTGGATGAGATGGCCTTCCATTGTTGTCTGGGGTAGGTTGTACTGGATAAGTGGTTGGAGGATGAAAGGATACTAAAGCTATGTGTTCTGTAAGTTTAGTTCATTATATTATAGTAATAAAACCAATCACATTTTACTCTCAGCACAGAAATGAGGTAATGAGGAACACGGGCTTTATTTCAATACTAGTTCTTCACTGTTGGCACAATATTGCACACTTATTTAAGCTTTTTTAAAATCATCGTTGTAAAGACACAGGCCTTGCTATCTTGTTGCATATATATTTCTGCAGGAGGGAGAAAACACAATTTAACTTAAAGACTATGAAGGCACATGTAATTTACCGCCCCCACAAAGTCCAGGGTTTAGAGAATATTAGAGGATTTGAACCCTCAGTGCTGGAGGCGTGAGGCAAAAATGCCCCCCGTTGAACCACTGTGCTGCCCAAATGCATAAAGCAAACAACAGAGAGCCAAATAAAATATACTTTCACAATTTCTACAGAGCAAAAGTGTAAAACAGAAATCAAATTCCACCCATCGGAACACATTGCCAATAGAGTTAAATACATTCTACGTAGGCATTCAATAATACAAAACATCTGTGTGTATATATATATATATATTTATATATTTTTTTAAATATATGCAAAATAAAATACATCTGGTCTTAAAGCAAACAACACACAAGTGCAGCACCAAATCTTATCTACAAGGAAAATCAGTTTGATCGCTCAGTACCACATGAGGAAAGTGAAAAATAACACCAGGTTAAGCATTCTCGTGTGACAACCCCCCCACCAGACACATGAAGAGCGACGCAAACGAAAAGTGTGCGCATAAATTAAAAAAAAACTTTTTAAGAGCAGTGTCGGCACATTCCAGTGATCCTCACAGCCAGAAGTTGCACATTTTAGTCTTAATCTCATTCATATTCTTTATTTATTTTAATTGCAGCTGTGATTTCCATGAGTCTCACGTAAGGTGTGTATATTTTTGATGGAATAGACCTTGGCTGTGGGGAGACAGGATTAGATTGGTCTGCATGTGAGACTGTGGTTTGATTTTGCCTCTCAGAGTCCAGCGACATGTAATATTTCAGTTTGTCTTCTAACTCGTTATTCTGTGGAGGGAAAAAAAACAAACTGGACAGTTAGCAAACATGATGACATTCGGCACCGAAATAAATTGTGGTGGCAGTCTGATGCTAAACAGATGTACACGGTTGGTGTTAACTACCTGGACACCACTGGTAATGTACACTTGATGCATAGCTCAAAATGCTTGAGCACTGGAAATCTAGTGAATGGTCGTGAGTCATTTAAGCCTGGAACGCATCAAACCGATTTTCGGCCATCAAAAGCCATCGAGTTGTCAGTGAGAGTCGGCGGCTGTGGTATCGGTGCGTGTGGCACAGTCGGACATGGTTGGTCGCTGATGGAGCATGCTGAATCAGCATCAACGCTAGTTAGTGAAACTGAGCTCTCTGATTGGGCTATATGTCAACCTCTAGTTGTGCCGGTGTGTTCCAGTCAAATTTGCACAATCAATGGGAGGGATAGAAGCTGGTGGGAGCCAATCATTCGTCGGCTTTGCTAGGCACTGGCGTTTTGCCGTCTGCATGGTGTGTACCCAGCTTGAGCGCCTCTGAGGTGCTCTGTGCTTTAGTCTGACATATCCGTTACATGAACCTGGGCTTTAGATTAGTAGATGTTCCCCAAAAAGCCTTACCTCACACTCCACAATGGCAATTCTGTCCAGAAGCTCTGTAATATACTGCTCCTTCTGATCTACCTTGGCTTTCAGAACCTCAACCTAAAAATTCAGACATAAAACAGCATAACTCAGCATGGAGCAGAGCTATAGAAGATGGCTGACAGGGGACTGAGGGTTTTAGATCACAGAAGAAATGCCGTTAAGTTAATCTTGACAAGTATTTAACATCTATCTCTTCAGAAAATGCTCATCTGACCATGTTAACCTGTCATACCTAAGGCTTTCTGGCCAGCAGTGGTACACTTCATATCTGAGATTCTACTACAGTCTCGTAGTCTTGTATGTTTATTATCACTGTACTTGTTCCTGGATCGGCTGATAGTGAACAGATAGTGGACTGATTCTGCACACCGGCTCTGTGTTTCATGAGATCTTGACTGGAAAAGTACCACGATGTTCAGTCTACTGAGTGTGTGTGTGTGGGGGGGTACGGACAGTGTTAGGGGACACAGCCAATACGGAGAAATACCTGCACACCAGTTTCTGATCTCCAGAGGTGGATAGTTCAGGTCCAGAAAGTAAAACTCCAGACGAAGATTTTGTTTCAACTAACCAGTTTAGTACTCTGTGACTATGACCCTGTATACTCAATTGGTTGGTTGAAACAAAATCTTGGTCTGGATTTTTACTTTCTGGACCTGAACTATCCATCTCTGCTGATCAAAATTGGTCCATGTCTGTTTGTACTGCACATAGACTTGTGTGCCTCACCTGCTGAATCAGGCTCTTCACCTTCTTCTGCTGACTGAACACCATGTCATTCAGATGCTTAATCCTCTCCTTCAGTTCGGTCGCCTCCGTTTCCAGCTGTCGGGACCTGCAAGGTAGCCAATCAGTGGACAGCATTGCTGCCAGTAAAGCGCTGTGGGCCCTAGTGCTCACCAGTTGGTGTCTGTACAAGGCAAATTACAGTCTTAGCCTCCCAAGATAGTCGGCACCTTAGGACTTCACACTGGAGAATGTTCCAGTAAGAGTCCTATTTCCTGTGCCTTGAGCAAGGCCCCAAATTGCTTCAGTAAAACACCCAGCTGTGTATATGGGTTAAAATGTAAAACTATATGCTGTACCACTTGTTTTGGATGAAGGGATTGAAATGCCATCAAGCGAAACGAAGTCTGGGGATGAGGCGGAGTCTCTAGCCGTTACCTCCTGACGGTCGCCGCGTCTGCATGCTGTGCCTGTTGTAGCCGGTAAAGCCGCTCCTCGCACTCCTGCAGCTTCTCCCCCAGCTGCTGCTTTTCCTGGTCGGACAAAGGGCAAGTGGGCAAGAGTCCAGCCGTAGTTACAGCCTTCAGACATTTTATCGAACAGTCTGGCCAACGCTTCCTTGTGGTACCGTGCTCCGGGCGCACGTCCCATTGGGCGGCGCGACGTGGCTCCCTGCTGCCTCACCTGGCCCATGCAGCCCAGCAGGCGTTCCACTTCAAGGATCCTCCTGTCCTTCTCTGCGATCTCAGCCTCTGCCAACCTGATCTTCCTCTCCGCTTCCTCGGCCCGTTTAATGCACTCATCCAAGTGTGTCTGGGACCAAGAGAAAACCAACGATATCAAACTACAGCCAACAGCTAAGGGAGGTCTTCCTCCATGCAGGATCTGACCTCTCGGCTCCCGTTAAACCTTTTGTAATTGCAAATGCCATAAGTCACCACTAGATGGAGCCGACTGAACACATGCCACGCATGCCGAATAACCTACAACAAAGACACTTATACAATACTGGTTTCTTATTTGACACTTGAACCTGTACCTGTATGATCCAGGTCATTGACCACAAAAACATTTTTCCTCAGATATGTACTTTTTGATATATCACTTAAACTCCACCTGTGGTTGATGTGACCCGGAGACACCAGCCAGGCCGATATACCTTGAGAGCCGTGATCTCCTCCCTGTACTTTGCCTCCTGCTCCTGGAGCTGAACCTCATACTGGCTCTGCAGCCTCTGGGTCAGGTTGCGGAGAACCTGGGAGTTTGCGTCCTGCGTGGATTCCACCTAGCGACACGACAACGGTGGATACACGCGAAAGCGACTTAACGTGAAGTCTACAAACGGCAGCTTTGGGGGAATATATTCACACGTAAATACATCAGTATTAGGGAAAGTCACGTCATAGCTAAACAACAAAAGCATACGAACATGTAAAACTTTATTTAAAGCATCAATAAATTAGACTTGCATGACGTTTTAAATGCTGTTTCATACACAGCTGAGTACAAGAAAATGGAATGCAAAGAGATGCAAAACACAGATGTTAAAACAGGACCAAATGATGGCTGGATGTTAATGATCTGAGTGTCGGCTCTCTCTGTGTTAAAAGGCAATGGATCATTTTCTCTGTATATTAGTGGTTCCACCCTGTTTTATTTATAGATTTACAAGCGGATTGATTTCATAACTTTTATTATTCCTAAGTTATGTGTGAACTCCCAGTTGCCATACAGCACTGGCCAGCTCACACCCTACTGGTACTTCCATGTTTTACTTTCACATGCTGTCCCAGCACCTTCCTGTTACATGACTGCCTGGTAGCTGGCACCTGCAAGCCCCCTGAGACCCAAGCGGTACCTGCTGCCTGAGAGTGTGGTTCTCAGCCTGGGCTGTGCTCAGTTTCTTGTCCATCTCCCGCAGCCTCTCCTCGGCCTGCTCCCAGGAGTCGCGCAGGACCCTCATCTCGCTGCGTGTCTCCGTGCAGCCGCCGCACCTATCCGGCACAGGCTTCTGCGTTGCATGAGTCATAGCGTCGCAGAGCAGTTAGTCAGACAGCCGGACACCCTGCGAAGCAGCCACCTTCGAAACATGACAGTATGCGTAATGCTCAGGCTTAATTACATCAACAGAACTGCCCCGGGCCATCCTGCTGAACCCATAGGAGTTTGGGTAACACTACTATAGCCTTATTGACCGCCTGGGGCAGCGAGCCTGAAGCAGGGGCAGGGTTTCTTGGCTTTTCAATGCTGGCTTCGAATCTACTTGCACGTCAATGTTAAGAGATAGGAGATGCTCATCAGCTCAAAGCAATCGATTACGGAGTTCTTCATCCTTACCTCTGGCTCTTGGTTCCTCCTCTTGCTGCTGGAAATCTGTGACTGGGGGTGTGGGCAGAAAGAGGTGAAGATGTCACATTCCTCAGAAAACACCCTTAAGCTCATACATTTTTCTGAGGGTGTGACCCCTCCCCCTAGTTTTTTGGAAGCTTATCGTGGCACAAACATCTACAGCCACCTGCTGCTTGTGTCGACTTACCCGCATTTCCTGCGACAGTTTCTGCATTGTCTGCTGCGTCCCACTAAACTGACCGGACATTCTCTCCCTCACCTTCTCCAGGGACTCCCGCACCTGCACAGTGTTGGTAATGAAACGTGTAAATGCTTGATATTACAGCAATATCGGTCTGAACATTCAGGAATTAAACCATGCATCCAAATATTGACAAACATTTCCTTTTCCATGTTCCTCCTGAACCTTCTGATGGCTGATTGGCCAGCCCCCAGCACACGCATGTCCCGATTCAACGTTTCTCTGGGTCAACAAGGGAGGGGCTTGCGTTTCACTTCCTTAAACAATCACAGTCTTCGTTGTATGACATCACCACATTAATTAAAAGCAGTGTTTTCTATTAAGCGGCAAAGTGCACAGACTTCTAAAATACCTGCTTTATTCTGTATGCCTTTTGTTAAGGGACATATCATAGGCAGACAAAATACAGGAATATGCTGACCTGCAATGGCTGTACAGAGCAATGCAAGGGCGTGTGTCATGGCAGATCTAAGAATAATATTTATATGCACATACATATGCAACCCCCTTGAAATTCGTGACGGTTGTCTAGAGTATAAAATACATATACGCTATTTTCGCAAACAACATTTATGTTGAGAACTCTTTTGCTACAGTATATTTTATATAAGTATACAAAAACTAGAATAAATCAGTTGTATACTGAGATTAAAAAGATTTAAAAAAAACCTGATATGTGACGTTTGCATAAGTATTCAACCCCTGTGCTTTGGAAGCTCCAGGTTTACACAAACGACAAATTAATCACAAACGACGCAA
The DNA here is from genome assembly GCA_011763525.2 of Mormyrus iriodes. Classification (NCBI taxonomy): domain Eukaryota; kingdom Metazoa; phylum Chordata; class Actinopteri; order Osteoglossiformes; family Mormyridae; genus Mormyrus; species Mormyrus iriodes. Next base: position 14,411,428 of record JAAGVU020000019.1, read on the forward strand.
AGGTGACAGTTATGTGACCATAATTAAACATAATAGGCTACTACTTGTGAGTCCCGATGTAAGGTTTCTGTCTGGATATAAAAAGCACCCTTTGTTGGACAATCACTGCAAAAATGAAGACAAAGGAGCATTTCTGCTGATCTGAGAAACAAAGGCACTGAAATGCACAAGGCAAGAAATGGCGACAAAAATTATCAAAGAGTTTGAATGAGCCATTAAGCACTGTGAGATCCATCATCAGAATGTGGAAGGTTCATCACAGCACCCAGACCCTTCCTAGAACAGGCTGTCCCTCAAAACTAAGCATCAGAGTAAGATGTTCACTGGTGAGAGAAGGCTACTGAAAATCCAACCATCACTCTCAGAAGCCTGCAATGGTCTCTGGCTGAAACTGGAGTGAAGGTGCATGGATCCGCAATTTCAAGTGCTCTCCATAAAACAGGCCTCTATGGGAGGGTAGCAAGAAGACTTACTTAAGAAGATCCACCTAAAAGCACGTATAGCATTTGCTACAAAGCATGAGAAAGACTCAGTTAAGATAAGGGAGAAGGTTCTATGGTCAGATGAGACCAAAACAGAACTTTTTGTCCAGACGGTATGCGTGGCATAAAACTAACACATCCCATGCCGCAAGGAACACCATAGCTACGGTGAAATACGGTGGTGGCAGCATCATGCTATGGTGATGCTTTCATGTGCTGGGACTGAGGATCTTGTCAGAGTTGAAGAGACAATGGATGGACACAAATACCACACAATATTGCATGAGAACTTGTTCCAGTCTGCTGTGAACCTACGGCTGGGGAGAAGATTCATCTTTCAACGTGACAATGACCCTAAGCAATGACCCTAAGGCCAAAGTGACACCGGAATGGCTCAGAAACAGAAAGGTGAATGTTCAAGAATGGCCAAGTCAAAACCCTGGTCTTAACCCGATTGGGAATCTGTGGCACTATTTGAAAACTGCTGTCCAGACAGGGGTACCATCCCACCAACCTAGATGTTCTATTTAAATTCTGCCAAGAAGAATAGGGAAGAATAACTCCTGCATAATGTGCAAAACTGGTACATACTTACCTAAAAAGAAGGTTGTTATTGCAGCAAAAGGGTCCTTGACAAAATAGTAATCTGTGGGGGTTGAATATACTTTTGCAAACACTACATTTTTTTGTTTTTTCATCAGTTAAAAATCTACATTAAATGGTTAATTTTGTCTTTGGAAATGTATTGTTACTGCAAAAGACTTCACAATAAAAATACTGAATGGACAAATATGTATACCCATCTTTTGTCATAGGGAAAATTACGATGACTTTCAAGGGGGTTGAATATTTTTGCAAGCCACTGTATATGTACAGTACTGTGCAAAAGTCTTATTCAGTCACAGAAAATAGTTTGAAGGATCTTCATGTTGATGTAAAACTGACATTAGGTCTGTCAAAGTGTGTTGGCCCTTAACCATTCAAAAGCACCTGAAACCACCCCAGTATTTGCAGCAACCATCCAATATATTTACCAATGAGGACCACTAGCAGTCCTCATATGGCTAATGAATGTCTTAGAGACTTTTTAAAACTAGTTTCATTAATGAACTAAGTGAGCTGGTGGTGAAATTTAACAAATACATGGAATGGCTGAGGTGCCCCTGAGGAGAGGTTTGGGAGCTGATGCGGTGTTCATCTAGCCGTCCAGCAAGGAATCAGTAACGTTTTGGAGAATGTAAGAAATTCCTGTTAGCTTTTATTGTTTTTCATATTTTCTATTATTAAATGGTGTTTATCATTCTGAGAAAATATACACTTACTGGCCAGAAAAATTGCTTTAATCATTGCCTATGACTGCCTAATGTGTGTTTTTATATATATTAGATTGATTGGAATAACAAGAAGCTGAAGAACCACGCTCAAGAGTGCACAAAGTGGTCATTCCAAGGCAGGACTGAACAGGGTGACTTTCTCAGCACAAGCACACTGGCTTAGCTTGCTGAGTCACACACAGGCCCTGACCAGTGGGATGCCTTGAAGCCTTGAGTATGAAAATTAGAAAAAAATTAACCAATGTGGTAATGTCACACAATGAAGACTGTGATTGGTTAAAGGAGTGCAACACAAGCCCCTCCTTTGTTGCCCCCAGCACACCGTGACAAAGGCCCACCTCCACGGGCTCACCTCTCGGATGTAGTTCACTTCATTTCTCAGCTGATCGACTGGCCACTCGCAGGCTGTCACTTCTTGCCTGCTGTTGACTCCAGTCCTCTGTACCACCGCATAGATCTTTGGTCTGTCCGGCAGGGGAGAGAGATGCTCTGCACCATTGGCCACGCTGGGCTGACTCTGGGAGACACAAGGTCAACCTGGGTCAGGCCTCGGAGTTACATGGGCACGAATCTGAACAGGCGTGTACTGTATGTGTCTGCATGTGAGTAGTTAGCAGGTAGCACTAATAGTCAATGGCTGTATACAGACTCAGGAGCTGCATAATTCTAAGGCTGCATTCAAAGACTGAATGCATCAGAGAGCTGCGACAAGGCCGTCCCATTTCGTAGGCTCCTTCAAATGTGGTCTAGAAATGCGTCCTTCTTTCACCGAGTCATGAAGGATCCACCCAATGGATCTTTTGCAGCCCAACATATCCCAAGATTCATTGCGCAGAGGTAAAGTGGATGTGTCCTGGCTAGATGATAGGAGCTGTGCTTCGGTGATCAAGGGTACGGGTGGGAACAGCTGGTGACCATTAGACCTTCAAAGACCTTAAAAGGATGCAGCTCCTGAATTCAGACACAGCTAAAGTCCTGAATGGAACTGGAATGTCTTTTCCCCACAGGCCAGTGAAAAGCCTCTTTTCCCTATCTGACAAACCCGCTTTAGATACAATGCTACAGAGCTTCTTCACCACCCTGGCATGCGCAATGCATCCTGTCCTGTCAGATCTTTCTCTCACATGCGGTTGTCTTGATGTTTATCCTCCACTGCTATTTGATTTTGCTGACTCAGGGGTGTCACTTGAACTGTTTCTGAACTGTTGCTATCTTGCCCCCTGTCCCCCGCATTCCAGTGTGAAAGTTACAATAAACAGTTGATCACAGAAGAGAAAGCTTTTGTTCTTTCATTACTTAAGCCCTGAAGACAGACCACAACACAGCGTTTTTTCTGGCATTTATCTCCTTGTGTAGCGCCATCGTAATTTTTGTACTGCCAAGATCAGAGGCTTTAGGGCCCCCCCATCATGAACAGCTGTCCACGCAGAGGGTAATGGTGGTTCTGACTGTGGTTGACCCATCCATGCAGACCCGTCTGATTCTATGCAGGTGGCCTCATACTCGGAGGTACGGACCCCACCTTCAGAGGCAGCTCCGCGCCTACTGGCCTCTCTCGTCGCACATAGCCACTCCTCCTCTTTTTGGAGAGGCTGCCCTCCGTCGCCCCCTGCTGACACACACATAAACATGCTCAGAGCTCATTGTGTGTGTGTGTGTGTGTATGTGTGTATGTGTGTACGGTTCAGGGCTAGTATTCTCAAGATCTCAAAGACAGAAAGGAAACATTCGAGTTGGGTGTGAGTAGCCCCCCCACGATCACACAAGAACAAACACAGCCTTCTCCTTCCTTTGTGTGTACGGCCTGGCCGGCACTGGGATCAGAGTGACACACCAGAGGTCAGAATTTCCAGAAAAACCCCCACGTATAACAGAAGGTCACTCAGCAGTGTGCAACAGGAGTAGCGATGTGTCATGAGGCACTCCGGTGTGTGGCACCCTACATTATTAACGAGCCCAGCCGGTGGTTCCATCATCGTCACGCTGCCGTCGAAAGCTCCCACAAGTCAACCGGTCAGGATAGTTACCGTTCAAAGTGCCGCGGCCCTCCTCAGAGGCAGTCCTGGTCTCCTTAGCCGTTTGCTCTCGTGCCAGAAGACAGCGGCTCGGCTCTCTCTGCAGGCCATGCATCCTTCACAGGGCGTGAGGCACGAGGCATACTAACATTCCTAAATTACATAAGCTTGAGACGTTCCTTCGTCATCACATTCCGGCAGGCAGCCGGCACCAGGCCGCCGTACGCAGATATGCCCTTCCAGCTGGTACAACACGCCCGCAGATACTGTCACCGCCAGAAAAGGATCTGTCATTTTCATCACATGACTGCATTGCATGCCCCCTCTCTCTCTCCTCGTCTCATTCATCTCCCCCTACTCTGTTCGAGGTGCAGCACCCACATGCCGCAGCTGAAAGGCGGCCCTCCTGATAAGAAATCCCAATTTGTCTCAGCTTCCACTGACAGATCATAAACGTTAGAAGCTTCTCCAAAAGGGGCTTGATGCATAATTCTCTGCTTTTACCAACTGCCAGTTTAATTTTTTAACTCCCTCTGGGGAAAACATAGGAAAGTACTTTGTGAAAAATGGCTCGTAAAAACGTGCTGTGCTAAACCCAGCGACTCGATGAACCTTTCCACACCCACACCAAGGATGCCTTCACTGAGGGCTTGGGAAAGTGTCCCTGTTCAGAGCACACTCCCCAGACTTACCGTCACATATTCCATACCACAGCAGTAGCCTTGGATACAGGACTTCTGCTTACAATGAGATGTTACACGTACAGGCACATGGGACTTGGCAGAGCTGAGTGTCCTAGCACACGAAACCCGCGATCTGGAGCCAACCCACACTGCTGTCCCTATGGCAGCGGTTAAGGCCTCCTACTGGTTTGCTACACTTCCCAGTACAACACCACCCAGTTTAAAGACACTGATAATGATGTACTCTTAGCCTGTGATGTCAAATGGGAGGGTAAACAGTGTAAATATTTTCAGGCCAAAGTGCATGTTGCTTTCTTTATTTCTGGGTTTATCTGTTAACTAATCATCCATCTTGCACACAGTAAAGAGGAACCTGCATATACGCAGTAAGATTATGCTGTCTAAAGGGCACTGGACCTCTTTACAAAGTGCCTCTGGAATGTTACCAGAAATAAGGGAAAAACACCATCAGCCGAAACCGTGAGAGAGGAGATCAGGTGTGGATAGAGACCGAAGCAGAATGGAAGCGTGCTGTACACATGTGCGCGTCAGAGACGGCGGCGTCTGATCGTGTAGAGAATGACCATGTTTTCATGTTCTCCTGGACTTACGGGATCCTCAGCAGCTCTGCATGCCTCCTCGGGTTGGTCGGCCTCGCTGGGATGCAGCGTGAGCCGCAAGCGCCGGATGGTCCTCTGCACACAGACAGAGAGACAGGTGCACTCAGGCTCAGCTTTGGTGCACGGTACCCGGTGTCAGGCCCAGTTCTCCTGGGCTGAAAGCTTTTCCATGGAGGGACACTGAGTATCCCTGGATTCCAGAACCAGCTTATCGTCGACGAGAAATTTGACCACCGAAGATTCCGATATACTAAAATGAATCTTTACTGATTTGATGGTCATACAGCAGGACCACCTAGGACACACAGCATCCTGCTGAGCCCCCCACTGTCTCAGGCGGGGGGGAGCCAGTTAGAAAATCTGACAATAAGCAGCTTTTTCCATAGGCTATAGACGATAGGGGCCAGTTATGACGTGCAGCGCGAGAAAACACTGCTCCCCGTACAGCAATCATCTTCACCCTTGTTTACATTGGATTTTGCCCGCTGAACCCATTTAGCCAAAAGGCCTGAGGACCAGAGACTCCTGGGTTTAAATACTTACAAATTCACCGCTGAAACGGTGAATGCAGCTACTTATGCAGTGTGCCCCACTACACAAAAACATTCCTGAAATAGCTAACACCCCACGTTTAATTTCACATCCCACATCTAGGGCCCCTTCAGAGGAAGTTAGGCAACTGTGTTTTACTATTCCTAAGACACCAAGACATTTGTCCTCGCTGTCAAGCCTCATTGTTTCCTGTACCTAATGAGCACACGTGAAGTGAATTTACACAAACACTGAAAATACAGTGACCGGCACAGGCAGAATGAGACGCGTGTTTGATTACGAGGCGTTGACCAGAACTATGGCTGATATCACACCACTGGCTTAGGCTCTATAAAACTGAATATCAAAACCATCTTAACAAAAAGCCAAAATAATTACAACTAAAGAATTTTCTTTAATCTTGTCATTAAATATATCTGTAAATATTTGTATAGAGAAATCAAATGGCTGTCTCTGCAAGCCAAAGCTTACTCAAGTTATTAAAAAGGAAAAAATAATCATTTTGAATGGCTGCTTATTTACCAAAAACCTATCCCAGTAAATATGAATAGTCTCAGTAATATCCTCCGAGGTTTGTTTTCCTTTTACGGATGAGAACATGCAGATTGAGCCGGCTGGGGTCTATTGGATCACATCCAGCTGGCTGCTGCCCAGATGTGTTTGGATCTTGACAGTATCAGCCTCTCCACCTCACACATACAAACAGAGTACAGGGATTTCTTCTCATTTCTAACCTCTGGTTTGGGAGTTACAGTGATAACTTTCAATGAGCGATTTCTGTGCTTAAATTCTAGATCACAGAGTCATCGGTTAATGCAGAGTTTAGTTCTCAGTTTTAGAACCAATAAATTGTTAAATCGAGGATCACAAATGTACAGAGGTCTACATCAGGGTACAGAGAGACAGCCGATCCTACAGGACTGCCAGAGCCAAGGAGGTGAGTATGCACCGTAAAATAGCAAGTCAGTCAAGCGGCTCACAGGAGGACGACCACGGCAATGAAAAAGACATGATGGTCCTGCCAGACCCAAGGCTATCAGAGAGCACCTGTGAAAGCAAGTGCGCTCCAACCGAGAGCCCAACGGTACGGAAGCAGATCTACGATTAGCAGTGAGGTGGACAGGCTGGGAAAGTCCAGCCAGACGCTGCAGGACGTGAATGTGGGAAGGCGGCTGTAGGGAGGCAGGACAAAGGAAGCAGTGAGTAAACACTGGAACTTGGACACAGGAGAGAAGGAGAGCCGCGGATGAAGGTGCGGGAGAGCGCGGGGGCACGTGCTGCATGCAGGACAGTGCCTGGGGGGTGCCGTTCTGTCCACGCCCCTCGCTCTTACCTCATTCGGTTGCTCCGGGGCATCCGCTGTGGTGGTAGTGATGGTGTTCACGCGGGAGCTGTAGCGTAGCATGTCGCCCCCAAGACGGGTGGGCGTCCTGGTTCTCCACAGGTCCTGAGAGGATAGCTTCCGTCACCCTGTCCCAGGCACCGTGGGGGGGGGGGGGGGATAGGCAGGGAGAGAGAGGGATAGGGAGAGAGGGACAGGCAGAACTTTCCACGCTAACGGCAAAGCACTAGAACTCCCCCCCCCGCCTGATAAGCCTCTGGCACCCCGCAGCCGCGAGTCCAAGTCTGAGTCTGAGTCTCAATCCCAGCGCCGTGTGCCACCGAGCGCTACCTCCGCCGCAGGTGGCCACACCCGGCTGAAGGGGACGTCCGTCGCTAGGTAACCACAACGCATTGCCAGGCTGGGCCGCCTCACCAGACAGGTTGGGCTGCATTTCGGCTGTCAGCACGCGAGTATCCAGCACTTAGAGGACCCAAAGGTACAGGCGTGCCGGGCTCTCTGGGTGGCCCAGGTAGCCGGGGGGAAATGATCTGTCAAGTGAAAGGTGGTGCTACAGCTTCACCCACATCCAGCTTCAGCTCTCTGCCAGAACTTCAGGCATGCAGATGTGCCGCGGCCCCATAACCAACGCTCTGTGCCTATCACCAAATAAACCAAAGGAGACTTCATAGAATATTCTGAGCTGTCAAGAATCCATGTCTTAATAAGGACTCCCTGTCAGCTCTAGCCTCCGCCCGCCCCCCCCAACTCCAAAGCCAAAGGGCACCGAGCTATTTGTGGAAACAGTGGGAACGCGTGAGTTAGCTAATGAGCCAGTCAGACTGCCCCGTTTGGTCTGCTCTCACCGTGCCGGTCGGCGGGAGCAGTCTGGACTGGAGGCAGGTCTGAATGAGGAGCATGCCAGACAGGGCGAGTGAGGATTCCTGGCGTGACATGGTCACTCCTATGACAAGATTCCTCGGCAGTGGTGGAGGAACATGGAGATACCCAGGAACCGAGAGTAGCGCAGCTCAGGCTGACAGCAACCTATCGGCTACACAGGATGACGATCCTATGAGGAACATAGATCCGACAAACAGCTGTTATCAGCCCGGCATAAAATGAGATGGTACGTTACCCTATTTAGACTCTTTTGATGAACTGGCATGTCACTGGACTACATACAATCATCCTGACCTGTCAGTCTTACCAGAACCCCCAGGTTCAACAAGCGCCAAGTGACATGGAACATGAGCCCGGAGGGGCCATTCGTCATTAATTGCTACTAAAACACACAAACCCATGTGACCAGAGGACAAGAAGGAGAGGGACAGTAGATCACATGACTGCCAGGCATTTGTGCATCACTACACAGGGCCAAGGAAAGGTGGGCAGATGGAAACAGCCTGCTATTAGGACAGGAGGAACCATTCTGATACACTAGCAGGGTCTGGACGGTGTCTGCTGTGTCATTACATATACATACACACGATGCACTACAAACAGTAAGCCTACTACCATCCCATAAAGTGGTTGAATTGGTTATTTTACATCATCAGTGCTAAACTAAAGCTGCAATTACAAGCAGGCCCGTCGGGGGACAGCAGAACAGATTAGTGTCACTAGGACTGACCTAAAGGTTTTTGCGCATGCATAATATTCACTAACAGGAAGTAAACATTACCACTGCTTGAATGAAGGGGACATTTATATTTATTTAGCGGAAGGTTTTATCCAAAGTGACGTACAACTGAGAAAACGGGTGTCAGTCAGTCCCAATGAGTAACTGGGGTTAAGAGATTTGCTCAAGAGCCCAGTGGTGGCGTCACTGGCACCCTTCTGAACCCAGACCCGCGGGGCCCCACACCGCCCATACAAAGTATTTTTACAATCATTTTACTGTGGCTAAAAGGAATGTGTCATTATCAGTCAGCCTGGCAGTGTGATGTGAGGGAAGGTGCGCTGACACCCTGCGCTGAGAGCGGACGCACGCCGGGCCGGACTTTTGCTTTGGAAATCCCACGTAGGTCTGATTGCAAACACAGGCCGGGCTCTGCTGTGCCGCCCAGCGCTGCAATGCCATCCCTTCCTTAACCCACAAGGGGCACCTGCCTACCAAAACACCTCAAATAAAAGTATTTCCTACGCATTCATAGTTTAACAAGACATTTTATTAAAAATACTGATAATCAGAAATACGTACATTATTTATGCGCTACCATCACCTGATGGTAATATACAGTAGATCGCCTTATCTGCCCGCTGCTTTTATGAATCACAGCCTATAGTGTAGAACCAGAATCTCACAGCGGAATATGTTCGGCCATGGCAATGACTGATAAAAAAGACAGCAAAACCAAGTGTGTTGGTCAAGCACCTCTGTATTAACCTTGTAAGTGAAAAGTCGCCCGTCCGCGTCTGCCTCGCAAAGCCTCTCTTCCGAAACTGCAAGCTTCTATGATTGTGTTATTTTGGCAGGTTATCGCTAGGGGGCAGCAGAATACCACAAGTAAGAGTTAACTGAAATGTAGTGTAATGGAATATGGTGTGCAATATTTATGAAAGACCCCAAAATATCAAAGGCAAACGAATTATAGAACAATAGCTACATTGTAGAACGCTTTGGCCGAGCCGCCCGTTTCTCCTGCTGGAACTGGCGTGTCTGCGGCCACGTGGGAGAAGCGGCCCGAGTGCCGTGTGCAAATCGAGTTTGCGCGCTCCGTTTTCCGCGAGACGCCACTGCACCATCCCGCTGTTCCAGGGCGGATACAGACGGTGTTTTTGTATCATGCTGTTTCTCCTTGATTAACAGTCAAAACCGAAACATAGTAGCTTTCTTTGACTACGCAGTGCCCATTTATTTAAGTTCTGAGGTTAAATACCATTTTCAAGGTCGTAACGGCGGTGTCACTTAAAAGACCTGTTTGTTTAAACTCCACATACGCTGGATCAGCGAGCTATTTTGTCTTAGTTTCCACCATTCCCAGATGCATACATTACCTTTGCAGCTGCCGTGTTTTGAATGGCTGGTTATTTACTGAAAACTAAATATGAATATGAGGGCAGTGTGAGCAGTATGGGGACAGTAGCAGAGCAGTATGAGAAGAGTATGAAAAACATAGGAGTGCAGTATGAGAACAGTAGGAGTGTAGTATGAGGGCAGTGTGAGAACAATTGGAGAGCAGTATGAGGGCAGTATGAGAACAGCATGAGGGCAGTATGAGAACAATTAGAGAGCAGTATGAGAACAGTAGGACTGCAGTATGAGAACAGTAGGACTGCAGTATGAGGGCAGTATGAGAACAATTGGAGAGTAGTATGAGGGCAGTATGAGAACAATTGGAGCAGTATGAGAACAGTATGAGGGCAGTATGAGAACAATTGTAGAGCAGTATGAGTGCAGTATGAGAACAGTAGCAGTGCAGTATGAGGGCAGTGTGAGAACAATTGGAGAGCAGTATGAGGGCAGTGTGAGA
>JAAGVU020000019.1:14427888-14446384 GCA_011763525.2 Mormyrus iriodes
ACACGGGCTCAGGGGGAATACATAAAAGACATTAAACGCAAAGAGGCATGTGTCTGGACCGAAAAAAATAAACGAACAGGACAGACAGACTCATGCTGAAGAACACATGGAAAATAAATCTCACAAAAACAGCCACTTAGATTCACTCTGAATGGGCAGCTTATAAGCAGCCTGAACGATTCAGCCACCAGCTGCACAACTAACTCTCTTTGCTGGACTCCAAGCATGCGCTTTTTACGTCCGCTGCGTACCTCTAGCAGTTTATTCTGCCGCGAGCGCTCCTCTTTGGCCCGGGCTTTGGCCTCCGCCTCCAGCTCCAGCTCCTGCACCCGCTGCTCCAGATTCCGCCCCTTTTGCTCCGCCCCCTCCAGCACCTCCCTGCTCACTCCGAGCTCTTCCTCCAGGCTGGACAGCTGCACACATACAAACACACCGAAAGAACTCTGAGTGCCAAAATGACTCGACGTGTACTACGGCACTTACCCCTGCTCTCATCCTTGTTCACTATTACCTTACCGCCAAATTTGTATTTATGCAAACATTAATATTTTCATTTAGGGGGAGAGTGACATCACTAAGCCTGCTGCGTTTCACGTTTGGCCGCGGTGGCTCTACCCGCCATGAAAGTAACTTCAGGGCGATAAATAAGTAACCCGGAAAGTCCTGCGTGTTTATTGTTAACAGTGTTTCCAGTTTTTAGTTATTTATATTAAGGATTTATAATTTATTATCATTCATAATTTATCATTTCAGAGCTATGACGAGATTAGCAAAGGGAAGGCATCTGCAGTGACTCGTGGCGTGCAACACTAGCCACAAAAATAATGACATGATTTCACCAGGGCGAAACATCAACAGCATGTTTCTTTACTGATCTCCCAGCCAGGGGCTGGCATCTGGAAGGCTTCGAGTACTCATGTCATGGCCTTGGCCAGACAGATCCTCTGTATCATCCGCTGCTGGAGCTCTACAGCCAAGCCAGCGTGCGAAGGAATTAATGCACATGGAGCAAAAAGCTAAACTGGACTTAATAATGCAAGACAATACATCCACTAGGACACCAGGAACGCCCTGACGCATCAATGCAGGCCTTCACATCAAGAGATTGCAGGTCATTCTGTGACAGCCCCAAAGCTTATATTAGTACACAGAGAGGCAGCTCTTGGCTTGAGTTCAGGGTCTGCCCCTTTTTTGAATCTCCAGAAAGCCAACCAACAAAAGAAGTACTTTGCACTTGGGTAGCTAACGCAATAATCCAGCCAACAAAAGGATAGATAACTGTTACCTACCCGTTAGAATTAGTTCTAAGTATACAAGTTGTTTAATTAATTGCATTAACCCCATCAGTGATCGTTCTCCTTCTTCATGATGCTGTGGACCTTCACCTTTTACCCCCAGCTTCTACAGGCTTCCCCCATGGAACAGTCACCTGGCATCAGTCACAAGCCTGTGTTCCAGCCTATGGAGGCTGTGAGACCAGCGCCCCCCAAAGGTCATACCTTCTCCTGCAGCCTCCTGGCTGCTTGCTGGGATTGCTCCAGCACCGAAGTCTTCTCACGGAGCTGCTTGTGCAGGTCAGCCTGTTCCCGGCGGCTCTTCTCCTTCAGCTCCTCCAGCTGTCCCTGTAGGTCCTGGACGGACGTCTGAGAGGCCTTCACCGTGTCGCTTAGCTGTGGGAAGGCCATTCCGAGGTATGCTTATGCTGCATTCTATTTTTAACTAGGAAGTCGGGATTTCTGAGTTCTGAGTCAGAAATTTCAACTGAAGTCGGAATTCTGACTCGGAAAGTCGGAGGAACCTCTGCCGCCCCGACCTTAGATTTCAAAGCAGCTGCACCCTTCATCAGCAGAAGTGGAAGCTGTTGTTATATACGGTTCATTAGCACTTATGTCTTATTTGTGGCTCATTAAATCGGTCGTACACACAGTACCGTCCAACTGCTATCTGTGGACGTGTTGCTACGGTGTTTTTACGTGCAAAATACTGCGTGATGTGTTGTAATCGACTGGTATTGCTAACAATGGCTAACAATTAACCTGGCTAGAAACGGGGCCTGTTTTAGAAAGCAGGATTTCTTCCTTAGCCAGATAACTTGTTGGATTTAAGATGTGTAAGTGAACGAAGATAAAGGCCATTTAAACTGGGGTTACTTAAATCTGACAAAATATCTGGTTCAGCAAGAAATCCAACTTTTTGAAACAGGCCCCTGGTACTGCTAAAAGGTTTTCCGACTCGTTGTACTGGAATGCTGTTAAGTCGGGTGTGACGTCATTCCCAGCTCCGACTTCCAAGGTAATGGAATGCAGCATCAGTGACAGCTGCAGGAGCACACACACACAGGGAGCATTCACAGCACCCCACCCTGCCTGTGAGCACACTGACGGAGGCTGACTGGGAGGGGGGCCTGGCTTGCACCAACCTCCTTCTGCAGCTTCCCCACAGCTCTCCCCAGCTGATTTCGCTCATCCTCCACCTTGCTCAAGGACCTCCTTAGCTGCTCCTTGTGGCACTGCTCCTCCTTCAGCCTGCTGCTGAGCTCCTTGTGGTCCTGGCTCAGTTTTGTGAAGTCCCTCTGTAGTGATTTAAAAAACACCAGCCTGAATGACCCATCCCTATATTGGAACAAACCATGAATTTTGAAATCACTAAAATTTGAACTAACTGAGCCAATTTAGCTAAAAAAATATAATAACGGGGGACGTGATTTGAGGGAATGGTTTTAGTTCACAAGGATCCCTCTCTGTCTACCGCAGCGTTTCCCCAAGAAATCTCTCAGCAAAACCAGCTAACCTGCTTGTCCTCCAGACGTGCGGCCAAAGCGCTGTTGGCTTGAGACATCTCCTCCTCCTTCGCTTTCATCTCCTTTAGGGACTCGTCCAGCTGCTCCTTCTCCCTCTACCCACAGACAAGACATGGATACTAGCACAAAGCTGGTGATGTTGGTGCCAGCCTGCTAAAGCACCTTCATGGAGAACAAAGAGTGACTCTTTGTATTAATCAAAGTACATGGATGTCAGTGCTTGATGCGGAAGACTCTGTAGGTAACCCTTACAACCTGCTGAGCCACGTTTCCAGTTTAGGACAGATTAGGTAATAAACAGTTCATTTATAGACAGTTTAAGGTGAATATCGCTGTGCCTGTTTGCACTCGGGATGGCCTAGCTCGCAGTAAGCAGGATCGGAGTTGAATAGCTTGGCCCATTGTGGCCGTTCTGCTCCTACCATTAGGTGACCTCCTTGAGGGCTGGTGGGACAGGATGTCTATTTGGGTCCTAATGGGCTGGGATTACCCGCCCCAACCTCCTGAACTGGGCCTGGCTCACCTCCAGCCGGGCCACACGGTCACTCAGTAGGCTCTCCTTCAGCTTGGCCTCGTCGATGACGCGGTTGAGCTCAGCCACCGTGTTCTCCAGCTCGCGCTCTCGCCTGTGCAGCCGCTTACAGTCCTGTGCCAGGCGCTCCGCCCGGCTCACGGCCTCCCCCTGCGCTGCCTCCAGTTCTGCCTTTTCCTGGCACGCTGTGGCACTGCCCTGCGGGGTGTGGGGGTAGATGAGGTCTCATATGAGGAAGGAAGTGCACAGCAAGGCGTTAGAAGGCTGCATTTAAGCCATCTGTGTGACCCAGGGCAGAATCTCTCTGACAAACTGATGACATTCTTTATATAATACTATGGGCTACTACACACCTACACACTGGCTTCACACAGAAGAGGTGCCACTGATTCAAATCACCGGTGATGTCATGGGAAGAGTATCATTGCTGGCAGAACCTCCCAAGAGACCCCCAACATATGTCTTTGAAGCACATGTGACAACCATGTGACCCACCATGTGACCCACCATGTGACTAGCTTTGATGATGAACCATTTGACATCATACAGCTTGGTGTTGGCATGTTTTCCCAGCTCAGATTTATGAATGGCTGTGTTCCCCAGCTATCTCCTGGAAGAGGTTGTAAGAAATTCCTTTATGTCATCTTTATATGCGCTTATAAATTCTTCTGCATAGTTCCTTTTGCTCAAATTAAATGAATGTGGAAAAAATTGTTTATACAGTCTATAGCGTGTAAAAAACTTAAAATGAGTGGCTTGGAGTAGAGAGCCACACTGATGCTGAAAATACACCCGGGGTTATGAGTCCAAACTCCACCAGGGCTGGTTCAGTATTGTTCAGTATTGTACAGTATTGTTGTAACTGCCCTCTGAGTAGAACCTCCTGATGCTTCACTTTCACAAAAGCGGCGATTTGCAGTAAACATTCTGCATGACTGGTCCTGAATTCTGACACTGTTGTAACAGTAAGTTTCCATGATGCCTGAGCCACCAAAGGTCAAAGGTCGGGCCTTATTTGTACGCGATAGTGTGCGTGCTTAAATTACAGCCATTACGCACACTGCTGATGCATAGTGACGTACAGCTGCACTGAGCATCTTGGCTGCTCATTACCCCATTTGGAGATGGACTTCTGTCTGATCTCTGGAAAGATCATAGTCCAGACCAGGCCTGAACCTCCACCAGCCGGGAGCGAGGTCGGCCGGTCCCTTCACGAGGCCTCTTCAGCTCTCAGAGTTCAAGCCATCCACAGTGTCAAGTCATTTATCAACCAGCAGACGGATTATTAACCACAGCGAGGCTCTCCTGATTCCTGGCCGGTGAGATTTCTGGAACTCGGAATAGTTTGTGGAGAAACGTAAGATCACGTCGTGTTCTGCGACGGTGATTGAATACAACCTCGAACAAGAAAACACTCAGTAAAGCTGTAGATGGCTCCCTAACGATGACGTTCCCAGCTGAGGAACTTGACTCTTCTACCTGACTCGCTTGTAGCGCTCCAAGCACAATCAGTCATTAGCCCTGAACACCATTAACCCACCTTCCTCACGTCACCCTGGGGCTTCGTTAGGCTTAATTATCATGAAACGTCTACACAGATGGCACACTTCCAAGAACTCAAGCCCAGGAGTCATACAGGGACCCACTGGGCCCGGGATGAGGAAGCTGTGACCCCCTTCCCCCACACCAGCCCCTGCAAACCGCAGATGAAACCTGTGGAGCCTCTAGGAGGACATTACAAGAAAGAGTGTCCTACATAGTAGTTGGGTTTCACTGACCCCACCCTGCCTGGATTTTAAAAACCTGGCCTTGGACAGCCAAGGGGTTCGGGTCCAAGGGCCACTTGCGCTTTCTTACTGTTTATTTATAGTTTAGCATTAATAGGCATCACCTCGACATGAAAGGGGTGGAGCTTGAGAGGGTCTGTGGCATGTGACCCATAAGGCACCCCACCACCCTCTCCCACGAGTGAGGCTGTCGCTCCGCCTGTGTGCCACTGCTCACAATGCAGTGACCTCAGTCCCACTGCGTCACACATTCACCGAAAATGACCGTCGACCTGCTCACAAGGACAAAGTCATGTCCAAGGCTGGAGATAGCAGACAATGCTTCTGTCAAGAACAAAGCTTCAGTCTGTGCAAGCCCGCCATTGTTTTGCCAAGCAGGACTGAGGCTAAACAAAGCTGGACCGGGCCATATTGTTTGTTTTTCCAGAAGGAGAGTGTTGTTGATTGGTTAAGGTGGTGACGTAGCAGGGGGAACCGATGGTCACACTGATAACCTAGTTAGGATTATTCACTGCCATCGTATAATCTCACTGTGCAGCATCCAAATACTGAGATGAATTAAGGTAGAATTTTATTAAATTAATAAAATTCGAACATTTTATTTTAATTGCTAAACGCTGAGAATATCTGTGCTAAGCAGGAAATTGCATAAACAGTAGGGTTACTCATGCAGCTTTGAAATGACTGCAGACTGATCTCACTCTGTACATCATAGCTCCCAGACGGGGAGTTCTAGAGAAGCCTTCTCCGCTCGTCACGGCTGTCACACAGACAGAAAGCCGTCAGAGAGCATAACGACAGTACACGTCAGCTCTGGTCAAGTCTTCACTGCATGCCGTCATGATTTTGACAGTTACCAAAATTGCACACAGACAGTGATGAGCCTTAGGGGTGCCGAGCCTACGGGTACGGGTACGGTGGTGCTACCCAACAGAAGGAGAGACATTTTAAAAAGAACGATATAACTATTAATAGACACTAATTAGGTCATTCTTTCAAGATACGAGTGAGCTCTATTACTGAGAAGCAAACGAATGAATTCCCATTGTAAGGAGGTCACAAACTATAGGAATCGAGCCCTCAAGACAGGCTTAAGAGGTGTTTGCTGGGAAAAATGCAGATGACTGGCAGACCTCGGTCCCCGCTGTCCCTAGCCGCAGCACGGGGCTTTTCACTCTGCATGTACATCACAAAGGAGGAGGCGCGTGGATTTCCTGACCGCTGAGACCAAAGGCATGGCGATCACAGGCATACGCGACACGCGGTCGAGATCCTCAGACAAAGGGTCTGACCGGACTCAGATGTTTGTTCCTGCACAGATGTTCGCAGGACAGGAGGGCCACTTCAAACGCCCAGAGGAAGCTTGGTATTTAAAAATATGAGTGGAGATCGCGACCCTTGATGCTAGAGTAAGCCGAGATAGTGAGATAAGGTGCAGAGCTGGTCATGAGTACACGGGGAGATGAAGAGGATGGTAATAACAAAATGCCGCGGGTCTGGAGGCAGGATACAGCCGAGTCCAGCCCAGAGCCACCCATAAAATGCCTGGACAAATTAAGAGGCAGGCCAGGGCCCAGGGTCCCACCAGACTGCTGCAGAGTATTTGGGCACGAGTGCCTCAGATGGCAGATGGAGTGATCTGAGGTGCTGATCCTCTCTCCGCCTCTCTGGGACCAGCAGTCCCACAGCGCCGCTTTCGCCAGCAGTGAATCGCCTTGACAAATCCAGGCTCTTCGCTAGAGCCCAGTGTAAGCGGTGTAAGCCCCTGGCTTTCACCTTGCAGTGTGAAGTAGTCTGTGATGCACAGAAGCGCAGGCTGCCCTCCCCAACACCGAGCACCATCGCTCAGAAGAGGGTAATTGTGTGTCCCAGAAAGGCTTGCGGGCAACTTGGCACCTTAGTCTCCCAGTGCTGCCAAGTCACAGTCCGGGAGAACAATGGAGAGAGGGGTATTCAGGCCAGCACAGCGCAGACAGGGCCTTCACGAGGCCCGAACAATGGGCATTCACGAGCACAAACAGAGGCCATTGTGCTCAGAGAAATTAACAACAAATAAAACGGAATATTTTCACAATACACACATACACGCACACCTAACTCCCGGCCTCTGTCTCTGTCTGTAGATGATATCCATGCATGTCAAGCAGGTCACCAGTCTCAGTGCGAGTCTCCCCCACACGGAGCCGTAAAGGAAACATTCTGTCATGCATTTTCCACGTAAACGGGAGGAACACGTGATGGATGATGAAAGTGACTTGCTGATTTGGTGCCTTGATCCAAAGCCAACTAGCTAGGAACAAAAGACAGTACACAGCCAGAGGGAGGGGTGGGGGAGGAAGACCAGTGGAGATGGAGGTGGACACAGCTACGGGTGAAATCCTTAAAGGCTAAGGATCTGATGCATTTCCGATAGAGGAGTTCATATTTGGAACAATTTGGAAAATGGTTTAAAAATGACTAAAACATTCGCACAGCTTAAGAAAAGGTTTAAGATAAATCTAAGTATCAAATATATCAGTTTTGTGTGAGATTGTAGAATGAGATATTTTTGTTTTTGTGTGTATATATAGAAGTGTGTATTTAAAGTAGCTTCGCATTTCGCTTTGTATTTGTACTTGATTTTAACTATTGACCTTTGAGCTGCTGTTTAAAAATAAGGATTAAATTGTAATTTACAAGGTAGGCATAAAAAGCTTAGGCTCCAGCCAACACATTTCAGCTTCTCAGCTATTGTTGGCTTTTATTTGTCATTTTATTTGTTTGTAATTTTGAAATTACTGTAAAAAAGCAGAGTAAAATTCATCCATCCATTCATTCATTCATTCTGACAAGCAGCCCCTCACTCAGGCCTAAGTGCACCCCTGCCAAGCAAAAAGTTCCCTTCAGACAGACCTCAGCCTGCTTCAGAAGAGTCGCATGAACGTTTGAAATAATTGGCTTCAAAAATGGGTTGTCTCAAAAAATGGCGTCGACTGAAAGACCCAGTTTGGAAAATTCTACAGCAATGTAACGATGACTTCTCCAGGTCAGAGACCTCAGCTTGCTGGTGTCGAATTAACTGGTACAGAAAAATCTCACTAGCATCGTGGCCATTTAGCAGCTTGCTGTGTCCAGCCCTCAGCTGACGTTCACGGCTTGTCATCTGCTGTATGAATTTCACATTCCCAGCTGGTAGTCTGGTGGGAAGAAACTGGACCAAATTCACACAGCATGTAGGGGCCTGGGCAGGACCGGGGTCAAACCCTTGAGAAAGACAGTTATCCTAAATTGCTTCAAGTATTCCCATGTGTAAATGGGCAAAACTGTAAGCTGTTAGATTTGTTAAACCCCTGACGAGACATCTCCTGATTCCCCTGAAGGCTTTGTAGAAACTGCCAAATTTCATTCCTAATTATCAGCTGTTCAAGGAGACATGAATTTACCTTCTACCAGGTGTTTCCTGAAAATAAACTGACAGCTTAGCGCATTTACAGCAGAACATATTGGAAAAACAAAGAATGCTAAAATGATCTCTGAACGCCAGTACAATATAGCCGTATTATCCCCAAGGACAGTCTCCCTTAATCAACAGACATTCTTGTAAGTACTTGTCTGCTCTGAATAATGTTAACCTCAAATGCTGTGGTCTTGCTCCGCCAACTCAACGCTCGAGCAACGTGTTTTTCTGTATCATCCTGACCTGTCTGGCCTCCTGAAGCGCAGTCTGGAGCTTGCAGATCTCCTGCTCGTACTGCGTCCTCATCGTGTCCACCTCTTTGTCATGTGTAGCCACCTCCTCCTTCAGCGCCCCCTTGAGGGCTGTGAGCTCACGCTCTCGCCGCCGTAATAGCTCCTCCTGCTCCACTTTCAGCAGCAGCAGGTCCTGGAAGTCCACTTTGCTCTGCATCATGTCCTACAGGATAATAAGCTGGGCTGGGTCTTATTTTGGCCTTGCGCTGTAATAATGTCAAATGTCTCCCTTTGTTGACATCATTTGGCTACTTGCTTAACAGATCAGGCTATTTTCAAGCATGCAAAAAGACGACCCATTCCAAGACTTTAATAACCTGCAGCCTTTTAGCCTCAGCCATCACCAACACACGTCCCCACAATTCAATCAATTTCTTTTCACACTGGCCTCTGCTTGGAGTGACAGGGAACAGGTTTACTTCAATGATGGCGTCCTTCTCCCCAAGGTCGATCACGGCCCTCTTGGCACCGTCCAGCTCGTCGTGCATCTCCGACAGCTGCTCCTGCAGGTCCCTGACCTCTGTCTGGCACTGTTCCCTCTCCAGCTTCACCTGTAGGAGCCTGAGGTAGCACAGGCCAATCCATTACTTACGACACAGTCAGTTTACCCAAAGCAGACCACTTTTTGGGTCTTTCTCAATATGTGTACTTGACTATACTTATGTTCCTGCGTTCCCGTTTTACATCATCTCCCATTGGCAAAGACCAGTTCCAACACTCAAGAACAGAAGTGTAGAGGACGGTAAAAATCCCCAGAAGTCGTACCTGCCCTGGCCCAAATATCAAGGATACATCGGTTGCATCCTTGGTAAGCGACACTAATCTCGTAATTCATTGCACCCCAAAGTCTTGGGAGGCAAGTTAGCAAGCAGTGTTGGGCATTTCAGGTCCAGAAGCTACAAATCCAGACATATTTTGTTTCTATCAACCACGCTCCACGGTATGGATTAGTAGCTTCTGGACCTAAAATGCCAAACACTGTTACCAAGACCAGCCTTGCCAAGACCACAAGTATGATCTTTGCATCCTTGGTATTGTTGGTATAGCCTTTGTCTGCTGGAAGCTGTACCAGGTTACATGGCAAGTAAAACATCTGCTGACAGTAAGCGTATTGAGCTGTAGAAATTTCCATCTCATCGCACCACTAAGAGTGACCACTGGGGGGGATGCAGGGTGAAGTGTCATGGATCCCCTTACTCTTCTGTGGTACTGTGAAGGTCAGCCACAGCTTTAGAAAGTTTCTCCTGAAGCACCGTGCTCTCCTGATGCCTCTTGGACAGCTCCGCTTTCATCTTCTCCCGTTCTGCCACTTCCTTGTCAAGTTCAGACGCCAGACCAACAAGTTTCTGCAGAGAACATCATAACCGGCAGTCAAGCACAGGTCTGATTATGGGAAACCATCAGGTCAATCAAAGCCAGACTAAGCAGCTCCGATTGGCAGTCTAATTCCCAGCTCAGGGATCCCAGTAACTTCTCCAGCACCAGATATTTTTATATTCGCACTATTTCCAAAGATGTCTGCAAACGGTCAAAATCCACACTCCACAGCTCTCAACTTCTGTCCTGGTGACAAACCCAGTTGAATGTGGCAGAAGCTTGCCTGCAGATGGCAACATTACCTCAGCCTTCTCCTTGAGCAGTTTCTTCATCTTGGAAATGTTCTTCTCCAGCTCCTCCTTCTGAGTCTGCAGCTCCTTCAGCTCTCTGGCCACCTCAGAAGACTGTGCGGGGTGGAAGCATAAACCAGCACTCTCACTCAACACCATCAAGGTTTCATGCACCTAACCTCCCCACAAACTCGAGTTCTAACATAAAAGCCCTGAAGCCCCACTGTTTGAGTTGCCCGGGTGGCCCTTTGTATCTAGGCAAATCAAAGAAGAGGATGATCATAAACATACACAAAACAAACAGAACCACATGGGAGTTCTCAACATTCTTTCATCCATTCGTTTGTTCATTCATTTGTTCATCCATCCATCTGTCCATCCATCTGTCAATCAATCCATCCATCCGTAAGTCCATCCATTCTCAACAACTGCTCATCTGGTTCACAGTCAGGGCTGTGATCATCCCAGGACGTCTCACACACTCACTCAGCTATTAAAGGGCACCAGCTCATCTTTCTCTGCACTATGAAGCCAAACCAGAGCCCCGAACATAGCATGAATCTGCAGAATCCATAGAGGCGGTGGGGGGGTGTCTCTAACCCACAGCAGGGAGGTGCGAGGTGACAGCACTGCATGCATCATGCCATCCCAACCTTCATCATTTTTACTGAAAGTTTCTATTTTTTACATGCTTGTCAGACCTGTCAACATGGACGCAGTAGAGCCTCACCTGGCTGCTGTCCTGCACGTTCCCAGCAGCTCTGGATTTTAAGGTCTGGATCTTCTCAAAGACCAGGTTAACCTTCCTTTTGGTGGTGTCATCGTTGTCAGTGCTCCTACAGAGATTTCAAACACAAGCTCATGAAATTAGGCAACCTGGGACATCGAAGGGTTGTTACAGACTTTGATGTTAACCCAACACAAAACCAAAGGACCTGATAAAGACATATTCACAGAGTTCAGTGGGATTCTATGTTCAGTTCCTACACAGTAGGATTAGGGTCCGAAGGTGACCGTCACATTTCGACAGAGAAGCTAGGCTTAAGTCACATTACTGAGAAGGAGAGAGGCTTGAAGGCTGAAGCATCCAGGAGTCCAAGAAGATCCCTGAACTGACTGTAAGCCTTTGCTATCACCAGCCAAACCCAGACAAAACCGTGGAGCAACTTATATCAAACGCTTATACATTCCCAGCTCCCTGGGCACTGCTATGGGTGGCTGCCCTTCGCGACCAGCTGGCTCTCACCTACAGAGAGCTAGTTTCCCCACGGGGATCAATAAAGTGTCAATTATCATCATTATTATTATTTAGTACTTTCAGTACTGTTAAGTACTGTTCATGCTTCTGCAGCAGTGCCCCAGACAGTGTCACTGTCTACTGAGAGGGAAATGTCCTGACCATGCATGTAGCCAGATTTCCAAAAATACTGCATAACATGCAAAATGTTCCACCTGGATGCTGACTGACGGTATCACAGAAATGACATGGTTCATGGGCACTTCATGACTAACTGTGTTTATGTTGACCAAGTGAAACCTGTATCATTTCTTAAAACGATGATAATGTAACTGATCTGGCTCCTATTCTCTGCAGCACAAACCAGACATTTATTTGCCTTCACTTTCTACACAGATGAAGATGTACTTGCCCGTCCTTTAGGTAATTAAACAGAATTTGTTTGGCCGTCTCCTCGTGTGTTTGTTGTGAAAGCTCTTGCTGACCTTTCAAAAGATCAGGGGTTACCTGGATGATAGATAAATGATAAAATTCAATCAGGTTGCATTAAAATATTTACAGTTACATCGTTCTGCTTTGCTTATTTAAATCTGCTGTCTGTTATACTGTTTGCTCACTGGATGAATGTCCAGCAGTTCTTCTCATGTCATTGCTGTGTTATTTGGGGAATGAGGCTTGGGGTGTCTATGGCATCTACTGGAGGAGATGGACTGCTTACCTGAGCATGGTTTTCTGCACTGGTTCTTTTGTTGGGTTCACCAGAAGGCTTGGATGAAGATGTCATGGGAATGCCCGTCAGAACTTTCACAGACCGTAACGATTTCTCTGCTTCATCTCTAGGGCTCTCTGCTAGCTTTGTGGAGGATCTGCTCACCACCCTTTTGTAGCCTAGGACAGAGGCTGTTGCTATTGACACAGTGCCTTGTGGGGAGCTAGGACCACTACTGGCCTGCGGGGAACCTCCAAGGTTGAGTTTGCCTTGGACAGAGGAAAGGCTTGAGGGGGACTCTGTCTCTCGAGGGTCCCGGTGATGTGCCAAACTCAGAGGCTGCAGCTGTGTGGGGAGTAGCTGGTATTTAACGGACCTGTCCTTTTGGGACTGTTTCCCATCTTGGCTTAGACGGAAAGCCAAGGCGCTGTCCACGCTGTGGGATCGCTTGCGCTCTTCTAAGCCAATACGGTTCCGACGCCCCGTACGGCCTCTGTGCTGCACGCCATCCTTGCCATCGAACTTGTTGATGAGCTCGTCGACACCGGGGATGGAACCAGTGTCGATGTCACGGCCTGTCCCCGGCAGAAATGGGATGTAGCGCCGGTTCTCATGCCGGTTGATTGCATCGGCATAGAGTGCCTCCAGCTGGTCGCTTGGGGGAGGTCTGTGTGCGCTGCTGGAGGTAGATGGTTCCAGTATGGGACCGCTAGAGCCATGCCTGCATAGGGGAAGCACGTCAGGACTGGGTCGGCCTCGCTCCAGGCTAGAGCTGGCGCTACTGCTGGTCGTGCTGGAGGACCTGGTAGGCCGCCTGGGTGCACTGATGTGAGTAGGGGGCGGAACCTGTGGCCAGCCAGTCTCTGTGCACAGAACGGACTCAGGTATGCTACGCCTATTTGGGCTAACATTCTGGGACTGGGAAGGCAAAGGGGAGGGGGCCCCGGGTAGGGTAACCAGACAGGAGGTACTGGGCTCCGCCAGTGAGGCTGGTCGGGACGGAAGGCTCTGATAATCCCCCAGCCCCAGCGCATTGCTCTCCGGATCATAAGGCTCCAGCAACTCCGGGTGCCTCTGGAAGTTCAGCAGGGCTTTCCGCTTCTGGGAGCGGTACTCCATAAACGGGTCATGCGAGTGAGACATGCCGTTCCTGCCTGTGAAGTCATATTCATGGTAGTTATCAAGGAAGGAACCATCGAGGTCCCCATTTCGATCAGCCTCCCCCTGATCCGGGACGCCCGTGTCTTGCTTGTTCAGTATGACAAAGGGCTGTCCATCAACGCCCTGGACTCGGACACTGAGCCCATACATGCTGTTCCCGTTGCAATGAGCCACGTCAGACTGGCTGTTTCCTCTGAATCTACACTGCAGCCGCTCACCTGGGACGTTGCCAACTTTGTGGGACGCCATTGGGCAACAGGGGAAAGATATTACACAAGATCTCTCTTCTTGGACACGGTTCCCAGCTGCAAACAATGACAGTCTCATTATCATTCTTAAATAAGACGGAAAGTTTCTTTCTCGTAACAGTTTTGCCATTTAGCGACGTTAAACTTTGGCGCTGCCATCCCCTCCAGTCTCCTATTTTTAGCTCTGAATGATTTGTTTGCTTGTCAAACCCTTAACATTACATACAGTAGATTCAAGAGATAAATCGGTCCAAGTACACAGGAAGGAAGAAGGCAGCGCACGGCGAGACAACCCCGTATAACACCTCTCAGTGCAAACGTCAAGTCATCTAAAGAAAGTACATCGGAGATAAGAGTTCACATGAATGAATGTTATGCTTTGGTGCAGCTATGCTGTGCATTCCCCTTCAGGCACCCCGCCAGTGAATGACACGCCCCTGCAGACTGATAGCAGCCCAGTGGCTCAGCTGTTACCGCTCAGGACTTCCTAAAGGCCACACAGAGGAAAAACTCGTATACATTTCAAAGAATAAAAAAACAGGTCAAACGGGTAGCGTCAATGCAGCGAGTGACAATTTGCAAGACTATGGGATGTATAATTTTATCCTTGTGAAAGATGCCCATAATCTTTGACCCTCGCCTATCACAGAGCACCACTGCAGCGCATCCACAGGTAGCACAGGCTATAACCATCAGAGGCATCCGCCCCGGCCAGCCTCACTGGTGGTGATCTGGGTGCTCGGAAGGTGCTGGTGGGAGCAACTGAAAGCAGGACAAGGCCTGTGTATACCAGTAACACCTCCCACCTTCACACGACGCATGTCACGCCGAACAAGACAGACCGCAGCCTCACAAGCACAATAAGCCTTCTGAAGAGGCCCTCAAGCGCCCTGCCGCTTGGTACTGCTGATAACACTCACATGTCTTTGCTGATAAAATTCTGTCTAAAACAGTCACATCCACACTCATTCAAAAGCCACCCTGCTTATGTGAAAACCAAGCATTCTGGTTTGTTCGCTTGAAACGAAACGAAAAAGGGAGCCACAGCCTGCAAGCATCACACTTACGCACCAAGTGAAAGGAAAAATGAGTGACTGCTCATCGGCGTGTAATGCATTGTACTCAAATTCTTTTAAGGATCCGAAACGGCATGACTGCATTCTCAGACGGCTCAGGGCCCTCGCATTAGCACGAATCTGGCCTCTGAACAATGGGCAATGGGGTCACTATAGTTCAGAGAGTGCGGGCCTATTGCCTGACCACACTGACAATCAGGTTCTCCATAGAGACAAAGGGCCTTTATCATCTCTGCCTGCTGGTACCACTCTCTGTCACTAGAGATGATGGTACCATAGATCTGACCTTTCCAGATCGTAGGCATCCTCTGCAGACCACGCCGGCAATTCGCCCCGTACACCTGCGTGCTGCTCCGACAAGATAAAGGAAACGACAACAACAGCAACAAAAGGCCGCCGCAATCTCTGACAATAAAGAGCAACTAATGTAGCCCTTAAAGACAAGGACCTGAAGGTCAGGGGTTCAAGTCCCAAAGGCACCTGACTGTATTACCCTGTTTTCCTTCAGTCAAGAAGTACTCAGTTGTATCAAGGTGCTTACAATATATTTAAAAATGGCACTTTGTTGATCCCTGTGAGAAAATTCTTTTTTCGCCTACCCCATCTTGCTCTCCAAATCATACAGACACACATGTAGGTGCGAAGCGTGGCAGTGAAGGGCAGCCACCTGAAGTGGAGGCTAGGGAGCTGGGGGGTTAAGGGCCTCGCTCAAGGGCCCACAGACACGTGGCTATTCTTCCGAGGCCGGGCCGGAGCCCAGAACCTTCCTATCGCAGGTGCAGAGGCTCCGCTGTTGAGCCACATGTTGCCCCCATTGCTGCTAACAGTAAGTTATAAATGTCAGCAAAACTTTTTTGTATATTAAGACTACTATAATACCGATAACGTAAAGTATATGTAAAATTCATGATTCGCCTTCTGCTCCCCAGTACAGGATAAGTGGCCGATGGATGGATGCAGGGCTGGACGGGCCGTCTGGCACACCGGGCGTTTTTCTGGTGGGCCCATGAGTATGTAGGCTGGCAAAATCTAACATGGGGGACCCCTTCCAATGGGCAAAAGTTTTCACGGGTGATCCACCTCCCCACCCCCCAGGCTGGCAAAATTCACCGTAGGGGACAGATTTTTAATTCCAGTACAGCCCTGGAGGATTCCTCAGGAACACATGGAACATGATAGTTCACTTCATAGCTAATTTTCCTTTTAACACACCGACACATACAGTGAAAGCTTATTGTTCCAGACGCCATCAGTGTAACCTGAGAATCTGTTAAGGGATCCAGCACACAGTGCCGTAACATGTGCTGCACGGAGTAACATTTTCCCGAAGACCGAGAGAGGCCGCTCGGTCCGGCGCAATCCCAGCGTGTTAGGAGGCGGACATGTGCGGAGGCTCTAACGTTACAGATCACCGGGCAGCGCAGAGGGAACAATGCGGTCAGTTAAATGCATAGTCTTGCATCCAGAGGAATACTGTTTCAGTTCAAGGAAAAAAGGAGAAAGAAATGGCACAATGGTGGCATTGAGTCTAAGTATCACGTGTATTCAGCGCACAGCAGATCTAAACTGCGCCTTTGCCCCGAACCCGCAGTGTTTACTCAGTCCCACTCTTACTGCTCACTACTCTTTGTTTTTTAAACAGTATCCCTTTCTCATGCACACCTAAGAAACGGCACTCCGCATATTCTGGTTTAGCATTTCTTGTCTAACGAGTCAGGTGACAAAATCATACCTACAAGACAGGTCGGGGAATGGACTTTCACCAAACAGCACGGGCACCCGGCGCGGAGCGCACCGCTTTATCTGGGGGATTATCTCATCATCCCAAAGTCTGACATCAACTTATTTAACATAAGTAAAATGCTCACAATGCATATAACTGGTGCCAACAGGCAAAAACTGAACATAAGCCTAGAAACACGGATACAAAATTCAATGTCTGTCAAATGTTGAGATTAATAATGTCTTTGTTAAACTCCATAAAAAGTCTTGAGGTATAAAAGCACAGATGTATTAATTTAACAGCAATACATATAAAATGTATTATAATATTACATAATTATTTTAATATTACAAGTAATACAAACAGTTGAATATTTTCAGCACCGATTTGCAGATTTTAACGCACCTTATCTATAACCTACACAGGATGCCAGTGTCGTGATGTATTTTTCTATAACATATTTTCTTTATGGTACATAGAAACGGAAAAAATGTTTTAAAATAACATGACATGCATTTTAAAATAAGTACGGAAAGCCACCTGAGTTTTGCTAAAACAGAAGCTAAACGGAACTTTTTTCTTTGAAAGTTCAACAGGTTGTCATAGTATCAGCTTCCCGGGAAAATGGAGCAGATCTGATAGTTTGGAAATGCGAAGACGATTATAATAAAATCATTTTCCCGCAGCCGGACAGCTTACGCTTAACTACGAGGCACGGCGCCACACTCACCGGCGACTTACTCCGGGCACATGCGCACTACTCGGACAGAGTTATGCGGCAGTCTGCGGGCGAACCTTCATTCTCTCCCAGAGCGAAGTAGCCAGATCGCTTGTTGCAGCCCCGCTGCGCCGGATCAGTTGAGCTGGAGCTGGTGGCGGCGCGGCGCTCCGCCCCTGGACGTTAACCGCCCATTTCCAGCGCGGTGTAACAGTACAGGTAGATCTGGGACGCATGCAAGGCATTCACGAACACACTTCATGTAAAAGTTATCTGTTTTTGTATGACTTTCAATGTCCATACTCTATTACTTAAATTACTGTAATATAACTAGTGCCTGTTTTGTGGTCTTTATTTGCAGTTACCGGCGCTGTTGCGTTTATGACGCATAGAGGCTGCAGTAATCCTGTATGCGGTGCGATTTATTGTGCATTAGTTACTCATAAGTTGAACCCTACAAATGTTCTGTACAGCCCAACATTTTACAGAACAAACAACAACAGGGGGGCTGTGACCCTTTTACTCTGGGGAAAATGAAAGCGCCCGTTAGTGTTAAGGACGTTAACTGAAACAGCCCTTAACAATAAACTTACGTGGAAACACACCTACACATTAAGGGACATACACATTTTTCCCACTCCGCAAATTTTAATATTTAAAATGTTGAGCCTAGGGACGTCATATTGGTCCAGGGGGCATTACTGATGCCCCACCTCCATGGCTGGGATTTGAATTTCACCCCTGCACATTCTCCCTGCTGCGCGTGGGTTTCCCCCCACAGGCCAAAGGCATTCAGTTAAGATACTTGGTGTCTCTAAATTATCCGTAGTGTGCAGTGCGACTCAGGCGGTTTGAGGGGCAGATGCAAAAAATAAAGGGGCACCTTTTGCATGACGCCCCCCCCCCCATGCATTAGTGATACATAATTGGTAAAACTCAATCTTTACAACTTGAAAGACAGCTTGCTTTGTTACCTACCTCACACACTAGTAGGATGTGGGGGTCAGGGCCGGCCCGTGGCATAGGCAATATAGGCAAATGCTAAGGGCGCCATCCACCCAGGGGGCGCCACAAACGGAGGAAGACACACATGAATTTACCTGCTTAGCAAAGCCTATTAAGCAGTAGTAGTAATAATAATAATGATACGTAACTTTCCTATGAGGCCA
>JAAGVU020000019.1:14447516-14472277 GCA_011763525.2 Mormyrus iriodes
TTCATCATGTTTGCTCACTTGGAAGGGCACTTCATCATGTTTTCTTACTTGGAAGGGCACTCCAAAGGGCACTTCATGAGATTTTCCCACCAGAAAGGCACTCATAAGGCACCTCAGGTTTACCCAGTTGTTTGGGTACCTTATATGACACCTCACATTTTCTCTGGAGGGGCATCCATTACGACAGCTCCCAGCATTCTCACATTCCCCTCTCAATCTCGCACATGGATGGACACCCTAAGCACTGCATCCCATTTTATCCATTGGAGGGGCACCTATTTAGACACTGAAAACATCATGATGTCATACTGCATCATAGTACCATTTATAGCACTGCACACTTTGGGACATTTAATCATGCAAGGGTGGCACAGGGGGTACTTCATAATGGCACCCGTAGACACTGCTTAGACCATTGTAAGGGCATCTCATAGGACATGCATCATGTTTTCTCCACTAGAAGGGCACTTCACATTTTCGTGCTCTATATACTGCATCATCGTACTATCTCACACGAAGGGGGGACCGTAGGCGGCACTCAGTCATTTATAACCCGTAAATGAAAGCAGGGAAGCTAAAGAGGGTGGGATATTTTTATGTGCATTAGGTTAAGCATTAGCAGCAGGTCATTTTTGATGCTCAATTCAACTTTTTTGTTCGGTTTAAGCGCATCACAATCTGCGATATTTACATTTGACGGCCGTAAGTTAGCAACACAAAAGCGGGTAAAACGTGAGACTTCACACCTGTGATTTCTGTGTATGCAAGTGTAAGCATAAAATAAAATGACTTATCCCAAAGTGACATTCTATCACATTTTAACAGACTGAACAATACAAAATAAAACATATGCTACTGATCAGCTCCGGCGTTTTCGACGTGAATGACAGCCCCACACGACCACGCCTCCGAGCTCAGAAAGCCTCGGCTAGAGAGCGCCCCCTAGCGCGAATCTGCATTCCCTCAGGGCGCACTTACGCTTGCTGTATCAGCACCGCAACCGCAACCATTACGACAAAGCCACATTCATAAAAATCTTTTTTTTTCTTATGCCACCAAAATCAAACATCCTCAGAATTTATTGTATTTAAACATCGAAATTATTTCTACAACAGCGCAAGTACTTTGTTGCAACAGCTTGTCTTTATGACAGACGAACGACACTGTAACGTAACGGTGTTCCAGTCGATGCTCGCTTCACACCTGAATTTTAAATAACAAATTAGATAAATGCAGTACGTATCTCTTTCGAAAAAACAATGCCGAAGAATAACAAAGAACAAATATGTTCTAAAACTGATATAACGCTGCATTGTAATAGGTCTATTTATCAGCGCCCATTTTTATAAAAAAATAGGTTATGGAAAACAAAAGGATTCTTCATTATTTACTCCATGTCCCAACAAATACATCAACAAACAAAATTATCATGCAATAATTAACTGAATCTATATAGCAGCCATTTTGTACAATTCCCTGAAACTATTGCTGGGTGAGACTCATAATAAATGCAATCTATTCAACTGTGAAAAACAGAAACATGATGGTAAAAATTAAACACATATATAAATACAAAAGGGAGCTATAATGAGAAATACAAACAAATTTTGACAGATAGATAGATAGATAGATAGATAGATAGATAGATAGATAGATAGATAGATAGATAGATAAAATCTCTGAAAGCGACGTTACTGTTTAAATAACCTCTTCGCGGGAAAACAGCAGGTTATTCTGGAAATGTAAGTAATATTAATAAAAACAATAAGGCTTCGTTATGTCCATGGGACCGTTATATCATATATGACTAAGCCCTTTGTTACCAGTACTGTTCAATGCATCACTTAATATGTTATTATGCAGGCTATAAAAAGACAGCACAGGTTAATAATAAACTGGGACGGACGGAATTTTATTGACTTTAAATGTACAAATACAACTAATTACTTTTTGTGTGCATGGGTTACACATTTTACATCTTAGCCTTTAATCTGAAAGTGCTTGATCTACGCTTAAACTTATGGTTTGATATGGGGACTTTTGTGGGCACAAAATCAAATAAGAACAGTTACAGATTTTATTAGAAACAGCGCTAATATCACAGAATAAAGTGCCGCGAAGACCCTTCAACGCAAAGCGGCAAACGCACGCGCAAAAAAAACTCGCTGCATGTCGTCGGTATAATGATCCGCACTTTGAAGCTGTTGCTTTGATTACTGTACACTGAAGGAAGATTACTGCGCACGTATTTACAAAATAGATTCAAAATCAGTATTTTTGTATTTATTTCATATGTACAATATTAATAATATGAAAATAGCGTAAAATTAATCTTTAAAATCTGTATAAATTTTGAGACAGTGTATTTTTAGTCTATATCATTGGGTCGGTTGTTTTTAGTAAGGCTATCTGGGTGGTCAGGATCAGTGTAATGCAGTGTAGTCCTGTGTAATGTTATCTCTGCTCATTGTACTTAAATATCAGTATAGTCTTACAGTACACACGTGTAATCCAGCCTACCAGCCTGTTCACAGGGCATAACATGTTCCGTCTCTTTATAACTCATAAAAGATACAGTACATGCCATACTATTTACATATTTATCACTAGAACATTGTAATATATTTACAAAATAGTTAAACTGTTTAGTAATGTACCAGACTGAGATTTCATAGGGTATAATATATATGTTCTGAAGTTCTTGCTCAAAGAGAAATGACCTTCCTTGAGATCTGTGATGTCATTGCTGTGTTTTGTTTCTGTAATGATGGGTTTGTGTGCAGAGGCTGGTGTAGGATTGCGGGACACGGTTTAGATGCCAGCTTCAGATCTGAGGGTCTGTAGGCACATTTACTTCGGTAGTTTGATTTTCACCAAACGCATCTGACTGGAAATTCTCTCTAGTACTTAAGTGTGGGAAAGAGCACAGAGACTGCTGCAGCAATCAGTTCACCAAGTGGCTTAACGCTAAGCACATCCTCGGGCCACTTCACCTCACACCAGAGTACCATGGTGGTAGTATATTCCTCTCATTCTGAGTGAGGGGAAGTCCTCCACTGTAAAATAACTTTACCAGTATACTGTCAGAAAAAAGAGTATCAATTTGTACCTTTACTTGTAACTGGGGCTGATCTTTCAAGAGTCTGCCAGTTGCACCCTAGCTGTACGTACCCTGTACTTTACTGCAATGGACTCTGAGGAACATCCCCAAGATATAAACAACGTTAATGAACCCCAATGGTACAAAAATGTTTCACATAGAGAAATGGACTATCTAAAAAGGTACATTTACCTTTAAGGGTACAGCCCCAGTGACGAGCAAGGGTACAAATTGGTACTCTTTTTTCTGACAGTGTCATGGCAGGAGTGTCTTATAAGTCTATTAAGTTTTCCCGTTTCTACAAGGTTCTAGTGGCATTCAGTATCTCCTGTGCACTGACCGACGTACTATCTGCAGTACGGCTCACGCGTCTCCACTGCACCTCATTCTCCTGCTCAGTGGAGAAGCTTCGCTTTGTGTCAAACAAAGATAGAACTTATGGCTTTGAGCTGATGTGCCCATCAATAGACTCTATGCGCACATAAATTTTAGCCATTGAGTTTATCATCCTGCTGCAGACTGAACTTGTTAGATTAATTAAATTGTCAGTCAGTCTGACATGGTTCCTCCCCATCTAAGGTACACTCCACCTCACTGATATGAACTTTGAGATGAGAGGTTTACTGTACCTGGACTGTAGAACATCTCCCCATATTTAATTGCCTCAGAAAGTCCTGGGAGGCCCTCTATGCTTCGGAAAGATAGAGAATCATTTGTAGGTTTGTCTCACAAGGTAGTGATTCTATGCTGAATTGCATCTTCGCAGGCAGAACCCACTGCTCCATGTCGGCAGTGACATGTAATATGAGAAGTAGATTGTTTAAGCCACAATCCTCCCTTAGAATTTTATACATACCACTGTCACCCCTGTCATAATAGATGCATTATCTGTGCCAAGACCAAACAGATGTTCTTTCGTAAGGTCACATCCGTTATGGAGATGCAGAACTGCTCTTATCATTCACCTTGCATCGTAAGTCAGGCTGAGAAATGTAGAGAGCACATTTTTGTTGCACTGAGTGCAGTCCCTATGAATTACTGTGTAGCTACAACTGGATCTGCAAAGACAACAATCGCGCCTCACCAGCGTGCTCGTGTAAGTATTAAGCAGAGCTCAAGAATTACCACTGCCACCTGCTGGGAGGAATCTTTTTGATAATAAAAGTAAAACTTTGCAGATATATACTTTTGATTTTTTCAACGTGATCGAGTGCACTTCATTGAGTCACGACTTGTCATAGAAATCTATCTTGCATAACAGACAGTATGGCCATAAATCACTGCCCATGTATGGCTTCAACCAGCTGTTGAATTTAGGGTTTGAACCCCATTCTTTCCTGCACTTTCATGAGTATAGTTTTGAAGACCAATCAGTGTTTCCAGCCTGTGTGTACTCTGTGTAGTTAGGGCTCTGTTATATACATTCTATCCATCCATCCATCCATGGATGCTTGGTTTTTTACTTTAATTTAAAAATTGCCAAGACAGCGTTCCCATTCGTACGTAGATCGCGGACAGCCAGCGGCGGGGGTCCGAGGCGAGCGCAGGACGGCGGCTCCTGTGTGGAGAACTCGCTAAATGTGTCATCGCGCTTTTTTAAATAGTGGCTGACGGCTCTGAAACACTCCCAACGTGGCGACAAAATCATTAAATCGGCAACGGCAGCCCCGCCCCTGCCGGACTGGCTCACGCTTCCTCAGAGACGCTTTATGATGACGTAATAACGCGGCGCCGACGCTCCCATGCGAACAGGAGCCCAAGGTGGAGTACTGCCTGTAACCTTACGTTGTTTCTATGTTATAGCTTGTGATTACATGAATTCGAGCAGAGACTGAAATGAGTTCATTCGGTATATTAAAACGATAAAATATTTAAGTGATCGAATGAAAGCAGATCTGTCATTTATCGGATTTGCCACAATGAACATAAAGCAAATATTTCCAAATTGTAGATATTTAATTTCACGTGTACTGCTGCGTGGTAATCTGTGCACTGTTGCTAAGAATGAGTCGAGTAACACTGGTGTTGAGAACGCACTAAAAACTCTGCCAAAGATAAAAAGGAAAAAATATACACACGGAAACTCCGCATCTAATGAAAAACTGTCTTGGGAAGAAAGATTAGCTGATGTCGTTACTCCCCTGTGGCGGCTGAGTTATGATGAGCAGCTCCGACTGAAACAACTGCAGCAAAAGAAGATACTTCAGGAACTGTCTGATCTCGTGAAGGCGCAAATGCCTGAAGTCTCACTGCCTTTGAACGACGATAATCTGAGTTTCCCTCTTTTGCCCATAAAGTCTTCACCTGTGATATATGGATACCGCAATAAGTCAACCTTTTCAGTCAACAAAGGTGTGGATGGTAATCCAAAAACCGTTGGATTTTACGTGGGCTCTGGTAAGCGTAAGAACATTGTCTGTGTTAATGACAACCACCTACTCAACACACCAGCAAAACACAAGATGGTCGCAAGACATTATGAAGACTTTATTCGTACCTCCCCACTAGATCCCTGTCTCCTCTTTCATGAAGGAGGCCACTGGCGAGAGATTACAGTGAGGACTAATTCAGCAGGTGAAACCATGGCGATAGTGTTCTTCCATCCTCAGAGTTTAACTCCAGAGGAGATCTGTGCTCATAAAGCATGTTTAGTTGATTATTTCATTTATGGACCTGGAGCGGACTGTAAGCTCGATTCTCTGTATTTCCAAGAGTCATCGATGACACGGTGCAGTAACGAGGTCTCCCCTTATCAGCTCTTGCATGGTAGCCCGCATATCTATGACGAGGTGCTCGGATGCCGGTTCAGAATCTCTGCTGACGCCTTCTTCCAGGTGAACACGAAGGCCTCAGAGGTCTTGTACAGCACAGTGGGAGAAGCGTGTCTTTCTTCCGGGGGGGACACCTTACTGGATGTTTGTTGTGGCACAGGAGCCATTGGCATCTCTTTGGCATCCAAAGTCAAAAGAGTAATTGGCACTGAAGTAATTGAACAAGCCGTCAAGGATGCGAGGCACAACGCTTCCTTGAACGGCAAGCTGAACTGTGAATTCCTGGTGGGGAAGGCAGAAGTGCTTCTCCCCGAACTGATCCCATCACTTGGGACCAATTCGCCCATCATTGCTGTTGTTAATCCACCCCGCGCTGGCGTCCACCGCCATGTGATACGGGCTCTCCGGAGCAACCCCGCCATCTGCAAGCTCGTCTACATCTCCTGTAAACCTGAAGGGGAAGCCATGAGGAACTTCCAGGAACTGTGCTGTCCGCTCGAGGGACAGCCCTTCAGGCCAGTGCTTGCTATCCCTGTGGACATGTTCCCTCACACTGCACACTGTGAACTGGTGCTTGTTTTTGAAAGATAACTGGTGGATGGAAATGCTGTAAAGATGTTACAAGTGCGTTTAAAAATGGACAATGTGAGTTGGTAAAGAGAACTGATAAGAATATGTCTTTTTAACTAAATAAGCCGGTTATCTAGAACTTTGAACTATGTGATGGGATATTGAGCTTTGAGATATGCGGCACTGTCATGTTTACTGATAATACTTTTCATACTTTCAACTAAAGTTTCAGCTGCTCTACATACAAGATGGAGGTGCTCCTGGATGCGTCCCAATTCACACAAACAGCATTAAACTATTACTGAAACAGAAAATCATCATCTAAGCTGCATCTCTGGAAAAACACCCAGTGTTTCCCAATCCAGTCCTCAGGGGGAGCATAAACGTAGACTGGGGGTCCCTGAGGGCCGGATTGGGAAACACTTAGGGAGGCGTTTCACTGGTAATGTACGGAGTAACAAACTACGTGAGAGGACTGAAGGCTGTGGTAGCTACAGGGCTTCGCAGGTTTCCCCTCTTCAGTCACACCCGAGTCAGTGACACTTTAGATTTCCAAACGACAAATAAATAAAGATGAACCGGAAAGTCAGTTTCAATATTTTCTGAGAATTCAGATATGTATTTTTTCATTTTTGTATGTGCCCGCTGAAAAAGAAAAGGCACTTTTATGCATTTAACCCCTGTGTTATTTCCATTTTCAAAATGAGGTTAAATTCTATAGATTCTAGAACAGAAGAAGTAAAATACACAAGGGTTAATTGTATAGACCCCTTGAAAATGTCATTTAGAAAATCAATGCTATTGTTCATATGATATTAAAATCAGTGACAAAGTCAGTGACTAAATAACTTAGAGTCACAAAGTGAATAATGTAATTTTTCATCTATATGGAATCTGTATCCAGGTATGAAATTTCCACAGTAAAACTGCAAATAATAAATATTTCATCTTTTAAGGTAATAGCTTTTACTCTTGATATTTTTCCTTCATTATTCCAGTAGAGGTAAAAATGCTTTCATATCATACAAAACATTAACTTTCTTACATTAATTTGTCTATGTCAAGTAACACAACTCATTAAAATATAATATATGCCAAAGACTTACTAACTAAACTATAAATGTTTTATTGACATTAAAAAACACTCATCAGTGGTCTCATAACATTGTTCTGCATTCTCTTAATACAATAATGATTATAATCAGCTTACGTGTTCTTCAGTAAAACATGAACTGGTAAGTATATAGCTTTTTTAATTCTGATGAGTAGAATCAGTTAGGGAAGAGCAATGACCCGGCGTTTTTCAGCTGGTAATAACAGGTCAGTGAACCAGCAATTCTGTTATTTCATTTCTCATATCAGCTGGACAAATATAATTCACAACAAAATGACTATCAAATGACTACATGTCTTTTAGCTGCAAAAACCTCTGGAACTCCACCTATATTGAATAATGGCAAATGTCTTTCTTGGTGCGTGTGAGGTCCTCTGCAGAAAGTCCTTTGCTGATACCTACACGGTATATATTTGTTTGTCCATTTAAGTCATTTGTCTATCTGCTTATTTATTCATCTATTAGTTTAAAAAAAAGTTTAATGCAGATTTAAGCCAATTTAATTAACATTTGAATTTGGACAAAGCTGTAGCATTTGTAGTGTAGACCACAATTCAAGCTTATAGTCAATGTGCCCCATAACTGATTACTATAATACCTTGACCGGGATTTATAAATTAAAAATTTCATGTCTAACTTAATGTTTCTAAAATCTACAACTTTCGAACACTTTTTTTGACATTGGACTGAATGACACTCAAATCTGAGACAAATGGTACTGCACATGGAAATGGTGAAATTCTCTTAAATTTAGGAGTAAAACTGTAAACTTACCTCCATCTTGGTTACTCTTCGGGGGTCTGAGCCGTGCTACGTTTCACACGTCTCCTGATTAATGTCATATCCCTGTAGTTCAAAAATATTTGTTTTACTTAGTTTGAGTGACATTCATGAAAATTTGTCTCTGTGGAACAAAGTATTTTTGAATCGTAACTATGTTTTAAAGGTGTATGGTCAGCACTTTAGAATGCTTACCAAAAACTTGAAAAATATGACAGAGAATAGTTCATGATTAAATTTTTTTTTTAATCATTTTACAAACAATTGTCTTCACTGACTAAGTGAGGACTGTTTTACTGAAAGACATTTTACCATTTTAATACTATAAAAAATCACTCAATTTAGTATTATTTAAATAATTATGAATAGTGGTCAAGAAAGTAACATAATATTAATGCCTTAAAACAATATTTGGCCATTTTTATACAAAAATATAATAAACTGCTTGCAGAAACAGAAATCTAGGCATATCATATCACTGAGCCACCCCTGAGTGTGCGCCAGACACAACCTTCAGCTCCCTAACATGACTGGTCCATGAGAAGGATGCTTCATTTAGGCACCACATACGGCTCTAAAAATTGAATTTCTCAGAATCACCATCTCATAGGAGCTCATGTGGGATTTGAACATCACCTCCGTTACAAATAAGCTCAACATCATTTATACTCTAGCAGACGACTGAGGAAGTCCATCATCTCCCAGACTCTGTACAGATCTATACTGACAGCACTGAATCCGTAATGACAGCCTGGCCCTGCTCAGCATCTCCCTCCTCCAGTACGTTTTGTGGTCCACAGGGAAGGTCATCAGCTGGCCCATTTCCTTCACAAGCCCAAGCCAAAGAAACACGCTGAAAAGGTCACTGCCGACCGCTCCCGCTGTATTAATCACCGTTTTCAGTAATTCCCCTCTGCTAGGAGACTGAGGGCAGTATAAACCGAAATCAAATATCACAATTTCTTTGCCCAAACTGTAGCCATTGAGAACAAAATCACACTTGCTAAATCCTAGAGGGACTCGATGCTGAACAATATTTGACAGACATCTTGCATTTTACCTGCCTCCTTCTGAAATTTGATTGATGACCCAATCAACATAACATTCTTCTTGACTTCCATGGCCTCATGAATTTGTACAGTTCCTGCCCAGCAATTGTCCATTCACTCATTTATATGTATGCAAGTTTCTGTGTGTAACTTTACCAGCTTGAATACATTCTAAGTGTTTTGGCAAATAGTGATTCTGATCTAAGCATTTTATACGTCTGTCGTATTGTTGCATCAGACAATACGACGGTCTAAGTAAGACCCACCCATGGCTCTGACATCCACCCATAAATACTAGTGGCAGCCTGGCAGTTGATGACAAACAGCCACAGCAGCGCCATAGCAGAAATTCACCTCCTTGTAATACCACTGCATTTTCTAAATATCAAGTGATGTGCCAGTTTCATTGCAAAAACGTCTGTGTCCTCCGCTCTCATGCCATGCACAACGATCTGTGTCATTCCTTGATTAAGGATCCGTCTGCTGCACAAACATCTGCCAGATTCCTATCGTCAACGCATATGGAACGTTGAACTAATTGATTTCATGTAAGAAAGTGCCATTACGTTTGATGTGAAGTCAGTTCAGGATGGCTGGTCCCACTGCTCCTCTGGGTTGCTAATTTTCACCCTAACGACATAAATCGGCTTGGACACACGGCATCAGTAAAACACAGAGCTGGTACTATGTGTCCAAAACAAGACAGTACTACACATTTCCACAGGTGCAATGGTGCATTTTAAAAGTGTTTCTGAACCCAGGCCTCAGGGGCCCCCAGATGGTCCACACTTTTGCACCCTCCCAGCTCAAGAATGTGGATTGTCTGGGGATGCAGAAACGGCGCATTAAAACACCTTGAAGAGTCAGGGAGAGAAATAAACGCACAGGCGACCTCTTTAGAAAAAGATGGCACATTTATTGCTACATTAATGTTATGTACATATTGTGTTTCCTGTTACAGAGACAATTTTTTTTTTTTTACTGGTTTTTTGTAACGTTGCTGGTTTCTGATGTGCGTCGACAATACCTTGAATTTTGACACAGGTACAAATCTTTAATCAACCAACAATGAAGACTGAGAAGAGGGAGTGCACACCTTCTGGAACACTGAGCTCATACAAGACCCCACATTAGACTGCGTGCTACAATCCTACTCTGCTCTTAGGACGCTATTTGTACATTTCTAATAGAAATTGACAGGTTATGGTAAATAACCCTAAATTTTTACTACCTAATATAGTAAAATAAAGTAAGAAACTTTTTACTGAAAAGTTTTTTTGATTTCAAAAATCTAGAAAGAGTAATATTTAGAATTCAATAAACTTTCTTACAAGATTATCGTATAAAAGACTAACTAGAGTGAAAAATAAGCCAAATGTTTTTTATTTCATATTTTTCAGTATTTTAAGAAGGAACGTAAATCGGGCAAAGGCCAAGTGTAAGCGAGCCAAAGGAGAGGCAATAGAACAGAAGGGAATGATGAAAAAAAAATGAAGGGACAGGTAGCGACATGACGGCTTGCGCTCCCCAGCAACGGCGAGACACACTGAGGCAGGGGAAGCAGACGAGGCTGCGGGCAGAACCCCTCACACCGGCATTCGCCCGTTTCAGATTTGTTTTTATTATTTTTAATGTAACCAATTGCAGGTCAGGAAGCTGCTACCTTGTTTCTAGACTCAACACAAAACGGCCATTGAAAATACAAAACAAAGTTAAGAAATAAGCAAAATGAGATTTACAGAATGAGACAGAAATAAAGAAGAGCGAGACGGCCGGTCCGCGGCCGCCGCGCAGGGCCGCTCACCACCTGCCTGAGAGAACCGTCACCGACCCGTTAGCTCACGAGGAAGAATAAAAGCCATTCTAAATAACTTAGAATTACTCTCCACTAACTGACACTCGACGTTACAAGCTTAACTATGAAGCCTAGAGAAATGATTTGTATACAATTACAAATAAAGCAATTAACCTGTGATTACATAAGTAACATACTTTCATACTTTATCAGATTTTTCCATTATTTTGAAGAGGAAAAAAAAAAAAAAAAAACTAATTCGGGCCAGAGCCATTTACACTCGACCAGTCGTTCCACAGATTAATGGAAATGGCCGTGGGAGGCCAGTGTGGGAGTCTGAAGCGTGAATGTGGGCTGGCTGAGGCCGCCTAAACACCCAGAGACCCATGGGTGACGATTCTTTACACTGAACACCACCTGGCAAAGGAATGAAAGACCAGAAGCACCCCTGCCCCATTTAAGACACTATCAAGTACACAGGGAATGCAAATTGGTTAACAAGGTTTATCCCTCCACATGTGAACAGCACACAGCTGGGAAAGCTGGTCAGTCGGGGGTTAATATTCCAGGCAACCTGCAATGGGCAGTTCCTCGCTCGACTCCCCCACAGGGTAGGGCTGAGCACTCACTCCTGCCATCGGTTAAGCCCCAGAAATATGGATCCTGACCAGACAGGCGAATGAGCAGGCAGGCAGGCAGGCTGGCTGGCTGAACCCACCGTCCTGTGCGGGATGGGTTAAACATGGACAGTTCATGTCACTGACATGCCTGGAACCTTCAGCTGTGACCGTGGGATTCTGGGCTAAGCCTGGTACTCAACAACTGGCAGGTAAATAGTTATTTTCTATGACTATCCTCAGCTATGCCAGGCC
Organism: Mormyrus iriodes; assembly: GCA_011763525.2. Lineage (NCBI taxonomy): Eukaryota > Metazoa > Chordata > Actinopteri > Osteoglossiformes > Mormyridae > Mormyrus > Mormyrus iriodes. Next base: position 14,459,568 of record JAAGVU020000019.1, read on the forward strand.
GGCTGTGGAGGGGCAAACAGTATCTCTGCTGATCAAACATGAGCTTTACAAAAAGAAATTGTATCACTTTCCCTTTAGACAGACTTAGTTATAGCTCAGTAACATAATAAATAATAAAAAATAAGAACAGAAAAGCAAAGCAATTGTGGATACAATGCATCTGTCAGCTTAGGCACAAGTCAGCGTCCGCTTGTGGCGTGGAGATGCCCGCCACGGCCTCCGATTGCTGGGATGTGCCACGCCGCCCACAGGCACCACGAAGCCGGCGTGGTTCACGGGCTTAAACTCGCCGGCCGGCACTGGATGTCTTCGCGATGAGCCGCTCTCTCGCTGGGGTTGATTCTGTTTGATGTTGCTATTCCCCCCCCCCCCACCCCACACCCTCCCCCTCCCCAATCGCAGGATCACTTCGTTTTCCCAGATTTTTGAAGAAGGGGTCCGTCTTTTCGAATTCGCATCACAAACTGGGAATCCCGCCTGTCCTTGAGACGTCAGGTGATCATCTCTCCGTTACACATAAGCGACCCCGTCGTTCCGATCTGCAGGTGGGAGGAAGAATGTGTGACAATCAGCGAGCGGCGCGCTGGCTGAGCCAGGGAAAGCTTCACGGGGCCTTTTCCACGTTTCCCCGCTAATCTGACATCATCGTTACTCTCTGTAGGTAAAAACGTGCATGCAGGTCTTCTGTGTGGCCAGGAAGGGCTGCGGGTACCTGGCTGCTCAGAGGTGGCCCATAGGATTGAGGCCGTCGGCCAGGCCGGGGTGGGCCGCACTTTGGACCTGCTGGGGGTCTGTGGACGCGACGGAGGCGGCCGACACCTTCTCCTCCTCCCTCCGCTTCAGGCATGCGGCTTTGGGGTTCAGGTTCCGTTCTGTGGGTCCCGCATACACCCGGTGAGCTGAGCTCGACCCCCCCCCCACCCCCACCCGCACCCCCTACAAGTCACCCTTGCCCCACACTGACCTCGGACCTGCTGCTCCAGGCTGAGGATGACGGCCACGGCCTGGTGCAGGATCAGCAGCTTGGTCTGCGGCTTCTCGCTCTTCAGGTGCAGCTGACACATGCGGCCCAGCTCCTTGAAGGCCTCGTTGATGTCACGCACGCGCAGACGCTCCCGTGCGTTGTTGGCCATCCTGCGCTCCCGTTCACGCTCAGCCTTCTGCTCGGGGTTCAGGTCCTCGTCCTCGTTGATGCTGCTGCAGGGTGGAGCAAATCGCTGGCTTCTCACACGTCCGACATCAAACCCGTGGCTCCCAGGGCACGGAGAGTACTGAACTCCTTATCAAACGACAGATCTCACATCGCCTGCATAATGAACCAATCGGGACTCTGCCACATTGTCACCAATGCCATCATTTCTGAGACCAAACCTCCACCTCAAGCTCTCCTATTAGCAGAGCTGGCCTTCGCCACCAGCTAACGGCCGGCCTCACCTCGTCCGGGTGCCTCCCCGGGGAATCTTGATGTCCCTCTTTTCACTTTCGTCATCAGACTTGAGATCGTCAGAAGAATCGTTGTCTTGGTCTTCCTTCTCTTGGCTCTCCACCTTGAGCTTCATGCTGGGGGCACCCTGGCTGGCTCCTGGAACACCATCATATGGTGTGAGATGGAGCAGGAGATCAAAGGGGGGCAAACAGCTGCGCACGGGAAACACAGCGAGGTGTACACAGCACACGTTTGTGTTTGGTGTTACTTGAGCTACAAAAACAAGCAGATTTCACTTGTAAAGGAAGGTGCACCATGTGTTCTACGACAGTGTGGGGCAGCTGTCTTATTCTGGTGGTCGGACAGCAGTCGACTGACCTCTAAAGCCATCGGCCTGGTGGGAGACGTCAGTGATGGAGGCAGGCGCCGTGCCTGGCAGCGCACCATGGTTACTGCCGAGAACAGTGGGCTCCTCGCGGTGCCCTCCAAGCTGGCATGGCACAGAGACGGACACGTTAAAAGCATTTGGTTTGTTTGGGGGAATAAAGGAAAACATCAGATCCTTTCTGGGTCACTTGTATGAATAAAAAAAAAAACAGCTTTAAGTCGATGAATAGTGCTATAATGAACCAGGACATTTTATGTAAGTATTGTTTTTGCGACCCGGAGGCAGTGTCGAGGCTCTAGGGGGCGCTATAGTCCCGTTTGGTCGGTCACGCAGTAAGGATTGTTTAAATTGCCACTGCTGACCCATGGCTATACATTCTGAATGCTCACAGTTAATACAGCAGCTATGGAAAGAGCCCTTGTCGAGACTCAGGTGCTGTCAGTAAGGCTTCGACGCCCTGACTCCTATAAGCCCTCCTCAGCTGACACCTGTGTCTCCATTCCAGTGTCTAGAAATGGTGTCTTCTGTTCCTACCTGGGGAAGAGCTATGTAGGATTCTCCCTCTGCAGGCAAAGCAGAAGGGGGGGGGGTTCCCCCAAGAGGGAGGAGAGCAGGATGGGGGCAATGTGGGTACTCTTCTCATCTGCACACGTCTCTGAAATCACTGTCATGCACACATACAAAGCTCCCACACATCTAATCTCCACTCTGCCCTCAACAGGTGTCCAAACAGACTTGTCCTGTCTTGTGGGTGGACCTTCCAGGCCCCGGGGACTGATGGGGGAGGTGGGGGGGGGCAAGAGAACTCTAGGACAACCAGATAAGGACAGGACCTGCTCCATTAGGATGGAGGGGGGGGGGGGGAAGTCTGCAGTCTGACATTCAGACAAACAAGAACTCGAGCAAGAAAGGCAGATTCATGGGGGAAACATTTCAGCGGGCAGCTGAAGACGGCAGCGATAGCTGGGCCGAGCCATCCCCCCCCCCCACCACCCCCACTCCCCAGTACCTCCCCAACTTGTCAGCGTCAATGAAGACACCTGACGCGTTTCTGCGAGTGCAGAAGGGGAGAGCTGCCTGCTGGGACCAGGTCGTCACAAATCACAGATCTAATGGCTGATTTGTCGACCGGGGGGATGGGGGGGGGGTCTGAGTTGCAAAGGGGAGACGTGAAAGGCATTCTCACCACGTCTGGTGTGGGGGAAGGCTTTGAGGCTGAGCAGTGGGAAGTAAAAAAATACAAATAAAAAAAGCTCACTCATAAAACAGAGAGGCAGCCAGGCAATGCCTGTGAAAGTCACCGCCAACTGTCCACTGTCATAACACTGGAGCGTTTTCATGTGTGTTTTTGCTGTCTCCCCCCCTTTCGCTTTGGCCCTGGGAACGCCATGTGGTTTCTTTGAAGGAGATTCAGCAAGGAACATCTGTGCAAAAGAACTTGTTAAAGCTACGCCACAAAGAGGGAAAGAAATATCAGCATTAACACAGGAAACGCTGTGTATTGATCAACTGGCTGGAACGCAGCGGGCAGAGTGCAGCAGGGCGTTTCCCCCAAGGAGCTCTGCTGTCTGCCAGCGGCTCGTTTCACCCCTCCTGCCATCCCGCAGGGCCAGACCAGCTGCCTTTCCCCACCAGCAGCCAGAGCTTCTGTAGGCGATTCCGGCTTATTTCCATCCCAAGTCCGATTAACTCTGACAGCCGCAGTTCCCCAGTCAAACTGCACCTTCAGTGTCCCCTGCCTTTGGGGCTGGCTGTGCTGCGAGAGGTGAGCCACACTGCTAGTTACCATACCGACAGGACAGAGGCCTCCCCAACCTCACAGAAATGTGGCGCCTCTGCTGCTCTCAGTCGGTTTTAACGAGCTCGCTCGGAGACGGAACCTGAAGCCCGCTGGTCGCCACATTCTGCAACACAGGCCCTAGGCAGCAGGAACCTGTGTGGAGGCCGATAGCTCTGCAGCTCCTCACACAACGTCCCCTGCTTTGCAGGGAGGAGCATGAGGACCTTGCTGGCGAGCCAGAGGCAGCACGCACCCCCTCGCCACACTTTTTCCAGAGTAGAGAATGTGAGCGCGGCGTCCTGCCCGCTTCCCCCCGTCTCCGCACGCACTGTTTGAAGGAGAGAAAGCCCCCTTGCCAGTTCTTACACATGTGGAAAATATGCGAGCGTAACTGAACCGCCCTGTGGAAGGGGCTCCCTTCCTGCTCACGGCCACGACTGTCCCACACACACAGACATTTGTGGGGACTCTCCATTCACTTCAATGGGCATAACCCTAATCCCAACTATGACAACCTTAGCCTCTACCCAGCCCTAACCTTAACCATAAGTAACCAAACAAAATAAAATACTTTTGGCATTTTTAGTTTGACTGCAGTCACAGATTTTTATAAAACTGAATTTCGCCTTGCATGAACCAAAAAGGAGGTCCCTACAAGGACAAAGTAACAGGTTTTTATCACACACACTGACACACACCTGTCGTTAAGCGCTGGTTAAAAAAAATATTTTTTAATAAATAAATAAAAATGAGTGATTTTGAGGTGACACCCTCAGACAGGCCATTACCATAGCTGCGGTCCGGCTGGTGGGCAGTCCCGAGGCAGGGAAGCTGGCCCCCATGCTTCCGATCGGCCCGCCGTGTGCCTGTCCCAGGAGGCTGTGCAATTCACTGGGCAGGCCGGTGGTGGATCCCACCGCGTGGTTCCTCAGGACGTGAATGGCGTCGTCAAGCCGGTCCAGCCGATCCTCCATGCGGGACTGTGGGGGGAGGGGCAGATTGACGGCGCGTGCAGAGGAGGGCGGAGCCTGACGGGAATGGAATGGGTCCGGACGAACAAGCCGCTGAAAACACGGCGAATGAGCCCACAGACAGCGAGCGGAACCATTCCAGCCTGCGACATGCCGAGATCCACACGGACGCCATGGGAACGGGCAAGATGGCCGCCGCATTACGGCTGACCTTGGAGTCAGGATCGCCGGATGCGTCGGTTGCCATGGAGATCAGAGCCTCCGCCTTATGCCGCAGGCTGGAACAGCAACCAGGAGATGAATGGGACGGGAGGCGGACCCCGACCGGGCGTGAACAAGGACGCAAAGATGAGTGTGACGTGTGTCAAGGGTCATGGAGGAGGGTGCAGTACCTCACAGACATCCTTTAAGAAGGACATTGCGTCCTGCAGATGTTCGTGAAGCTGCTGGTGAACTCGATTTTTCTGGCAAAGTGGAGACGGGGAGAGAGCGGCAGCAGAGCAGAGGGTTAGTAAGAGGCAGGAGAGAGGGCGGGAGCCCGATCAGAAAGGCAGGACGGCCTGGCTCTGCCGCGTGATCGCTGCCCGCCATCTGCATGGGTGCTCCTGCCTGCATTCCCTACCGGGGACTGACATCACCCCAGCGCGAGTAAATATTCGTGGCGATGCCGAGGTGCAGCGTGGGTGTGAACGAGTGGTAATCTGTGGTACTCGCGGGCCCATTGCCGGACCGCCGGCCCAGGAATGCCAGCGCGGCCAGGCCCGGGAAGGGAGAGCGGCAGATGGCTGGCGACACGCCCCAGGGACCGGATTTGTGCAAAATCCCCCACATTTGTCAGCCAGGAATGTCGCTGTAACGCCATCCTTGCCTCGTTTCCCAGCATGCCCCAGGCAACCACCAATCAGCTCTGTCCTTAAAACCAAGATGAGGGGTAGCTGTGTCTGTGTGTGTGTGTGTCTGTCTGTCTGTCTGTGCGATGCAGGGGTGGGGCCTTACCAGGGAGTGCAGGGAGTTTTCATAGCTGGGGGAGGCAGGGGTCTGTGTGGCAGCTCGGGGCCACTGCCCGGCACCTGCAGACGGAGACAGAGAGACAGAGACAGAGACAGAGAGAACTGGGTTGGTGCTGGACACAACTGGCATCCTCGGGCCCCGTGCCACTGCATCCTGTGTGGCCTCTTACTTTCCCCTGGGCCTCATCATCCTGGTCAGGGTGAATCATTTCCTGCGACCGGCCGGCAGTGGCAGAGGCTCGGTGGTTAGGATGCGCGCTGCATCCGGCCGTTAATGAACTAATCCGGGCCAAAGCCCCGCGGAACAATGCAGCCGCTTGTTTGGGGTCTGCTCCTAAAATAGCCCCGTGGGAGGGCACAGGCTTCCTCCCTCGCCCCCCCCTCCTGCACGAGAGCCTGAGAGAGACACGCGACGGTGTTCCCCCCCCGGAGCCCGGAGCAGTGAGACGGCGGACGGAGACCAAACACAATCCGGCAGAGGATGCTCAGAAACGTTACCCGCCCGCACACCCACACTAGCGCACAGCGAAAGCACAAACGCTTTAGTCTCCTGAAGTCAATGAAATGTTAATAAAAGGAGAGACTCGAAAAACACAAAGCAACTGAACCAGACCTCAAATAACAAAAGAGCAGCCTTGTTAACAATAACGCGTCTTCCTGCTGGGGCCTGTTCCCACTGCGGCCCCCTGACTCACCACAGGGAAACGGGTCCAAACAAAGGAAAGATGCGGGGCTGCTCCTGCGTGGAATACTTCCTTTAATGAATGCGATGGCTGCTTTTAGCCTAATATTGCTGAGGCACTCCAACTGGCATGCAGAGTGCAACAGGAAATCAGGCAGTGGCCACGGCACACCGTGCTCCATGTATCAAAGCAACTCATCAATCGCTGATCCAGCCTGACAGTAAATAAATATCCCGGGTTATTTATATACAACCACACTGGGGGCCAGGGCTGGCCAGGACACACAGCGAGGACTGCTTCCTGTCACAGGGCCGGGCGCAGCGTCCGCGCATGGTCAGCCAAGGCTACAAGGCGACCGTTTATATTCTGCCTTCTATTTAGTTTATATAAACTATCAGGGCTGCTTCGCATTGGCCCAGAGATAACTGTCACATCACTGACAAATGGCAGGCTGTCGCACTGCTTTTATTTCAGGGAGCAAAAAAAAAAAAAAGTGGCTGCGGTGGGCTCCCGGCGGCACACGCGTTTTCCGGAAGGAATGACTAACAGTCTAATCGCTTCCTAAGCAGACTCTATACAGCAGTGCCATACAAGCTCGGCTGCTCACACTGATACGTGACTAGACCCGTGTGAATTTCACCCCCCCAAAAAAAAGGCTGTTACGACACCACTCAGAGATGGAAGAACATTTCCGTTTGTTTGTTCCTCCCCCCCCCCGAGGAAACCCATCAGCACGCCCGTGCAAACGCTGACCACCTGAGGCCTTCCGGGGAGGGGAGAGATGGACCCGAGCAGACCCACCTGTATCTGGGGGTGGGACAACAACCCCCTAGTACCATCCCAGCCCAATGGCCTTGCACCTTTCCCAGAGAAATAAAAACCTATCAAGAAGACAAACACATCTAACAAGACATTACATGCATTATGTTTAAGGTAATCCCTAGTGGAGAGTAATTCACGACTCCCCGAGTAAGCCTGCAGTACTGAGGACAAAACCATGTTAAAGTAGCTTCTTCTGAGTGGAACAGACCTGGACAAAAACAGCCTAAATGCCACACAGCACCACAGATGCCACAAGTGCAGTATACAAGGCTGCGATTAACAAACATAATGAAACGGACTCTGTGCTTGTCGGTCATGGGGGCCTCGGCAGAAAATGGTGTGTGGGCTCAGTCACCAAGCCCCCCAGTCAGTAGCATCACCTCGCTGGGACCCACCCCTCAGGGCCAGGCAAATAAATGAGAGCCTTTGCAGAGCTGTCCGTGGGGGGAGCAGCTGTGAGAGAGGGGGACAGCAGCTGAAGGGAGGGGAGAGTGGGGGGCAGGGCAGGGCTGGGGGCCGAACGCGGGGCCGACAGCTGTCGGCACTACATCACGGGCTGGCAGGCCGCGCTCGCCTGCAAAAGCAAACACGAGATCTTGCCCCGGTAGTCGCACTCTGGCCCTCGGAGCTGAGGGGCACGACCGCCCATGTGCGCATCTGTGCACGTCTGTTTCGGACCAGTAAAGAGAGACCAATGAACAGCATCTTTAGAAGGTGTGACTCTGAAGAACAAACACAAATAACATCTCACACAATACAGCAAAAAGTCTAAATGTCAGAACAGTTGCTAGTTTCTGTATTTTTTGACATTTTTAAGCGCAAGGCCAGCATGTCACCCAAAGCGCACCTTGGTCAGAGGGTGCACTGATGGAATCCACCATACCTGCTGTGCCCGTGAGTGGTGAGGGAGAGCCTGCTGGCGTAGAGGAATTTGAAGGAAAACTACTGCTGGTATGGTCAGGTGAGTAAATCTGGGGAGAGAGAGAGAGAAAGAGAAAGAGAGAGAGGGACAGGCTCATCAGTAACAACACAAAAACAGCGACCAGCACAGAGAGGATGACGGGGCAGAGGCTGCCTCACACTTTTGCTGTGATAGAGACTCGCTGTCTAGGACAAACACACAAGGGCCACCTCTTTCCCAGGCTGAGGTCACACTGCGCCCAGGCACAGAGCATCTTGGATGTTCTGCCCCCTGGAGGCAGAGTGAGCCATACAGCAGCCCAGATCATAAGAGTGCAGGGAAGCGGACGCTCTCCCACAGCAACAGGAGCACGCAGGCGCTCCTCACTGACTAACCATTTTACAGATTATTTATAATCTGGCTGTAGCTTCGGTGGTCAGCGCTGTGCCCCCAGCGGAGTCAAGAGCATTGTGATGCCGTCTAACAAAGTCCCATCACAGGGAAGGGGAGACAAATAGCCTGACACAGGGGCAGGAAGGGGGCGCTCCATCACACTGCGGCAGGGTGAGGAAGCTTCCGAAAGGGACGTGTCAGGGGGACAGTAAAAAGATGAGTGTGTGGATGAGAGCAGGACACGTGCTGTGTGTGTAAGTGTGTGTGACTGGAATGTGCTGGTTCAGACAGCTGTCTGCAAAGCCAGGGGCTGCCAGATTTCTGAAGCCTGCAGATTATGTTTTTAAAAATTCCACATGCAAAAACAGCCGCCCTTGTTCCAAAATAAATTGGATTAGAACAAGCTAATCTCCTCAGTTTCATACTCTAATAAAGGGACATTTTGTCAGCCGGCAAGAAATTATTTTATGTAAACCAGGGGCATTAAGATTCAATCCATCTAATGAGCTCTCATTAACAAAAAAACGGACACACTCACTAGGTTTCTATAAGAGTAAAAGACCATCTTAATGAGTGTGATATTTTGGGAGGTGTCAGGTGCTGTAAGGGACCTGCCTTTGGCTCCCACACCCTCTCTATGCACGGCCTCCCGGCAGTGACAAGCCCCGCCCCCCATCGGTCACGCTTCCAAGGCAACGGGGGGCCAATAAGAGCACAAAGAGCACACAATGAGTGGCCCACCGAGCCGAACAGTCACTCTTGGGACCCTGCACCCCCCAAGTAACCCCCCCCCACCCAACTGTGTCCATTACATAGCAGCTTTGTCATGCTAATGGAATTGAGTCTACGAATACAAAAAGACTTAATTTGTGATTATTATGCCCCCCTCAAAAGCCCCCAGCCCAGCCTGGACCCCCTTAGCGACGATGTGTGCCCGTGCGCACAGTCTGTTAGCCACTCTGCCCTTTCTGTGTTTTTGTTAAAAAAAAGTTAACTTGCGGCTTTAGGCCCCAGCAGACATGGTGTCCGCGGGGCTGGGCTGACTACAGCGATGCTGGGGAGCTTTTCTGCGGAGGCGTTTAATCCAGCAGGAGTGCGGCACCAAAGAGCCTGCCGCCGTTACACCAACTGGGTGCTCCTGGCCGTTCGCCCCAAATCAATGGCCTTTCCCCGCCTCCTGTGGGGAAATCGGCAGGCGCAATTGTTTGGCAAACAGGGGAAATGCGTTAGAAAAGGGAAACAGATACCCAGGTTCCCCTCCCTTTCTGTCCAGACGGGCTGATTATCCAAACTAATGCATAATCCATGGGCTAGGGGAACTCGCAGCAAACACGTTTTTGTGCAGCACTTCCTCTGATATACTCCCCAGATTAGGGCCACCATGATCCAGGCTTAGCCCCAGAGAGGTCCGCAGTCATCCTCTGAGCCGCGTGCGTCTAATCACCAGGAGGAGTCTGTCGGCAGCTAAAACAAAGGTCATTTCCTGCAAGGACTAAGGTGAGGCCTCCCTTCCTATGCACGGCATTAACCTACAGAAAATAAACCAATGCAGATGGTTCTGTCTGGGACTGTCCCTTTGGGAGGGCGGGGGGGGCAGCACACAGCCATAAGCATTTTGGTCAGCGAGGGGTCATACTGCAAGAGACTGAACGGTGCAAATGGCACCCAGAATCGCAAATATAGATCTGTCTCACAATGAGCTGCCTCATCAATGCCAACAAAGGGCCCTGAGAGGCGGGTCCTGAGTAAGCCACGCAGTCTTGCTCTCATCCAGCCACAATATAGGAACGACCGACTTAGACTCACGCAGGCAGGTCCCCCAATCCCCTGCAGCTCCGTACAGGGAGCCAGAGAACGGGCCAATACTTACGGAAGCCAAGGCCTTCCCCAGCGCGTCTCCGGTCTGCGAGCTGCCGCCACCATTGGCCCGGCCACCAGCTGCCAGGAAGAAAAACTTATTTAATAGACGAGTGCAGATGAACACTCAGGTAGCCCTACGGAGCAGTGGGCGAGAGTCAAAATGAAGCTCAACCTCCAGATCCCTCCTCAGGACCCCAAAGAGCTGTCTCCTAGGCAACTGTGCACTTGAATACTCAGCGGAAAGTCTTGAGCTACCAGTGAACTCTCGGGAGGAACAAAGAACGACAGGTACCCATGGCGCTCTCTGAGGGGTTGCCCGGCGGGGTGTTGGACGCAGTGACGAAGGCTGTGCCACTGCTGGCAGGGGGCCGGTGGAAGCTGGACATGGGAGGAAGACTGGCGGTCATGTCTGTCGGAGACACCGAGTGGGGAGGGTAATTCTGCATGGGGGACAGTGGCAGGTGGAGATTAGATTGGCAGCCCAGGGAAACCAGGAAAGAAAAGTCAAGGGGGGGGGGGGGGACTCGGAAGGGGAGGCAGAACTAAGGAGTTGAAGATGGAACGCCTAGGGCCAGTATTGCCCATATCTGACAAAATGGGCATTTGTACAGGACGGACACTCAGACAACAGCGATTGGCGGGAGACGGCCCGACAAACCGGGTCAGAGTCAGATAAAAACGCCAGCTAAGCTGAGAAGCAAGCAGGGGGCGTTGGCTTAGCGGCGTGGGCTCGTCACGATGGCCTTACCAGTCGCTCGTGTGAATGCAAGTTGCCATAGTTTCCCGATGGCGACATGTGAGATGAAGGACCGCCCAGCATCCCTCCGTAGCTGGGCTGATTGATCCCATTGGTTGAATTCCAGGGGTCGGTGGAATTGTGGGTCCCGTCTGTAAGGCAATTACAAATAACAAGCGTCAAACAGAGTGTTTAAAGCCACCTGTTCAATGTTACTTAGAGTATTTGGTGTAACTAAAACTGACTGCAGGGGCATTAACAACATGGGACCCTGCGCCCCAGGCAGCGCCCCAGGCAGCGCCCCCAGCCCACTCGGAGCAGCATTAAACTCTGAACGCTAAAAATCAGCCTTTACTGCTGTGAAACAAGAGTCCTGTCCCAGGATCAGCCAAGATTATACCAGTCTGCCCTCAGCTAGCAGGTTGGGCTGGTTCATGGCGGGTGCAAATGCTTCAGTTCCTAACTCCTAAATACTGGAGCATCCCTGGGAGGAGGAGACTGGGGACAGGAAGGGAGGACTGGGACCGGAGGAGGAGAATGGGAGCAGGAAGGGAAGGACCATGGGCAGCAGGAGGAGTCCAGGAACAAGAAGGGAGGACCATGGGCAGCAGGAGGAGGCCAGGGGCAGGTGCTCCTTCAAGCCACATGTAAACAGAACATGTCTGGGATCATTTCTACTGCTACACTTTGCCAGCTAACGCTTATTAACACAACAGGTGCTGAAGAGAAACTGTACAGTAGCTGCAAAAACAGCAGCCCTACATCAGGTCTGCAGCCTTACAGGCTGGGCTATAGCTACAGACAGCATGTAACCTCCTCTATCCTCCACATCAAGCGTGCGGCCTTCAGAAAGCCCGGGGCCTTCTAGGGAACATGGCGATATCCCAGCATTCACAGAAGAGAATCAACCCATGGCGTGGATGCAGGACGCTGGAGAAACACTGGAGAAAACAGCCCCAAAGAACCCCCTAGTGCTGACGGGGGACACGGCTCGGCCAGGGTAGGGGAGCCTGACTCACCGAAGAAAGTACTGGCAAACATGCTGCTGGGAGGCTTCGGGGACGGGAATGAGGGAGAATCCCTGTTGAAGTCTTCCGAGTTTGGAGAGGGAGCATAAACCTGGTAAAGACAATGAAGAGAGACAATTAACCAGCAAAGATAAAAAGCGAGCCCCACATACACTAATAGTGATGGTGCGAGAGCGGGGCGGGGCATTCCACACAGATCAGCACACTGCTATAAGCGTATTATTTGCACTGAACGCTAAGAACAAATTCTCAGCGGCATTCAGACCATGGCAGCGCCAGAGCCACCGACCTGCGGGCACAGACCGGGCCAGACAGCTGCGTATGTGGAATTCACCATTGGCTCACAATTAACAAGCCTTGTTATGGGAAACGGTACAAACAAACGGTGCCAGGCCATGGGGGGCGGGGACAAGATCACAGCCTCATTCAGTTGCTAAACAGACACATTTGCTGAAAGGGGCCGATGTTGCAGTATTACACAGGTTGTGCATTTCAATACCCAGAAAAGTGTGAAGAACAAAAGGTGTTATTTGGAGCTGGGATCCCACGGATGTTCCAGACCGTAAGCGATTTTTCCCCTCATTAGGGGTGACTAGGCCCTAAACACCACGGAGAACGTGCGCCTCTCCCAGCGGACAGCCCTAAACACCACGGAGAACGTGCGCCTCTCCCAGCGGACAGCCCTAAACACCACGGAGAACGTGCGCCTCTC
>JAAGVU020000019.1:14472377-14482642 GCA_011763525.2 Mormyrus iriodes
ACAGCCCTAAACACCACGGAGAACGTGCGCCTCTCCCAGCGGACAGCCCTAAACACCACGGAGAACGTGCGCCTCTCAAAGCCGACAGCCCTAAACACCACGGAGAACGTGCGCCTCTTCCCCACATAGCTGAAGTGACTCTGCTGTCCTGATTTCACATACACTACAGCTTCCAATGAGTTCTACCTGCAATCACAGGATGCCATGTATTGTGCTTTGGATGTTTGTCACAAGGTTGACAAATGTTTGCCCTTTATTTTCTCCCCGGTGGGACTGAAAAAAAACCTGATTGATTAAAACTAGGGGTCTGCAGTAAGTATAACTGCCCAGGCAAGTACATAAGCCACTAAACATAAATACAAAGATTACAAAAAAAAACATATATATTAATAATGCTATTCACTAATGACCAAAGGTCACACAGCTGCTCCGTAGCTGTAAAATGTGGAATATTTCCAGTTCTTTTTTGTGTGACTACAGCGGTGAATCTGCAACTTTAGCAATGGGGAAGAAAGAGGGAAGCGACCGTCCGCAACAATAGCAGTGAGCTGAGAAGTGTGACCCACGCAGCATTGTGCAGGGCACTTCCTTGCTGCTAAACGCATTGTTCACACAAGGAACCAGCAGCCAGCAACATCCCGATTCTCTCCTGTTGGCCAACAAACTGACCGCTTAACTGTTTTTTAACCTCCTTGATGAAGGGCTTTATCTAAAATGGTGGACCTACTCCAGGCAGAGTGTGAAGGCAGCCTGCTGCTGTTTAACTGGCAGAGATCAGAAGCAGACATTGGCATCACATGATTGCCCACAGTTCAGCTGTGCCCTGCTAATGACCAAACTGCTTCTGCGCCAGACCACAAGCACGGAGGGCTGCAAGGTGAGACCCCGACCTCGCCCTTCCAAAACATCTACATCAGCAGCCTTATTCATGACACGGCGCACGGCATTTCGGCTGCTTTCCAAACCAAAACACATTACACCACATTTCCCACTTTCTGTCACGTCTCACTAAAAATAGCCCCTCGTAAACAAACACACAAAAACACACTTGGAGCTCACACATGTGCAGTGGCCACACCTGGACTGCACCTGCTCCCCCAGACTCTGCTTTGATGTGGAGATGAATGTGTCCCCCCGCCACACTGGGCTTAACCAGTCGAGGCCCCGGGGGCCGTCCTCGGTCACGCCGGTTCGACTCGCAGATGACCCTGGTGGCCAGGCTCCCAGGGTGATCCGGGGCCAGCCGGGGGCACCGGGTCGGGCTTTGTCCCCCCTCCTGGGCCTCGGTGGGCAGCATATGGCTCCGCAAAGAGCTAATTACCCCCTTTACCCCAGGCTAACCAGCAGACCTATTTGTAAAGCCTCCATGGCACCAGGGGCCGCCAATGTAACTTCCTCTAACCAGAACTTTAATCAAAGTGCTGTCACTCTCAATACCCTGGAGCCTCAATCGGAAGCCTCTAGCTGTTGGCCCTCTGATGCCCCCCCAACCCCCCAGAAATGTCACACAAAGGGCTAACAATCAATGTCTGAAAGGCTCCAAAGTCTCAGTACAAGGTGAGCCCAAGATTCGGACAATGACACCATGAACTTAAACCCATTTGACAGCTTTACCCAAACATCCCTTTGAGGCACAATGCCCCCCTCCTGCCCTGTAGCTCCAAAAACAAGTCCGGAAACCTGAGGGGCTTTCAGCCCAAAGGCAAGCCCCGTGGACAGCTCAGAGTGCCCTCGTCTCTCTGCCGGCTCGAGCACAGTAGGGCTCTCCACCACGTGCGAGGCCCTTACATAGGTAAACCGCAAGAACACCAACGACAGTCCCTCCCGCTGCACTTCTGCTCTTCCTGATAAGACATGTCAGATGCTGAGGCCTGCTACCAGCAAATCCCACCCCCCCCCAATGCCTGTAATCAAAAGCCTGCAACACAGAGCTCCATGCCCCACAGCCACAGGCTTAGGGTCTTAAAAGAATCTGCATTTTACACCAACAAACTTGAGACTTTCAGCAGGATATGGAAAAAAAGCATTTAACATATTGTTAAAATAAAAATCAGGTTTCTGAAATGTAAAATCTGTGCATGCCGGCAGGTCACAGCTGCCCCATTATCCCATGGATCTACCTCTTTCGGAATATTCTACTTTTGGTCGTCTTCATTTCTTAGACCGTTAGTCATCAAACCCTCAATTAACTTGAGGGATATTAAACAGGAAGGCAAACACCTTAGGTAAATAACCTGCTCCCTTCCAAAATGCCTCCAGAAATGTGAAAATATCCCACATCTCTCTATTTACTCCACCAAGACGGGAAAATTCAAGGCCCTTCACACACTGCCAGCTGCAGAAAGGCAAACCGCGATCGGTAATCTTTACTAGAAACTTTGAGCCTACGAGAAACATTTGCATGACATCCTATTTATGCTGAAACATTCAAACAAGGCAGCATCAGGTTTTACTGGAGCCATTTGATCTGAATTCTATTCAGCTGTTCCCTAAAGAAAAAGCAAGAGCGTATAGTTGATCATTTATGGGGTATTCAGCGACGGCTCAGGATCGTAGCGGTATAAACCCCGACTTGCTCTTGGCACATGCTATCAATCTCCCTCTCATTCGCATCGGCAATACAAGCCTGGAAATACTTAATATTAAAAAGATCAAAGCGGTTCTTTCTGTGGAGCAGGAACAAAGAGGAATGAGAATGGGGCACCAAGGACACCCGTCAGGCCGAAGTAGAACCTCGTTACTGTGTGACGGCCCCACACCGGAACATTCCGGCTATGGCTCAGATCACATAGGCTGGTTCCGTGGAAAACTCACATGGGCGATCGGATGGTAAGCTGCCTGACTACCAACTTTAACACCACCAAGGAAGACTTGAAAATACATGGGAAAGTTTCCAAACAAAATACAAAGAGTATGACAATAAACAAGAGTTTTTCTGAAGATGGGGATGGAGCTGCTCTGATTATCTGCGTCCTCACGCCACCGTACGCAAGTGATTTAGTGGGGGTCCGCAACACCGCACTGGATCAACCGGAACCGGCTGGCTGCTGCTCTCAGCTGCTCCACAGGTGCGACAAGATGCGCGCTTCGCGTCTCACAAGCAGGCGGGCAGGCGCACCCACGCACGCACCAGAGCAGCTCAGTTAAAAGCCTGCGAAGGAACAGTGTTTAATAGAGGCCATTTTTGAGTCAGGCTCCCTGGAGAAACACAAAGGCCCAAGTGATTGGATCCAGATGGAGCCACACCGAGGGTGCACATAGGAAACACAAACCTTAACAGCCCCCCTCTCGCCATAATCACTCCCAGACTTGTTATTATTTCCACACCGTGCAGAAGGGGGGGGGGGGGCACGACATTTTCATCTCAGCCTCAGTGTTGGGCCAACTGCCTAATAAAAATACATTTAAAACAAAGTCACAAAAATGTGAAAAACTGCTCTTTCTACAACCTGGGGTTAGACTACAGATGTGTGTAAAAATGCTAAGATTCCTTCTATAACTTAGTGATAAATGGGTCAAGGTTAGACATCTCCTATATTATCACATTGCACGTTTTAACTTGATAATGCAATACCAAAAAAGCAGCTATTTTAACACTTCAGTCACCCCAAATGGACGATGGTCAGGGCGATCAGCGACTCCCTTTAAGAAGTTCGTGGAGAAGGCAGAAGACTGGAGGGAGCGCCTCGCTGGGGCACCGAATGTTCTGACACAGCAGATGCACAGGCTTCCCAAACCCGGGGAAGGGATACAAAACGGCGAGCTCCATCTGGGGCTCAGAGAGTTCCAACCGCAAAGCCGCACACTGGCCCGGCCCCTCCAAAGGCAGCAGCCGGGGCCAGCCCAACGCAGGCAGGCAGGAACCAACACACGCACACTCTGCGCTGAAGGCGGCACACCTACCGATTTCCCGTTGCAGTAATACATCAGAGAATTATTGCCCATTCCAGGCACGGGGTAAGCACAATACATGGCAGCTTCGTAGGGGATATTTATGACAGCGGCGTCTTGAGCTGGTATAAGATCTCAGGGCACAGCAACGGTCCACAGGCTCTCTCACACGACATGCATCCAGTCTGCTGAAAAGCGACTAACTCCTCCAGTCCTGGCCTCCACACATGGCCTTACTCAGAGGGAACTTATGCAAATGAGGGTTAAACCATTAAAGGCAGCACTGACAGGGGTGGCCAAAGGAGGAAGGGGGTGGGGGGGGAGTTCAGCTGCTGGGCTTGCTGCCCACCCCTCAGAAGCTTCATATGTGCTGATGGAAAGAATTTAAAAAAAAAAAAAGCAAGAAACTGTAAGGGGGGGGGGGGTTGCGTTTTCCGCTACAGGCAAATGCATTACGCTTAATAAGGACAAACACGAATTCAACGTTAAACTGAAGATTTTACTGAACAGAGCACCACCAAGCCCGAAATAAAAACCTATTAATAAGCAGCCAATTGTGATTTAATTATAATATACCATCATATAAAAAATACTTTCAACTGTTTAACAGATTCCGGCACAGAGGGTTTCATAATGCGCTGGTGAATCTTTTATTTTTGTTTTAATTAAATTAGACTGCTAGATAGAGTAGGGGATGCAGGCGGAGTTTAGCTGTGCGACATTTCTGTGACAAAAGCCATCTGTCTCTGAGCCCGTATATTTTCCCAATTAGCCAGTGGACATGAAACCCTCTGAAGCACTGGCTTTATGTGTGTATTTATGTGTATGTGTTTCTAATGAAGTCATAAGGTTTTCACTGGCTGACATTTTGCCAGTCTGACTGGTCTGAGTACAGCGTGTGACAGTAAACAGTATTTCTGATTACACAAAGACACACACACACAGACACACACACACAGATGTGTAACCCAAGCAGGGGCCGCACTGGAGCTTCAGAAACACATACAGGGGGCTCATCCCAGGTCCCCGGCAGTGCGTCTGGGCAGAGCAGTGTTTGATGTGGCAGCGGCGGCTGTAAAACGCCGCTATGCTCGGCGCCCGCCTTTCATGGCACAAAACGGGAGTTTCCTGGATGGAGTACGGCCCGAGGTTCTGAGATGGCGCCTGCCACCCCGTCAGAAGATGAAAGCTCCTCACCAGTGAAATGCACACTTTTTAAGGCCTTTTCTTCACAGCTAACATTATTTATTTCTCTGTTCTCAAAGGCTCTTTTAAAGTCTTCCAAACCATTGGTCTGCATGCTGGTACCTCTTTAAATCTGGACCCAATTGCCTGATAAAAAAAAAAGCCCGTTTGAAGAGTCCGAGTACAAATACAGAATGTCGCACTGATAAGAGACACACAAACACAAAACACAACAAAAGGGGTGAGTATGAAAGCAGCGGGGAGCAAACACGCAGCAAATGGGACGCGGCATTTAAAGTGAATAAAGCTTAAATCACAACTTCAGTGTGGAAAACAGGTTAACTTTTATCATACTGCCAGGTCCCGCAGCCTTACTCGCAAAGGCACAAATTAAATATTTCCCTCTCCCAGAAAAAAGCTGCTATTAATCATCATCATCATCATCTTTACAAAGACTGGGGCTTATCACAGGTGTGGTGACTGAACCCCCCCCCCCCCCACTCTGAAGCAGTGGTACGCTCTCTGCCCCGCCTCCACACGCATCAGATATCTGGCACGCGAGGGGGGTAAGCACTCCCTCCGTTTTACCCGGCAAGGGCAGACAATTTGTCAGAGGCCTGTGCCTTGCTGGGCCTGACCCCTCGCATGACGGGCAGTGGACGCGCCGAGATCCCCGGCCCCACCCTGTCACCCACCTGTCGATCTGGCACGCCCTCTAATCACATTACAGGCCCCGACTTCCCTGACACTGATGCTGTTTAGGTGTCTACGCACCCAGGCGCATGCAGGCTGGTGGGCGTACACACACGCAGAGACGCACACGGAGACGCACAGGCGCACACGGAGACGCACAGGCGCACACGGAGACACTGGCTCAGCATTCAATCCCCTCGTGTCCCTCGTTACCCCAGGACTTCAAAGACACTGCCTGTCCATTACTGTTCTCCCTCAAACAGAAGTCCATCTCGTTTGTGTGATTTGATTTCTGTCTATAACCTCCTCCCAGTCCCCAAACGATGGCTGAATGTCTGAACACAAGGGCTCATCTTATTCGTCATCTGACCCAAGCCATGGAATTGACACACACACACACACACGCGCACACACACACACACACACACGCACACTTCTGACGATTTCGACAGCATGCCTCAGCAGCAGGACTGCATACTGATGGTCACTGAGGCCCACGGGCCGCGCCTGGTGCACAGCAAGACAGTCACATTCCACAACTAACTAAGCTCCGCGCAATCCGTGCGTGAATCACCAGTGACTAACTGTCAAACACTGACACGCAATAAGCAAGGCGCCTTAACCCCTTGCAGCCCTGGGCAACGTCACCCCAAACACCAATGAGTGTTAAGCATGGCGCCTTAACCCTGCGCAGCCCTGGGCGACGTCACCCCAAACTGAAACACTAAGCATAAACGGGTCAGGTGGCCACCTTCGGTGGGACATGCTTTGCGGCACGATACCACTGCCCATTTTCTCCATGCTGAGGGGCTTCTAGGCCCCAGCACATGTTCTGCGGGAAGTTCTTCTCAGTGGTGTGAGGGCCTCGTTCATACAGCGACCAGTCTGGGAGCTCGCTTCAGTGAACGCGACCGTCACGCGGCTGATCCTGCCAGACTTAATCCTGTTTCAGAGCCACACCACATGAGGTGTCATGGCAGCCTGCTTCTCCCTCTGCTCTCTGCACCTCCCCCACCCCCACCCCTTTGCAAAGCTGTCGTTGATTTGTTCAAACACAATAAAGCATCCTGGAATTCACCTCGCAAAACATATCCGGTCCCCGTCTCGCCCAAAATAGCGTGTCTGTTTTAACGATCGACAAAACAACCAAAGATGCGTGACTCACGCAGGAGCCCGCGGGAGTTAGCTATTGTGATCAGCAGCGCTGACTGAAGAGCCGTTTGCTGAGCCGGCGGCGCAACACGGAAAGGCGGGGGGGGGCTTGACTCAGGACGGACCAGGACAGACAGCTCCATCTCCATCACACAGCCAGGCAGCCCGGAAAACTCACAGCTCAGAGATGCTTTGCAACAGCACAAATGCATTAAGGAGATAATGCCTGAAGCACTCTCTCAGTGGCCTTCCTGCAAACAGTCCACGCTCACACAAACTGCGCACTTCTGAACATTCGTTCCATCTCCACTAAGTCATCTGGACTCCATGAACTGATTATGGATAATAATGTTTATATGCTGTTTCTCACTGAAAGCTGGCGGCGACCAGGTAATTTCTACGCCCTGAATCAATCCACTCCTCCTAATTTCAGCTACATCTGTAAACTTCGTCCTACTGGACATGGTGGTGGCCTTGATGTAATTTCTAAGACTACTCTCAAAATCATTGAGGTTAATCTTACTATAGTTATAGCTTTTGAATATTGCATTTAAATTACTCTGCTCTATTACAGTATTCTTGATTTACTGTCCACTGAAACAACCATACATTTCTCTCTGAACTTTATGAACTCCTTGCTACCGCATTCTCTCCTCACATCTGCTGTTTTGTGGTGACGTCAATATTCGTGTTAATCAACCTGACTTCAGATGGTTTCCTTTCCCTCCCTGACTGCCACCACATTACACAGCCTGTTTCATTCCCCACCCACTTCACTCCTCTAGTTTGTCTATTTCCAACCTTCACTCTTATTTCCCGCTCTCTGATCACGTGACCAACTTGTTTTCCTCTACTGTTTGCTAGTCTGCCTGATAAATAGCATATTTCATTTCGCACCACAAACACTGTGGATTCTTCTGTCCTGTCCCAAGTTATTTATGCAGCCCTGCCCGTGAAATGTGCCCCTTCCTCGCCTGATGAATTTGTCTCCATTCTCAAACCAGTGCTATCTGTCCCCTGGAAAACCAAATTGGTGTCCTTTGCTAGCCTTGCCCCTTGGTATTCTCCAGAGCTTCATTCCACAAAACAGAAAGCCTGTACACTTGAGCAACTACTCAAGAAATCCCACCTTACTGTCCAAAGAACACGACTTGCTATATCGATGTCTTATGAACTGCTAAATCTACTACTCCAGGCTCATAAATAGCAATAACAAAAACCCACGTTATCTGTTTTCTGATGTCAAGAGAATATTCGAAGCCACCGATTACAATATTTCTGCTACCACTTTTCTTGAAGTTTTCAACTCCAAAATTTCTATCTATGCCAATCTGGACACAAACCACTCACATGCTGATTCAGTGTTTGTTTTCTCCCAGTGTGCCAGCTTTAACTAGCCGTCTAAACTTCTCCTCAGTCAGTGTTTCTGAGGTTTGTGACATAATCACTGCTGCTAATTCTGGCACTTGCGCTCTTGACACTCTTCCTACACCTCTAAGAAATGTTTCAGGGAGCTCGGTCCCCTCCTCACCACCCTCTTCAGTCTGTCCCTAGCCCACGGCCATGTTCCTACTGCATTTAAATTAGCAGCTGTCACCCCCTATCCTTAAAAAGTCTGGCCGTGACCCAGCTTACCTTGCTAACTACTGCCCGATATCTTATCTTCCTTTCTTTTAAAAAATATTGGAATGTATATTCTACTCTTAACTTCTTACCCATCGTCAAAATAGTAGCCTCCTTAACCCACTTCAGTCTGGTTTTCGCCATTTCCACAGCACAGAAAGAACTTTTATACGATCTGCTTGTTGCAACTGACACTGGTGCCATAAGCCTCCTACTTCTGCTTGATTTAAGTGTCGCCTTCAACAGCCTCAAATCCTATTTTGATTCAGAGACTCCACAACCTACTGTAGGAGTTAGTGGGGCAGTTCTCAACTGGTTTGTTTCACATTTCACTGAGAGAAAACATTTCATTACCCTATCAGGTCATAAATCAGACATCAGCTATCTTGTGTGGCATCCCCCAGGGCTCGGTCCTGGGGCCACTGCTCTTCAGAGTTTACAATCACCCCCTAGGTCAGATCATTCACCGCTTTAACCTATATTTCCACCTCTATGCCGACAATACCCAGATCTACTTCAGTTCCAGCTCCATAACCTGTGTGCGAGCCAAAATTTTTAAAAACTTAACAGTAAATCAGACGGAATTAATTGCCATTGGGACAAAACTCGCATTCAACAAAATATGGCCGATTACTCCCCAATTGGACCACATAACCATCTCCCCTTCTCCTCTAGTTCGTAACCTTGGCATTACCTATGACCCAACCCTCTCATTCGATGTACATATACATTCTACAGTAACAGCTCTCTTCCATCCTCACAACATTGCCCATTGCTTAGGCAGCTTTCCAACCCTGCTGCAGAATCCCTCACTCATGCTTTTATCTCTGGCAGTCTAGAATACTGGAACTCACTACTTGCTGGTATTACTGCTAAACATGTGGCCATATTTCAGAGCTTTCACTGGCTGCCTATAAAAGACCACATCCACTTTAAAATACTTAGAACATTCAAAGCTCTTAATGAACAAGACCCATCATATCTTTCTGAAATGTTTCTCCCCTACCAGCCTCCCCGCAGTCTTAGATCCTCCTCTTCCGGCTCTCTCCTCATGCCCCCTCTTGCAAACTTCACGGCTATGGTGACTCTGCATATTTTTTAACTCTACAACTTTGTAACTCCCTCCCTACTGCCATTCGTCCGTTGATCTTAGTCTCCGATTTCAAAATCAAACTATAAGCCTTTTTTTCTGCTCAAGTGTATAACCTTATCTATCCGTATTATGCTTTGTCATGTTCTTATCTGTTTACTTTATTCAATATAAGCGTTTCTGAGATCTTGAAAAGCACCATATAAATAAAATGTATTATTACAAACACGTTTGGATTTCTGTCAAATCAATTTCAGCCCAGGACACTGGGAGCGAGTACTGGGAAACTCACTCTTTAGCCTTCGCAGCTTCTCGAAGCCAGCTGGACCAGTCCCCAACCACACGTCTGATCAAATCCGGATACACTGACCTCTGCTGGCCATTTATAACAATTTCAACTGTCCATGCTGCACATTGAAAACATCTCAAACACCGAAACCAAGAACAGAATCTCAGCTTCACAGCGAAAAGAAAAGCATTATACCGGCACTGCAGATTTTCTGGGTTTACTTTTGATAATTATATTCTTACTTCATATTTTCATTTTTTTTTTTTTTTTTGTAGTTTAAATTTTTTAAATGAGTCCAACACAAAATTACACAAGGTCCAGTATTTACATAGCAGCTGCAAT
>JAAGVU020000019.1:14497792-14526374 GCA_011763525.2 Mormyrus iriodes
AAAGGGAGAAGGGAATGGTGGAGAAGAAAGGGAGGGGGGGGGGGGGGGGAGGGAGGGAGAGAAGGGACGCGGGGGGGGAGGGGGGGAGGGAGGGGGGGGGGGGGGGGGGGGGGGGGGGGGGGGGGGGGGGGGCGGGGGCAACTGAGCAGGGATAAAAGTGCAGATCCAGATGTGGATTCATCACCCAAAACTTGGCTGGATTCATAACTGAGATCATGGGAGCGCACAAGCACGCACGCAGCACCAATTACACTTATATGTAATTTATAAGCCAATCAACACAAGCAGAGGAGTAGGGAAAGATCCCACTGAACAGAAGCCCTTCCCACTCACGTTCACACCTACTGGAAATATTCCAGTTTAAACGAGTGGTGTCACTTGGATAGAGCATGCAGATGTGTGTGCATGACCCAAAAACACCTGGATTACACCGCGCTCACATAGCCGGTCTGTAATTTGATCATGCACAACTGAGTCTCTTGTCGTCCCTTGAATCTGGTCGGACGATTTCACCGACAGCCCTTACTGACAGAATGTTCTGGTTGTCTGTGTTCATCCATTTTTGAGTCAGTCACACAACAGAAACGACAACACGACCACTTGCTTACGGTGAATTCTCCTGACAATGTCCCGCTTCACACATAGGGATCAATCAGAAGTTACCCGGTCTTCGTACTAGGGAGTTAGCAGGGTAAAGTTCGTGAAATGTCCGGTTTGACTCAATTGGAACCTTGTGTTCACCTATACAGACCCTTCAGTTAATGACTAGATAAGTTCGGGGAGGCAGTGCATGTCTGAAAGGAGCTTAAGACTCCCTCTCTCCTGGACAACCCCCACCCCTCTGGACAAACTCACGGCAGCACGGCCATCCCCAGACAGAGGCTTTGGAGTTATGGACTCGCATAAATCTGAGCAGAGGGCTGCCCCAGTCATCGCTGGCCTGCTATTCTTAGCTTATCTGCGGCAGTAATTGTTTGAATTATACAGGGATCGTTATCGCCCAACAGTGCCCGTTACAGTGGGGCGGTGGAGTGGGTGTGGGGCAGCCCTTCTGAATTGCGCTCACTTGCTTGATCCCACCCCGTGCCTGCAGAAGTGCTGCTCGGTCAGATAAAGACGACTCGCGGCGATCTCCTTGTCAATGCGGCTGCTGCTCATCGCCATTAAACTACAGTTACATGAGCTGACATATTAAGCAACAGCGAGGCTGTTCATTAGCGGCCAACAACATGTGCGGGGGGTTTAAATTAAGGCAATGGTGCTCGACCCCATCCTCAGGCTCCCATATGGAGTCTTTCTGTTCAAGCCTATATCAGCATTCCTGAGCCAAATAATCAAACGCTTTCTGATTAGTAGGACCCAGCGTGTAGCTGGAGGGAAAGAACAAGAAAATGGACTGGCTGGGGGGGCCACTGGGGGCAGCGGAAGAAACATTCAGCTTTAAATTCAGACTGAGCGCACAGCACATTAGTTAAGATCAACCCAACGGAGAGGAACTCGATTATTTCCAGCTGAAACACAAGCAGCATACATCCTAAACAAAGGGCGACCCTTTGTTACGGCTCACATTGGGTTCTGGATGCAACATATTCTGGGAAATGAGGAAGGTGCACAAAAGCCAGAAGGGCACTTTGCACTGTAAATGACACGCAAGGCAGACGTTACCCATTAGCAGACCGAAACAGGACGGGCCCAGAAGAAGAGGAAGGATGCTGACAGCAGAGTGAAGGTGCAGTGGAGATAAGGGGGAAAGGAGGCTTTTTGACAGCTCTGGAGGTAGAGAATGACTGGGCATGAGAGGAGGGCTTCCCATTCAAACCAAAAAACCATTCTGACCTTAAGGACTGACTAAGTGGTAAATGATTCCGACTCGGAGGAGAGCAGAACCCTGACCTAGCTGCATACTCATTAACCTACAGCCGCATCAAAGAGTTTTCAAGACAAGGAGTGGACAGGAAGGTGGAATAGATTACATTCCGACCATTACAGTGGACACAGGTACAGGGGCATCACCACAAACCATTCAGCAGGCTGGCCACACTCAGGTGAAACCTTAAATCGACCCCGAGTGCTCCAATTCAGAGCCCAATTCAGGGGTCAACAAACGGCGCTCATTGTGGCTGGAGAAGCCGGGGTCACGACCTACTGGCCAGCGCTCTGAAAGTGCAGAGAGTCTCAGCGGGACAGATTGAGAGCAGGCATCATAAGCTGGGAGGGCTGGACCGAGGTTCCACCGGCCAAGCAGTCGAACTAAAGCGACCCCCACGCTGAGCCTTGACAGCCAGGCCTCTGGGCAGCGCCCAGCTATGAGGATCACGTCGAGAACAATCAGTGAAGGACAGGAGACGAGAGCAAGACGGGTCATGCCACCCAGAGAGCTGCAGCTCACGCCCCTGGTAGGCCAGAACACGGACAGGGGTGCAAGGTGACATCTGCCGGTCGGCTAATGTCGCACACTGTGTCCGAAACGTTACAGAATGTAAACGTCACAAGCAAAACAGGTTGGGGCATGCGTGTGGAACAAAGGTATACGTGAATGTGTTTAAACTGCCACCAGCTGGGATTTGTACTGGGCTAATCCAGTCAGTTGACCTGGCCCGATCTTAAGACAGCAAAGCAACAATGGCTGCAAAATATAGGTCAAGTGCAAGGAAAGATGCCCCCCCCCAGCCCCCTACCGCTGGTTAGGAATAACCTCACAAACTTGATTTAATATGTTTGTGCAGAAAGGTGTAAATCCATGTAAATCCCAGATATCAGAGCCGGGGAATCCCGAGCAGCAGCAGGTGAGGCTGCAAGCTTCCCAATACCGCGCCCGGATAAGCACAGGCAATTCAGACGCACAATCGGGGCAGCGCACTGCACGCTTCCCCTTCGTGCTCCGCCAGTTCCCATCTCACAACCTGTAGGCATAATTACAGAGGGATCCTGGTAGGGAGCCAAGTGGCGACGGCGGCCGTGGTGCGACACCGCGAAGTGTACGAGCTCCCTGTAACGACGTGCACTCTCCCAGTCCCCTCTCCACACCGGCATCCATTTGGAAGCGTGCCACCTCGCATGACAACCGGTCTCTAGGGAAGGACGGCCACGGGTCTGGACACCAACGTGCTGTCTGGATACGCCGTGGCCGGGCCGCGTGACCGGGCACGTAAATCACAGCAGGAGCCCCCCCACCCTGGCCACCATGTTTATCAGAGGTGCTTTAAATGAACTTCGACTGCTCCAGTTCAGCCCCCAGCCCACCCCCACGCTAGCTCCGCAGTAAATGCTCACTGATTGCTGATGGCTTCGTTGATGGCTGAGAGCCAGGCTTTTGTGATGGAAAACTGTAGTGATGGCGTGACTTCCTCCCTGGGGGAGGGACAGCCCCTGCAGTGTTGCCACAGGAAGAAAAAAAAAAAAAAAAAAACTGGGGGAGAAGGGGCGGGGGGTTAAGAAATTGAGGGGGTGTTGGAAAAAAAAAATGGGGGGGGGGGCTTATTCCCCCAGCACAACATTGGGTGCTAACTCACTCAACATTGCTTTCCTTCGTGAAGGAGCCATTTATTAAACAGTAATCGTTTAAAGGGATCTCTCTTTTCTGAGAGAACGCAGCGCCTACTTACCCATCATGCTGGAGTTCATAAAAGGTGACGAAGACAATCCTTCGTGGGACACTAATCGACTGTCACTCAAATGGTCACCGTAATGAGGACTGCCTGCGAAGGCCTGGAGGGGAGATAGATCCGAGCGTTAGATGTGCGCAGAACAGCCCACCCCAATCTACAGGGAGGAAGACCAAGGGTCAAGCCACCTCCGAAAGAGAGCGAGCCTCATATCCACACCTCCTACACACCAAGCCTCACAGAGTGGCTCTGCTTATCGCGAGGCTAAGAGGAAAAGGCACCTCGGCATTCTTCCTGCCTGCACACAAACACGCACCTTCCGGTCCAGGGCAAAGGCCAGCAAACTGGACACAGTCAGAAAGGAAGGCGCAGCCTGACAGCAAGCTTTCTTCATTAATAGCATAAATGTCTCCTTAATACACTAATAATCTCTCAGTGCCATTGCGATGCACTGGCGGTCTGACTCAGTCAAGGCGTAGGAGGCGGTAAGTCAAGGTCAGACTGGTGAGTTAGTGTGCGTCACAGTCCAGCCAGTGAGTCAGTGCTGCAATTAACAGCAGCACTCCTCACTGTACAGAAAAGGCTGCTGCCTTTCCATGTGACTGCAGTGAACACCACCAGGGGGCAGGAGAAGTAGCAATACAAAGAAAAACCCTCACTGAGCTTCACAGGCAAACGGGGCACATTAACAAGCAGGTATCATGCAGAGGCTCTCCTCTTCGCAGTGAAGAGTGCATTTAATAAAGCAGAATATAAAAAAGGTTTCCAACCCCAAATCCCTCTTGTTCTGAATTCCCCAGTGGACACTAACCCTGTGGCCATTTCAAAACGATGATTTAATTCATTTATTTTATTTACATAATTAATAACATACTTTTGAAGGCAGAGGACAAAGCATCCACTTAGTGTTGGAAAGACCCTAGCCAGACCCCCACATACAGTGAGGGGCGTGTGCATGCTACCTACCGAGACACACCCACCAGCGGAATCCCCCCTGCGGAGCCCCGCTGCCAACTACCTCAGAGAGACGCATGTCACGCAGATGGGGAAGAGGCAGACACTGGAGTAATGGCCCAGCGCTCCCCCCTGGGCCCGGCCTGATCATCAATCACAGGGCGCCTGCCCCCCGCCAGCCAGCGGCCGTGGTGTCGCCCACACGCTGTCACTCCAGCTAAGTGGCTGTCAGCCGGCTGCTTAGCCATGCGATGTGAGCCGCGGCCTCGCCTGAGCGCTCCGATGCCCCGCGCCGCTTCCCAGGTGAACCTGTGTGGCGATCGATGGCCAGCCCAGTGATGGACGAGGGAGGGCGGCTGGCCACAGCCATGCAGGACGCATGGATACAGCCCCCAGCGGAGGCCGGTGTGACACACAGCTCCTTAATGAGCCACTGCTCTCAGAACAACCATATGCATAACAGTCCCAGAAAAAAAAAAAAGTGCATGGCAGTGTGTGGCTCAGCTTATCAGGATGCTATGCTCGCGATCAGAAGGTCATCAGTTCAAATCCCAGGGTTGGCAGAGTGCCCTCACGCTTAGGCCCCTGAGCAAGGCCCTTTACCCCGATCTCTCCAGGGACTGGCTGCTTTCTAAACTGCACATCGCTTTGGACAGAAGCATCGACTAAAGACGTAAAACTAATGGAGAGCTTGGCTTTACTGGCTACAAGGTGAAGCAAATGCACGACAGCATAAAAACACCAACCGACTAGGCAGGTAGGGGTGGGGGTGCTGGAGGGACATGGCCTCCTGGTCTGTTTTAACTGAAAGGTCAGCAGCCCAGGCCTCATTACGGGCCCTGGACCACGCCCCTAGCCCCCCCACCACCACCTATATGTGACACACCTGCATGCATCCCCCACCCTTTCCCCACATCTACATGGCATGATGAGGAGATGGACAGCATGCACAGCGCGTCCATCACGGATCGCCCTGCCAGCTGCAGCACACTGTGCCCCATTGCCATCCGCTGGCCGCCCTCCAAATTGCAGTGGCGGTGGCAGGCGGACGCTATTCCACAGAGCCGCGTGACGGGCCGCAGGTGGAAAAAAATTCAAGAACATTCTGATGTGGGGGAAAAATTTGCGTTACCCTGACAAAGCTCTGCCTTTTACCTACTCTGGGGCATTTTTAGAAAAGAAAAAAAACCACAACTGTGAAATGAGCAGCTGCGTGCAGGCCAGCACACTGCAGCAATATTTATTTGTGAAGAAGGTGAACTCATGCTGCTTACAGGCTCTCCACATTCACCTGTTTATTCAGCTGGACCTTGGCAGAAACCGCTGGGTTCTGCACAGGGGCCCAGGCTTCAAGCCTCAGCCCAAAACCCAAAATCCACAAGGGCACAGCAGAATAGGAAGGAACAGAGACCAAAGCAGCGAGAAGAGAGGCCAGCACAAACCAGGGGCGCCAAACAGCCGTAACTCCACCAACATGGGTCATCTTAAACCCCAAGGCAGCCTTCAGAATCTCCGAGAACAAAACGGCACACCTTCAGTGAAAGCCAGCAGCTGTTTGAGAGAAAGACATGTAAAACTGCCATGTGACTCGGTGGGGGGTGCATGCATCTGCCCCCAAATATGGGTTGCAGGTCCAGCCTGATTTAGGATGGGCCTTCATGTGAATGCGCTTACAGAAGGGGTCATAGTGAAAATACCGCGAACCAAAGCCAACAGTCAACATTTCACGTTTATTTGGTTAAACTATAATTTAACAGATAATGAATAGAGCTGCCAGATAGACTGGTGGTGTGTGAAGTAGATTTGCGTCAATGTACTGTGTGCGTGTGGTTGTGTTTTAAAAAACCTGTTATTTTGACTTTGTGGGGACCATTTTTTCAGTCCCCACAAGGGGAAACAATTTTATAAAAATCTGTGACTGCAATCAAAAAACTAAAAATGCCAAGAGACTTGCATTTCGTTTGGTTACTTATGGTTAAGGTTAGGGCTGGGTAGGGGTTAAGATTGTCATTTTTGGGATTAGGATTATGCTTATAGAAATGAATGGACGGTCCCCACAAAGATATGAATACAAACGTGTGTACGTGTTGGGGAGGTCAGACAGACAACTCCTTAGCAACCTGATTTTATTTTAAAACCCTCTCAGGATAAGTGGTTGGAAGATGGATGGATGAAAATTATACTTTGGGGGAAAAAAAAACACTAAGGCTTAAAAAAAAATTTTAAATTAAAATTTTTGTAATTGATGCAAGAGCAGATTTAATTAAAACCCAGAGATCACACGTTGATTCTTTCATCAACACTCCTGCCTGGAGCAGAGTGACTGTGGCAGGCTACCCAGCATGACCGCCCCCGTAGTGGCAGGCAAACATCTGTCCGCCTCGCTGCAGATAGGCTCCTGTTAATGCACCTAGAGCTGGGATACTGTCTGTCTGTATGGCATGTGCAGGACAGGCGCGCGCTGCCGGAACCATAGGCCGCAGCATGGCGCGGCACTTGGGGAAGGGTGCCAGAGTGTAAACAAGGCGACGCTCGCCTCCGTGCCGAGCTCCAAACGCGGCTGACGGCAGACTGACGGCAAAGGATGCTCGTACAGGACAGCACAAATGTCCACAGCATGAAAAGGAAATGAGCGAAATGCCGATCGAGAGGGGTGCACGCTTCAAACACTGGGGGCACACAGCAAAAAAAGCAGGCCCGTCGGGGGCACAAAACCCTCAACGATCAAACATCTACAAATCCCCCATCCTACTTTCAGTTCAGTATGTATACATCAAGAAATCACACACGGAAGGGAAAAAATTAGTATAAATAGCACTGGGTTCTTTTACAGGGGAAATTCAAGCCACATGTTATATAGTAAAAATAACATTCTAATGCACTGGTTATACATTTACTATCAGTTCCTCTCTCTTGTTTTGTACTGGAGCTTGAGACACGGGACTTAAAATAACGAAAAACAAGCATGTCAGAGTAGCAGGGAGTGTCATGGCCCAGAGAAGGATGCTAGCAACTCACATCTCATTTGTAGGGTGAGGCTGCACTGGAGCCGACATGATTAAGCATCATTTCAGAGCGCACGCGCGCACACACACGCACACACACACGTATTCACATCTTTGCGGGGACCATCCATTCATTTCTATGGGAAAAAACTCTAATCTTAATAATGACAACCTTAACACTTACCCAGCCCTAACCTTAACGATACGTAACCAAACAAAATACGAGACTTTCGGGATTTTTAGTTTTGAATGAAGTCACAGATTTTTGAAAAACATGACCACACATGCGCAGACACACGGCTGCCATGTACACGCCACCGATGAAGTGAACCTTACCCTGGACTCGTAGGAAGGACTGGACTGGCCACCAGCTGCCCAGGACGCCTGACTTGTCCTCTCATCCATACCTGCCGGGAAATAAAGGACAAGGCTCCGTTAGAAGGCCTCAGGGCAGCTGGAGGGAGCAAAGCTGGTGCTGTGGTGGATGAAACCCATCCTGAGTCTGATCTTTTGGGTCATTATGGGGTCGGGGGGGGCAGGCTGCTTATTGAAGGAGCAAGTCACTAATCCATGTGTTATACAAGTATCACTTAGGGCCATTTGCAGCATGTTTATTTTAACCCACATTAGTCTCTCTTCATTCCATGCACACATGCATACACACATGCCCCCCGCATCTCAAACAAGGTATGGTCTCACTCCCATGCTAACAAACATACATACGTCCAAGTAGGCCCAAAACGAAGTGGAACACGGCAGGCTGGCAGTGATACATCTGCAGCATCCTCCAAAGACAGCTGAGCACCCAAACTAAGTAAAACTCATATTTCAGAAAGTCGGGAGCGCGTGGGCGGAAAATAAATATATTAATAGGCCGACGTTATTGTATAGATTCAACATCTGCTGGCCGATGAGCAAATATATCGAGGGCTCAAAAATTGCATTTGTGTAGACGGCATGGAACAGAAATATGAGCTGTAGGCCCCTCGCGCTGTTCCAGCCAATACTGCCTCACATGTAACGACATTCCACCCCCGTCCTCCATTAACTGCACATAATTGGGGGTGGGACTCCAACTGTGATCAGCTCACAAGTCATGGACCGTGTTTTTTTTTCACCTTCTGAACCTAAGCACCATTCACCCATACACATAAGTGAGAAACACACACTTTTCCTATCTTTCAAGTTGTTTTCTTGATTTAAAAAAAAAAAAAAAAAAAAAAAAGTGTCACTGGGTCTGGGAAACTGCGTAAACAGCTACCCTTGACTGCATGGCTGAGCGCATGCCGACCTGCTCACTCATTTGCATCTTTTCAGAAAGCAGAGAGAAAAATAAATGGTTGTGGTGCCCTGCTCTGCTTGAGGAGAAACGCTGCACCTTGGGCAGATCCAAGCCCGGTTCTCCGAGACTCCGGTGCCCCCCAGTGGGGCCAATTGACTCACACCTCCATGTGGAACGACACCATAACCCTTTGGGCCAGCTGCACCTGTGAGCAGAGCCAAGACATTCCACAGCGTCGAGCGCGGGTTCGACACACTTGAGTGTCAAAGCAGCACGGCCCTCACCACTCCATCATGACGCCAAGGTGGCCTTTTAAAGGTCATTATCCATATCGTCACGGACACTGAGCTAAAGTGAAAAGGGTTGGTTTTACCCGCCCATCAGCGACGCACATCTTACAGCAGCTGACTTGCTCGCCACTCACCCACCAAATGCAGGCCCGATATCATAGCTGTAATGTGTCAGGGCACCGTGTGGGCCTCACTTGAGTGGGAAAATGAGCTCATACCACACCCATCAGACGAGGCCAGGAGACTCAGCAGTTAGCGGGTAGCATGGCTTTGCTATTAAATCATGCATTTGCCTTAATGGGGGGGGGGGGTAATCCCAATCATAAAGCAAGTCTGCTTTCAAAAACAACAGGTCAGGAACACAAGTGCAAGCAGCCCCAGTGGGGAGCAGCAGAGCCTGGCTAACAGGCACATACGCAGGCCTCCAGCTAACCATTACTACAGCTCACCTCTGCATACCACCTTCACCTTTGTGTGTGTGTGTGTGTGTGTGGGTGTGTGTGTGATAAAGCTTATCCCACTTATCATTACATCATCTCACAGAGTAAGCTATATAGAATGACCATCATTGCTCACACTGACTTGCCCGAAGCCACCTCATTGACATGCAGTGCTGCTGAGCGCTGGCTTTAAACACGGATTCCTTTTGGCATGAGTCCTGTTCTGTGAGCCCCTCTTTGTCTCCCGTTTTCATATCTAGCAGCCATGACAGATGTTTAGCTGACTGTTTTCCCTCCCTCTCAGCCCCGCCCCTTTCTACACTTACGCATTAACATAGCACTTCAGGTTTCATTATCTGTCCGTCTGTTTCACTGAGAAATCAAGTCAGAAGCCCAAAATCATTTCATTTGCGTTGAATTTATTTGATGGTGAATGAATTCTAGGTGTGTGAATGGCAGGGTCGTGAACATGCTTTCCGGGGTTGACCGGCACAACGTCAGGACAGGGGTGGTCAGCTGCAATCGGAACTGAGACTCCCACCCTCCCACAGGTCTTTCTGTACCTGGTTCAAGTGGATCCACCTCCTTTATTAACGGTTGAGCAAGATGTTCATGGCAAGCTATGTGCTTGTTTTTGCTCACGGCCATTTGACCCTCCCAAGTCTGGAGTTGCTGACCTCTCAGCTGATTTGCACTGACCGGTCCAGGACATATCCACTGGACATGCAAAAACAGCACCGTCAGAAAGACATCAATGTGCAACTTCACCAAATACAAAAAAAAAAAAAAAAGTGTCACTGCATCTGTGATACCAAGTTCACCAAAACAGACCAGCGGTAAAGCAAATCAAAACAGCTAGAGCACCCCCACACTGAAGCATGGCAGCTCAGGATAAAAAGGCAGAACTGGCTTCTTTGAAAACATAAGAGTAGGGCTGAACGATATGGTCAAATATTTTATCACAATATAAAGTCATTATTTCTTTACTTCAAGGCTCCATCTTCACCTACAATTCCCTTAGAAATACCCTTAAGCAGATTCAGATCATGAAAAAGGCGACAAATTGAATGGACTGCAACTGAAATCTAATGTGGATAAATGAAATTATACATAAATCTTGTTCCACAGCCTGGGTTTGACACGGAAGAGCTGCTATCCATCTCATAATGAAACGCTGTGTCCAAAACAGGATGCGATTTGTCCCATATTTCTTTGGGCTGAAAGTGGAAGCCCTAGCTGCTGGTGTTTGTGAGTGTAAGTGCTGGCGTTCTATATGATCTACTGGACGGCGATGCTTCAAGTGGTAAAATAAGCTCGCGGTATTTCCAGGTTTAGTTGGCACAGGCTTTCAGCAGAGCTTACGGCACACAGTCTGTTGCATGTCAGACTTTAATCCACAAAAGGTATCGCCACACCACTCATGTCTTTTTACCTTATTTATCAACAATATTTACATTTTAAAACATGTGGCTGTTGAGTGGTTCTTTTTGCACCAATCCTCCTCTGAGGGAGCGCTTCTCTTCTATGACATTACCCAAACAATAGCATGCAGCGTGCTCCCTGATGTGACCGATGATGTCCACATAGTCTTCCTCAGCAAGGAGGCACCAAAAATGAGTGACATTTTAAAGGGGTGGGGGGCTAACTAAAAGATCCAACAGCAACACTAGGAACGTCCTTCCATCGGGGGGGGGGCTTACAGAGGGGTGGGAGAAATGCAGGAGAGAACACAGTGGTAGGGCCAGTCCTTCTCAGCAAGGAACAGTTTTGAGAACAATGTATGCACAGTGGTCTGCCATACAAGCACAAACCAGCTTTTTTAGTATAAGGTGGAACAGAGCCCCACAGGGGCATCTATCCAAATTACATGGGTGGCTAAACTCTTGTGAAAAGTGCTTGTTAGATGAAGGAAGAAGAGGATTTAAGGCTCATAGGAAGACGCAAAGGGAAGGGGTGACCTCAGCACTCCTTAAAGCCATGCACCTATAAAACTGTGTTGACATAAGGCCTTAGTTAATGCATTTGGTATGAACACTTAAGCAGAAAGGAAAGTGGAATGGACACAAAACAGGACTGAAAAAAAACAGTGTCAGAACACATCTGGCCATAGGCAAGGCACACATCACGACCGGAAGCTGTCCCTAAAGAAAAAGGGGGGGGCGCAGACAGGGACAGGGGCTACGGCGAGGCCACAGGGTAGAGCGAGCTGGCAGGTGCCCTGCCAGCGAGGCAGAGATCTCCAACACGCCTCTCCGGCAACCTGGCCCGTGTGGTACAGAAGCAGGTAATGTCCTGCGGGTCATAGATCAAGCGTGCATGGACAGAACCTCCACCACAGGGCAAGCATTTTCCCTGGCTGCACAAGTGGGTCTAACTGTAAAGACAATGCCCAGCCAGCTTCCTCATTGCCATCAAGAAATAAAGTTAAAAATTTGTCCTGTGGAAAGCTCAGAACAAAAAAAAATAAAAAAATTAAAAGAAATTAATGCGATTTCTTTTTAACAGCCACCGCAGGCGAGGCAGAGAAAACAGCGCTCCAGACATGACATCACGGAGTGAGTTCAAAGGCACTTGATATATTTTTCCTCTGCTTTGCAAAACTGCTAAGAAGTGGGCCCTGGGCTGGCAGAGGGCTTGCAGCAGCCATCCAGGAGCCCGGCGGCCCCCCACAAAACTCTACAGCAGAGCCCAGGTACAGCAGCCTGCGTTCCCTACACACTACAGCCGTCATGGAAATCGAAGCATCCATCAGTGTAATTATTTTGAGAGGGGGAGAGGAAAAAAGGAAAGAAAAAAGAAAGAAGAGAATTTGCCATTACGGGACAATCAGTGAACACCAGGAAGGCGAAAGCACCGCCTTAGAGGTACAAATTAAAACGAACAGCACAGAGAGGACCAACAAAGACAGCCCTGA
This sequence comes from Mormyrus iriodes, assembly GCA_011763525.2. NCBI lineage: Eukaryota > Metazoa > Chordata > Actinopteri > Osteoglossiformes > Mormyridae > Mormyrus > Mormyrus iriodes. The sequence continues at coordinate 14,510,283 of JAAGVU020000019.1, forward strand.
CCCGGAACGGAGCCCTGAAACTGAAACGCGTCTCCCACACCATATGCTGGATATTTTAAGGGTCCCGTGGTTTGCAAAAAAGGAACAGGGAAAAGAAAAGAGAAAAAAAAAAACACCAACCACAGCTGAGCAGTGCGGCATGCGGAGGCGGGGTCACAGAAGGCAGAAGGATGGTGTGCAGGGGCAGTGGGTAGCTACTCAACACCTGGGCCGGTGTGACATTAAAGGAGGTGTGTCATCATAATAAGATATGTGGAAATTCTTTACGCCTTCCCCAGATAGCTCTCTGTAGGTGAGAGCAAGCTGGCCTCGAAGGGCAGCCACCCACAGCAGCATCCAGGGAGCTGGGGGTTAAGGGCCTTGCTCAAGGACCTACAGATGTGCCCAGGCCAGGCTTGAACTGGCGACCTTCTGATCACAGACAGAGGCTTAGCTCACTGAGCCACGCGCTGCCCCCCAAAGGAAAGGATAGTGAGAGCAGAGGCACCGAGTCTGCTCCAACCACTGCGAAACACCCCCTCCCTCTCCCAGATCAGGGAAAGGCGTCAAAACGTTACAGCCCTACCTCTGAGAGCACCATCAGGACTTCAGAAACACACAGAAAATCTAACCCTACGGCCAGGCCAGGAGAAGAGTGCGCAGCGGGCCAGGAAAGACCCCACACACTGATGGGGTCTGTCAGGATACTGACCAAGACTTAAGATTCATTAACACCACCATGTACTTGCATCCAGGAAGCAAATGAGAACTTCATACAAAGAAACACTTCCAAGTGGAGCAGAAAATGCTCCTTTTCCCAATCCCACAAATTGCAGAGATGCTAAATAACCATAACAGAGTCACCACTGGGGACACTGGAAGTGTGGGTACCATAAGAGAGAAACGCACAAGTCCACCATGGGTACCAGACACAGGGGAACCCGTAACACAGGGATATGCTGACAACAGCATCATTGGGGCTACAGGAGCAGGGAGTGCCAGTCAAGACACCAGTAAATTATGAAGGATCAAATACATGGCCGAAGGAACCACCCCAAAGCAGGGCCAGTTTACATGCCCTCAGCTGGGGTACACCTGCTGAGCTCTTGGGAGGTGAGCAGACCACACTGAACTGCACACGTCTTAAGGACACATGCCAACATACCAGGCCGATACATGTGGGAACCTATCCACAAGCCCTCTTTCCACCAAAAACTGTGTGCCAACCATACCTGAATGAACATCCATGACACTTCCACTGTAGGAAACAAAAGCCACAGCTTAAACAGGGAGCCTACACTCTGCTCAAGTGTTCGGCGACACCTCAAACTCAGTCAACCAGAGCACTAGAACCCTTGCAATGTGCCCAGAACACTAAAAATCGGTTCCTAAACAGATTTTGAAATTAGACGACACAGATGTTCATTGTTGACTCCGATTCCAGATTTCACCAAAAACAGCACCGAAGTATGATCACCATACAGTCCCGAATAACCCACGGCACGGCCAGGAGGAGGGGAAGAGAAACCATGCAAGGAACAAAAGGACTGGCTCGCGATTACAGCTGTGCACTGGTCCAATCGCTGCTCCGCTTGTTACATCAAAAGGCTTCCTCTCCAACCAGCTGCATTACCAGTTAAATCAGTTGCCGAAGTCACGGCAACGTCAAAGGCAGTGGCTGTGAGCGCAGGGTGACCCGGTGCGATGCCACAAACCGCCACATGGCCCCAATTCCACCAAGGGAGGAAGGGCATGCAATCGGCTCAGGCCTTCGCCAACTATGACATCATACCAACTAGCACCATCTCAGACTCAGTGGCAAGAGTCCACAGCACTCAGACACATAATGGAGAGGTCTTTCATGAATGCCTGGACTCACACTGGACACCCGTCACTCAGACCAACTGCCTCCTTGTCAATGGGCACCACTGCCCATCCCCCCTACACATCCCCACCTTGCGAAATCCAGATGCAGACGATACATAGACAAGGGGGGCGGGGTGGAAAATCACATGATGTAAGGGTGTACAGGAATACAGCTCTTTCTGGAAGCTTCTTTTAACTGCGACAAACCTTGACATAACGATGGGCTCCCTTCATTCATTTAATTGACACCAAGGCTCTGAAGGAGGCCACTGCCTCAAAGTTACTGTGCGAGTCCTCAAAAGGCAAAACTGAACATAGGAGTAAATCAGGGACTCACAACCTGCCAGTACTTTTAAGGACGAGAAAACCAGATCTACAGTTTGCTAGCTATATTTCATAGAATGGGAAACTAATCATAGAACCCAGACCTACGAACTAGTCCAAGGAGACAACGCCACTAGCCTCGGGCAGCAGGTGGCACCACAGTGACCCTGGGGAGGTGGCACCACCAAAAGCCTGGCATTCTGACACAGTGCCCCCCCCCCGCCCCGGGTCACTCTCTCCCCTAAGCACCGCTCACATTGGGTGGTGTGTGTGCGCGCGTTTGTCTTGGCATGCATCCCGGCGCATGTACGAGCACGCGCTGCAGCGTGCGCCTATGGGCACATTTCTTGGAGTGTGGCGGAGGGATGTAAGTGTGGCCAGGCCTCGCGGGGTAAGCGCACAACGGATACGCAGGACCGCCTAGGCTGTGTGACTCATTTGGACACCATTTTAACACCGGTTCCAGAGCCCGAGAGTATGTGGTTAAATAAGACTAATGACATCATGATGGAACAGATAGCGAGTGTAGACAAACACCAAACGTGACCATTGGCTGCTAACTTGTAACTGCAACGACCAGCGGAGGCATTTAACCAGATAACCATCAACAGGAGGAAAAGCAGCTTAGGTCCCAAAGCATGGTTTCACACAAAAACAGTAACGTCAGGTAATACAGCCAAACCGTTTCTACGCAGCTCGAGGGGGTGGGGGCAGCCAGGTCTCTTTACAGCACTGCTCAATCTTCACACACTAACAGAGATCCACCAACATCAGCAACACTGCCCCTGCGATGCACCCAGAGCCATTCACAAACACACACCTGACATAGGAATTAGATTTAATTTTGGCCAAACACTGAACACTTGCAGCACCAAACCCCCACCCCACCAGCTGGCTCAGGAAAAAAAAAAAAATCCCACAAAACAATGCAACACTGCAGTTCCGAAGTGGATGCCAAGAACGACACGCTAATTCTTATAAAAAAGGTTCTGCACAGCAACAATTCAAAACTGAGGACAAGATTTTTTTTTTTTTTTTTTTTTAATATCCCCGAAGTTAAAAGTAAAAATAGAGCTCAAAAACAACTAAATCCACAAAATTCTTTCAACACGCAGAGACAGGCCATAGATCAGGGGGGAGAAAAGAGAAATTAATTCTGAGGACTAAAAGAACTGTAGTTAACAGGGGGGCACACAAAATTCATGGTTAGGTACAAAACCTTGGCTTTGGACTCATGGTTCCGTGCAATTAAAGCACAAGCAGGAAAAACTGAATTAGTTTCGAAATTTTAGTAATAATTTCAAACACACACAATTAGGAAGAGCTGTAAACCAAAGGTAATGTGTCTGTCGAAATGTCTGATCAACAAAACCTAAGGGATATTGCAAAAATAAAATGTGTAATATAAAAATCCAAAAATTTCACTGCATCATAATCATACCGAACTAAATCCTCTGTTCTCTACCACCAAGCATGGCTGTTTATCTGTAGCAATATCTACCCCAACAGCTTTAGTTCTTTCTTAGCTCGGTCTGAATTCCCTGGTCGAGGCACCTTAGACGCCACGAGGAGACTAACTTGCGGAGGCCGTTTCTGCCTTGCTCCGGTTCTACACACACTTGGATGATAGTCTGAAACGTGTTAGCAAGCTGCATGCGTTTCCAGAAACATATCCGAGTTCGGTATAACCGAACCGACAGACGGTCTTGGTCTTTATCAGCTGCTCTCTCTCTCCAGTGTTGGGGTCATTTACTGGGAAAACAAAACGTTCCCAAACCATCAAATATGACTGATCATTACCAGCATTAGCTGTAACCCAGTCACTGCCACAATTAGCCAAATGTTTTCTGTGATTAACATCTACTTGCGAATTTAGGTTCCACCAGTGTCAATAAATGTATTTATTGGTTTCATTGTGCACACAGAATCTAATATGATGTACTGAAGGGTACACGGCGACTGTGTGTCCCCGTACAGCTCTAGTGGTTAACCAATCGAAAACTTGAAAAAGGGGGCTGCATACCACCACAAACCATAGGCTCGGGGCTCGGGTAAATGCATTTTCTCTGCGGGGGGGAAAAAAAAAAGAAATCCATTACTACACAATGATATCAGACAAGGAAGGTTTCTGAATAAGCCCATGTCTCCACAAAATCATCTAAATCTTCCCAGAGGGGGCTGCTAGCACAACAGTGATAATTACAGTCAGGCCACAGGCAACAAAACCTAAGGGCAACTGCCAGGTATAAAAGTGTCTGATCCAATGGTGAAAGCTCTCGGCCACAGGTGAAATATTTACTTATAAAACTGATACTTGAAAATGATCGTGATGTATTCATGTATCCAACCTTAAGCAGCTGGTTCAAAAGCAGATATTCAATTATTTGCAAGAAATATGAAAACAGCAGCTGGCCAAGGCTCAGGGCCACTAAAATTCTTCCATTTGACTGAAACAGTAAATACTTCGTCTAAAGAGTAAATAAAACATCACAAATTCAGAGAACAGGACGTTTCCCCTCGTCAGAGACTCCAGAGGGGTGGGCTCGATGGAATTATTACGGCTGCCTATGGTCAGCAGTCACTTTGAGGGGCAGCCCACTGACCCAGCGGCGGGGCAGACAAAGCCAGCCACCCCAAAACTGATAATTGCTGTACTGGGACAGGATTAAATTTTACCTGGCGGCGTCATGTAGTTGAAGGAAATACTGACAAGGTTCATAGTTTAAAAGTTTGATTCTGCCAAGTCTAAGTATTACAAGCCTACAGTGAAAATCCAGGAGCAAATTACGTTCTGTAGTTCAAACACAGAGCTTATGCTAATAGTGGTCCTGTCTGAATTGTCATCCATGTAATAAGGTCAAAGACAGAAACAGCATTCACCCACTAAAAATGTAACTGGAACGGGTATCGAGTTTTACACGCGCACACACCTGGCTACCCACACTGGTGAATTTTTCCGCAAACACAGAATTGAAGTGAAACCTTTACTGAAAAGCGTAAATATTTAAGTTTTAGTTATTTCTGAAAATCAAAACATTACGAACGTTTTCATTTTGATCTAATGTCGAACTAAACAACTGCAGTTCATCCCTTATGTTGAAGTAATAGTGCACGGCGGATACTGCGACAAACGGAGGAGTTCTCTCCAGCGCTACACTTCATGTTTTTTGTGTGGACTGTGTTTGCCTTGGACTTTCTAGACGCGCTAGTGTGTTAACATCCGTACAGAATTAAGTCCTTTCCTTTTTTTAATTTGTGGAAATTGTACACTTATCGCATCCAAATCAGCCCATTAAAATCACTTTACAAACTAAATATTGAAGCTCCCCAGGTAAAACTAATCCTGATCCTATCCTAATAATAATAAATGGTCTGCCTTAGGGGGATATATTCATATTCCCCAACACCCCTATTGAGCTTCCATTATTAAGCCTTTGAGCTAAAGTAGCATGCATGTATGTTAAATCCCCAACACATTTACACTACCTGCAGAGGCCCGACACAGGCACTGTGGTATAAATGACAGCTTAAGGCTCAAAGCCACTAGTAACAGGCAAGCCAGAGATTAGCTCCCTGCCCAAGAGTGGCGTAATCCCGGTCTACCTGGGCACTGACTGACACTGCCTAGTCCTATGGCTGACACCAGTAGGGCCTGACCTCACAGTGACCTCTGACCTCACAGATTTCTCAGCCTGTAAGCACAGTGGTGGTAGAAGGTCCCAGATGTGAAAGCTGGAAAGGCTCAGTGTTTGTTTCATCTGGAGCCCTTCCAAGCCAGCCCCCCTTTCCTCTTGAGCAAGGCCAACCATAACCATCAAGAATGACATCCATAGAAATGTTTTGATTAGACAGAGCATGCATACCATATGCTTTCTGCTAAACAGAGGGAAAGAACATGTAAATAAGAGTAGCCGTCCATACACTCCATCTCAGCATTTTTTTGTCTGGACTGTTTATTAATGGTCTGCAAAGCTCAAAACAAACTGTGTCCGGTGAGGCTTGTCATCCTTCAGTGTATACAGCATGCACGCAGATCTGCTCCCAGCACATGCCAAGGTACAGCCTCCCCCCAAAAGCGCCTTTCACGATTCTGAAATAGGCTAGGCAGCTGACATTTTGGACTTTGCTGTGCTCAGATGATCTCACCTCCTGGAGGAAAACTGGAGAGAGCGGTGAGCGCCGTGCCAACTAACCTGCCTTGAAAGGACCGTCGTCACTATGGCAACCACATGATTCACAGTAACTACTTCGGGAAGCGACCCACGGTACATAAAAGGAGATGTCCGACCCCACCACAGCAAGGAGCAGACCCATGCTGCCACGAGGCCTCAATTCTGACTGGTGGGGTTTCAAGGAATAAACCCCCCCCCCGCCAAAAAAAGAGGGTCAATAAAACTAACAGCCAACAGTTCTCAAAGAAGGGTGCAGGTTATCTAAAAATAAACAGCTGGCTCTGGTGGTAAATAAGCACCTTTCACACGACAGAGGAGCTTACCAAATGAAAGCAGGTCTATTAAAGACTGGGGGAAACAGTAAAGCTGGCGGAATGGAATTTTGCAGGGCCATGCGCACGTACGACAGATAAATAAAAATAAATAAATAAAATCTCTGTCGCCAAACATTCTTCACAGACTGGAAATTGCTCTCCAGTGCTGCTGTGGAGTGTCTGACCAGTCAGGCATCACACCCGCCTACGTCAGGGCCTCCCGCGAGCTCCGCGGCATGGAGAAGTCGCCACAAAGCGGCCGACGGCTCATCTGCATGAGCACACCCTCCCTCAGCAATCAAGGCTTAAGTGAGGGCTTAAATCAGCACAGAGAAACAGGGTGACAACACCTCAACTGAAAAAACCTGACTGGGTCATGAATGCTTACAAACTTTGGCTTCAAGGACAACCATTTTGAATAATTAGAGCAGACTTACAAGGAAGATCGAGAAAGGGTTTCCCTTTTTAAACCCTCTAGGTTACCGGATACCTGAAACAATGGTGTATTCTGTCACCATTAATTCCTTCACAAGCCATTACTCTGGTCAGTTCCTTAATGACACTAATATCATCAAACTAACAATAAAAACAAAGTTTCAGTAACGTTGTTACATAGGCCACAAAAATGTGATTCTAAATTTGAAACAGTTCATATATATTTTATTCAAAGATAAAAGTGGTAATAGATGCAACCTCTCTTTGCAGACATGCTGTGCTGGAATTCCATCAGGGCTGAAGGCAGACAAGGTCCTATGAAGACCAATAGCTAGTTCTGCACTCAAACCTACATGGGCATTGACATGGCCTTGCGTTTAGACCATCTCCTTATAGGAGGGCAAAGTAGAACTGGGCAATGTACAATATTAATACCAACATTTCATAACATGCACATGCAGTTGTCACAGCCAGTTGGGTTGAGATTAGACTTGGGCAGCAACTAATTTTTCATACCATCATATCGTCTGAATATTATACCACAGTATATGGTATTTTTCAAAAGGAATGTTATTTTGCAATACTGTTCCAGTATTTTGAATCGTGCCAATAAAATTCACCAATCTGAGGGGGGGAGGGGGGTGGTTCTCATAAGATTTGCTGAGCTGAATTTCACCAAAACCTATCTGGCAACACTATCATAGGAAAGAAAACTTTGCAATTTTAATGAGTTTTTTTTTCCAGCATTATCCAGTACGTGTTTTTTTTTTTTTTTAAGCTTACCGCCACTGCTTTTGCATGCGCTGTCCGCGACAATCAATCATTTTTGTTGTTGTTGTCAGACTCACTCAGACAGTGTGGTAGGTTTGTGAGAAATTTAACAATGAGTGAGAAGAAACGTGAACAGCAAATGGTCACTGAAAGACATTTGTCTTCCACTGTATGGAAATATTCTGGATTCCACAGAGACGACAGTCGAGCAAAAGCAAGTGATTCGTCAGCCCTGCTTTGCGCGTCGGCACAACTCGCGGCAAAACCAACTATTCTGAGAGACTCGGGTAGATTAACTATAACCAAACAGAACTTATTTTGGATACTTTCTCACCTCCTTTTTGCTTTATAAATATGGCAATAAATACTGCAAAAAATGACAGAGCAATATTAGAAGTTTTTCCAATATCATGCAGCCCTGAGGCAGAGCATACTGAATGAAGTCCAGCACCTACAGACTGACTGAAGAACTCCCAGTCTTGAGTCCATCACCCTAATAATAAGTGTTTATATGTCAATAAAGTGTCAACAAAGTGACATAGCGACAAGTGAATAAGTGACATTTCCAGTTATAGCTCTGCTCATGTACAGTTCACAATTAAAAGGACACGACAAGATTACATCACACCATGACAATGGGACTTACTCTTCAGAGTTCTAGATTTCAGGAATCTCAAAACAACTGTATTACTGCAGATATGATCTCAAACAGCTCCGGGTTACTAATTGTGCTGTAAGTAAATGTTTCTAGGGCGTGACATGAGGGCTGCCAAGGGATTTTGCTATAGAATTATGTAATGATGACATATTTAAAAGTTTTGACATAATAAAAGGAACATGCACAGAAACTTGAGCCTGTTCCAATATAAAAAACATACCCTCCTACAGTACTGAACCATGAGAAAACACCTTTATAAAGAATGGAGCACTTTTTAATACCGAACTTGTAATTTTATAAAGAATGGTTGTCCCCTAAATTTAGATTCATGAAAATTATTTCAATTTGAAAGCAATTTATACAACTTCCAATTCAAAATGCTTTATACATGCAATTTAGGTATATTCAGAGAGCTTGGTCTAACCTCAGGAATAGATTTTATTTAAATAAAATGCAAATATTTTTTCAGATAAAAACTATCTAAAATGTTCAATTTGAAAAAGACCACTAACAAAATTCACTGCCACATGGACATTTTTGAAAAACGTTCCATTCAGCACAACTTGACTTAACTCACCCAACTTCTGTCTTATAATCATTGTTACGGAGGAACAATCAAATCACATTAAAAACATTACTTTTTAGCATTACAATTTTTATTAAAATTCTCCAAATAACTATAATAGCATTTCCGTAATTTTAACTGACACGGTGATCCCAGAGATGAGTTACTGAGTGGAACAGTAACTGAATAATTATTTTAAATACTAGTTTCAATAATTTCATTGCCGTTTTATTTTTGAAGAAATGTTCCTAAATGATTGAGACAATAGCTGACAATAATGAACAAAATCAGAAAAGAGTTTTAATGCCACAAACAGCATTTCCCTTTCAGGCAATAATACATATGAATGGGAATCTGCAAATACTGTGAAGCCCTTATGTATAGCGAAGCCCATGAAATGCTGTCACAAAGGAAGAAAGACACATACAGGAACAGACAGGAGGTCGATTATTGCAGCAATAGACCAAGCCAATTAATAGCAAAAACAAAGCAAAAATATTTGGTTGCAGTAACATTATAGCACAGGAAGTACTGGGTTTACGGTGAAGCAGGGTTTTCCACGGGTGTGCAAGAGGCATGTCACCGAGTCCGGAGATGAGACTGAGGCAGAGATGGTGACCGCAGCTCTAACCACGAAACTCACACCTCACTGCAAGGTACTAGTGTCAGAAACAACTCCCCCAAGAAAAAAAAGAGGCAACAGGACACGTGACCAGTTTCATCTCCCACAAGCTCAAAAGATAGACTATGCAGGCACAGAGCTGGCCATGGGTCTGAAACAGGCAGCAAATTTAACCTGTTGGCAGACAGAGATGCAGAAACTGTTATATTCATATCAAAAAAAAAAAAAAAAAAAAGCCAGAAGCCTCGCATGTGAGCTCACACACAATCGCCAGACATACAGGGCACACAATCATATAAATACTCGAGTACTACTATTTTACAAAATCTCTCTTTAAATTATTAATGATACCAAAACAAGGCTTACTGGGTGAACACTTTAATTGTAATTGATAGCTATTGTGAAAGAATTTCCTGACACCAGGTGTGAAATGCTAATTCTCTCAGAGATGTGCCTTTATGAAATCAGCTGCTTATTGACAAGCCTGCCAGGCCTTCCTCCAGTGACACGTCAATCTAATGCATTTTCCATCCGTGAGAAACTACGATATCGGAAGCAGCAAGATGACAGTAAGTTAAGACTTATCGTAAGTGTGAAATCTCCAAATCAATATTACTGTAAGGAGGTTTTCCTCTGTGGGTATATAATGAGGCATAACTAGCCAACAGCCAATTTTAAAATGAAAAATCATACATACACCCCCCCAATCTGGTCTCTTTTAGAGGAAACACTGTGATATTTCTATAGTAGAGACCCCAAATGCTTCTAATGACAGACATCAGTCATCTATCCTGGTTCTTCATGACTAGAGTGCATGTCAGTGGTGAAACTGCTGAACTGCTGGTTTGGCCAAATATCCCAGCAGATCAGGATAAAACAAATGAGCAAAGCAAATCTGATGGGGTTTTTATATCCAAATCAGATTATAGTAGATAATTGCACCAATCCAATGAAAAGCATTACCATTTTGCAGAACGTAGACACCCTAGCTGCAGAAAACATATAAAACAGCCAGTGGTCTCAGCAATGACCAATTAACAAGCTTCATGCATGTAATATGGCAGATGTTTACAATAATGGAGCTCACATTTCCATCAGCATCCAGAGCTACCAAACATGGGACAAGAGACAGAAAGAACTCAACGTTTTCTCTGATCGCAGATGACTATCCTTGTGTCCGTTGTTTGCTGGATAATTCCACTTACAGACGGCTTGCGAATAAAGCTCTTATCTGAACCCCAATATTATAAACTAAATCTGAATCACCACAGCTTCCAGCTGATTAAAAACCTATTAAGAGTAGTATTTTGTGTTTAGGTCACAGCAGCACGATTATTAAAAATTAATAAGAATGTTAGTGACTGCTTAAAAAGGTACCACCAGAATCAGCAATGACCTATAGGAACCTAAAAAGGGGCCCACTGGACTCTTACTGGCTGCCATGTCAAACCACACACGCCCGCATCTCCGCTGCTGACTGGAAAGCGCACACTCAAAAAACAAACCACAACAATCGCACGACTCGGATTACAAAGGCCCCCTTTAGCCTCGGCGGTCGAAGCACTCCGCTAGCCGCTGAAACGTGCATCTCTGCGGACACAGATAACAACAAACACAGCTTTGTTGCAAAACACAAAACACGTATTCAAGAGGTATAATGTCTGATTGTCTGATCCGTTTCTGGGGTTATACAACCATCTATCAGCTTTGGTTTAAGATCCAACACCGTGCATACTTAAGAGAGGATGGGTCTCGGAAAGAAAGGGGCTATTAAAATAGGCCTTTGAGCCACTCTATCAGCAGATAAAAAAGGCAGTATTACACAAAATTAAGAATATATATATGCACACCTTCAAAACAGTCTGCACCGAGAAAAATAAAAATTAACTAGCCATAATCCCCATATTTTTAAAACCTTACACAAATAAAACATTGTCCATACAAAAGCTGCTTACAAACATATGAGCAGAACGAAGGTTTGTACAGAAGGTGTAGAAAATATTCACTTCCCTTGACATGACAACCATGAGGCACTTCAGAACATTTTAATAAACAGATGAAAAACAAAAACCAGCCGTAACACAAAGCACACCAAGTTAAAATCATCACTACATTTGGGGGGACGGGGACGGTGACAGTTATTTTAACAGCGGACCACACAATGCACTGGGCCATCAGAGGGCTTTGCCGTACACGATCGATTTCACTTTCAATTTATCAACGGAAAATACGTTTTTACGCTTTCAGAGAGGAAAATCTAGATTACTCTTCGGGCTTTTGATTAGGAGTGTGCGAGGTAAAATAATATTTTTTAGACCCTAACCCTATTAAATCAGGGTGCAAAGCACACAAAGCCTTGAAGGCCGTGTAATGCGATATAAGAGGGGCTCTCTCTGGCACGAGCGACTCCGCCAGACCCCGTCAAAGGAATGCGACGCGACCGTAAGGGCGAAGCACGGCGGCGCTGCCCGTTTGTCACCTAAGCCGCCCTTTATTTCGGCATGGAGACCACGGGCATTCCACCGGCGGCGGCAGATGGGAGGTATACGGTTTCATTCACCAGATGTCCAAAGTGCACATATATTGCGAGAGGGGAAAAAAATACGTGAACAGTGTGTAACGGATAAATATCAATTCTTTGTTATTCGTCATTCGCTTCGTTATTTACAAAACAACTCTCCCGTAAACTAAAAGCAACCCATCTCGCCGCGGCATTTAACAGCCGCTAACTGAGGCGGCCAACAAATAAGCGAGAGACGCAGAAAAACGAGAGATTCCCCGCGGCGTAGGGATTCTTCATAGAAATAAAGTTTTAATAATATGGATGAGTTACCGCGGCCGGGGAAAGCGGGGAGATTCCTACCTGATGTGCTGAACTGGCTGCTCCCCAAGGTGGTCGGTCTGTTTTTCCCACTGTTTACAGGCGGAGAAAACATCTATTGGGGGAAATGACTGAATTTAGACTTCCATATTCGGGCAAGATCCTTTTATTCAAATGCAAATTCTCTAGGCTGCAATACAAACTTCGTAAATGCTCGGCGTTTCATTTGCAGCATTTCACTCAACTTACATTTACGTCTAATAAATCAGAGAATATTCCAGAATTATCTGCGCCTTTCCTTCAGGGTTTATGTGCATGTCCTGACCCAGTCTCCCTAAGTCCTGACAGTGCGTCAAAGTTCAGGCATGGTCATTTTGGCACCTAGAATCAAGCTTTGTCACTTGATTCTACATTGTTCAATTGCTCCAGTTTCAAGGAAACAAAACAGGCATGAAATAAGAAGTGCAGGTAACATATTGAACAATGTCCTACCGCGCTAAAATCCAGCAGATCACTCAATTCCTTATCTGTTCCGATAGCGGCAATCCGCTGCTGAGGGTTCATCTCGGCGATCCTGAACTACACCTAGAAAATAAGGACATTTCTTCATTTCCAGCGAACGAGCCCATTAAACCCGGCGCGTACCGCAAGCGCGAGCGTCCGGTTCGGCATTCCCAAAGACAAACTCCACGCCACAAATTACTAGATACACCAACGACCGAATACTTCTACAGTACCATCTCTGATATACATGAAAGATAAAAGCATTACCATTAACCAAATAAAAATAAAATTACATTAAAAAAAATAAATAAATAAAAAAAGTTACCCCGAAGTACCGAATCCGTAAAAATCCTTTGAGGACAGCGGGACGAGCGAGGCCGCCGCCAGCCGAAGCGCCGGCGGGTGTCCGCTTTTCGGTGCCGCCTGACCGCATAGAGAGAGAGTCCCCGAACGGCGACTCGCCGCCGGAAAGTGTCCGGGGAAGCGCGGGGGCTGAACCGGACCTGGGGAAGCGGACCGCCGGAGAGACACCGCCGCCCGACCGCTGTCACCCGGTACGGCGTCGCCGTCACCTTTCCGTGCGGCGTGGACAGCAGCAATAATAACAATAATAATAATTACGATGATAGTAATAAAAACAGCGACGGTAAATCCGTGATAATAACCCCGGCGGACTTTAGCGCCCGTTCCCGGCTCCAGGCGGCCAGCGAACTCGGCTCATCCCCAGCAGCCGGAGATGAACCCCCCGACGGCGCGCCGAGATAAACAGCGAAACGCGAGGCGGACGCCGCACTCTGGGCGCATCGGATGCGGGGAAAGTGGTTGGTAAAGGCGCAGAAACCGGCGAGGCGCCCGCCGAAATGGCAGCCCCGCAGCGGAGCCGGGGAGCCGCCGGCCGCCGACCCCTCACCCGCGGCGGCTCCAGCCTTTTTGTATCCCAACTTCTTTCACCCAGTCCGAAAGCCCCCCTCTTCCCTAACATCCAATATTTTACCTTTTTCGTTTAAAAATCCAACTAGGGCGATCGGATACAAGAGTGGGAACGGTGCTTTTCCCTTCCTGGCGGCTGACAGGCTTTAAAGTCGAGGTGTTTCCAGTGATATTTCGCGAAATACTCCCCGATCGTAACTTGCGAGTTTCCCTCAGGCGGACATTTTTGCTGTGCGAACCCTAACATCACGCTGACGTGCGGCGCTGTATCCCTCCGCCGCGCGAGATGCGTTTCTTTTAACCCCCGAGTGAGTGACAGGCTGCGCGAGAGAATGGGAGCGCGCCGCCTTTATCCCGTTCACCACGCGCATGAATGGCCTAGTTAAATGTGCAGCCGCTTGTACTTGGTTTGGTGCATAAATGAACAAGTTCAATGGCTGATCCATTTTGATTCCCCACGCATAAATTCAAGTATTCCATATATTATTGAGATTCCATATCTTAGGCCTGCTTAACTTTTATTTGGCAGGTGCAAAATGGCACGTCAATACATTACTACTACTTCAACATTAGTTTCAAATTACTACTTCCAAAAACAATACATTTAATTGATATATTACACAGGTTTTGTGTGTATGCTTGTGTGTGGCCTTTTGTACTTTTAAAGACTGATGCATTTGTATAATTTGATTTTTACCTTCAGATATATCTAGCACAAAGTGTGTGGCTCGGTGAGTCAGGCCTGTGATCAGAAGGTCACTGGTTTGAATCCTGTCCTCAGCAGAATGGTCATCTATCTGCTGTCAGCCCATAACCCCCCCCCCCCCCCAGTGTTCTAGGAGGCACTGGATAAATGGCTGACATCAAGATTCATTCCCACCTGTATATATGACTGTCTTAAGTAAGTGAAAAATGTCATATGCAAAGACCATCCATCCATTTTCCATGTCGGCCTGCCCTATAGGCGACTTAGGCAATTGCTTCAAGGGCCATTTGATTAGAGGGAGCAAAAGCGACCTGAAAAAATCAGACGAAACACTTCTGGTGACATTACAGTTATTTACACTAGTTTTAATATTTCACTGCTCTTCTTGTGAAATGGATGCTAGCTGGTTAGCAGCCAGATACCCTGTGATACTGAAATGTTCGTATACAATAAAAATTATACTTTATTGATCCCTGTGGGGAAATTCTCTTTTTCGTACCCCACCTTGCCCTCCATGACACACAGACACACATGTAGGTGTGAGTAAGCTTGGGGGGGTCAGCAGAACGCCTTGCCCATCACAGCCAACATAGTGGCAGTTCCAGATAACCTTACCCTGTTCTTAGACTGTAGTGGAAAATTGGAAAACCTGGAGAAAATACAAAGACGGCAGAGAGAGAAGATGGAAGTGCCACGTACATATGCTGGGCGGAGACTTGGACCCTGCGCCCCGCGATGTCAGGCCACAGCACCAGCCACTGTCCCACAGTGCTGCAAGTGAACACGAAAGCATTCCGATGTATCTGCACATGTGCAAATGGCAAATAAAACATAATTTCATTTCATTACAGAATCAGGAGAAGCATCATTTTTGTTGAGTTTGATGCATCACAGCTCAATAATTTCATATGGTCCATTCAGGGTAAATTTAAATAATCTGCGAGACAAATTCATTTAAACTTAAGACTGAAACCTGCATTTCGTGCATTAATTTGTGCTTCACGAATAAGTGTGTTAAGATAACTGATCATGGACAGATGCATTGAAATATAAATGTTCGGTGTTAAAATAACATAGACATAGTAGTGTAAGCCTTAGACAACTTTTTAGTTAAAAATAAACATCTTTCTTTGAAATGCAAACAATACACGGGGACTACTTTTCCTTCCGCCTATGCGTAAAGGAAAAGGCGGCGCGCTGCCTTGCCTGCTCTGCTGTCAGTGGCTGACAGCGGATTACTGGCCGGCTTTATAGTACATCCACAGTCCGACTGGAGGGGGCTTACCCGTGATCGATAACCAGGTCGGACATGCAGATGCGCCCGCCCCAGGATTGAGTTGTAAGGCGCAGGCAGTTATGAACATGCATGGGGTGTTCATAATGCGTAGCATGTTGCATTTATTATTACGTGGATAAGTTATGGAA
>JAAGVU020000019.1:14543839-14558135 GCA_011763525.2 Mormyrus iriodes
ATAGGTCTATTACTGCACTCCATCAGCCTCTGAATACATATTGTCCAGTTTATCACGGTATTGTTTTGTTTTACACCGCCTGCATTGCTTTCCAACGCCTTTAGACTTTCGTAACCGAGTGAGGCTGAGCGACTATGCATTCCAATGCACCGGCTGCACATGGCTAATAAAGACCCGACCTGTAAACTTCAAAACGCGTACGTTGCATATGCCGACAGGATTATCGTCATGAACAAGTGTCAGTCTGTTGCATCTTAGCCAATGAATGACTAGCAACAAAAGACCAATGGCCAATTAACTTTCCCCATGTGCGGACACTTTAACCAATCCGATATTATCTTATTGGCATGCCAAGCATTGCGCTGTCGCCAAGACAACAAACCAATCGCGCCAAACAAACACACATTTATGTACAGGGTTGCTATTTGGTTTGCATGGAAGATACCGGATGAACCTTTAACTGGGACAACACTTCGATATGGTAAATTCATTGTTTTTTTTTTTTTAAACAATCCAAGGAAAACCAGTTCCATCTTTTGATAAAGTTTCTAGCTGCATGTGGCGTAACTTCTCATCTTAGCGTTTTAGCGCCCGCTGTCTTTAATTGTGTAATATATGTTCCATCTACGTTAGACATTTTGCCTTCCACTCTGGAAGCATCGCCCAGTCCTGGTCTGCGATAATTTATTGGCAATTCTTGAAATCTAACGAATTGGATTATTTTGTCAACGGTAGTGATATAATAATAATAATAATAATATAATTGATACTTTTTATTGATTCTCGTGGGGAAATTCTCTTTACGCCTCCCCCAACTAGCTCTCTGTAGGTGAGAGCAAGCTGGCCGCGAAGGGCAGCCACCCACAGCAGCACCCAGGGAGCTGGGGGTTAAGGGTCTTGCTCAAGGACCCGCACATGTGCCGAGGCCGGCCTCGAACTGGCAACTTTCCGGTCACAGGCACAGAAGCTTAGCCCACTGAACAACACGCTGCCCCAATGTTATAACTTAATATTAATCACTGCAATGGACTGGCGTCCTATACAGGGCTTTACCTGCCCTGTTGATTAACCCATCATCCAGTTCCTTAAATAGTCAGTTCCTTGTTTTGTTTATTACTGCGGCAATTTTTCACACTTCACACTTTCAAAAATAAATGTTAATATTGTCTAAACCCAAAAACTACCTAGTTCCAGTAATAAACATGTCAGCCATGCATGCATGTAATCTGAAATGTAAGAAGCCTATCAGCTATACAGCTCTGGGAAGCTGAGAACCACAAAGCATAGGAACTGGTCTGGAATAGTTAGGAAGAAAATGTGACTGCCCAGTGCCTCCTGTCACTTAAACCCACAGGCGTCTCTGAGTCTCACGCACAGCCAGCAGCAGAGGCGAGTCGCAGAGTCCCGGCGGCAGGCCGAACAGCGAGAGGATTGGCTGAAACGCCTGTCACAGGACAGACAGATGCAGGCCGGCGTTCTGAATGAGGAGAGGTTGGAGAGGAAGAGATACCTGCGGAGAGCGCAGGGGGAGGAGCACGAGAGGCGGATGGAGCAAGCCCTCCTGACGGTGCATGTCTCTGACTTTCAGTCGCTTCAGTAGCTGAGACTGCAGAGGTTTGCAGTTCAGCTCCAGGCCTGCATCCGGGTGGAGCAAACATTTTTTTTTATCTGATACTTTCACATTGATGGGAGAAGCATTGTTATACATTTGTATATTGTTATGGTGCAGACGGTTCATACCACCAAACTGGCCAATCAGAATTGAAATACAAAAGAAAAACTTTTTTGTAATTGGCTGAGCACTTCTAGGAAGGCCATGACGAGAATCTCAGCTCTCCTCTTAGACCTATGCATGTCTTGCTCCCATTAACACTGTAATGGATACTTCTGTCTGCAATCGCAGGCGGAGAATGTAAGGATCATGCGGGAGAGGCAGCTTGTGCAGGAGGAGAGGATGGCCAGAGAACTGGCTCGCATCAGCAATGAAAAGCTGCGAGATGAGAAGCTGAGGCAGCAGATCCGAGAAAACAGGTATTAAACTATAAGGAAGCCGTCAACACCTGGCGCTGAGCTCTAACAGCAGTCCTGCTCATCTCCATTCCTGTTAACGGCACGCATTTCCGTAATTCACAGGTCTGAAGGACATTCCCATATATATTTAGCTTATTATTTTTCTGTATTTTAAAAGCATTGAGCTCCGCGAGCTGGAACTAAAGCTGAAGGCTGCATACCTGAACAAGGAACGAGCAGCTCAGATTGCTGAGAAGGAGGTTATGAGATATGAAGCTATGGTAATCCCTCGCCAAGCACAACTGAAACTTAACAGTAGGGATGGGCTTGGGGTTAGAAAATATTTAACAAAATTTTTAGCATAATCCATGGAAAATGATGAACATTTTAAGCTCTTTTCTCAGGCTCTTTATTTATATTCTCTAGTTGTCAGGTTATTATGAACATCCCATAAAGCTAAGAAACTATTTTTGTGACACAAAGTGATGTAGCTAATTTATCAGAAACTAACCTCAAAGTATTCCATCTGTGTGATGGCTAAGTAGTACTTCTGGAGAGGGTGACGCTCTCTGCTCTTGTGCACCTCAGAGGCAGGAAGCTGACTTGATGCTTAGGATGAAGAATGAACAAGAGCAAGCCGTTGTGGAGGAGCAGAGCCGGGAGGAGAGGCACTACCAGGAGGTGGCACGCTACCAGCAGGAGCTGGAACAGCAGCTGGAGGAGAAGGAACGCAAGAGGCAGGAGGCATACGAGGAGTTCCTCAAGGAGAAACTCATGGTGGACGAGATAGTCAGGAAGATCTATGAGGAGGACCAAATGTAATCGCCTTGTCTGGGCCGGCGGCTTTGGCTGGTTGCATTTGTACCATAAATGTGCTTTTAATGTAGACGGGTCTTCCCACAGGCAGCAGCAGCTGAGGCTGGAGAATATTGCAGCCACCCAGAGGTATGTAGAGGAGTTCAAGAGGCAGCAAGCTGAGTGGAGACAGATGGAGAGGGAGAAGATGGAGGCTGAGAATCGACGTATCCTAGAATACGTGGAATATCAGCAGCGCAGGGAGGAAGACAGGATGGCCAAGGTCCGAGAGCGAGAGAATGCAAAACAGCACCTCCATCAGATGGTAAGGCTTTAGGCATGGGGCTGGCATTCTTCCGGGCAGAGGATCCCCATTTTGAGCCCCGCAAGTTGTGTTTGGAGATCCTAACCTGGCGCGGCTGAGATGTGACCTCAGAATGGGCCCGTTTGTTCCCGTAGCTCACCAAGAGGATTGAAACGGAGACACGGCAGCGTGAGGAAATGGACTGCGCTCGTGAGGAGCTCTACTTGGAGGAGCAAGCAGAGGCTGAGAGGCAGAAGCAAATTGTGCGTACCTGTTCATCCGTCAATGCCACGGGTTTGGCCGTCTGAGCGGCCTCAGCTGGCCAGGTGCTGGACAGAGCCCGCGAGGGTCAGCTCGGTGTCTTTCGACAGGAGGAGATGGAGAGGAGGATCCGGCAGCGGCTTGAGCTGCAGCAGACCTGCCGGGAGCAGATGGCCCTCAAGCAGCAGCGCAAGCAGGCCGAGCGTGAAGAAGAGGAGGCCTTCAGGCGCACGATGATGGCCAAATTTGCCGAGGACGACCGCATCGAACAGATGAGTGCCCAGAGACGGCGTATGAAGCAGATGGAGCACCGGCGGGCGGTGGAGGAGCTGCTGGAGGACAGGAGGAGGCGCTCTCAGGCTGAAGAGGTACGTCATCTATATGCTGGCTTCTGCACAGAGGCTAAGGAACAGCGACAATGATATAGTCCTGAGTAAGATGTTTAACGTGTATGATCCAGCTGTAAAATTAAATACAAACTAAGTCTCTCCTTGGATATAACCTCCAGAACTAGGAGTAATATATTAATTCTGTTCCTGGATAAGAGTGGTATTTGAATGTAACCGGAATGCTGATCTTAAGTATGGTGCATGTGTGTAAAGATCATGCTATTCCAGTAGGAGGCATTAAAAACATCAATCATATTTGAGCCAAATAAAACCAAATTTGATAATCGTTTAAATATAGAAGCAAACCAAAGACAGGTTTTGTACTGATGTGGCACGTTTTTATTTTCTCGCCCAAGGAGCGTGAGGCGGAGGAGAGAGCCGCTGATCAGGAGCGTGAGGCAGCACGTCTGAGGGTTATTGAGGAGGAGAGACGCAAGCTTCTCAAGGATCATGCTGCTAAACTACTTGGTTACCTGCCAAAGGTTAGGATACTCAACAAATGCAAAAGATGGTTTCGTTTTTGAATCAGCCATTAACTGTGGCTTGTGGGGCAGTTTCTCTATTAAGATGACAATTCTTTTGTTTTCAGGGAATTTTCAAGGAAGAAGACCTTAATCATTTTGATGAGGATTTTAAAAAAAATTTCCAGAAGCCGGAAGCAGACACCTTTTTAGACGAAGACTGGGGAGCTGAGTGAGACTAGTTTCTGTGAGAGACACTAGATGGCAGTGTGACAGAATATTTGTGAAACGTTGTAAGTTACTTTGTCAGCCTTAGCTGGGAACTTTTTGATGAGTGTATTGAATTGTAAATGGAATAGGTCCCTGGTTGTTACATATTATTTGTGCCTATTTATGATATGTCCCATGTTATCATAAAGGACATTCACAGCAGTGAGTTAATGGAGAAATTATTCGCTTTCTGTTAATCGTTGCTTTGTTTTGCGAAAATGATTATCTGCCAGTTACTTTTAGAGGGAATCTTAGGGATCTGCTTCAACTTTTAGTCAGATGCTTAATAATCAATTTCTGTACCTGGTACACATTATAGATCCAGAGGGCACACAAACATATTATGTGACAAGCAATAGCACCACAGCTGTCCTTTAAGTGTGTGTGCGTTTGGGGAAGGGGCATGTGTTTTTACAAGTTTATGAATGACCCTTATATAATATTAATCGCTTGAAGTAGTAAATGTTTATGTATATGAACAATTACGGCGCTTTATCATGACTAATGCACAATTATACATTTGAAATTAAATGATAAAACCATAAGAATTCTACTCAGTAGAGTTTATTTCTATGACGCACCCAGCGGTGATATTTGATGAGAGTAAATGTAGTATCTTTTCTTCTCCCATATTAAGTTCGCGTCTCTGGTGTTTCGCGCTGGGCATCGCGTACCGCTGAAGAAGTGCAGACTGTAGGGGTTACATAACAAAGGCCTGAGATCTGGCATGCCTGATCTGCAGCTCTGCCCACCTAATTCGCTAATTTGCACGTTTGTTTCGGCCATTCTAAGCAGACCTTCGAGCTCTATTTTGGAAAATAAAAAGAAACTATACTTTTGAGTTCATGCTTTTTTTTAGCTAGTATCTTGACACCTCGTTTAAGATCACGGTTAGTTTTGCTACTTTGCCATACTTGCACCTCCGTTATTTCTTGGCCACCTCTTTGTTTTAAGATCGAAGTGTGACTTTGGGCTGCCTCCCCATGAGGAGCTGCGTGCCTGTGACCCAGAGTCACACCTACCCCCCAGCACTGCCCTTTCACTATGCCCAGATTAAATGACCGCACACGTCAAACTGCAGGTCCTATTCTGCAAAAGTGGGTGAGGAGCGAGCTCGTTGTACATCGTGAATATACAGTTAACACTTTACAAAACGAAATCTGCGTAAACGAAATGTCTGATCGACCCACGTTGACTGTTAAAGTCCTGACATATGAGCCTGTCCCGTGGGGGCAGTGGTAAACTGGGACTGCTGGATGCCAGAGATGGGTCAGTGCTGCAACTATCACGGCTGCAAGAGGATTCGGTTTCCACGGGCAAGCGAATGGCGTTAATGAGGATGCACCGGGAAGCTTTCCCACAGCAGGACTCAGGTCACCACTGATTAACAGCTTCACCTGGGCTAAGAAATTATGAGAGATTCACATTCTCATACTACATTACTGTAACACAGTGTGAACAGAAGGGGAGCACAAATACAATGGAGCCGTTTTGACAGGAAAGAGGAAGATTGTGAGTTTAATGGGGTTGTGAAACTAAAGAATGCTACCAATTTATGTTTTGTCATGCATGCAGGACAAGTACAATGAACATGAATGGTTCTGGTCACCTGACCCTCCCAACAGCCAACCCCTTATTCAGGCTGTTGTGAATGTATGTAGGTTAATATTAAATGTGGTTAATGTCCCTGTGCCTGGTTGCATCGCCAATGCATGCATTCACAATAAGGGCACATATTAGATGTAGAGATAATGAACAGCAGATCTGTCTGTAAATTGATGATCTTTTGGTGGTTCAACACTAAAAAACGCTGTAAGTGTGTTTCAGTAGTTTGTCTGGCAGCCTGTCAAGCTTTTTTTGATGGAATCTCAAAGCCTGGATTTTTTATTACATTTAAAAATCTTTTGTTCATATTACAATAAATAGTGGGTAGATAAAGTAAACAGGCCTACACTTCCTCATTGTTAAGTGTGATGGCACTCCTCTGAAGGCTCAGCCTGACTAAGAAAACCATCACTGGAAGTAGCAACCAGCTTAGCTGGACCAGACAGAAGAACTTTCTGTCAACAGCAGTCAGGCAGGATGTCGACGTATATCTCATCTCTTCAACTCTTGGGCACATTCTAGTGCAAATGGAATTCACAAAAGGAAGCCGCTCACCATGCAATGCTAATTTGGAGGCCCGCTTTGTTTTCGTGGCGGCGGGGGGGAGAGTGAGGCGGGCTGGCAGCGTTGGTGGTCTACCAGCATTTTAACTGAAATGATGGGATCAAAACTAAAATGGCTCTGAATGAAAATCTACATGCATGTTTTCTATGGTATACTGCCCAAACATAGGCTAAAATGTACAGATAATAAAGCATAGAGATATGGACCAATAAGTGTTAGTGCTATTAACATTAAGGTTTAAGGTTAAGGTTTAAGGGGTAACATTAAAGGTTAACAGGGCAGCGTGTGGCTCAGTGAGCTAAGCCTCTGTACCTGTGATGGGAAGGCTGCTGGTTCCAGCCTGACCTCAGCACATCTCTGGCTCCTTGAGCGAGGCCCTTAACCCCCAGCTATCTGGGTGCTGCTATGGGTGGCTGCCCACCTATAATAATGAGTGATTTAGGGTAATTTTACCTTTGTTGCATGACTGTTTTCAGCACATTGGTTAGCTAGTGATTGATGGCATTGAAAGCTAATTGCAGGAATTAAGTTGCCTATTCTGATGCTTAGCTTTCTCAGTAAACAATGTGTTTTACATCCTCTGACCTGACCTCACTGCATCCTGCACTCTGATACCAACAATCTGCCTTATCGGTCATGATTGAAGAAATGATAAGACTTCAGCTGGAACATATTAATTAACAAATATAAGAACACAACAGTTCTTTCATTATTTCTGATGCTGCATGGCATGCTGGGTACAGAGGCAATTACCGACAGTCAACCAGCCTCACAGCTTCAGTTAGGCAATTGGGCAATACATGTACTTCTATGACTTTCAGTCTTTTTAAAAAACAAAAATATCTCTTTCTTGAGAAGGAGGTAAGAAGCGCACACTGCAGTGATTTTGAGCTGCACTTCTCATCCCTGAGGTGATTCGCCATGTGGTGGGTGTATCAGCTCCCTGTACCCATCAAACGACAAATCACTCAGAGATGAAAACCCGAGTGCAGCTCAAAATCACTGCAGTCAGTTAAACAGTGTGGAGGGAGGAGAAAGTGGTGTTTCAGTGCAGGAGGCTGGATGAAAACGTCGCTTTGTGTGGCGTTACATTGAATTTGGTGGTCATCACAGCACAAAAGCCACATCAAAGTTTTGGAGTAGTCAAATGCAGCTGAATTTAGAAGCGCACAAGCTGATTCAGTCAGCAGAAACAAGGAGGAATTCTGCCTTTCATATGCTGGAGAAATTGGGAGGAGAGGGGAGCAACCAGTACTGCCTTCTGCCCGCTAGTGAAGGGGGGCGCTGTGAGGAGATATTCCTGATCCACCTGACAACTGAGGCACTGAGGCCGTTTGAAGGGGTGGCATGGCAGGTCTCATCTGAAGATTATATTTCTGTGTCAAAAGTGATTCTCCTTGTGTCTCTCCTTCACAGAGAAATTGCATCCACTCTGCATGAGGGTAGCACCCTTGCTACACAACTGGCTTCACTATGACAGTGTAGATCCTCGGGCAATGAAAGCATTCATAGTCTAGCTGCCAGCACCTTCTTGGACATAAGGTTTTTAAAAAAATGCGATTCATTTCAAAGATAATACTGAAACCATGAAAAAATGACTCCTCGCTGACATGCAGCAAGCTTCTGAGTTGACAGTCAGCTCCTACTTCACCTGCAGGCTCTGTCTGAGCACCTGTGTCATGCTCACCTCCGAGTCCTGCTGTTGTCTCATGTTTTTCTACAGCCACAGTGAAAGGAGGGTTACGGTCAGATTTTGACACTAAGGTCAAGTCAACCCAACAACACTTCAGCAGCCACCACCGCGCTCACTGAGACGTGCTGTTACTCAAAGGACAAGGAGCCATTACTAGCAAAAGCTTGACTGAGCAGAGCAGCCCTGTCTCTACGCAGACTTGCAGTAATATTCTGGCTTCATCCGTTTTCGCTGACCAATTATTTATTTATTTTTTTAAGGCAGGAGAGCTGGTGAGCAGAAGAAGAAGCAGGGCTGACAAAAACCATTGAATGAGGAAAAATATGTCTAGGGAGCACTTAAGGGAGTTCAAGCAAGACGCTGGCATTTCAAGTGCTAACCTGGCACGCCGTAAAAATTCAACATAAGTGCGTTTCTGTAGTTGGAACAGCTATTTTCACGAATAGTTGAACAATGTTTTATAAATAATGTTCCTAAAAGAAAGATTATCTGAATTCTAGTTTTGCATAACCTAGATTACTATTATTTTCTCAATGTTTATTTAAGCTACTGCACAAGAACGTCCAACTGCCACCTGTACTGCGTACTACCTCGTTAGTGTGTGAAGATGCATGATTCGGTTTTCGGTCGTTAGCATAATGAGGCGGTGTACCTCATAATGCATGCAAACCAGTATTGGACTGTAGACTAATGTTGGATTAATGGGTATTATATAAAATACACTGATGTGCTAATTTTAAAATCCTCCAGATTTCCCATTTAATGCTTGTAAAAAAAGACTTTAGGATTCTGGTATCGGGATACCAGCTTTGGTATACGCGGTACGGGACGGAAAAGCAAAGTAGCGCTATCGGCCATCCCTGGCGGCTCGCCGGGAGCGCAGAGGCTTCGCGTGCCGTTTGCGGCGTTTCCGCAGCCTCGGTACGCGCGGTGCTCGCAGTGCGCCTGCGCCTCCCCCGCCAGCGGTAGCAGGCGTGCTGCGCGCTGCCGTCCCCGCCGCCGAGTCCCGGGCCGAACCTGCCTACCTTGACCGCCTTTCCCTTCCTCACTTTCTTACCGTGTTACTTTCACACATACGTGGGAAACGTCGGAAATTCGCCGTCAGCCATGTTACACCGCCGACTGAGCAGGCGGACCTGACTGCGACTCGGGCGCTCGTCCGACCAGTGGCCCCGTGATGCGCCGCAGTCGGGGGGGAAAGCTCGAGGTCCGGCTTGAGGCCTACTCGTTAAGGCTAGTTGAAGTCTAGTTAGAGGCTAGTTAAAGGAATCTGTCTGCTTGTCTCTCCCCCCTCTCCTCCCGATGATGGCTGAGAATCAGCAGAAGAAGCCTCAGCCGGGGACAAGCTCTCTGCCGTCGCCGCTTCACGGCCTCCACGGAGCCGAGGCCGGTGCGCTGCGGCACCGGATAAAAGCCTCCATCTGGTAAGAGATGTCCGGTGCACCGCCTTATCTCCGCCGTGGGTCAGGGGTGCAGTCTGAGGAGCCCGTTTCGGGGAGATGTGTACATCTGTGACTGCGTGGCCGCACCGGCAGCTTCCATGGGGTGCCGCTCCGCTCGCCGGCGAGACCGTAGGATGTGCGCTTGCTGTCGGGGTGTAACGAAAGCCAGTTAAATGTGGTGATTATAGCCCGCATTTGCAGGCAGCATCCCCGCAGGAATCTCGGCAGCTCTGTACCAGGGCACGGTGTGCGTGTCTCGGTGTGCGCTTGGCTCGCTGCTGCGCCGCCTGGGCTCCTCCGTCGCCGGCTGGGAATAGCTGTGTAACTGTCTCAAAGACCTTGGTTTGTCGTGTTGTTAATCTGTTAGTCGTGTTTGGTTAACCTGCTGAACAGACACACTAGATAAATACCACTGTGTCCGATTACTCCGATCACATATATAGTATGTTACTTTGTGTCTTCTGCTGTGTCGTTTTGTGTTACAGTAACTCACAATAGTGATGCATTTCCCCTTGTAAGTATAATATCGTGTTGATCAGTATGTCAGTGTTTTGCGTTAATGTTCCTTATTAACTGTGATCATTTTTAGGTGGTTATTAAGATGTTGGGTAATTAGGAATTCAACATTAGGCCATTAATTATTGCTGCTCTGAAAATAAACATGCAGGAATAAGGAATGTGAAATAGTAACTTATGTAATTTGGTCCCGAAGTTGAAAAACAACATGAAATGATAGCTTAAACGGCTGCTAAATTGTTCCTTGGAACAGTGCCGTAATTGCTAGCTTGCCTAATTACAGCTTCGGCCTTAATAAACATGAGCAGATTTAAACCGTTCTTATAGTTCATGATTAAGTGTGGTTGTATTTTTGTGAGGTGTTTCTCTGCATGTGTCAAGATATGCTAGCGTTGCATAATTTTCCTGACACCACGATAAATGCTAGTTATGATGGGTAACTGTATAAGTTTATCCAGAATCAGTACACTTTACATGTTTCTTTAATGTTGGTAAT
This sequence comes from Mormyrus iriodes, assembly GCA_011763525.2. NCBI lineage: Eukaryota > Metazoa > Chordata > Actinopteri > Osteoglossiformes > Mormyridae > Mormyrus > Mormyrus iriodes. The sequence continues at coordinate 14,554,646 of JAAGVU020000019.1, forward strand.
ATGAGCAAATTGCACAATGTTTTGTCAGGAAGTGAGCCTTACAACTAAAGTATGGCTGCCAAAGTTGTTTATCCAACATCGTTGGCCTTCATTGTGATCTTTAGAGACCTGAGATACAATGTATAAACGTCTCAGAGTAGTGATTACATTTAACAACACAAAGCAATAAGGAAACTGAGTCACTGCTACCTTCCCGGACATGTGCTTGTTATATTAGCATGACATTAGCATGGACTCGGGGGAACCTTCAGTTGTACGAGATGTTTGACCCCAGTCTGAATAATTTTGCTCTGTTTCCATATGTCATTTAGCTTGGATACTGTGACCCTCGACTGTCCAGTGGATAGCCTCGCGTAACCATTGGCTCTATTCTGTTGACGTGGATTTAACTCATGTCCAGACATGCTCTCTCTATCATTGATGTGCATGCTCATGTTGAGGGTGGGACCTCTGATTGGAGGAGCAGGCAGCTTATTAAACAACTAGAAACATGTTGATATTTCTTAGAATCAGGCTATTTGAGGTATTTTTTTTAACATTAGCTGCAATTTATTTTAAACTTCTTTCCTGCAATTTGAATGTCAGTGTGTTTATTTTTATCCATAAAATGAACACTTTTGAATGTTACCTAGTGTGTGTAAATGAGACTGAAGGCTGGACCTATTACATACCAAAATAATATGGCTTTCTGGTGAAAGCACATGATGCCTGTGTCACTGTGGCTTATTTTGGAAGGCATGCCGTCCTGGCTTTTCAAGGTAACAAACCGGTAGTCTAAAGACGCTCGTGACCCTTGTTTCTGGGGAGGGTACAGATGACCATGGTGTTGTAAGAAAGGCCATTATAGAGTAATTATAGAGTAGCTGTCAGAGTCTAGCTTAGACAGGAATGAGTTATATGTGTGGCTGTTCTTTAATGTTTACATCTGATCTTGCTGCTTTAGCTCCTACAGCAGAAGCCAGTCTGATGGGAAACTGCTTTTACAGCTAACGGTGCCTGATGTTTCTCCTTCCTACAGAATTATTTGGTGATTGTGTACAAGAAGCAGTTTGGCGGTCAAAGTTGGCCCATAGAAATGAGCTTTTTGTACTAAAGGTCATTCAGCTGCAAGTTGTCCTTGATTTAAGTTGAATTAAATTTACAAATACAGTGCAGTATGCAGTAACTTTATTGATGAATTAGTTGAATGAGTTATGGTTAGATGGTGGGTTCACCTCGTTGTTTGATGGGTTTATGCAGGCACATGAAAGCAGACTCGCTAGTCTGTCAACTTCCCAGAAGTTCCTGAGCCAACAGGGTAGATTGCATCTGTAAACATCAATGGCCGTGTTGTTTTTGAGGTCGCTCCGTGGCACTTTTCATAGGACATGTGCAGGTCAGACTGAAGGCTGGCGACTGAGGACATGAGCAGTTCATTATGCTGCCTTGGTGGCTCCCGACAGTTGTCTGATGCATCTCGTCATCTTAGAGTACGAATCTGGAATAAAGCCCATCGGTGCCTCCTTTACAAGTCCTGTCGTGGGAAAAAAAAAACCCCTGTGGTGTCATGTGGGTTCGAGTCAGGGAGTCTTGCAAACTGGTTGTGTTGGCTCACGTTCTGACTGTTGCATTGCTTTTGGGGGCTGTGGTATCTGGGCTGTTCTGTGGAAGCGGTGCTGGTGTGCATTTCTGTCCTCAGTATGTCAAAGTACTGAAATGCACAACAGATGTGCTGTCATTGTCTGCTGTGGCCTAATTATAATTGTTTGTGTCGTCTGCTCTGTCACACGCAGCCGTTTGCCAGCCCTCTGCTGTTGCTGGTTTCACTTTGGGCCCGTTTTAGTTCCCTCATTTTGGTTTTGTGTGTAGTTTTGCAGTGGCTGCTTGGTTTTTAGTTCGTATTGTAGGGTCATGGCGCTTGCTTGAATAAAGAGATGCACAGATATTAACAGTATCGGTATATACATTGTGAAACCTTGACTATTGGTATGTTTACAGAACACTTGGTGGCTCCTTGTTAAACAATTTATTTAAACAATTTAGTGCACCACTTTAGGAATGTCACTAGTAAAAGTGGCTTTAGGTGTTGCACTGCTAGGTGTCACCTGGTTGATTTAGCGATTGGCGTGTAGCTGCATTTATTGTCACGGCTGCCTGTGTATCTATGTCATTCGGAAGGGCCTCAGTTACACGCTAGCGAAATTGAAGTTTTGTTTTCTCACGCTTTTAATGGGGCTTAAAATCTATTTGAAAGCCTTGTTCAGAGTTCAAGGAGGCTGCAGAGCGTGCAGTGACAGCAGGAAGTCAAGTTTTTCTCTGCGGCCTGTCTGAGGAAAGAGGAAGCCGGCCTCAGAGCCCCACATTCGAGTTTTCCCTCCTGTCGCCTAGCCACAGGAAATGTGCCAAAGGGCGACTTCGAGAGTGCGGCTGTGATAGGCGGTTCGAGGAAAACAGGAACGAGCTGCCGGTGCGTCTCCGTCTTCTGGAGTTCCAGGTAGCCGAGGTGCAACATAAATATTAATGATAGAGGGGCTATTAATGAGCCCTTTGGTGCTGACCTGTCCTCACGTGTCCCTACTTTGCATTCATAAGCAGAGGCTTATAGGTCACACCTGTGAAAATACTGATTAACTATGTCGATAATGGTGTCAAGCTTGTTATGTATATTAAAATAAAGTCAGTGCTAGTATTTCATATCTATACTGTTGCATCGACTGGGATGGATATCACATGGTTACATTCGAAATCTTAGAGTCATCTGTTTGAATAAAGCATCGCTATCAACTAATACAATGAACAGGGACCAGGTCAGTGTCCAGATGGAGTTGAAGGTTATGTTCAGTTGTTTGTTTAGGTTGAGGAAAAATGGAGGGATGGTAATGCGTAGCAGCTTAGCGAGGCATCATGGGAGCAGAGAACTGGGTTCTGGGATTGGGTGAATTGTGTAGCTGGAGCTCCAGAATGCCTACATTTCCTTCATTTCCCCCTGTGCTTTCGATTTTGGAATACGGTTTATTGTTTATGTTGTGCTGTAGAAGCCGTTCAGTTCTGCGCCGGCCATGGAGTTCCTGGTTTGACTAAAATCTGGGAGAAATGGCCTCAGAAGGAGCGGGAGGAGTCAAGAACTGCACTGATAGCAGCATGAAGGGAGCATGGTCAGTTTCCTGCTTGTGGTCTGTGTTATGGAGGAACAGTTTATTCGCTTTCCTTCAGTAGGTCTTGGCTTTTAGGAGTTGGGTCGTTTGTTAAACTTAAGGGCAGTTGAGATGGACATCTGACACTGGTGAACGATGTTATGGGGTTGGTGCACATGGTGTCACTGAAAGATATATCTGCTCTTGGCAAAGGTGTGGTGGCATTGAGAAGCTGTTTTGGAACTAAGAATATCGTTGCCCCCCCCCCCCCCCCCCCCCCCCCCGCAGACGGGCGCGGGGGACCCGGCCCCCACCAGAGACGAGGCGGACACAACCAGCCCGGGGGAATGTAGCGCGCCTGGGGTTGTTGTTTTGTT
>JAAGVU020000019.1:14568824-14592149 GCA_011763525.2 Mormyrus iriodes
TGTGCAGGGCGTCGGGGGTCAGTAACCCTGAATCAGAGAAGTGAGGGAGTGCACTGTGCAGGGCGTCGGGGGTCAGTAACCCTGAATCAGAGAAGTGAGGGAGTGCACTGTGCAGGGCGTCGGGGGTCAGTGACCCTGAATCAGAGAAGTGAGGGAGTGCACTGTGCAGGGCGTCGGGGGTCAGTGACCCTGAATCAGAGAAGTGAGGGAGTGCAATGTGAAGGGAGTTGGGGGTCAGTAACCCTGAATCAGAGAAGTGAGGGAGTGCACTGTGTAGGGCGTCGGGGGTCAGTAACCCTGAATCAGAGAAGTGAGGGAGTGCACTGTGCAGGGAGTCGGGGATCAGTAACCCTGAATCAGAGAAGTGAGGGAGTGCACTGTGTAGGGCGTCAGGGGTCAGTAACCCTGAATCAGAGAAGTGAGGGAGTGCACTGTGCAGAGAGCCCCCTCCGCCCACCTGTCATTTATCAGTGGTGACCATGTCTCCGTGCCTGTCTGTGATTACTGATTAGGGTGTGAATTCCCCTGCAGATTAAAAACAACTAACTCTGAAAAATTATAAAGTCTTGTGCTTAAAAAAATGCATATTGTCTTTACAGCAAGATGTTGAGAAGTTTACAGACATTGAAAAACTCTACCTCTACCTTAAGTTGCCTTCTGGCCCCAGCAATGACAGTGACAAAAGGTAAATCTCCCATGATTCCCCCGCCGTCTGTCTTTGCCCGGTCCCCAAACGCCTGTTGTTGTGGATGTGAGATTCTCCACCACCGCCTGCCCCCTCTGTCCCACTCATCTCTTCAGTGTGATGTCGTTAAATGTCCTCGGTTTGTTGTGGCTTTTAGTCGGTCGCTTTCCTCACTCGCTCGCTCGCTTATGCCCTTATGTTCCTGCAGCGACCAGGCCTCCTTGTCGTCCAGCCGCACGCAGCAGACACATGCCTTCAGCTGGATCCAGAATCAGTTAGAGGAGCATCCGGACACCTCCCTTCCCAAGCAGGAGGTCTATGATGAGTACAAGTGAGGATGTGTGGGTGGGGGAGGTGGGGGACCTGTTGCTCTTGTTCATTACAGATCACGTCGACCCCTGGTTCTGCCCAAACCTGCTAAACCACAATTTTCACAAGATGCCTGTCCACTGATGAATCGTAGCTGGCATGGGATCTACCATTAGGAGCCCTTCGAGCTGAACTCCTGAGATGAATTTAACATTCTGCTTATTCGCAAAACCAAACTGAAATGCCGCGCATGATCTGGTGCCGAAGTGACGCGTGTTTTGCTGTTTTCTCTTGCAGAAGTTACTGTGACAATCTCGGCTACCATCCTCTCAGCGCTGCCGACTTTGGGAAGATCATGAAAAACGTCTTTCCTAACATGAAGGCGCGACGTCTTGGCGTTCGAGGCAAATCCAAATATCCTTTATCCTGATCCTGGTGAACAGGGGCTTATGAGATGATGGCCTCCGTCTCTCAGTGTGGATGTCTGTTGTCTTACCACTTACTGAAATTTCAGTATCAAAAATGACTAATACAGATGTTATGGAAATTCTTGTAGCTGCTGAGAATGAAAGAAACTGATTGGTCCAAGGAGACTATATTATTATGTACGTGCAAATAGGGCTTTTCCCCTGAACTCTCTATACTAGGCTTTGTTTTGGCTGCCTGGTGGCTAAAACCTGACTGACTTGCATGTGTTGCTTGGAAGCTTTTATATTTTATCTTAAAGCATTTGTTTGATTTGGAGACACGAAAGGGACCGTTATTCATGGTCAAGAAAAAAATGTGAATATGGTCGACCCTTCTACATCACCGGGGTCAGGGGCACAAAGTCCCCTGCGATCTGGAAAAACTGCGTCAAATTTTCTGGTCGTCTTGCTCTCCTTGGCGAGCGAAGTGAACATGCTGGCAGAGTAGTGAAGCGAAAAGATACAAGAGACATGAGATACAAATATCTTGCGTCCGAAGCCACCGCAAACGTGCCTGGTGTCCTCCAAACCAGCACTGTACCTGTCTTTTATGCAATTTTGAGTTACTAAACTCTTTGCGTGTTGTCTGCGGCTTTTGTCAAACTCCCAAATAATCCCATTTGGTTTCTTACGCCGACCCCGCGGTGAATTAAAGCCATGATGCAGGAGGATCCACTGTACTGCTTTACTTTTATTTAGCTAGTTCTGTACTAATCCTTACTGCAGATGGTAAACAGTAGTACATTTGTTGTATATAATCTTTTACTACATTTACTAGCACGGTAAAATCATGGTTTCAGCTTAAGGTTATTGAAGTTACCGCCCCTCTCAGGGTGCACAGGCCTGGTAGCAGAGCCCTATTGTCACATGTTTAGGGCTGGCATGCATTAAGCTGCCATTTAGGGTCGGGTTACTCTCTCTGAGTCCTAAACCCAGCCACTTTCAGTGACTCTCTCGCTCCCCAGCTGCCGTGACGTGTGCGGCCCACTGTGTCCCTGGGGCTTTGTGCCTGAACCAGCGACTTGTCTGAACACGTGTTCCTCTGAGGTCTCGCTACCGAGATCTCACCGGCTTAGAAACGCTGCAGTGATGTTGCAGGAACCAACACCCACCTTCCCCTGTGGCTGAGAAATGCCGCTCCCTCATCCAGGCTTCTCTTTTTGCTAACTGACCCGTGTGACATGGCTGCCACAATCAGCATTGCCTCTCAGCAGGGCAGCCCCTTACCAAGGGTCATACAGAACTGGCTTTCTCTGACTTTCTTCTTCTGGCTTTTTTTTTTTATTTTCTTTTTTCTGACGTGAAATTTCATGGAGAAGGCAGACGTCCTGTGAGTAGTTGAGTATGACCAGTACACGTGCTTTGGCTGTGCTTTGAAATCTTAAATGGGACGTTTCGTGTCTCAGAATGTCAGCGCAGTGTGTGGGCCCTTAACTACATCTTACATACTGCTATAGTGGACTGAGGAAAAAGGCGTTCATCCGTATGCCGTCTCTGCCCAACCTGGATGTGCATAAAACAAGTGATGGGGTAAGGTAGCGTTTCTGGCTTCTGTCCCCACTAAAGAAAACTGTGTGCTGCTCTATGTGTATCTGAGAGCAAGTTTTATCTTTCGAGAGCGGCTTGTGTTACTTGATCGTGTAGCCCTGGCAGTAGATTGACCGCGACGACTTAGCGTCATGTTGTGCCAGACTCCAGTAAAGCTGCTCTTGCTAAATTAAATCTAAGACCTGGCTTTCACCCGGTGCTCCCTTAGGTCCTCTTCCATAATGGCTTTGGGAATCCAGAATCTCTGTTCTGTGGTAGAACTTAAGATCAGCCTGGGTTAGAAAGCTGAACAGCTTTTGTTTGTTTGTCATGTAGGAAGTATTGGGGGGAGGATGCAACTGCTCTAACTGGCTTGTGTAGGCAGCACTGGTGTCCTGATTGGCTGTCTTTGTCAGTGCGAGGTGCTGGAGTCCTCGGAGGCGACCTCCAGTGCTGAGGACGAGGTGCGCCTGGCAGCCTGTGGCCTGGTGTGTGAGTGGGCCCAGAAAGTCTTGAGCCAGTCGTTTGACTGCGTGGAGGACCTGGCCCGTTACCTTCTCAACAGCCAATACATCAGCACCAAGTCCATGGCGGCCCTCACGGTCATGACGGGGACGCCCGCAGGTACGGGTCAGGCTCTTTCCATGTGGAGGTCGGGGCCTCCAAGAAAAACCAAGCATTATTACACAGAGGCTGGTTTGTAGGGGGAGTCTGTGTCGCATTATACGAATGAATTGTTATATTTATACAGCACTTTTCAAGACAACCAAGGCACTTTACAGAACCAATGGGAGCCACTTCAACCACCACCACTTTGTGGCCCCCACCTGGATGATGCTACTGCAGCCATTCTGCACCAGTACGATCACCACATAGTAGCTAAGGTGGTGAAGGGGCAGGAGAGAATTCATCAGTTAGATACAGGGGATGATTAGGAGGCCAGAGTTGATAGGGCTGCAGTGGGTAGTTTAGCCAGCACATCGGGGTACCACCCCTACTCTTTCAAATGACTGCCCAGATCTTTTATGACCTCAGTCAGGACCTTGGTTTTACGTCTCCTCCGAAGGACGGCACCATTTTTACAGCACAGTGTCCCCATCATTGCACAGGGGCATTAGGATCCACACAGACCTCCGGATGGTGCTGGCCACACCAACATCTCTTCCAGCAGCAACCCAGCTTTCCTAGTTGGTCTCCCATCCAAGTACTGGCCAGGCCCAAACCTGCTAAGCTTCAGATGGATTACCTGGTTTGAGCTGCAGGTGTATGGTGGCTGATGGACAGTGGATTCCGGTGAAAGGTTTAGTGCTTCACTGCAGTTGTCAGTGAAGAAGGAAGTCCAGCGAGTCTCCCCGTGTACTCTGCTCTCGAGGTGTCACAGGTGGCTTTGCCTGAGGTCTCTCATCTGTGACAGCTGTGAGCTGTGAAGAGAAATGCACGCATTAAAGCCTGTTTCACTTTCTTAGTTTTTTTTCTGGTTGAGTAAATTTAATTCGTAGTATGTAATACAGGACTTCAGTGCCGTATCCCCCCCTAATTTGCCGCCCCCAGGTGGGATGAAGACGTCAGTGCAGCCCTCAACGTTCGTGCCAGTGGATGGCAGCAGGTCCTTCCAGCCCCAGGTGAAGACCTCGCCCTCCCCCGCCGTCGACGCCAAGCAGCAGCTGCAACGTAAGATCCAGAAAAAACAGCAGGAGCAGAAGCTGCAGTCGCCGCTGCCCGGGGAGGCCCAGGCCCCCTGCCAGGCTCGGAGGGCGCAGGCTGGCACTCCCTGCGCGGGGCCCAGCATTCCCTGCGGAAGCCCCGCCCTGCTCTCCCCACAGCCGACCATCGGCATCGTCGTGGCTGCTGTTCCTAGTCCCATCTCGGTAGGTCGTATGGTACACCGTGGTTTTGCCGAAGGGCCGTCGCGTTACCGTACCGCTCACCCATCAGGAGAACAATGTGGCCTGTCAGTAACCCTCTCAGCGGCAGCTGCTCTCGCCCCGAAAAAGCCGTATAACCCATAACTCAGTCGCGCTTGTTATACGCTCTTGTGCTCATTGATTTAAATATTGGTTTCTAGAGATTAATCTTACTTCCAAACTGCTAATGAAATAAAAGCCTCGCTTTTAACATAATTACAAAAAGAACTGTTCCCTTTAATCGCTGTTACAATTGGGTATGGCTGAGCTTATTATCTCGAAAAGATATCAAAAGTGACACAGGTCGTGTTTTTTCATGTTCATTTTATGTTTGCCGGAGCGACAGCGCAAACGGGATGGTTGAGGGTGTTGGATTCGTTACTTTTATTTACACTGACGGCACATTAGTGCAAACGGAAGGACTGCATACAGCAAAGTACGTCTTGCTTGGCGGTTAGTTAAAGGGGATTGACGTCAGTTGGCATGGGAAACACCAGTTCTGATGTATAACACTCAACTACACATGCATGTGCATGTCCAAAAATCTGTGTGTGTGTGTGTGTGTGTGTGTGTGTGTGTGTGTGTGGTGTGTTTGTTCTTGTCAGTTTCTTTTCACAGCCTGTCTAAATGCTCTTGGCTTTTTCACTCTCTCTCTATGTGTAGGTACCCAGGAACAAACAGTTGACTTCTCCCAGCCCCATGGGTGCAGCAGAGAACAAAGTTCTGCCCATGAACTTTCAGATGGTTTCCCAGCCCATCCAGCCAGTAAAGCAGACCGCCAAGGCCTCCCCAGGTGTTTCGGCGAGCCCCGTGTGTGAGCGTATCGCAAACCGCCCCCGCTATCCCCAGATTCTCCCCAAGCCTTCTGCCCCTAGCGCCCTGACGCTACGCTCACCACAGACTCTGCTCATCACCAACAGCCCCATTAAAACTGTGGTGCCCACATCACACGTGGCCCCCGTCAGTGTGGTCAAGATGACGGCCATATCCCTACCGGCCAGCAGCAGCACCAGCACCACAACCTTGCGGCCCGTTTTGACGGGTCTGACCGGCACCGGGCTGGCGGAAGAGCAGCGGACGCCTTCGCAGATCCAAAATAGCAGCCAGCAGAGCCCCTTGCAGTCCCCTGTGCCAACAAAGACTGGATGTATGGCCACCGGCGTCGGTGTCAAGATGGAGTCCGATGCCATAACTGATGATAACCGGGCCCCTATTGCTGGACAGTTGAACGCAACTCGGGAAGCAGCCGGTGATCCGAAGGGTGTGAGAGGTGCTAAGCCCAGGGCTGCCAGTGAGCCTACACCCCACAGCAAGGGATCTCTGGGGCCTGGTGGGACAGCCAAAAACAAATGTGGTGAGAAGTTCCCTTTCAGCGCCGACACCGTGGCAGCTTCTGCTGACAGCAATACTAACAATAACAAAGGCGAAAATGCTTTATATCTAACGATGCCAAGCCAGAGCACCAGCAGCTCTCTGTCGTTCTACCCCAGCACCACCGCCACAACACCCAAGGAGAGCTCTTTAGGGCCCAGGAGTCTGAGGAAGCGCCCGGGTGCCAGTTTGGAATCAACTCCAGGCAAAAAAGTGTTTATTACCCAGCAGCTTGTGGGTGGTGCTGAGAGCCCCAGTGCTGCGTCGAAGAAGGTCCCCCAATCGGGGACTCCAGCCAGGCCTGAAAGTGCACCAGCAACAACCACCTGTAAAGTGACTGTGAAACTGAACTCTACTGTACCAACTCGAATTCTTGCTCGCTCCGATTCGCCCCTTGGAAATCCCAGCAGCTTCCAGACTGCTGCAAAACTGCAGACCAGCCTGCAGCCGAAAGCAGAAAGCCTACCTTCAAAGAGCGAGGACAGTGGCCTTACTTCCGGAGCCATTGCCGCCACCTCCAGTCAAGCACTGTTGAAAGAAATTGCCAATAGTTTGTCAGCCATGCAAACAAATTTGGCCTTGCCGGACACCTCCATCATGGACGAGTTGAAAGACCCCGTTTGGGAAGACGGGCAGCTGGGTAGTCTTCAGCGGCAGGCTTTTGTGCATCAGATGCTGGACCATAATTCCGTGTCTACACCAGTGATAGATCAGCTGCCTGTGGAGCCCCAGGACCCTCCCTCAAATGAGCTGGCCCTCCACTCAGATGTCGAATTTCCTGGGAGCCAGCACAATGTGGATTACTTCCCATTCAATGATGATGACATGACCCAGGACAGCATCGTGGAAGAGTTAGTACAGATGGAGGAGCAGATGAAGCTGAACGGCCTGCAGTCTTACGGCAGCTGCAGTGACGTATCTCTGCAGAGCCAGTCAGCAGTAGGGCAGGGTACTGTCTTGTCCGGTCATCAGATGGACACTTCTTTTTACCACCCTCTTCACAGCAGCACCAGCCCCATGCTCACACCCACACCTACGTCAGAGATGATAGGAGTGGGTCCTAGCATGACTCGGGAGAGCCCTTGCTCTCGGCTGGCACCCTCCACTCCCGTGGATGGGGCTCTGGGCAGTAATCGGCACACCCCCATCAGCACTCCGCACTCGAACTGCAGCACCAGTGTCCCCCCAAGTCCGGTAGATTCCTCTCGGAACCCATTCGCCTTCATGCCCATTAACTCCAGTATTACGGGCTACCACAGTGCCAGTATTGTTTCAAGTAGTCCCCTGAAGCCAATGCAGAGACCTACGGCTACCCACCCTGACAAGACCAAGCTGGAGTGGATGAATAACGGGTATAACAGTGAGGGAGGTACCTCAGCCATCTCCAACAATGGCATCAACATCCTCCCAAACTACCAGAACTTGGTGGAGGACCAGTTCCGTAAACCACACGCTTTTGCCATACCTGGGCAGTCACACCCGTCACAGATTAGGCACGATACCAGCTTTGGCCGTCTGACACCCGCTTCCCCGGTTCAGCAACAGGCCACTGTTGTGATGAGCCAAGGCAAGGCGGAAGGCTTTGCAGTTCCCGCCCCTCTGGATAACAAAGTCATCGTCTCCTCAGCAGGCGGCACCTTCCGCTGTCGAAGTGTGAGCCCCGCAGTACGGCAGCGAAATCTGAGCGGGAGCACGGTCCACACCAGCATCTCTGGCTCCATGCTCTCACCTTTCAACTCACCTGTGACCCCAGAGTTGCTCAACATTTTTGCCAACAGCTGCCCTAATATGGACAGTAGTAACATGGCCCAGAGGAGCCAGTCGGTCCCACTTAATGTAATGATGCAGACTGAGATGCTGCCAATACAGACTGCCAACAACAGCACGAAGATCACAAACGTGCTGCTAAGCAAGATGGATCCTGATGGCGACGATGCTGTCCGAGGTTTGGGTGTCAACAACATGCCTTCCAACTATACAGCCCGCATGAACCTCACCCAGATCCTGGAGACCACCAGCACTTTCCAGGGTGGTGCTGGCCATCAGAGCCTCCTCACCACAAATGCCAGTCACAATCCCAGCCAGTTCCAGAAGCCTAGTTACCTCACAAAGAATGCCTGGAACGAACAGATGAGCTTATCCTCCAGAGGTAGCCAGGCACAAGTCAGTCCTGCGGAGCAGCAGCCAGAACAGCAACAGGGGCAGCATATGCAAAAGGAGCAGCCCCAGCCTGAGGCCACATCTGAAAAGCAGCAGCCTCTGGATTTTGACAGCACTGTCAAGGAGCTTCTGGGGGATGATGCATTGAACCCTGGCTCCCAGCTTGTGGGCCAGATGGTCTCTGAACTCAACTCAGTGGCTTCTGACTTCTCTAGTGATATCAGGCTGACCTCTGAACTTACCAGTAGCATCAATGACCTGGACACTAACCTACTTTTTGACCCCAGTCAGCAGCAGGGACAGTATGAAGATTCTACACTGGAGGAACTGAAGAATGATCCCCTTTTTCAACAGATCTGCACTGAGAACTCTGTTAGCTTTGATTGGCTGGAGAGTAAAGACCAGCACACAGTGGAAATGTTGGGTTAATGCTTGGTTTGTTTTTTGTTTTTCCTGTTATTTGGTAACAGCTATGTAGCACACTGCAGCAACGCACTGCAGCAACGCACTGCAGCAACACACTGCACACCGATGAGACATGACGGTCAGATCGCAAATTGTTGTTCTGATCAGTGAATGACTTTGCTGTCCTGTAGATACTGTATGCTGCAAGAGTTAAGTGCTTTCTCTCATTGTCCCATACATGTTCCTGAAACCAAAAGGGGCACTTTCACTGGCCGGCATCCTTGCACAGTTTTCTACTTTCTTGTCATTTTCTTATTTCTTTCAGTTAGTTCCACCTCGGATGGAATCGTATGTCTGCAGTACTTTAAACAAATCATCAAGCTGCTCAGACTGTTACTCGGACATCTGACGCATCGATTTGTTGCAGAAACATCAGACAGATACCTAGTGCCTGTGCTGCAGCTGTGGCTGTATTTGAGGGAGGCAGTTAAACTGAAACTGCATATAGGGGAAACGGAATCTGTTTTTACGTTTTTTAAAACCATAGCTTCTCTCGGTACGCCGGTCTCTTGGCTAAAAGGCAGCCACCAGAATACAGGGAAGTACTCCCTCACTAGAGTTCTCACATCTGTGCAGAAGAGAACAAAACAGCTAGGTGCTGGAAGGGTGCAGCGTACCAAAATAAGTGACAATATTGTGTATTGGTTTAGTCTAATAGGTAGTTTGTTGTAACATTGCTGTGTTTTCAAAAGGGAATAGCTTATTTCCTCCTCCAAAACATTTGGGAATCTGCTGTTAGGCCATAAGGGTGATAGATACCTTCTGTGGAGCCATGACTGCAGACTTTGCAGACCTAAAGGTCAAGGGTCACATGCGCTGTTGGGTTTTGCAGTCCGAAACCTCCACGAGTCTTAGTGATAGACAGTGGGTAGAGGGCAGAAAATAATCTGCAGTGAGATGCAGACTGCTTGTTTTACACACGTTAACCAAAGGGTTAACTAGAGAATGAATTTCTGTGACTTCACACCCCCGTGTGTTATAGTTCATTAATTTTTTAAAATAAAAATTCAGATGTTCAACAAACCGTTTGGGGAATGGAAGTGTCTTTAGCAACCCAGCTATTGGTTGGGCTGTTGTACGATAGACAAAAAAAATTTGATGTTTTGAGTGGCACCAGGGTGGCTTATGGAGGCCAAAGCACATTACTGTTTGTGATGGAGGTATTTGGGGATGAGCAATGTAACACGTCCTCTCCTTCCTAGGTGGACAGTTGGTTTCGTGATGACTTTGTATCTATGCAGGTTTGTGTGACATGACAGCCCCTGTAATCCCCGCACCTGCCAGATGACGGGTTTGTGGGTCTTGATTGTTTAGCTACAGCATTTTACCACATGATGCGTTATTACAGAAAGGTTTATAAGAATTAAATTCCACTTATATGTAGAAGTTATTGAAAATTTATAAAGCTTACAAAAAGGTTTAAAAATACAGAATTTGTACATGCTCTTCATAGATGTGAAAGGCAATAGATTTTAGGGAGATCAGCTGATGTACATAAACGTTTCATGTTCTCGGGGCAGTCAGCTACGGTAAGAGTAAACAGACAGTCCATGGCTGCTCTGATCCATCAATCAGCTAATTTCACGCATGTTTTTCCAGCAGTTTTTCCCTTCTATTCTCTACATTCAAAAAAACGAAGTTAACAAGACTAAAGTGGAACGTTTTTGCTGAATGGAGCCTCCGTTTTTCAATGGCAGTGAGTGTCTTGTGATCACTTGCACAGACACTTGTCTCATGCATGGGCAACTCCGTGTGGAGCAGGCAGTTTTGGTATAAAGACTGGGAGCTTATGTTCTGAGATTCCAGTTACTCTGGCCTTTGGGGAGATCTGTGAAATAGTACTAGGTGCTCTCTGCGGGTTTATCCTGCACTCACACGGGGTCGGCAGAGGACAGCTGGTGTCTTAGCGTTTTAGGAGAATCGGCCTTATGTTATTACCAAAGAAAAGCTGTTCAAATCAGCATGAGAAAATGAAATTTTCTTTCACACAGTGACCCGCCCACCCAAAATGCATGTTTAAGGTTCAGAAATTTCTAAAACTCTGACAGACGCAGTTGTGGTGGAGACTTCACTGTGCTGCAGCAAGGGGAGGCCGGGTGGTTGAACTGGTGTGGCTGAAATGGAGAAGTGTAACAGCCGCTCTTTAGCACTGGGAAGAAGGTTTTTCTAGGCAAGCTGAGCCCACACTAATCGTATGGTTTTGGAAAACTCATGTAGCAAGAGGGACTTTGCGCAAATTTTGTTGACTGTTGCTTCAAATCGTTCTTTTCCTTGTTAAAGCTCTCTGTGATTTGCATAAGAAAATCCAGCCTAATGAGACGCTGCATCGTTATGAAGACGTCTGCCTACAGAATCATCTGGGCACCTTCCAAAAATAATTCGTTACTGAATGAGCTGGATGTCATGCTTCTGGCTCTTTTGTACCTCTGGAAATCTTAAAAAATTCCCCTCTAAAATTCTGTAAAAATCATTCTTCTGCTCCAATATCAGGGCTGTGTTCTGGAGTGAAGACGATCTTGGCGATTTTGGAAAGAAACTGCTTTAGGACACGTTAGGCTGCGCATCTGTGCTAGAATGTGGCAGCAGGCACTGGAAATTCAGTTCGGATCTAATCGAGCTTTCAGAGGTTCACATTATTGCACTAAACTTTTTAATGAACCAGGGCATCATTTTTAGGACAAATGCAACAATTGAAGCCCGCAGAAAAAGTATTTTTATAACGAGCTTAAAAAATTTAAAAATGACGTTTATATGTCTTGTGTAGCAATGTGCTTTGATCTCAGTGAGATAAGTCCTTCACTCGTTCTCATACATGAGAATACAAACTCGATTTAAAGTTTTTAAAGATAAGGTATTAGACATTTCCTTAACCGTGTTTATAAATAATTATTGGTGTGCATGTGTGTCCATTCTCTTGTACAGGATATTCCTTGTAACCACTATCTTTGGCTGTAATGAGGTTCTGTCAAGGTATAGCTAACTCAGTCTGTTCTTTGATGTTTACTAATATCAGTTCTTGTTCTGTTAATGGCTATTTGTTTTTAGTGTTTTAAGGAAAGGTTCATGGTATTTTTTTGCTGGAGAAACCATTAAGTAAGCACTGATGTCTGGACTATGAAGAAAACACTGTCTGTGCTGCCCCTATGCTGTATGACACAGTGACCCAGTAGAACCTCCAGACAGTCCTTCCATTTTGACGTGTAGAACCTCACACCATGTTGCCAGTCCACAATGGAGAGCAGCAGACCGGACACGCTGCTGATTTTTCAGTGGTATTTCAGCAATGTTGTTCCTTTATTCCTTTTTTAATTGAAAGTGCTCACAGATGTTGAGATTTTTAAAAGTGGTTTTAAAAACCAATAAAAGTTTTTTTAAAATAACCGGGTTGTCCCTGTTGTACCTGATCTAATCCAGGGTGCTTCTGTTTGTGTCATCTAGAAGTGTGTGATCCAACCATGCCTGCCTTAGATGTTCCAGCTGCTCACCTGAGATGCTGGAACTGTGAAGAACACTTTGCAGCTTTCTCATCTAGCATCTGGCCCATTTCTTGGCTTTGTTTCATGGTTTCCATAGTAACAAACTATACCCTGTTAAATATTTTTGTTTAGCGTTAATTGTGGAATGGGTATTGTGACTGCCCAGTCAGCTGCCGCCTCCCCCCCCCCCCACACACTGAGATCCAAGGGTTTTCTCCTACAGTGCAAAGACATGCAATGTCCTATGAAATGTTCAACACGTTAAAGATGCTTCTCTCAAAATGGTACAAACTTGGTACAAAAGAACATAACAGTCTGGAAGATGAGGATTTATCAGATCGCTTAATAAAGTCCGTTTATGTCACACATCTGTCTGAAAAGTCCTGTGTTACAGAGAGGGATGCACCTGCCGCTGTCATTTGGATGGTGAAGTGCTGATACACAGCGCCCCCTAGTGGGTGATTCATGTGTAGTTTTATATACAAGGTTACATAAAACTGTACGTTTGCGATGAAATACGAATATATACTTAAACATCTCAGTTATGCAGATGTTAAATTTAACTTTGTTTATTGTGTTGTATTGTATTAGTATTGATTTATTTATTGTATGCATTGACTTGACTGTTAAATATACATTTTGTAAATACTTCCCATATACCTGCAAAGGGGTTCTGCAGATGTTCTTTGAAAATAGCCTCAGGCACAGGAAGATCCCAGGGGCCAGAAGGCCATGTCGGGAGTATATACTGCATATATACCGCCATGTCCGTGCAAAGTCCTACTTATCTTCCCTAGAAAGCAGTGTCTATCTGTATGTCTGTGTTTATTTTCTGCCAGGAGATCATGCTCTCTCATAAAAAAGGGCATAAATTTGTACCTTTGCTTGTCAATGGGAGCTGTACCCTTGCTGTAGGTAAATGTACTTTTTAAGGTACAGAAA
This sequence comes from Mormyrus iriodes, assembly GCA_011763525.2. NCBI lineage: Eukaryota > Metazoa > Chordata > Actinopteri > Osteoglossiformes > Mormyridae > Mormyrus > Mormyrus iriodes. The sequence goes on from JAAGVU020000019.1 coordinate 14,582,131, forward strand.
TGGAGTCTGAGGAACATTTTTGTACCGTTGGGGGGGCATTATTGTTATTTGTACATTGGGGATGAGGGTGCAGCACCAGTGACAAGCAAAGATACAAATTGTTACCTTTTTTTCTGACAGAGGTCAAGTACCTGCGTGAAGTTGGCCCCCCATGTTTCAGATTTCAACCAAACTGGTCTCAATCGTATGTGCCGCGTTTGTGCCGTTAAAATTTTTGTCTGTTCTGTTATAGTTTGAGATATAAATGTTTGTTTACATGGTGACATCATCAGCGTGAAGTTGGTCCCCCATTTGCGTTTGATTTCCACCATACCGATCGCGATCGTTTGTGCCGTTAAAACTATCCTTCGTGCTGCTTCAGTGCACAGATATTGCTTATTTACATGGTCACGTGACTCCGCCGTTAAGTTAGCCCCCCGTTTGCCTCCGAACCGGTCTCAATAATTTGTGCCGTTTAAAAATTGTCCGTGCTGTTATTTTTCCTGAACGTCATCGAAAGTTGCACAGTGAAGTTTGTGTACATTAAACGATGTTTCATATGGATTTGTGCTCTGTCAGTCTTCACAAACAGGAAGACAGGAAGGAACCGCCGCTCACTTTTTACATGCCTGTTTCCTGAGCCTGGGAGAAGCTGCTCTAGACCCCAGACAAAAACGTGAAACTATTAACGGAGTTAAATAAAAAATCATCTATGACTTTATTGTCCAGGGACACATAACATTTAAGCAATCATCGAATGTAATTTTTAAACAGAGGGGCTAAAAAAAAATCAAATGATAATATATACCCCACCCTCAAATATAATAACATCGCCTAGGGTGTCTTTTCATCAGGGGGCGCAATAGAGTGAGTGAAAAAATAATCAGGAGAAATACCTCTGGTCTGCATTAGGTGATATTACAGTTATTTACACTAGTTTTAATATTTCACTACTTTTCCTGTGACAGGCGCGAGCTAGCGGGTTAGCAGCCTGTCAGGCACCCTGTGCTACTGAAACGGCTCTGCAGAATCTCGCCTAGAGCCCTGCAACATCCAGCCATGAAAATAAAATAAAATAAAATAAAATAAAACAGAAGCGTGTAGGAAACGCCCCGAGCCTTCACGCAGCAGGGATCATTCCGACAGGAGAGCCGGCATAGCGGGCTGACAGCGGGGGTTACCCACGCAGCGTCTGCCTTAATTAATAATAAGAATAACAATCATTAACATCGCGACTGACTCAGCCGGCCGGCCTGCCCGCGGTTCCCGGTGGCTGACCGCCGTACCCGCTCCGCTCCGCGCCCGGCTGGCGTGCCGCTGGATGCACCGGCTCGGACCGCGGCTCCGGCCGGATTAACCAGTCGGCAAAGCGGGGGCGGGAACTGGGCGATACGGGGAAGCAGGATGGTGGCGAGCTGGGCGTCGGTCCCGCCTTAAAGTGGACTGGCGGGACGGGGACGGGCTTCGGGACGCGTCGGACGCCTCGCCGCCCTGCCCGTCGCTTTCCCTGCGTGTGCGGCGTCGGGACGGGAGGACGATGGCCACGGTGCTGCCCGGGATCCAGAGCCCACACATTGCCGAGGTACTGGCTCCGCGATCCGGCGGGCTCTCCGGAAGACCGTCGCTCCCACCGCCGGCCTTTCCTCGTTATTTACGTCGTACAGTATTTCGGATGGTCCGGTTATCTGACTGCCTGGCAGTACCGGCTTCCTGCCCGCACGCGTCCGCGAACTAGGTTAACTAGTAGCCTACACGCATCTGCGTCCCGTCCTGCCTGCGACGTGGGCTGGTTTTTACGCGTTCTACTGAAGAGTTAACTATGAAACTAGCGGGATGGTAGGTAGGACTAGTATAAGAGTCCGGGTAAAGAGGTTAACACTTTATTCCACGCTAACTAGTTAGCACTGATGAGATTTCCATCTGAGCAGTGACAGAGAGGTGCGGTGTTTGGGTTACCGATGTATTACTGTTTAGATGACTAGTTAGTCTAGTTAGAAGTGGTCAGGCAGCCGAGCCCGGCTGATGGGCGTGTGCCTGCGCAGGCCTGACTTCTCTGCCTTCATGCTTTGGGTCGCCTTCGGCATCGCTGCCTTTTCCCCGTTAATCGCACAGAAAAAGCTCAGATTCGGGCGGACCGTGCGCCGCTTCCCCGCTTCCCGTGTGACTTAAGCTTATTGACGCTCCGATTGCGTTTTGCGGTCTCCCTCCTGCTCGCCGCATCGGAACAGGAAAATCACTTTTCTATTTAAACCATGTTGTGTTTCATTATCAAAGAAAATGGATGAATGTGCACAACAGCTTACGATACGAGCTGCTGTCATCCCGCAGAGGGAGCCGCTCCATCGCCCGGCGCTCCGGCTGTCAGCATGACCGCTAATGCAGCGCTACTGTGTGTCCGCGCAGCCGGAGCCTGACCGCTACTGTGTGTCCGCGCAGCCGGAGCCTGACCGCTACAGTGTATCTGTGCAGCCGGAGCCTGACCGCTACTGTGTGTCCGCGCAGCCGGAGCCTGACCGCTACAGTGTATCTGTGCAGCCGGACTTTGCTCCTTGTTTAAGCACCGGCCTCTTATCGAAGTTCGCCTGTTTGTTCACACCTTTGCGTTTCTGTGCGTAGAATTTCATTTGTATGTGTACTGTGACTTTGCAGGAAGAGTCCAGGATCTTAAGAGTGGAGGTGATCGCTGGAATTGGACTGGCAAAGAAGGATATTTTCGGAGCCAGGTGAGCATTTGGACTTTGCATTTGGGCCAGTTGAGCATTTTGGATCTCTCGTTAATGACTCTTCGGATCGCACTTGGCCCGTTTATGATGCAGCCTCACTGCTGTTACCTCCCACTGTTATAATAAGTGATCATGAACTGCTTAATTAGGAAAGTGAGTCGTCTTTACTGCACGTGACCTTTTCCCCATGAAATTCACATCTGTTCATACACCTAGTCAATAGTCTTATCAGTATTGTGCCGGGGAATGAACCTGTAAGACTTTTCTATTGACCATTATAATCTTAACCAGCATCACAAATTCTGGTCCAGCACAGTACATGACATGTTTCACAAGCGAGACGTGTTTAGGTTGGTAATGATTAACTAGACCTAAAAGGAAATGATCTGCCCAGACTGAGTCCCTCAGCCTCCGAACAAGATGACCGTGTATTTGTGGTGCCAGCATCTGAAATGGAGCCCAGAAAATGCATTTACACAAAACAAAGGATGAGTAGGCGTGTCGCTGTAAATTGTTTATGAAGTTTTGCTTTGTACCTCGGATATATTTCACTGTGTTGCCACATCTGATTGTTCATTTGACTTCATACATGTTTTTATTTTGGTTCAGTATAGTGAGAGATGAACCTCTGAGGTGAGATAAACCTTATCCGTCCTGGGGGGGGGGGGAATTCATTTGCACAGAGCAGCTATGGAATATATGATGCACAGATACAAACACACAGTGCAAAGGGGCAACAGAAGCATGCAGCCCTGGTACAAATCACTTTAATATACCCCCAATGGTACAGAAATGTTCCTCAGAGTCCATCTCTGTACCTTAAAAGGTACATTTACCTACAGCTAGGGTACAATTGGCAGACCCTTGAGGGTGCAGCCCCAGGGACAAGTAATTGTACCTCAAAAGGTACGAATTGGTACTTTTTTTCTGACTCTGTAGGACAGTAGGAACCTATTTGTGTATCTTAAAGTATATATTATACACACATTGCGGAAACTCCCCCCCTCGCTTGGCATATTTGGCCACTGGCACACCTCCCACCCTGCCACCCGTTTTACCGGTCTGTGAACTTTTTGTACGGCGTAAACCGGTGTGCGGACATCCAGGTTGGGAACTCCCGCCTTTTTATGTCCAAAAAGTGTTAGAATTTGCAGGCCGTTGCTTTTAGTTTTTACACCTTTTTTCCTTCAGTTTTTTTTCCCTTTTAAATAAACTGCCGCCTTCTTTGAAACGGTTTGATTTTGCATTCGAAACATTAAACTTGAATTGCTCTAGTGGCCTCTAGGTGGCACCATTTTAATAACTCTGCCCATTCTTATTAAACAGTTTCTCTGGTTTTAAAAAAAGAGCCAGACTGACACTGCTGTCATGGGTGTAAGTTTGATTTCAATATTGATTTGGATTCAAAAACAATAGGGCCCAATTCAGCCCCAAACGCCCCGCCCCCCTAAACACGCACAGTATTCCCGCAGTATCGGTAGGGACCAAATCAGCCCCAAACGCCCCACTCCCCTAAACACGCACGGTACCTCCAAAGTATCGGTCCCTTAAATGTACACATGTCCCAACTGCAAACACCCAATCTTCACGCTTGGCTAATGTACTTTCCATTACATTAAAACAAGATGTCTGCCTTGGATACACATGTAACATTTCTGTGGGCTGATAAACACTAAATGGTGCAGATTTCCCTTTGTGAGTGTCGAGTCTGCAAATGCCAGCTGAAAGCAAACAGCAGGCAGAAATGGGGGCAGTATTCATTGTTGAAGGTAATGACATTTGCCCCCCAGGAGGTATGAGGTTACGGTGTCATATTGAATATGAGAGGCTGTTTTGTATTTTGCATGAATCTGTTACCTTAAAGTAATCTTATAATGGCTAAATGTAGCAAGAAGCATGACAGTGTTGCTTAAATCCGGGATAAAGTTGCTCTCATTTCAGCTGCACTTAGAGTAGGACAGGAAGACTGAGAAATTGACTTTCATTATGGCGATTACTGGGAAATGCGTGACCGCCGCCCCGGCGAGGCCGAATCGGGGCAAATGAGAATTTTACTGGCTTTAAGTGTTTCATTTTTCATTTTTTCAGTGTTTTGTGGCAGCCCTAATCTCACCGTTTGTGGTTACATTAACGGGCCATCAGTAGGCCCAAACGAGCGTGCTGTGCCGCCCCAATGTGCCAGCCACACACTCGCGCGATCTCCAAGTCTGACCGTTAAATGAATATCGTTTTCTTTCCTCTATAGCGATCCATACACACGAGTCTCATTATACGACCCTGTTAATGAAGAACGTGTCAGTGTTCAGACAAAAACCATCAAAAAGGTCAGCTGCTCATTCATCTATGATTTAACTATTTTAATATCGATGCACTCGGTTGAAATGCTGTTGGTTTGTACTTAATGGTTAAGAAATGTAAATGCATTTCATTTTTGTTTTTTTTTCTGTGTCCAAGACTCTAGACCCAAAGTGGGATGAAGAGTTCTACTTCACAGTAAGTGAAAAAAGCCATTAAAATGCCAGATGCCGTGCTGCTTTCAATTGGCTCACTGCAGCGTCCATCACCAGTTATACCTCGACCTGATTGGAGGTTGGCTTGCAGTCGCTTTCTGGGACACCGCTTAAAAGGAAGCAGGCATAAGCTTAGGTGCTCTCTCGCTCCCCACACATCAGGTCACTGGCCCCCTGGCGTCACCAGGCCTCCCTGCGCTCTGGCTGCTCGTTGGGAGCTCCTGCCCTTTTCTGCAGGTAGCTGTGGGCTTTTTCCTCTGCTGCCTGTATCTGCTGACGGTGGCTTGTGCTGTTCGGCAGGGCAGCTCCCGGCTCCTGTAATCCACCCGTCTGCTGAATTGCTAGGCTGTGTCTGTGCTGCCTGCAGCTGTCTGGCTTACAGGAGAGGGGGGGAGGAGTGTAATTCTCATTTAGTAATGATGTGGGATGATGGCTCCCCCCCCCATGCTATTTAATGAAAGGATGTAGGTTTCCCAGGAAGACGGTCAGCTTACAGGCTAATGGGACAGTTAGTGCCTTACATGCGGATGGTTTGATAAACAGCATTCAAGCAGCATGTGTCCTTTTCTTAGTGATTTGTCCAGTGTCCTCAGGCCCCTGTGAGCAGTGAGTCCTGAGGAATAAGGACAGCAGGCCAAACCAGTCGTGTCCAGCTGCAAATTGTGGGTGTTGACCCCCTTGCTCCAGCCTACAGGCCCCGTCGCCTGTCTCCATCCTCCTGCCGTTGTGTCTGATGCTTGGACGGATCTAACTGGAGCCCCCCTTCCAAAATGTGCTGACGCACATGTGGCTGTTAGAACCTCGGGGGTGGGGGGGGGCCACCTGCCTCAGGGTTATTTGCAGCGCCGTTGGTGCACCCGCAGGCGGGTCGTAACCGGATCAGTCGTGGGGGCTGGCTGCTGCGGGGGGGGGTGCTCCAGTGTTAAGCTGGGGAGTGTGTGGGTGGCCAGGGTTAATTGGCCACCGATGCCAGGTGTGTTTTTGGGGATTGTGGACACGGGCAGCGGCCCGCCGGCCTGGCCATCAGGGAGAGCCCCCCCCCCGTCATTTTCGCCCGACATTTTCGGTTTATTCGCTTTGTATGTCACATTATAATAAGGGGAAAAGTCTGAGAGGGACACAGTGCATGTCCTCTATTCTGAATTTAATTTAGAATTTTTGCATTTAAAAATGATTGGGGCAGTTCCCTTTATGGCCAGCTGGGTTTAGTACTAGTATCTTGTGTCCAAATCTTGCATCCAAAGTAACTTGCTGACATTTATTCTATATTCTTTGCACCATTGTGCCCGACATTCTTGGTTGTTTACCTTTTTATGGTGAAATGTTGCTTATTCATCCCTGAAAATAATAATGGTGAGTCAGTGTTTGCAGTAATAATTATGCGGCTGGTGTGGGGCTGGTGTGGGGCTGGGGCGCGCGTCTCTCTGGAGCGCGTGTGGGATGCCGCCCTCGCTCACCCATCTCCGCTCCTCTCCCTCGTCTCCAGGTTCATCCGCAGAAGCACCGGCTGCTCGTGCAGGTGTTCGACGAGAACCGCTTGGTAAGACACAGTATGTGTTTCCGACGTGTCCTTGCCCCCCCCCCCCCCACCACGAGATACAAACCGCACGTTGTACATGAAGGGAGACAGCATTGTCCAAGGTCATGCACGTAAACGAAAACAAAAACGGTTAATATTAAAGTAAAATGGATGTGTCGAATCACGTGTGGATCTCTCTCACTGGGCGTTTTTTGGCCTGGGTCACAGCATTTAAAAAGGAGCGAAACGGAGGGCTGATTCAGGGCACGGAGCCTGTGGCCGTGCGACTCGACGGACCCAGCAAAAGAACAGCAGCAGAAACTGGGTGAATCTGCAGCCTCTTTGATGCTAAACATGTGCCACTCTGTTAACGTGGCTGGGACCCTTCTAGGCTTTCATAGTGAACAGATTTTTAGATGTTAATTAGCATCACGGAACTCTGCAGCCCTGCATTTGAACGCCAAAATGCATTTTCAGTATAAATACATATTTGAGTTACCGGAGGGCTGAGCCTCATGAACAGGGGTACTGGACCTGTGCAGAGCCCAGAACTGGAGATGCTGCAGGGAAAATGTGAGTATGTCTGAGGCACGACTTGATCCAGATTTTCTCTGGATTCTGTGCCGACTCATCTGCCTTGGACCCCCACCTGTGTGCGTTGCTGGCATCCGTCTGTGTTTTGGCAGCGTACGGGGTCACATCACCCGCTGAGTCATCTTCAGCTGGTGCCCTTTTTGGGGGTGGGGGGGGGCACTGCTGGTAACTCCTGGGTGTGTTGAAGGAGTGTCGTGTCACTCTTTGCATGTGCAGACAGGGCGCTATAAAAGCCCCTTGTCTCTCTGGCCAGTCCGCAGACTCTCCTGGGCCGCGCTCCCGGTCGCTGGCTCCATATCCGTGTCCCGCTGGTGGTTCCCCAGCCGTAGGAGCTATTTGGAAACCCGATCCTGCCGCGGAAGGCTGAGTTATGCCCGACCTCATTCCCTCTGATTTCCTGTAATCCTATCCCAGTGGGGAGGAATATTCGTGGCTCAGCAGTGGCGGGGAGACTTCAGACCCTCTGGCGATTCTGCCGGAGAGCAGCGCGGTGTCGTTTGGGCTGGCATGCGGCGGGACAGGCCCACAGCGCCGGGCTCCTGCTGCTAATGCAGGGCCCTCTTTGCTGTGCCCGGCTGCTAGTTGCGTGGAATCTGGAGGCGATGGTGCTGTGGCTGGCATGTAGGGGACGCTGCGTGCCTCTGGGAGGGGCTCATCCTGGGATCTCTGAAGCAGGGTCCGCTCTGTTCTCTTTTGCGCCTGTGCATTTTGTTTGCTCGTTTTGTCATCTGCACGCCCTGCGGATCTGACGGCCCCCACTACCATCTCGGGGTCTCGCCGGGGCTATTCTGATGACTGCGACCGCCCTGCGGGATTCGGGCCGGCCGCCAGTCCCCTTCTGCGTGGACATCATTTTAATTTTTATTATTACTTTCTGGCCCTGCTTCGTGCTGCAGCCTTGATCTCGGAGCATGGCTCAGCGACTGCGCCTCCACTTCGCCACCAGGAGGAGCAACACGGACCCGCTGTCCGAGACGTGTGGCCTGCAGGGATTGGACCTCGGACCCCCCGACGGCTGCTCTCGGCCTGGGGGGGCAGGTGCCCCGCTGAGCTCGCCCCCTGGCTGGCAGTGCTCGGCCCTGTTCATCCCCACGCTCTGCTGCAGTGGCAAGAGGAGCACACTGCAAATCTCACTGAGGTCGACCGGAGCGGTACCAGACCCGGCCAGTGAGACCGGCGTTCAGCAAGAGGACCAGGACCTGGCTGGTGGGACCGGCGCTCAGCAAGAGGACCAGGACCTGGCCGGTGGGACCGGCGCTCAGCAAGAGGACCAGGACGCGGCCGGTGACGCCGGCTACTGCAGCAGCAGCAGCATCTCGGAGGCAGAGCCATCCGACAGGAGTCCAGGCTGCAGTTCGGCCCGCCAGCCTCTCCGGCGCTGCTCCTCCCTTGTCATCTTCCCCTGCAGCCCATGCAGCACGCCTCCCACCTCTCCCCTCGGCGCCGCCCTCCCGGCCCGGCCATGCTTCGATGTACGCAGGGCCACCGATCCGGAGGGGGACCACAGCTTCAAGGGGCTGGATTGGCGCTCAGGCATCACGCTGCATTTCACTTCCAAAGGGACTGCCTGTCCGGAGCCCCCTCGGCGCACCCCCTCGGCTGACCCAGAGCCCCATCTGCGAAACGTGACTCTGCTCCGCAGCACATCTGTGGGCCTCCCCCAGCAGGAGTACGCTGAGGAGCCCGAGGCTGGCCACCCAGGTGGAGAAGCGTCTGGGCAGATGGGGGCCCAGCGCTGCCCCCACCCCCTGCAGAGGAGCGTGTCACTGGAGATACCCCTCTCCCACACTTCGGGCCGTTCTCCAAGGAGAAACCCACCTCTTGTCCACATCCATGTGTCCCCCAGGCCGGAGGGCGGGGCCCCCGACCTCTTTAGGATACAGCACGCCAGTTACAAAAATAATCTTGCAAAAAGTTGCACCGGAGCAACCTGCAGGGTAAGCTGGTTTCCTGGCGCACGCCTGCGCATCGATGGCTGCGGCAGAGCGGTCTTCCTTTATGAGCTCGCGATGTCTGAGTGCCACGCCTCCTAGGTGCCTCTCCTTGTTATACACACTATGCTCCTCCAGTTAGCTGCCAACTCTCGGTCACCTGAGAGCGTGACGAATTTAAAGACTGTGAAAAGAGCTCTTTCTGACGCTGTGCAGAGAGGTTACACGGAATGTGGCTATTTTGAGCCTCTCCTGGATTAGAATTCGACACCCCGTTCCCTGGCCGTCTACACGTTTGCAATCAACCGGATCATAAGTGGGACAGTTCACGGCTTTTCCTGCTGTTATCACGTTGCTTTCATTTGTGTCTCACATTGTGGTCTTTTACTGCTAAGTCCGAGGACCCCGCTTCTCTGTAATGTGTCTCATATTATCTATCATGCTAGGCAGTAACATTGTTCAATATACTGGCATCAGTATAGTACCGCGATACCAAAAATTATGATAGCAGATCTAAGACGCGTAATGATGATTCATGTTCCTGTTTAGAGTGGGGCGTGTAAATCATTGGCCCCAAGGCAATTCAATTTCATTATGATTATTGAGGGAATGATTCGATAGATCAGAAATCTTTAATTTTGATTCATTGATTAGTGTATTATTTTTGATAACCTGAATTATCACCGGGGGCGGCATGGTGGTGCAGTGGTTAGCACTGTTGCCTCACACCTCTGGGATCGGGGTTCACGTCTGCGCCCAGGTT